>CM042851.1:11523007-12123007 GCA_023653725.1 Bungarus multicinctus | reverse complement strand
ACTTCTAAGGGTTCTACAAGGACTGTAGAACCTTAGACTTATGCCTAACATTATACTTTAACCTTTGCACTAGTCTGAATTTCCCCCCTTTTTAACTGAATAAGGCAATCGTTATTAAAATATCTGAAAAAATTCAAATATTTGGAAACATAAAATGTGTTGAATGACTCAGTTATGATTAGGAAAATAGTCTAAGGAAAACAAATTAAGAGAATTTTTCTCAAAATAGCAGATAGATTTCCTTAAGCCTCCTTTGGGTTTCTTGCAGAGGTGATATTCAGCAGCTTCTGACCAATTCTGGAGAACCGGTAACAGAAATTTTGAGTAATTCGGAGAACCAGAAAACACCATCTCTGACTGGAGATTTTACAGTATCCTTCCCCTGCCACACCCACCAAGCCATGCCCACAGAACCGGTAATAAAAAAACTTGAATCCCACCACTGGTACTGATTTAGTGACTGTGAGATTTCTAGATCTTGCTAGCTATGAAATCCTCCAATGGTGTATATTCCATCTGTTTAAACTATGTGATAAGAATCTACCTTCTCTTCTGATCTTGAAAGTTCAAATTTCATTATTAATTTTGAGGTAAGATAAATTAGCTCAATTTTGTTCTATTTTTATTTTGGGGCTTTTCCAATTTAATTTTGTACCTCAGAAGTTTACTAGGAAGCAGTCACATTATTTGCAAAGAGTCATGACAATAAAATCTGTTTCCTGAAGAATAAACAATATCTATTCATACTTACTTTGTCTTTTAAATTGACCTTTGATTTACAAGGCAGAATTTCATCTGGAGTGGAAAGTCTGATTGATTTCTTCACTGTAATTACTTGCCCTGATTATTATTCAAAACCAATTTCCTAGGAAGGAAATTATAGGATTTTCATTGTCCTATAAATATTTCCATAGCATACCTGTTCAAAACAATTATATATAGTAATACTCTATACAGCTAATTCAACACTGTAATTAATATTACAGGGTTATTTTTAAAAAATATGAAAGGGGATGGTACCTTAAGAACAGATATCTAAAAGTAAAAACCATTTTAATTATTCTGTCATGCAGGCTTTGCTTTCAGTGATTGATAGAAAAGCATTCCGATTTTGAGAATTTAGGCACTGAAACCATGAGCCATTATATATTAATATTTGACAACAAAAATTATGTCAAAACATACTTTCTAAACAGAAAGTAATTATCTAAAATAATATTAATCCTCTAAAATCCCATTTAGCAGCAATTACTATCCAAAAAATAAAATGGTAATGATACCTAAAGCAGCATTTCCCAGATTTTTCTACCGAAATTTTATAGAAATATATTTCTATCACACTATATTGGCTAAGAAAAAGAGAAGTTGCAATTTCTAAATCATCAGTATTTAGTGTCACAGAATTTGAGAATCTGATATTGTATTGATCTTTACAAAATATTTTTATGCAAACAGAAACACTTATATACAGCCAAACACTATTTTGTTTGTCTACCTGACTTTTAGCAACTGGCTAAAAGATTGATATCATATCAAGAATCAAATTATTAGCATATGGACCTATTGAATTAGTAGTATTGTCATAAAAAGACAATGGTGCTATCAAAAACATTGAGCAATTGAATTCTGAATTCTTTTTCTATCACGTTAGAAAAATGAATCTATATTTTCTATTCAATTTAACTTGATAATGTCTCTGAACTTCTAACTTTTGGAGCACACATGGCCAAAAAGGTCAGGAAATATGCCTGCTATGAATTTTTTGAAAATTGGTTCTGTCAGAATGATAGCTCACCTGAGAGAGAGAGAGATATACAGATATTAAATTATGTCATGTTCACATCCAGCACTTTACATGACAACTGCTGCAGAAGCCAAGTAAAACCTTATACATGGGAAGTTTATATAATATAACATCTGTAACTCTCTATTCTGAGGTAAGCTGAATGGTGATCAACATTCTGAAGACCTCTGTGTATTCTTCTTTTATCTGAGTACTTTCTAATGCTAATGCACTGTACATAGTCAATTAAGTGTGAAGGTCTCTAAGGACAATTTGGTAGAGGGTCTAAATGCATAAAATTTGCATAGAAGTTTTTTTTTTCCTTTCAAAAGCTCTTGGTCTTCCTAAGAATGCTTAGCCTTTGAATGTGAAAAACAATATAGAAATAGAAATGCATTTTCCCCACAATTCTTCTATTCATATATTCAATTAACACACACAAAATGGGGGGGAAACAGTATCATGTATGCTCATAACAGCAAACATGTAGAAAGAAATGCAAATGCAAGAAAATGAAACATATATTATTTAAACCTCACAACTATAACATTTTATTTCCATGCTGCAAAATGGGTCCTTTATAAAAGAAAAATTAGTATAGTGATATATCTCTCCTTTTTCATCATTGCAACTGTACAAAATAGTGATAAGCATAAAATATTAGTAAAATCATTTTGGAAGCTGATGTGATTAAAAGATACTCAAAGTACACAGTTCTAATTTTATAAAATGTGGACGCTTGGATTATCTTCATAATTGAGAATGTTAATCTATTTTTCACTAAAAATAAGTCAGACAAATTTTCTAGACAAAGATCCGTTTAGGAATGAGGATAATATTTTTTTCTTCCTTCCTACCTTAGCCTTCTGGAGTTTTATTATTGCCCACTACATATTTAATGAATCTGGAGTAATTACTTACCAGCAACAAGGTATTATTCTGACTTGTTGCAATGATTACTTCTTTGTTCAAATGTGTTTGACTTGCAGCAATGGTCAGCGCAAATAAAACTGCTTTGAATCAAAGGTGAAAGCAAATAAATAATAGTTCAATATACTTGCTTTCCTTTCCCTTTTTGGGGTTAAGTATGTTTTTCTCCTCCTGATTAATCTTTTCTTAATGGAAAATCACATGACTAACTTAGCTTATACAAAGATGTCAAGCAGAATTGTCTTGTTTCCTCTGGATGTGTCTGTTCATGTTCTTGCCATGGGGGAAATATTTCATTCAATTCTCAACCATATTATTTAATAAACAAATCGCACATGTCAGTCAAACACCACTGATGTACGTCATATAGAAACAGTTCTGAAGAAGCACAGGCCAAGTAAGCGCAAACAGATGTTTGTGATCCAGCCAGGGTGCTAATGGGAGCAACATGGCAAGTCTTCAGAAGCAAAAGGTATCGGATCCTGAATCAGCCAGCCTGTGAGCTGCAGGAGCAACCGCATAACTTCGTAATTTAAAGAACATTCCTTTCTGTTTTAAAATGTTAGTTCAATATTTTAAAACATAATAATGCAGGAAGAAAAAGAAAGGAAAAGCGTCAAGTAATTAGGGAATGAACAAATGTATAAGCATAATAAACTTGAATAAGAAATTCAAAAGGTCATTGAGATTGTTCTATTGTACATATTCAAATCTCTTACGTTCAGATCATCCTTAGACTCAAAGTTCTTTGAAATATTTTTGAGTCCAGCAAGAACATGTCAATCTGCCAAGAGTTACCATCTAACTGCCCAAAAACTACAGGGAGAAAAGCAAGAGGAGCAAATTTCAAATTGAACACCCGCCCCCATGATACCACACAAACATACATAAGTTTATAGTGATTCTCATTTAATCATTCTGGAAAGCCACTAGATTCAGTGGGCATCTCTGCTTAAGGCACGAACTGGCACCAAAATGTTTGCTTTAAATTATAATTACTCAATTAAAAACATGCAAGAGTACAGGATATATAGATAAATGCTGGTTTTTGAAAAAAAATGTTTAGATTTCAAGAGTAAGTGAATAAGGGAACAACACATAAGCTGTTCCAAAAAAGAGCTCCTTGTGGAAAAAAAATCATTATGAAAAGAACTAGCAAGCCAATTTGGGCGGGGGGGGGAGTTAGGGAGGGAGGGAGAGAGAGAGAGAATAACCTCATACTCTTAAAATAATTTACTCTAAAATAATCGATTCTTCCCTGATTTTTTTGTTCTTGCACAATTGATGTGGGCATCTTGGTTCTAAGTAATCTCAAAAGAATGAAACACCCAGCAAACCCATCCTTTATCTTTTAACCTCAAAGAGATACAATCATCCTACTAAAACTAGACAAGGATCACTTGCAAACAGGAATATGCTGCTGATCCAACAGGCATCTTTAGACTTCACATTTCTGAATGGACCTATCATAACTTCTGAAGACAGACAATAATTTACTTCTCTAGCACACAGAGAAAAGAACCAATCTGTTATAGTGGCTAGAAACCAGGAGACCGAGTTCTAGTCCCATCTTAGCCACAAAGGCAGCTGCATGACCTTGGACTGGTCACTCTCCCTCAACTCTATGAAGGAGACATTGACAAATCACTGTTGAAATCTTGCCAATATTTAGAATGCATTGAACATTCCACACGCAATGCAATAGAACATAGAAAAATTGGGTTCTATATCATTTAGAAAACATATATGGGCATCCTTTGCTTCATAATTATAAGAAATAACCTGTTGAGTACAAACAGCTACTTCAGTGCAAGCTAAGATTTGATTTCAAATTGTACTTGTTTTATACCTTCCCCTATTATTTCCTAATTTAAATAACTTTGGAATCCTGTTTATAGGAAACTCCCACAAAGACCACAAAGAATGTATTCTCTGAGCCCAGTGGTAGAGTGGGTTTTCTTAATGTCAGAAAGAAAAGCCTTCGACTCTATTTGATTAAAGCAAATGGTTCTTTTACTAAGAGTGTTGGTTGCAGTAAAGTCAAGCTCTGAAATTACTGGACTCACTGGATACCAAAATAAGATGTAAGTTTGCCTCCATCCCATCCTTCCCCCCATGACCAGTCAGTTTCCAGCCAACTGGAGCTTACCAAGATGTTTTGAGAACACTGAGATGTTTGGGGGGGTCATCCGCATATTTCTCAGGATGCCTGGCCATGGGTTGCTGATACAAACAGGATCCGGCTGCTCTGGTTCTTATCACCTGTCACCCCCTCCTGATTTCCTACTATACAAAGCTTTATTGTCCTTTCATCCTTCCCCTCCTTTTTTTGATGGCCTGTGAGGCACCAAGCCGGGGCAGGCAAAGCTGACATTTCGCTTCTCATCCAAGAAGCTTCTTCGGATCTGACTGGATGGTGGGGAATGGAAAAATTTATATTTTTTTGCAGACAGCTATTAATTTGTATTCTTTTAGAGAGTCATTGAGGCCACTTGGAGATTTGTCTGTGACCTCAGGGTCACCTAAGTAGTGCAAATGGATGTGGAACCTTCTTGTGACTGTTGAAAGAACTATGTTGTGAAGCTGTCCTTTCTGCAGGACATAACACAATCATTTCAGCACCTTTAGGACAACCATGACATGGATGACTGAGAATCTCCATAGACATTCTGAAAGCAAGCTGTTCCACTGGTTAATTGTCCTCATTGTTAGGAAGTGTCTCCTTCATTCCATGTTGTTTCTCTCCTTTGATTAGTTTCCATCCATTGTTTGTCTTGCTTTCTCATGCTTTGGAAAAGAAGTTGACCCCCTCTTCTTTATAGTAGCAACTCAAATACTGGAATCCAAATACTGTAATACTGCCATCATGCCACACATAGTCCTTCTTTTCTCTAGACTGGTCATACCCAAAAACTGTAACCATTCTTCATATGTTTTTGTCTCTAGGTCCTTAATCATCTTAGTTGCTCTTCTTTGCACTTTTTCCAAAGTCTCAACATCTTTTTTGTTAATATGCTGATCAAAATTAGATGCAGTGGTTTTGATTCTATGTCTTTCTTTATACAACCAAGGATTGTATTAGCTTTTTTGGCTGTTGCCACACACTGCTGGATCATGTTTAAGTGATTGTCCATTAGGACTCTAAGGTCGCTCTCACAGTTACTGTTTTTGAGTGGGGTTTCATCTAATCTGTACT
Source organism: Bungarus multicinctus (assembly GCA_023653725.1). NCBI lineage: Eukaryota > Metazoa > Chordata > Lepidosauria > Squamata > Elapidae > Bungarus > Bungarus multicinctus. The sequence goes on along the minus strand of CM042851.1, from coordinate 12,117,098 downwards.
TTTGTACCTTTATACCTTTTCCTGCCTAGGTGTAAAGCCTTACTTTTATCCACATTAAATTTCATGTTGTTGGATAGGGCCCATTTTTCAAGTCTGTCAAGATCTTTTTTGAATCTGAACTTATCTTCTGGGGTGTTAGCTGTTCCTTCCAGCTTAGCATCATATGCAAATTTGATGAGATCCCCTCCTATTCCCTCATCTAAGTAATTTATGAAGATATTGAAGACTACTGGGGCTAAGACAGAACCTTGTGGTACCTCACTGCTTCCTCCACTCCATATAGTACCATTAAGGACTACTCATTAAGTAGGGTTTGTCAGCCAGTTACAAATCCATTTGGTGGTGATGCTGTCTATTCCACATTTTTATATTTTACCAAGCAGGTTGTTATCTACTTTCTCAAGTACCTTTCTGAAGTATATACTATGTTGAAGTATACTATGTCCACAGCATTCACTGCTTTACAAATTTAGTCACTTCGTCAAAGAATGAAATAAGATTGGTTCGGCATAATTTGTTTTTAACAAACCTGTGCTTGCTACCAGTTATAACTTTATTTGTTTCTAGATTTTCGCAGATCTGTTTTTTTCCCACCAGTATCTTCCCAGGTATTGATGTTAGACTGATTGGTTGGTAGTTTCCTGGTTCTGTTTTTTCCCCTTTTTTGAAGATGGGAACCACATCAGCTCTTTCCTAATCCTCTGGTAGTTTCCCGATGCTCCAGGATTTTTTTTTAAAGATATGGTACAATGGTTCTGATATAATGTTTACCAGCTTCTTCAGAACTCGGATGCAATCTATTAGGTGATAGATTTATATTCATCAAGGTCAGACAGATGTTTCTTACTATTTTCTTATTTTCATGTTTATTTCTAGTCTGTCTTTTACAGTTCAGTTTTTGGTAGGTAGGGCTATAGTTTCTTTTTGCATAAAGACTGATGCAAAGAATGAATTAAGCAGCTCTGCTTTCCTTCTATTGCCTGTTACCTCCTTGGCATTTTCTCTCCTTAATGGTCCAACTGTTTCCTTGACTTTTTTCCTGTTGTTTATATGTTGAAAGAAACTTTTTTTATAATTATCTTTGACTTTGTTGCAAGTCTTCATTCTGAGACTTTGCTTTCCTGACTTCATCTTTGCAGATTCAGGCTATTTGCTGATTTCATTATTCTGATAATAATTAAATAACATGACTTGTTCTTGTGAACTGTTGCCAACTGGCAAATAGATAAAAGTATCCAGTATCAGAGATTAGGGCTGTGCTCCAACTCCCACAAATCTTCAATTCAGTGCCAAATTTGGTTCTTCCTTGTGGTACAATGAAGATGACATTGGATACGATGTCCACAGTTCAGAATGTTTTACTGTGCTCCCTCATTCAGGAAGACAGTGAATAAGGTGGCAAACATGGTACCTATGTATCTGTTCATGACTTGATGGTTATAGGATCATGGAAGAGTATAAGATCCTGTTTAGACAGTTTTGCTTTGTCATCAGGATTATCACTATTTGTTCCAATTTCAGCACCTTGCTGATGGGAGAACAGTTGTGAGAGCCTCTTTCCTTCAACCATTTGTATATTTCCCCTCCTTAAAAGTGGTACAAGGTAAAATATTTCTAATCTCTAGCCTGGGTAGCATCTTAAGGTAAGAAAAAATATGATCAAACCTTTTCCCTACGTTTTGCCTCCAATGCCAATTCCAATCTATGCATGATATGATAGCATTCTTTGTTACCAACAGCCCTTCCTTGCACTCCTGTGCTTCCGTAGGCTTCAGTGTTTCCTGAACTGAGATCCGGTCAAAATGACATGGATAAATATACACAGAAATCCCTTAAACTATGAGTGGAATTGGCCACAAATATTCCTCACTATCCTATCGAATATCTTCTGCAAACTTCATTCTGAATTACAATGAACATTAAAAAAAAACAGAATGGAAAAGAGTCTATTCTGGAAATCCTTGCACTGATTCTTATTAAATTTAACATGATTCATCCCTTAAGTTCTGTCTAGCTTTCCTATACATATCATGCTGTTCTGATTAAAACACATGGGGATTTTATAGAACAGATTTTAGGAAATCTGGCTCAAAAGTTCTTATACCAATTTCTAATTACATTTGGATTACTTTCTTTATACAGTTCTAACTTCCATGGAAACATCTATCCCATCAAGCATTGCTTTGAATGAAGCACAATACAAGCTGAGCATTTTCTTTTCCACTTTCAAGCTATTCCTTATCAGTTCTCTTTCTGATAGGGTACTAGTTATTGTGAATTTATTACTGGACCATTATGTTTCTTGAAAGTATCTTGGCAAAATTCACATTGTAAAACATGATGTAGAAAGTTAAAACCAAATTATTTCCATTACAGTACCCAACAATTTGGATTGATTTTGAATGGACTGAACTATATCTTAAGATAGATGTCTAATCATGAAGCACATCAGGTAGCCTGAGTTGAAATATGAAGTTAAAATCAAATATCCCTTTGGGACTCATGGATATTACTTTCTTTTCCCTTCAGCCTTGCCTCACTTCTAGACAACTATAAATCTGTACATAAATGTATACACGAGTTTTGAAATTTTTTGTCACTATCTCTGTATTTAATACATTTAAGGAAAAGGCAAATCATAGCACCTGTGATAAAAATACAGTGCAATCTTCAGAAATAGGATTTTCTTCCATAAATTGTTTCAGAAACATTGAGAAATCTCAGTTGTGTTAAACTGATCTAATTTTTTAAATTTACTGCTGAGTAGAATGGAGTGTAGCTATAGGGTTTATATGGTAGTGGTGCTATTTATTAAATAAATGTTTCTGGCTGCCCAATTCACACATGATGACCATATAACATTAAAAATCAACAATATAAAAACCCAGAAATCCCCAACTATTGCGGCAGTGACAAACAGCATCACAGAAGCCACTTGATTGGTTACAAATCAACATGAAGGTTCCAGGTCCACTGACAGAACTATTTCTTCAGACCATTCCAAAAAAGGACCAAGGAGAGAGCCAACATTATTTCCAAGGAAGTGATGTTCCAAAGAAGGGAACCACTTCAGAGAATGTCCCTCTTCTATGTCTCTTGAGGTGTACTTAATAGATGGGACCCATAACATTCCATTCTCCACTAACCCAGGGGTGTCAAACTCATGGTCCGCAGGCCCCACCCCTGCCCAGTTTAGCAAAGGTGAAAAAAGTCCAAATACGTCACGTGATACTGCCGTAACAATGCGAGTTTGACACTCTTGCACTAGCCAGATAGATGTAACTGGGGAGAGACTGGGGGATATCTTGGACCCAAGTCATGCAAGGCTTTAAAGGTAATAAGCTGCAACTTGAATTGCACCTGGAAGCAAATCAACAACTCCTGCACAAGTTATAGATATACAAATTTGGATTTGTGCAGAACTGTGCATGCTAATGCATTTTGGATGGATTGAATCTTTGGCATACTCATCAAGAGCAGATCTATGCAGAGCTCATTACAGTGCAACTGAGAACTGACCAGGGCGTAGGTGATTGTGAGAAGGGTCCACTGCCCAGGAATGGACATAGTTGGTGCACAACATGCAGTTGTGCAAAGGCATTCCGGGTCACGATGCCACCAATTCCTCAAATAGGAGCAAATTGCCACTTATATAATAGTTATATCTGTGTAAGTTTTTGCCTAAAAATGAATATGATCACAAACACAGACAGTATGCGAATACCGTATACTGTCAGGTAACAGTTTCTTTAATCAATATAAATGTGACAAATGGCTTTTATAAATGAAAGAAAGCTGCAGAAAAAGAAATAAGCAACTCATGCTTCATTTTGTCAGGATTTTCAACCAAACAGATAAAACAATGCCTTCCTCCAGAGGAAGTTTCAAGATTTTGCAATTTTCAAAAATATAATTGTTCCAGGCTAAACTGGTGATGGAATGAAAAAAGTATCAATGTACTTAGAGGAATAAAAAAGAAGCCACCAAAATTGTTTAAACTGTCTTAATTTCTAGACCACTTAAGACACCTAGTGGTTAAAAACTGTGTCCCAGAAAAAAAATTACACATAAAAAATTCACTTCAGTACATAAATGGCAAGTTGATACTATCTTCATTTTATTTATATTCCATCATTTTTTGTCTGTAAGTAGCACTACATATCAAATCAAAACATATAATGCACCAAAATATATATCTGCATACACACATGTCTACACACAGAAAAACTCAACAGCAGTTCAAATACTCAATTTGAACATTGGCACCTAAAAATAGTAGTCAGTATATAACAAATCAATATTAATAAAATTACAGTTCCCACCTCCAAGTACTGAAAGACCAGAAAAATTGCTTTATTCTTAATGAAGAGCAGATTTAAGAAAAGATTAGACTAAACTAAGTGCTAAAACTATAAACAATTGAGTTCTTGTCTCATTTTTCTTGGAACACTAATGTTGGGAGCTCTACCATATCTGAGTCAAGGCATTTCACAACCACAGAACATTATTATTCTAATAAAGCAGCACCTTCCAGGAAAGGCTAAAAGCTGTCTGTATATGTACCAAGTTTTGGCTTGTTCAGTACCATTTAATCTGTAACTGCCATCATTTACTGTAACCACTATCCGCAATGTGAAGAATGCTATGATTTCAATTTTTAAAAACCACTATCATACTTCAAACAACTTTTAAGAATACTTTAACTATACTTCACCATATTTAGGCTACTCACATTCAAATTTATGAGGGGGGGGCACTGATGAAATGCTTATAAGCACATCTGCATAACTTAGATACAACCGGCTAAGGAGTGTGTAGGAGCAATCTGCCTTTACTATGATCTCAGTTTACAGCTCTCCACATTTTTAATGCTTTAATGAAAAGCTAAGAGAAGCAATAATAAAGGAACTCCTCCCATGGGACTTCTTCAGATGATAAATGCTGGGCAATGGAGGTGGGCAATCTGCAGAGGGATGGAGAGATGCCTTACAGCAAAAAAACGAAGCAAGACAAACAACAGTATTCTCTGCCAGATCAAGGCAATAAGCTACACTACAGCATACTCAAGGCCTTCATCTAAAAGCACAAAAAAAAAAAAAAATCAAAAAAATCAGAGAATCAGAAGTCCCATTTGCAAAAGAAGAAAACTTTCAGAAATCAGAAGACAGATTTTGAAACCCAATCATATTGTTAATGCAAATGGATGTACATCTTCCAACCTATGCTCCTAACTTCCTCTTCTTTGGTAGATGATACCAGCGAATTTGATTCTCCATCTCTCTCCTACTTTCCAGGATTTCCAATTGTCCAGTTTCTTTTAATAACTCAAGTCTTCCCTACTGAGTATATATTAGATCTATCCTTACACTTCACCCAACATTGGCACTGGAGGCAACTTCCTTAGGGCGGTTTCCAGGAGCAAAGTGCTGACACTCAAAATTACACTTCCGATGGTCACATGCCTCTATGGAAAAAGTGACCAGGACATGTAGTAAGATCATGTTCTCCAAAACCTCTTGTACATTCAATTTAATGTTAGTCCTTTACCCATTCCAAGGAATGATGAATTTGATATTTTAAGTCACAAAATCTTTTAGACACAGAGTGATCCTATCTGAGTTTTAGATCCTAACTTCAGGGTAGTTTAATATATCATTGTCTTTCCACAACATTTTCCTTACACGCCATACAATAAAAGTGAAAAGAAAAAAAGAGATGCTAGATTCAAATGCTTTGGGTCAAACTCATTATATGAAATGAGTTTTTATAACTATCTCATTATAATATTCTATGGCTGCCAAGTAATCTAATTGCCAAAATGCTGGCAGGCGGCAATCAGCAGAAGTAGCCTGCAGTACTGCATTCTAACCAGTGACCACCACATGTATCTTAACAAATCTTACTTTCTGCAAAAGAATTAACATATTGTACGTTCTATAATTGCTTCCCTCAGTTTCAATAGTCAAATCCCCAAAGAAAGTAAAAATGTGTTTCTTCAAAATATCCGTATTTTATGGAAAGGGACGAAAGGTATTCATTTCAGAATTAAAATTCATACACGTGTTCTGGAATATTGTCGGTATGCTAAAACCTCTGAAAAGGCAATGCACTTTTTAAAAATGTTCAGTTCAGAACTATGGAGAAAGGAACCCCTGAGATGAATGGAGAGTGTTCACCTTTACCCTTTTTATTTCATGTGTTTAACATTACTCAGATTCTGTTTCCAAGACAACGCATTTGTAAAAAAAAAAGTTCTCAGAATTCAAAATCAAAAGACGAAGCCCGTGTGAAACCTGCAACTCTCCCTCGACTCGTCTCATCTTACCGTCTTCTCCCCCTGCTCCCGCCAAGCGGCATCTCTTCTACATCTGCTGAGAGGAAGTTCGCCATCTCTTTTGAGGAGAAAAGTGCAAGCAACAGACGAAGCAGAAGCACATGCACCCCTCTAAATTGTAAGAAGTGATTGATTCCCAGGCGCTCCCAAAACAAATTCTGATTTTCCCTTCTGCTTTGAAAAGAAATAAAGAATGTTTAGGAATGTCAATATCTTACCCTGATCTCCATTGTTTATTATGCCCCGGATTCCGTTTTTCTTCAAAGTTGCTAGTTTGCTCAGGCAGAAAGGAGGCTTCCTGCTTACACGCCGGCTTTACGTGGTTCCTCTTAGGAGCAGCTTAGCGTTGTATACTGTAGTCAGTTCGGCTCAGGAAATTCTTCTCTGTCCAGCCTAACGATCACTCCCACTCTGGAGGGTGTGAGCTCTTACTTGTCTCTCCAGGCAGCTTAAACACCAGCCAAGCTGATTTAAGTCTAATGGAGAGAAGAACTAGAAATTTAACTCTAAAAATGCCAAATGGTTTAATATGCAATTTGGACAAGAGCCCCTGCAAAATGATACTGCTTTAAATATACCCCTCTATCATATTATTTGGATAAATTTAGTATTCCTGTTTGATTTTCTGATTCAATAGCCAATGTTCAATCTTCACCATTGCAGATAAGCAAATAAATATGATAAGGAATGCTAATGTTGAAGACATAAGATTACAAGAAATTACCTATACATTAAGGTGGAATCTTTTCTCCTCAACTTCAGATGGGTAAGTTTTCTGGCACTGGTTCCCAGTGGAATCTATTTGATTCACAGAAGTCCCTTCATAGTGGCTAAAGGTTGAATATGCAGCTACTTCACAACTATGCTGACCCCTAATTTCTTCTCCATGAAGCAGGGGTTCCCAAATTTGGAACTTTCAGACTTGTGGACTTCAACTTGAGATCCTCTGGGAGTGAGTGCTAAAGTCTTAAAGTTGCCAAGTTTGGAGACCTCTGCCATAAAGCCACCTTCTCTCTCCAATCCTGTGCTTGCAAGATTATATTCTCTCTTCCATATCTGGACACTTAGCACCCACAGCCAGGATGATCCTATGTGCTAAACCATAGCAACTGGGAAAGAAAAATATATTGAAAGATGAGACTTGCACCTCCAGCCCTTCATCGCTGTCTCAATCCAGCCTTTCTATTTCTGAGCAGTAGAAGAAAGGATTAAGCTTAAGGTTGGGGAACCTGTTATTGATAATTGCTAACAACTTTGGGCTGAGCTGACAGAAGACAATCACAACAGAACAATTGTAAGCGCTGTGGTAAGTGAGGACCTTGAACTTGGATGTCCCTCATTCTAATCCAGTAAAACTTCATTCCGGTTGTGTACAATTATTGGTAACTTCATGGATATGTTTGTGTCCAATAGAGAAGTGCTTTTCTATGCTTTTTTTTTCCAGGCAGCTTTTTTTGGTGTCTGAGACCAGCTTCAGCCCTGGTATATCTTGGTGGTTTCCACGCCCAAGTACTAATTAGATCTAACCCTGCTTATTTTTTTAAGATTAACCCAACCAATTACAGAACACTGGCTCCAGCTGCAATTAAAATCGGCATTAGAGATTATTAGTTTGCCTGAGGGAGACAAAGTCCTGATCTACTTTTTTTCCTTTTCTCTCTCTCTCTCTCTCCCTCATTCACACTGATAAAAATGTTCTTTAAGCCATCCAGAATTCATATAGCAGTTCTTGTACAAATTATATTAAAATAATTATTCCGTATTCGTTCAGTACACAAATACTAACTTTAAGCCTGCAGATGAATTATATGTAATAAGGAAGTAGAAGAGAATTTTATGGGTTGATTTTTGCAGATGTTTTTTTTGCTAGTGTTGGAAGTAAAATCCAGTCTGGTTCCAAGCCAAGAGAAAGATGCAGGAGCCAGTGAATTTGAAGGCAAGCTGCAGGAAAGGAGGTCTTCCTTTATTTAGGAAGCAGAAGCCAAGTGACTCAGCATTGGTTCTGAGGCAGCTGACAGCCTGGCATGGGGAGCAGAGTGATTCTTATACTTTTGGAACTTTGAGATTAAGATGCCTGTTGAGATTATTTGATTAGATGAATAATGTGCCTTTCTGTATTCTAACTGTCCCTATTTGGTTTTCTGGGTAGTGGTCAGGGTCAAGGCTAGCCTTTGAGAAAGGTGGAAAATATAAATTTGTGTGGCTTTGTGTTTTATGACTTAATCCTGTTAATTCAACATGTCTCAGTCTTTTAACGAGATTACTTGAGGCCATTCTGGCTGGGAGGCAGAGATTGCTTTAGCTTCTGTGGATGGTTTTCCTTTGCTTTCTCTGGGGGGAAAGAAATAAAGGGTTTTTTATGATTCTTCCTATAATAGTTCACCTTTGACCACACTTACTGTGTTCTGTATGTAAACAAAGATACATTCTGCCTGATGAGACAACTTTGTTAACTAGTATAAACACTTTGAGAAAAATCTTGGGGATATTTATTATTTATTCATATTTGTGTATTCCTATAACACAAAGACATATGGTACATATATGTCATCCACATTTTCCTGAAGAAAATGAGAACAAAACTAAATATATTTCAGGCCTGGACCTGAGATCAATGGATTCAAGTTCATTTTTGAATCCCCAGACTTGTCAATCTTTATCTTTCAGACTACAATTAGCCGTGCATCCAAAGTATCTCAGTTCAGAAGATAAGGGATAAACACAGTTAATAGGAAAGGTATGATAGTGTCTTGCATTGAGTGTACTGAAATATCAGCAGTTTTTTTTTTGCTACAACATTGCCTATGTCAGAAAATGTAACATTCAATATTGCACTTGTGCCAAATACAATATATATTCCAATATGTCATGACCCAGAGCTAGAAAGTAGAGATGTTTCTCAGTCCTAGCTTTTCCCCCTTATAATATTTGTTTATTTCCTGAGTAGCAGCAAGACACAAGTCTTAAGCTCATATTATTCTGAACTATACAGGAACATTATCTGTAATACATTTTCATGAATGCTGTATTAGTTACAACTTCCTTTTTCCTCAGAGATATTAATATTCGACTGTAATAGTTCAGAAGAAGCCAAGGTTGGACTTCTAGGTAGCAAAAATATTGACTGAGAGAAACAATGGAAAGGAAGTTGAAGTTTGACCGGAGGATGAATTATCTCTACAAACATTACTTTGCATGAAAGAAGAGTCAGTTTCCTAATCAGAAGAACAGGGCAGTGATGGAGTACTGTGCCAAAAGCTTACACAAAGATTAGATAGTAGAATTTAAAACCTAGGACACTAGATGAAAAGTATGGGTTGAACTTCTGACTGAGTTAATTCCTCATTATAAATTAATAGAACTGTAGGAAGTTAAAATCCACCCCTTTCCTAGAAAATGAAATATTTTAGGAAATATTAAAAGGGCAGAATATTTCCCCTAAAAGGGAGGTAGAAACTCAGTCCCCCACCTTTGTTAATGAGCCATTAAGGCCTGGGCCAGTCTATTCTACATAACAAAGATCTACTTCCTTCAGGCAGAGCCATTTAATTGCCCTTCATTGCATCACCCAGCAAGATTCAACCAAATTTAGCACACAGACAACTTACAAAGCTAGCTATGACCTCTGACAGCAACCAATCAAGATACTCTTCCTGTGCCCCAGGAATTTCAGAGCCAGAGAACATATAAAACCTAGGGACTCTCAGCATCTCTTCCCTTTTTCTTCATCCAGGATCTCCAAGGCATGCGATCCTGTTCATCAATAAACCTTACTTCCAAGTAACTTCCATGAATCCAGTATCTTTTCTCCCACTTGGAACTGAACCCAGAAGGATATTTCTTCCAACAGAACAATCCACTCCAAAACCATAGATTTCAGTGCACCAGAAACCTCATAGGATGCACTAAACTTAGTCTATCTATCTAATATATAATATTAGGTATACAAACATGTTCAAAATGTATTGCAATGTCTTTTAGATAATGTCATCTCTGAAATGTCCCTGCAGGCCATAAAATAGGAGGTCATAACAAATGAAGCTTTGGACTAATTAGTTTATTGAATAAAATGTATTTTTCTTAATATAAATGAAGCAAAAAGGAAATAGACAAAACATCTATAAAATCTGATTTTATACACTAAAAAGTAGAGTACTCCTTTCATTTAAAAGTGAGACTAAAAAGAGCAGGTTTGCACTAATTACCATGGTAAACTCTGTATATCTGATTGATAAAGATTAATTACTGCCAGTCTACGATGGGGAATAGGGACAAAAGGTCAAAATGTTTGGTATAACCACAGGATCAAGGCCCCACCCTTTTGCATATGTATACATTGCATATATATACCATTGTGTGGGGCTTTGATAATTTGTCTGTGTCTGCCATTTTGGTCTTCTGCTTCCCATACAGACACTTTTGTAATATTGGCTCTAATATTCTTTTCTATATTTTTTATCTCATTCCCATTCATCTCTTCAAGTTTCCTAAAGAATCTTTTTTCTATATTCCTGTTCTACAATAATGTTTACCAGTTTCCCAAACTTCCATTATCAGTATTCATTAGAGTGTAACAGGCAACTATCATTGACCTATAAATTCTAAATTACAACAAAACAGCAACAATCTGGATGACACCAATTAATAGTATTGACATAGATTTTAGACTTTTAATTGGTAATTAAACCTTCACTTTCTGACTTTTATTTAGCAATGTCATCATTTCCACTTCAAAAAAGAAACTAGATTCAGATCAGTTACAGACTTATCTTTATTCTACTGTAGTTTCCCAGACATACTGGCATATTTACAGTTCTTTATTTATTTACTCATGCTCTTCATCTTTTACTAATTTTTAACAATCAGCTGATGTATGTATATGCAAAGATGTGTTTATGTACATATTTGTGCATGCATATGGAGGGTTGTGAGTATATAGATAGTAAGAAATAAAGGGGGAAAGGTGAGAAACAGTGTTACTCATCTCCAGACAGATTTGTTCTGTAAAGTTTCAGTCTCAAGGCTGGAGAAAAGAATGGCCACAAGGAAGGACAAAGATGAAATTCTGAGGTGACATACACACATACACACACACATATATAAATAATCAACATTTTAGGGACTTCCGGTGGTGCGGTGGAGACGAATGGAGGCATAGAAATCTGCTCGTAATTCTTCTTGCCTCTTCTTGCTGTTGGTGCGACCCTTCGGGGTGCATGAATCCAGAAGAGAAACGTGCCGGTGTGGGGAAACTCGAGCTGTGGTGAGGGGAAGGCAACTCCCATTACAGCGAAGAGAAATCCCTCAGAGCCCGACAAGCAAGAGACTGCTTTCTTTAATGGCAGTCCTGAAGTCCGGTCTGCCACAGACGAAAGGAAGCAAGTGAGACACAGTTTGTGGTGATCAACGGTGAAAGGTGCGAGTGAGAGAAAGTCTTTTTGGAATACTGTGGATCCACAGGAAAATTGTTGAAGGAATTTGATCAGAGCCCTAAAAGGAAGCGGCTAAGGAGCGAAGGCAAGGCAGACGAAAGTGAAAGGGCTGAATAGAGAGAAACAAGGACAGCAACAAAAGTAGCATAGAAGACGGGGAGGTTGATGAGATTTGCTACATTGTCATTAGTGGAAAGGAACTGAGCTGCTGAAAGTTCTGGGAGATTTGGATTATTTTCTTTTGGAAAGACTGCATTAAATTTGATGAGAAGATCAGTGTAAGTGAAATAAACGGAGATATCGTGGAGCAAAAGAAGATATTTTTTGGAAATTTTTGGAAAAGTCTTTGACTGTTGATTCACGCATGTATTGATCTAACTGACTAGTTTACTTTAACTGAAGAAACATAGAACTATAGAAAAACTGAACTTAAGATTTCCTTAAGAAAAGACGATAAGAGAATTGGACACAATTGAGTGAGCTGAGACTCTGAGAGGACATTGCTATTACTCAGCAATTTTCTATTTCCAGGCATCTGGATCTGCAATTGTGTAATCCCAGTGACTGAAGGTGGAACAGCTATTTTATGACTCTTTTCCTTTTTTCTCTCTTTCTATGTTATTTATCTCTCTTTGGTGCTTTGATTAGCTAGTGTTCCTCTCTCAATTTTTTTTTCCATATAGTATTATGCAAGTAGATATATATGAGGTAGAGGGAAACTGTTTATTGCTATTGTGATACCATTAGTTTGATTTAACTGACTTATTAGTAATATTGATAATTATATTCTTATCAGTTTATATACAATATATAGAAAAGATATTAAGAGATAGATAGACAAATTCATTAATTACTGTATTGATTAATTTAGTTTATTGGTTATTTTTATGATATATTATTTAATAGTGAATGTTAATCTGGGACAATATAATTAATATAATACAAAAAGAAAAACAAATTTTAGGAGAAATGACCTCCATAACTTCTACAACACTCAAAGCTGGAAAGAAGACTACATTAACAACTCTGACAGCAACACCCTCACCAATGTCACAGAAGACAATTGAGGAGTCTTTAACATTGGAAAAACAGTCTTCTATTACAAACGCTAATATTCATTCGACACTGCTCACCCTACAAGATTCTATGTCAAAGTTACAAGAAATAATGCTTAAAAATCATACAGAGACAAGAGCAGATACAAATGAATTGAAAGAACAAATGGGGAATCTAAAAGTAGAAATGAAAATGGACATTTCTAAATTAGATGAAAAAATTGGAACATTACAGCGAGCGTTGGAGAAAAATGAAGGAATAATAAAAGAAGTAGAGAAGAGGACAGAAAAAACTGAAAAGAAATTGGAAAGAGTCGATGAACACTTAAAGAATATTAGTAAGGAAATGGAAGACTCCCTGGTGTTTTTAGAGATAGATAAGGCCGCAACGTACCTAAGATTCCAAAATATAGTGGAATCAAAAGAAGAAGACTTAGAACAGGTGATGGCGGAAATCTTGGTGGAGATATTGGAGAGAGACAAAGATGAGATTTTGAAAGAATTAGAGGAAGTCTACAGAGTAAGTACTAATTACGCAAGACGACATAAGTGCCCAAGAGAAGTGCATGTACGTTTTACAAGAAGAAAGGTTCGGGACATTATATATAAAATATCGAGAGATGAAACAATCAAATATAAGGATAAAGAAATCCTAGTTCTTAAACAAATTCCAAGAAGGGTTAGAGAAGCAAGACGAGACTATAAATCTCTGGCAGCCCAATTGAACCGAAAAGGTATTATATTTAAATGGCTTGTCCCGAAAGGGATGTTAATCACTTGCGAGGAAAGAAAAATTAAAGTAGACTCTTTTGAAAAAGTCCAAGATTTCTATGAAAGACTGGTAAGCTCCGAAGAGCAGACCAGCAAAGATGAATTAGAATCAGAATCTCAAGAAGACCAAGAATATCAAAAGAAGGGACAGAAGATTGCAGAAAACCTGAGAAATAACCAACAAGAAGAAGAAGGAAAAGAAGGAAATAAGGTACAATATCAATCACAAGTAGAATTTGGAGTAACTACAAGGCAAAGAGCAAGAAATAATTAAACCCAAACCTTCAAGAAGAACAAGATTAATTAAAATAAAGAAGAAAAATAAGAAGTAAGAAAAATCATTCAATAACAATAAGAGAAGATATTAGATTAATAAACATAGAGTACTGGAGAGAAAGTAATTAAGAGATAAAGATATAGACAAATTAGAACTATGGAAAAAGAGGTGAAACTCCTATCTATTAATATAAATGGTTTAAACTCAAAAATAAAAAGACAAAGGATTCTAGCAAAGTTGATAAAACAAAATGTAGATATTGTTTGTTTACAGGAAACACACATTTTGAAAGCACAGAAAAATTATTTAGTTTGCTCCAAATTAGAGACAGTGTTTACGCCTTCCGCAGATAATGAAAAAAAGAACGGAATAGCAATGTATATTAAAGAAGAGATAAAAGCAACATTATTATTCGCAGACCCCAAGGGAAGAGTTCTGGCAATGGAAATACAGATAAATTTGAAAAAAAAATTACTAGTAGTAATTTACGCTCCTAATGTTAACCAAAAAGAATTTTATAAAGCTTTAAATGCTAAAATTATTGAATTGGAAAGGAAAAATATTTGTATTATTGGGGATTTCAATGCTGTAACAGATTATCAAAAAGATTATAATGGGGGAAATAAGAAGAGAAGGGAAAAAAGGAAGAGAGAATTATCTAAAATTTGCGTAGAAATGATTAAGGAATTAAATTTAATAGATGTATGGAGGAAACTAAATCCAGATAAGAAACAATTTACTTTTTATTCAAACTCCCACCATTCATGGTCGCGCATTGATATGGCATGGATGAGTGGAGATCTAATACAAGATGTGACAGAAGTAGAAATTATATCGAACGCTTGGGCAGACCACAATCCTCTTAAAATTAATTGGCAGGGTAAGAAAAAACCAAGGAGAAGATGGACTTTAAACTCTCAACTGTTAAAAGATGAGGAATTTATAAAGAAACTTAAGAAAGAATTAAATTTCTATCTTAAAAAAATAATAATTCAGATACAACTATTCAAAATTTATGGGATGCAATGAAGGCCGTTATAAGGGGAATTATAATATCTTATACCATTAAAAAAAATAAAGAAAAACACGCTCAGCATAACAACCTATACCAAACAATTAAGAAATTAGAAACTGAATTACAGGAGGTACCACAAAAGACTAAAATCCAAGAACAATTGATTTATTATAAACATAAACTCAATTTAATGGAATAGGAAGAATTGATTAGAAATTTGAAAATAACTAAGCAAATAGAATTTGAACACGCAAACAAGCCTGGCAGATGTCTCTCTTATAAACTCAAAAAAGAGAAAGAGAAAAGAACTATTTACCAATTACAAGATGAAAGCGGAAATTATCAGCATACAATAGAAAAGAAAAAAGAGATTGTATATAAATATTTTGAGAAGCTGTATAAAAAGGAGAGAGTAGATGAAGATCAGATAAGGAAATATTTAAGGGAAAAAAGTACTCGTGAAATTAAGGATGAGATGAAAGAACTGTTGATGAAGGATATATCTATGACAGAATTAAAACAAGCAATTAGAATCCAGAAAAGTAACAAAACTCCAGGCCCTGACGGCTTCCCAGCAGAATTTTATAAAGTAATAGAAGAACAGGTAGGACCAATAATGGTGGATTTATTTAATGAGATAATAACATCTGCTAAAATGCCAGATACATGGAAGGAATCATTAATTTCGCTAATCCCAAAGGGGGACTCAGATCCCAGGATGATACAAAATTATAGACCAATCTCTTTATTGAATGTTGATTATAAAATATTTACTACTATTATTGCTACCAGATTAAAAATAATCTTGAATGAGTACATACACCCAGATCAAAATGGATTTCTCCCAAATAGACAAATTAGAAACAACTTAAGAATAATAATGGACGTTCTGGAATATTATGAAGCCCATCCGGGGGAACAGGTAGCTCTTGTATTTTTGGACGCTCAAAAAGATTTTGATAATCTCAATTGGCAATTTATGATTCAACAAATTTATGATATGAATTTTGGCACTAAATTTGAGAATATTATAATGGCAATTTACTCAGTACAAAAAGCAAATATAATAATAAATGGAGAAAATACTCAAACTATAAATATAGAAAAAGGAGTATGACAAGGTTGTCCATTGTCCCCTCTCCTCTTCATATTATCATTAGAAATATTATTAGAAAGAGTGAGGCAAAATTCTGAAATAAAAGGATTAAAAATCAAAAATGAAGAATATAAATTGCAAGCTTTTGCAGACGATATGGCCTTTATTATGGAAGATCCGATAGAAAAAGGACCAATATTAATTAAGGAACTAGAAAGATACGGAGCAGTAGCGGGATTAAAAATTAATAGACAGAAAACGAAACTCTTAGTAAAAAATCTAACAGATCTACAAATAATAGAATTAGAAAGGGTGCTGGGACTTCAAACAACAAGGAAAATTAAATATTTGGGAATATGGCTGATAGCACACTGCAAGACGATAAAGGAAAACAATTATAATAAGCTTTTACAACAAACACAAAAAGATTTAGAACTTTGGACGAAAATGCAATTGTCATTATTAGGAAGAATAACAGCCATAAAGATGTCTATATTACCAAAAATTCTTTATTTATTCCAAACCATCCCAGTTAAATTAGATAAGACCTTTTTTGATAATCTCAATAAAATGACATTAAAATTCATCTGGCAGGGTAAGAAACCCAGAATAAAAATGAAATTGTTACAAGATATGAAGAGCAGAGGTAGTTTTGGATCACCAAATTGGGAATTATACTATAGGGCAGCAGCATTAGTTTGGCTAAAAGACTGGATTAATTTAAAGAATAAAAGAATATTAGTTATAGAAAGTTACGACCTTCAAAGGGGATGGCATGCATTTCTTTGGGAAATAGGACCTACAAAACAAAAATATTTTTATAGACATTTGATCAGAGATTCGCTGATATACAATTGGATCAAGGTTAAAAAGAAACATTATATAAAAATCCCAATTTGGCTATCTATAATGGAAGCGATGATTCACCCAAATAACCTAGATCTGAATAAAATGTTAAAATATAAAGATCTATTGGATATAAATGGAAATTTAAAAACAAAACAAGAGCTCCAAGAACAAGGGCTGCTAATAGATTGGTGGGCTTATCTTCAAATACAAAGCCAATACAATAAGGATATAAAAGACTATGGAATATATTTGAAACCACAACAACTAGATAAAATCTTATTAGGACCAGATAAAAAAAATATTATTAAAATTTATAAGTGTCTTTTAGAAGTAGAACTGGAAGAAGTAGTAGTGAAAGGGTATATGATTGCCTGGGCTCAAAACATTGGACATAATATAAAGTTAGCAGATTGGGAGACTATATGGAATAGAAATCATAAATTAACAAAATCAGTAACATACAAAGAAAATGCATATAAAATATTTTACAGGTGGCACTTACCCCCTTCGAGATTAGCAAAAATGTACCCTAAACTGAATCCCACATGTTGGAAATGTGGGAAAAAAGTGGGAACATATTATCATATGTGGTGGTCTTGCCCAGAGGCTCGAAAATATTGGCTAAAAATCCAAAAATGGCTACAGGAAATTACCAATGAACAATTAGATTTATAACCAGAGCTCTTCCTATTGGGGATCTTCAAAAAAAAATATGTAAAGACTACAAAATACTTATTACCACATATATTGACTACGGCCAGGATTGCTTTTGCTCAGTGTTGGAAACAGTCATTCACACCTGTAGAAGAACTGGTTATACAAAAAGTTATGAATTGTGCTGAAATGGATAAATTAACATTGAGTTTAAAAGATAAGGAATCTTCAATATTTTATAAGGTATGGGAACAATGGTACAATTAGATAGATTGGAGACAGATTAAGGATAGATGATTATTAAACATAGAACATAGATAGAATAAGAATATAGTTATGTATAAATTATCACTATCACACAAATGACTGATATATGATAACACACCACAAACAGTTGTTATTGAATTATATACTTTTTAAAAAAAATTTCTCTTTTTGTGATAAAATTCAATAAAGTTTTTTTTTTAAATCAACATTTTAGCCATTGTCTATCCACTGCAGAATGAAGACCTCTTTCCAACCAGTATGCTCCTGAGCTTTTTTTGCCAATAGGGCCCTCAATACTTGCTGATGTCATTGATCCATCTTCTTTTAGATCTCTTTTGAAGATGCTTCTTATCAAGTGGGATCCATTCTATGATTGCCTTGGTCCACCTGCCATTAGTTCTTCTTGCTATGTGATTAGCCCATTTCCATTTCAATTCTTTTACTCTCTTGATGATACTATACACTTTCATTTGTTCTCTAACCCATGTGCAGGTCTTTCTAACTTGTCTTGTAATGCTGAGCATGTGTCTTTGTGCCACTCATAGCTTTTGTATTGTTTGTGAGTGTCCATGTTTCACTGGCATATGTTAGAGCAGGTAGCACACACTGATTGAAAACTTTTCTCTTCAGACATAGAGGGAGGTTGTTCTTGAAAATTACACTTCATTTATCAAATGCCTGCCAACCATATTTAACATGCTGCTCAGTTTCCTTTATTGTATCATCTTCCATTAAGATCCATTGGCTAAGGAATAAGTAATGGTATACCACATCTAGTTCTCCAGATATAATTTTTTCTTTCTTTGGTAAATTTATTGGATACAACCTGGCTCTTTTTCAAGTTTATTTTAAAGCCAAATTGTTCTTCTGTTTTGTGCAGTTCTTATATGTGTCTTTGTAGCTCTTCTGGGTCTTGTAAGAAGAGAACAACATCATCTGCAAATCTTAATAGGTGCCCTTGATTTTTACTCCATCTTTTGCCCAGTCTAGTTTGTGAAATATTTCTTCAAGGCAGGCTGAGAAAAGGATAGGAGATATTGTACCACCTTACTAAAAGAGAATGAAAAGTAATCAGAGTGAAAGGTAGCCAAAATAATGGTGGTAAAAAATAAACATGTGAATAAGCATTCATTTTCCTCCAGACTGAGAATTCAAAGTGGGTTTAGTGGTATTTTTTCTCTCTCTATCATTCTTTAAAATAATGCACACACAATATAAAAATAAAATCTACTTAGGACATAAGTATATAATAAGGTCAAATTAAACAGTTATCATGCAAGATAACCAAATGCATTTACTATATATGCATTTTTAAAAGACACCTTCTTTTATATTTGGCGCGCAGGGATTGAAGAGACAGAGGCTTGGCTAAAGGCTAACAGATTTATTGCCACGTAGTAACCTCCAGCCAGTTTGCTGCCGCTTATATTAGCAGCCGGCTGATAGGAGCGAACAGCTGAGTCTGCTTGACAGCTCCCTTTTTATAGCGAGCTGTCAAGTGGCTCAGCCAGTCAATGACCACCCTGGTTCCCGCTTCAATAGCGGACCGGAGTGAGGACTGCTGGCTACAACACCTTCCATTCTAAGCACTCTCTAAAATACTTTATAAGATTATACATATGGAATTATTTAATTTTTTCCTAATTAATATGCATTATATTAAGGGTAGCTTAAATTTAAAATCATTGGAAATATTTAAAAGCCAAAAAGTCAATGCTAAAAGTTAATCAGAAAGAATAAAAAAAATTCCTTTAAGGAGTCTATAGATCCTGCATAATGTTGATGTTCCTTAGAATGTACATATGTATGTTGTGTCTTGCCTATCTTTTATCCAATGTAATTATTTCAAAATTGTGTTAATATTTGGAAATTTTATTTATTTTTAGGTCATTTTCAAATAACAGTACTCTGAAAAAAGTAAGCAAAAACCATTGATATTACTTAACTTTGTACATATACTTTTATTTAAATGGTTATTTTCTAAAATTTTCAGCTGACACATTGGTTTCCATGGTACTGACTCAAATCAAATCATGAAAGATTTTACCACAATATGTATCACTGTGAGGTCTTACTTTATTTTCAGAAAATAAGAAGGCAATTATAACTGTTCAAACCCTGCAACTGTGTTTTCCATGAGAAAGAGGATGGATAGACATGCTAGTATAGCAGTAAAATAAGTAACAGTAGGTAACTAGTTGGGAAAAATATAATAATATAAAATATTGAATGCAATATAACTTTATTTCCAGCCTGCATAAGAGGATTCCCAGGAATAATGTTTGTGCGTGTGTGTGTGTTAGTGTGTGTGCTTTTGTGTGCATTTAAAATTCTATTTGACTTACACAATAGGCATTATATTATCTAGGATTACAGAGATTTATTTCACCTACAACTGGGCAGAAACAACTATTTGAAAGTCTACAAATTTGTGTCAAAACGTTGTGTGGCCTCCTTCTTCTGAATACTTCTGAAATAAATTAGTGCCCCTATTAAAACATATCTCAGTGGAAGGAATTCCTTTAAAATGTCTTCTGATGTGATTAAATTTTGGAAAACCAAGATATCAACAGACCATTGGACACACTAGCCAGTTGTCATTAAATAAATGCAGAAGCACCACATTCTTTTTTAAGAGTTTATTTAAATTCCTCTTCCCTTTGAAAAGAACGTTTAAAGCTTGTTTTTGTAAAAGTAAATGAATAATAATGACAACAACAATCAATTTATAAGTAATTCTTTGTATAATGTTGTTTCATATCTGCAGCTGAGGGAAGAAAGTTCAAACGTTTGCCAAATCTACAGATCCACAAAAGAAGCATGTCAAGTCATATTTTCATTTTCAAAAACAAATTCATAGTTCTGTTTTGTTACATAGCCAAAGGCTCAAAACAGAAATAATAATAAATGCATTAAACAAACATTTGATATAATTCAAATATATTTGGGGTTTTAGTTGTGTTTCATTACTTTGCTGCCTCAAGAAAGGAGAGTAAATACAAAGACTTAAAACAGATAGTATTCACATTTGATTATGTATATCCTTGTTTAGTATCAAAGGTTATGGGATAGCATCACGGCTTGGAGTTATTAGAATGTGGATAAAAGTCAAGCTTTGTTCCTCTTTTTATATATTCCAGACCTGATGCAGTCTTTAAACTAAACTAAAGCACAAAATGCAGCCAAGATTTTAATAGCAGATGGCTTATAGGGAAATCTATTCCCTTTTAAAATACTTTAAGTAATACTTCTGATAATGCAAACATTTCTGGAATAATTCCTTAAAGTAGGATGAAGTCACAATAGCTTGATCTAGGATCACTGTACTAGACCAAGTATAGTATGCTATTTCTTTACTCCACAATTATAAAGCAAGCATTCCACCCACCATTTCCTGCTGTAGACAGTGGTGATCCACTTTTTAAAAAAAGAAAAAAAAGTTGAACCGCTTTAGAAACCATTGTTGGGTGGAGTAGATCTTGTTGTCCACCATTTGCAGAGAAATACATTCAATTTCTTGGCTTGGAATTATTCCCAGTAATGTCATCAGCTCAACATTTCTGTTTCAGAGCCACCTACAAACCATTTGGCCAGACTTTTGGCTTGTTATCTTATAACAATGCAGTATAAGTCAATGGAGTAATGACTATGAATTAGAAACTTGTCTCCAACACACATTTAAGGCATTCCAGTTCTATATCCAAGAACAGAGATAGTGAACCTGTAATGCTCCAAATTCTACAGAATTATAATTCCCAGCATTTCTCCAATTGCTTGCATTAGTGGGGCTGCTAAGAATTATATTTCATCAACATCTGAGAGGTCATCAATTATCTGGTCCTGCTGTAATCCACTACCTTTTAAACATGGGTTTATTCACATTTTCACTCTTTATCATGTCCATGTGCCTGCTATTTCTACATTTCTTGAAACTTAAATCTAAGGAGCAATAGACCAGCCATTTATCAACAACATGTATATTTATGTGTTAGATTTAGATCTTGCCTCTCTTTCAAAAGTAAAGACAGTATACAAAAA
Organism: Bungarus multicinctus; assembly: GCA_023653725.1. Lineage (NCBI taxonomy): Eukaryota > Metazoa > Chordata > Lepidosauria > Squamata > Elapidae > Bungarus > Bungarus multicinctus. Next base: position 12,095,310 of record CM042851.1, on the reverse strand, counting down.
TTATCTAGTCTCATTTTTTTCTACCAAACTCTGTAAGGAAGGCAGGGCTATGAGAGAATGACTGAAGATGTTGTTAGGCTCTTTAGTATTTTACTGTATTAATTGATTTTGACAAACTAAGCCCTTTCCTTCAATTGACTTTTTTCCCCTAGTGATTGCTTTCCACCAATGAAGAGAGATTGTCATATGTGCACAAAAAGATAAGTAACTTTTGCAGACGGGTAGCAAAGCACAGCATCCTTCTGAATGATTTGCTACATATTCTTAGCCCAGCTTTGGTTTTGACTCTGCAAGAAATAAGACTGTAGGCTTTCCTCTGTACTTTTTTCATTTTTTTTTCTTTTTCTTATTCTTAATGGAGAATAACTATATCTTTCCAAGGGCTTACTTACATTGTGATCTCTATTTCAAGTCCTAGTATGTCTATTCAGCTTCAATAGGTCTCTGCTTTCTGAGTTTTTCACCGATTTCTACACATACATAAATACTGTCCTGAAATGATTGGACTTTTACTTCCATTCCTAATTCTTTCTACATAATTACACATATTCCAGTATGTGTGAACCAAAATTCTCACACTTTGGAACTGAAGAGACCATTACTAGCCTTCGCATTCATGGAAGTGTTGGAAGAAATGTCCATCTGGGTTCAGTTCCAAGTGGGCAGAAAGACACTGGAAACATGGAAACTACTTGGAAGGATGGTTTAATGGTGGAACAGGCCACATGGTTTGGTCCTGGGTAGCTGACCACATAGAATGGAGAGTGAGTTATATTTATACCCTATGAACTTGTGTTCTGTTCCCGTGGCAAGAAATGTATCCTGATTGGTTGTCAGGCTCCCATGGGGCCATGCAGAGATAATTTTGTAGATTATCTTGAGTTCCAAGCTTGGTTGAATCTTGCTGGGTGATGTAATCTTCCCAGGTGTCATGTGGTAAGGTGGGTAGAGGGCTAATCCTATCATGTCTTAATCTCATCACCCTGGAGCTGAAGAGGGGGGAGAAGGGAGCTGCAAGAAGCTGTTTTGTCTTTAAAAACATGTTTCTTCTTTTCTCATCCAGGGAAATATAATATTCTTCCTTTTTAATATTTCCTGGAATATTTCATTCTTCTAGGAGAGGAGTGGGTGCTTTAGAAGAACTTTTGCTCATTCTGAAAAAAAAGAGCTTTTGCTTATTCTGGGTTCCTGCATGTCTGTTTGTCTGTGTGTGTGTGTGTGTGTGTGTGTGTGTGTGTGTGTGTGTGTGCTACAACATGCCAATTTCAACTTGCAAGCAGGATTGAACAAAAAGAAAATTTGAACTACTGTACCTTTTACACACAATTCTTTCAAGACCGAATTGCATCTTTTTTTCTAAGCTTAAAAACAAACTTATTAGTAGGTAGCAAGGAAGATTTTAAGGCAAAGAGTCTTCTCTGCCATTGCACTGTTTGGAATATCTTGCTCCCTGGAATGAGATTGATGCCAATGCTCCTGACCTTCCATAAGTGCTTAAAGACCTGGATCTGTCAGTTAGCTTGGGGCTACGATGGAGAAGTTTCACATTATTTATTCATTTATTTGATTTGATTTGTCAATCATTTACAAGATAATAGGTAGAAGTATAAACATTAGTAAGAATACAGGAAATAGGTACGAATAAATGGGGACAATAGGACAGAGACGGTAGGCACGATTGTGCACTTATGCACGCCCCTTCACCCCTCTTAGGAATGGGGTGAAGTCAATAGTGGTTAGTTTGAGGTTAAAGACGTGGTTGATAGATTAAAAACAAATTCTCCCTTCCGCTCCTTCTCATCCCTCCCTCCCTCATCTTTTAGTTAGTGCTCAGTATTTGGATCTTTAAAGTATTTTATTTCCATCATCTAGGTTTTTATATAGTGTTATCTTTTTAACATTGTAAACTGCCTAGAGTTAACCCATGGTAAGATTGGTGGCTAATAAATTTTATGAACAAATAAACATGATCTTCAAGGGGGTACACAGAATCTATTGAAGTAGTATAGGGTCTTCTCCTCATGCAGGAGATTGGACTTGATCAGTGGTCCCTAATATTTCCAGCTTTGCAGACCAGTGCCGGTGGGGGTGGAGGGAGAGGGGATGGTTCTGCATGAGCAGCCAGAGAGTGTGCAAGCAGATGCAGCTCCGTTGGTGAGCAGGTTAGGATTAAGCCTGCTGCTGGCACAAATAGAGCTTTGTGCACGAACACAATCCCAATACTCACACACTTACCCACCGCTTGCATGGCCTGGTTCCAAATGGGCCATGGTCTGGCACTGGGCCATGGCCCAGGGATTGGGGACCCTTGAACTCCCCTCCAACTCTGTTACTCTATGTTCTGTTGTCTAGGCAAAAGGGGCTGAGGCATTTTAAATTCCTTAATGAGATAATGTGAAAGTAGTTCCCTAATTCATCAAAGTATTAGAAGGAGGTTCGGGATAATCAGACTTGCAAGTTTCTATTATAACCAATCAGAACAAAAAGTAATTTCAGCTTTCCGGTTGAGTTGATTTCCTGGTCTGATATACCTAGTAGACTAACAATACTCAAGTCATTCCTTGCATCTTTCACTTTGCATGCAAAATTAAATGCTTGTGCAAACACATATTTATCCTTTGCAAGAAATATAAATAGATTGCTAAGCACAGATCCTTTCAGTTTAGGCAATTTTTCCAAAGGGAATGTAATTGAGCACCTCATCAATCTGGGCTTTATACATAAAGCTTCAGATAGCTTCAGAAATAGGGGAAAATTTAACCTGGCTAAATAGATGTATACATTCAGTACTTTTCTATAATCATTACAAGAATTAAAAACAGAATGTCTGAAAAAGAGCTTTAACAGATATTGACATTGTGACTCAAAATACTAGTTCTCTGTGAAGCATTAACTTCTATTAGGTCAAAGGAATTTAACATATTGAAATAATGTTTTATGTTTTATTTGTTATTCCTGGTTCATTTATCAAACGAAACTGATCAAATCTGTCACCATCTACCAAATTTGTCGCAAAATTCTACAGCATTTTTTTTACCTTTCCTAAATCTTATTTGGGAATGTATTTAATTAATATATGATAATGTTTGGATTAATTATTTATAACTTTTAACTTCCTATTCTCCATATCTCATGTCTATTTTGCATTAAGTCTGCATTCAAATGAAATAATTAAATAAGATAACAATGTGAGCAATTTATCACAGTCAGAAAAGAAGGGGGCATACTGGATTGCCTCTTTTAGTGTTATTGTTGTGCTAAAACTAACTCTGTAGACTACACCGGGCTGAGGAAAAAACACTGGCTTAAAATCACATAGTAATTTTCACAGCTGACTGGTATCATGAACTGGACTCTATTAGCTTTTGTCTTTCAGGTCGATAAAATAAATACAGAGCTGTGTATGGATTTAAATTCTGCATAGACGGTTTTCCTATTATTGAAAACATACACTCCAAATTCCTTCCTTTTTTCTTCTCTCTTTAAAATAAACAGAATACTTTTCCTTCCTCTGTCTCTTCTAAACTCCAGTTGGTTACCTCAACATACAATTATGAATACAGAACTAAACAAAAGCTAACTGGGAAGGGAAGTGGTGACAAAATATTGGCTGTGTATTAATACAAAGCAACAAAACAAAACAAAAAAAAACCCTAAGGTTTGTGATTTGTTTTGAATGTGTGATTAATCACCCAAGGAATGAATGAATGCATTCAATTAAGTAAATCACATTGTTGATCATTGCTACAGAAAGTTTTAATACCTTGACCCTGAATCTTCAGGGTGAGCCCCAGAATGGGGATGCTAAGTGTACTGGAAGTGGGTAGCTTTGGAAGGTGTGTGTGTGTGTTTTAAAATCTTAGCCATTATTATTTAGCAGAGTATGGTAAAACTAAACAGATAATCTGTGCTTTAATTAGAAAAGCCTCTATGAATTTATGTAGTCAAATTATTGCTAACTTTTATAAGCACAAACATGGCATTTAATTGAGAAAATTACAGCAAATTCCTGATTCCTGAATCATTCTTCACAGAAGACAATATACAAATCTTTTCTGAATCTGATCTCAAATTTTAGCTACAGTATGTGGTAATGAGAAGTTGCTTTTCTTATAGTGCTAAAGACTAGGTGAGGTTCTATTGTCTCTTCTTTGTTGTATAGCCAGTGAACATATAACAAGTTAGATTGGTTCATGCAAAGAAAAAGCACTTGTTACTTTCATCCATTCATGCAACTTTAAGCCTTTTTGTTGTTTTGTTTCAGAGAAACTAGCCTGGTGTTTGTTAGTCAAAGGGCAAAAAATCTTTCTCCTTCAAAGCACAATATTTAGGAAGACTTGGTCCTTTGTTCTACTCTGGCATAAGAAACAACATCTATGAATGTAGGGCTTTCACCTGACAATGTGTGTCTTTCTTCAACACTTCAGTTCTATCTCATATCTTATAATAATCTCTAACTGGCATTTGCTTTAGTACCTTTTGGTTACATGGAAGAGGTTGCTATTCGATCAAACACTTTTAACAATTCAATATGTTCATCATTGGCAATAATAATTTTATTAATTGATTGTTCAGCATCATTTTTTTTTAAAAAAGGAAAACTATTAAAGATTAAAAGATAAAAACACTATGTACAATACATCGAATACAACTTTACGTTGCAGACAAAATCCATATATACAAATACATTATAAATAAACCTATAAAACATATGTTTCTGATCAACTAAGACGGTGTGATTTTTTTCTTGGTAATAATTTTACTACTATTCATTTCTTAATTTGATAAACGTTCTTAATGTAAACACTCCATTCATCAAAACCATCTCTTTTAATTTCCTGGTTTTTTTTCTTAAATCCACTTATACCATTTATCCCAAGCTGTAATATATCTTGAATCTTCCTTATTCCTAAGTTTTTGTGTGAGTAGGTCCATTTCAGCGCAGTCAAGTATTTTCTGAGTAATCAAATTATTTGTTGGCATTTGATCGCCCTCCCAACATTGTGCCAATACAATTCTTGCCACTGTGATTATATGGAGAATTAAATATTTCATTTCATTTGCATGGTCCCCTTTTAACATTCCCAACAAAAATATTTCAGGTTTAAATTCTAATTGAATACTTGTAATTTCTTTTATCCACAGTCTAATTTTTTTCCAATATTTTTTACTTTTTGGGCAGAGCCACCAAGTGTGGAAGAAGATGCCCCTTGTTTGCTTACATTTCCAACACATCGGACTCATGTTTGGATAAATGTTAGCTAACCTTGAGGGTGACAGATACCACCAATAACACATTTTATATTGATTTTCTTTATAAATCGCCCATTTTGTTATTTTGTAATTTTGATTCCAAATTTTTTCCCAATCTTCCAAATTAATATTGTGCCCTACATTCCTTGCCCATGCGATCATTGGGCCTTTAACTATTTCTTCCACCATTTTGTATTCTAACAGGTAGTTATACATTTTTGAGATTAATTTTTTATCTGTTCCCTCGAGAATTTTATCTAATTGATTTGGTTTTATCTCAATTCCAAACTCTTCCATGTCTTCTTTATATCTTGTCTTGAGTTGTAAATAGGGCCACCACTCTATTTTCATCCCTTGCTCTCTAATTTCTTGATTCGTGATTAATCTTCCTTGGGAATTTAGTACATCATAATACCTAATTTTTCTTCCAGTTTCTAATGCATTGGGGTGGATCAATGTCTCCATGACAGAAACCCATCCTGGGATGTTCATGTAATGTTTGTGTTTAATTTCTTTCCTCACTTTTAATAATGAACATCTAATTATATGCCTATTAAAGTGTGTGTAACTTTTATTTCCCGGGTTCCACATGAAGGCATGCCACCCCACTTCCAAATCATGCCCTTCTAGCATTAAAACGCTTTATTTTTTTAATGTTACACCTTATTTTATTATTGCATAATAAGTGCCAGGATGCTAACTAAAGATTTGTCTGTAGTCTTACTAATAGCTATAAACAATGTATGGTCAATACATATACTTTCTTGTACATGAAAAAGTCTGCAGGAATTGTATACAACAGAGATACTTTGCTCATCCCCAGACTCTTCCACAATTTGAATTCCTATCACAATTTGAGTTCCAACTTATGTAGCAGCTCTTGCATGTTTGCAGAGCCTCCATGGTACAAGTAATTGCCCTGTACTTGTAGACAACTGGTTGGTGGGTGGAGCCAATGGGAAAAGTTGCTCACCATTCCTCTTGAACTGAGAGCTATATGTAGCCTTGTTCAGTATTACCTGAATGCCCTTGTTATTGAGGTTTTTTTTTTCAAAACTGTATTGATATACTGAAGTTTGCTTACTTCGGATCAGATAAGAGACTGGATCATATGGAGATACTTTGGATCAGATGTGAAATGTGTGAGTCTTCACACACTTCAATACCCCTTGGTGTTGCCCTATGCAATATGTTTTGGGTGACACATGAACACATTTACAGGCAATCCTGTTTTCTCCCTCATCATCAAGTCTGTGTTGTCTTCCCAGTTCCTTACCTTTTTTAAAACTTCCATTTGTGTTTGGACATATTCTTTATCCTCTCCCTTTTGTAGCCTCTACTCTAAATAAGAACATTTTCCTCTTTTCTCTTTAACTTTTAAAAGTATTTGGGTGTGTTACAGAACAAAGTTGTGGATGACTCAGCATTTTCCTTTCTTCAGATAACGTCTGCAAGAGTTAAGAGCTCTGTTGAATATTCTTAAACAGCCAAATCTATCACTCTGAGTTTGGGTATTCTCCCTACTGCTCTGGGGCCTCCTTTCCCACATACCAAGCCAGTTTCTTAGATGCCTAAAATAGTTATCTAGGTCATGCACCTTATATGTGAACAAGGAGTGCTAAAGATGGGTTACATTGACAAAGGAACTAAATAAAGGCTGTAAGGAAATTATTAAAGGCAGCATGAAAAAAAATAAAAAAGGTTAAGTGAAAATAAATACTTTTATAAATGTTCTCTTCTGTTGTTTAAGAAATATATATGTGATCCACATTTTTGGCCATGCCAGAACAATATTTTATCTTCTCCCAAGCTAACACATTTACATATGACAAGCTAACAAACCTGGGGACAAAAACAAAGACTATTTAAAAGATTTGGAAGAAACCTTCCACGAGCAAAGATGGAGATGAGCTACAGAAGTTCTCTGTGCCAAGTTACAGCTGTGCTTTGTCAAGAGGAAGATAAATAATTCAAAATGAATGACTTAAAATTGCTGCATAGGAAAAATCACTGTATATGGATAACAAGAAAGAGAAAATATGGTTTATACTGTAGGAAGTTAGCATCCACCCCTCTCCTAGAAAAATAAAATATCCTGGGAAATATTAAAAAGGCAGAATATTTCCCCTAAAAAGAGTAAAGTAGAAACTCAGAGAAGTAGAAACCCAGCCCCCTTTGCTAATGGGCCATTAAGGCCTAGGCTAGAGAATTCTACATAATAAAGGCTCTATCCATCTCACCACCTGACCTGGGAAGATTGTATCAGCCAACACTCAGGTGAAGCCATGTGGTCCAGACCAAGCCTACACAGTTAAGACCCCCGCCCCTGGGAATCTGACAGCCAATGGGATACATTTCTTACACAGGAACAGGAAACATTAAGGTGGGGCCCAACAGAGGTTATATAAGGGTCTCTCAGCATCTTGGTCTTCCCTTCTTGACCTTTTCACCTTAAGTATGTGATTATCCTTTCTTTTTCACTTTGGAGCTCCAAGCCATGTGGTCCTGCTGTCCACCATTAAACCATCTTTCCAAATAGCCTCCATGTTTCCAGTGTCTTTTTTCCCACTTGGAACTGAACCCAGAAGGATATTTCTTTCAACAATACAGAATACAAGAATCTGTTTTTCAATTACTTTGGGTTATTTATTCTTGGGCTTAGAAAAATCCCGTTGAAGTAATTGAGAGTACAAAGTGGTCCCATTTCAGACAAAGACTCTATGGCAAATCAGTACTAGATGGATTGGACAGAAAAAATCAATTAAAATCCATATTGGGACAATAGATTTCATAGGACAACAGAAAATAATGCTTAGCAACAAAAAAATATAGTAAGGATGATTTGTCATCAACTAGACCTATTTAAGTTCTAATTTTAACAAGTATGCAGCATATCCAAAGCAGCAATTCTAAGAAATAAAATTTGAACAAGGCCTGTATAAAGGTTCCAGATATGGAAGCAGGAAAGGAAGTTGAACAAAATTGGAAAGAGAACAAGAATGAATTTGCCAAAACAGTGCTTACTGTAACTCAGCAATGTCTCTTAAAATTAATGTTCTTTCTGCACAATTTATTACAGTGTCAAACCTGCCAAAATACAAAAAGTAAAAAAGAGAGAGACCCAAGTGTTAATTCAAAATTGATTACAAATACTTAAAAATACATAGAGACTAAAACAATCAATTAAATTTTGTAATGAGTATAAGATGCTGCCTCTCAGTATTGAGAATTAAGTTGTTTGAATCATTACAAATGCTTAGCACACTCTGAAATTATTCAGATAAAGGAAAGGGGGAAAAATCCAATGACAAGAGTATTAGAGAAAATAGTATTTTAAAACAACAGTCACAGTATTAAGTATTTGAGTTGACATGTTTGGTGATCGTTTCCAATTCCTGTGTTTTTTATCTCAACCCAAGTATTGTCCACATACTTATACCAGTGAACGGATTCCTGTGAAGGATTCTAGGTCTTTGGTTTCTACCTTTTCCATGTAGAAATTGGCCACAATAGGGGATACAGATGAACCCATGGGGCAGCCATGTTTTTGTCTGTAGAAGCCTTCATTGTATTTACTCACTGGTATAGGTATGTGGACAATGTTAAGGACAATAGTCTAGCCTTCCTGGACTGTGCAGTACACATTAAGGAAGACAGAAGCCTTAAGATTGACGTTTACAGAAAATCCCCACACACAGATCAGTATTTACATTTTGATCCCCACCACCCACTGGAGCACAAAATGGGAGTCCTTGGAACCCTACACCACCAAGCTGAAGGCCTGCCTACCAGCAAAGATGGGAAAGGGGAAAAAAAATTAAAACACATCAAGGAAGTCTTCAGAACGTGTTCTCTGTAATGGCAAAAGGAGGGGGTGGGAACTGTTCTTTTCTCAGAGGCAATGTTTTGAGAAAGTCTAAGACCTTATCACTCGGCTGGAGACAGCTTCTAGGTGTTAAGTTGGATGAACTCCCAGAAGTTAAAACCAAAAACAGTACATAGTTAGGAGAAAGGAGGGGTGAGAAAAGTAACTTTTTTTTCTGTTTCACACTGGTCATAAAAACAACACATAATACATTTATCAGAAACAATTCTTATGTAATCCTTCAGACAGATCACAACTAAAAAAACAGCTGCCATAAATACATGCCTATTGCCAAGAGCCCAAATTTTGATCAAGTGATCATGAAGATACAAGGACTTTTTTTCAGTGCTGTTGTAACTTTAAATGGTCACTAAGTGAATGATTGTAAGTCATGGACTGCCTGTATTGTTTTCAAAATTAGTATTCCCTACATGTCATTGAAGGAAGATGAAGCTATTGTTAGGATGCTCTGTGCTAATGTCCCATTTTTTTAGTCTCATAAACTAATTTATTTATTTCAGCAAATAAGCATACCATTACTTTCATCCTAATATTTTCAGTATGAAGTTGGAGAAAAAAGTTGTCATTTGAAAATGTGTTTTCTATCCTATAATATATTCTCTTCCAGATGATTTTTAAATAAGCTAGTTGTCTGAGGAGGAATAGGAACAATGTCTCCAAAAGACAATACAGAAAAGTAAACACAATTAATTAATCAAAAGAGTGGTCTTTGAAAGTGTTTGCACAAATATATCAACAGATGTCTCCTTAAACAACAAATGTCTTTAAAGGAAACTAAGCTCTAGAGCAGAGGTCTACTTTAAGACTTGTGGACTTCAACTCCCAGAATTCTCCAGCCAGCTCTAGAGCTTGGTTGCTCCAGTTTTACCAAGTTTCATAACTCTTGTGATTCTTTCTGTTATAGCTAATAAAACTGGAGTTTTGTTCCCAGTATATTTGACTTCTATGTATTTATAAGGAAAACAAAATAGTACTAAATATACCACTAAAACATAGTGGGAGTACGGAGAGAGCAAATGCAAGACCACAATTATTATTTTTCTTTCATAATGGATTTTTTGCTTTCCATCAGTAGAGTCAGGAGCAAGCATATTTATTCCATTATAATAGCTACTACTAAACCACTTCTAATCTCTGACAACAGATGTCTCCTGCCATGGACCAGATGCTTGATATATAGTAATCATTTTGGGATGTATCTTTAACTGTCAGCAAGTCATTTGAAAATCCCTTTCTTTTGTTCAATATCCAGCTGGCATGGGGCATCTATTTGAATAGCTTATTGTAAAAAATGAATGATAGACACCAGTGGAGACAGAAAAAGACAGAAACACTGTTGAAGCCCAGTAAGAAATAGTACTTTGATTGTTTTATTAAGTTTGGTGTAATCCATCGATTTTTAGTGATAGGTTCAGGATGCCAAATCCTTTACTGCAATCAAATTTTATAAAGAGAGTATAATTAAGTATATCTTCTGGCAATAGTTGATGTACTTAACTTTATTCTAGTTCACTCACTAGCCTTTGCTGCACTTGCCATGTGGTAAGATCCATTTATAGCTGAAACGGTACTTGATTTATAAGACCAGACTATGTACTTTGTTTATGCAAAATAAAGTATAATCCTTAAAACATAAGAATAAAATACTAATAATTTTTGAATAATTGTATGCACAAAAAGTAAATGGTATATTAAGCATTCTGCCAACTTCTCCTATTCAGAAAAAACACAACAGCTGATATGCTGGAGGAATGACAAGGATCTACTGAATTAAAATAAACAATTGACTAAATGTATAAACCAATCACAGGCCAATATAAAATAAGGTTAAGTATATGAAGCAATAGAAGAGCACACGTAAACACAAAGAAGAAGCAATGGGAAGAACTGCTGAAGGTCATACTATTTGAAATAATCAGATCAACGAAACTAGTCAGTTAAATTGTAATGTCAAGGAAGGAAGGAAGGAAGGAAGGAAGGAAGGAAGGAAGGAAGGAAGGAAGGAAGGAAGGAAGGAAGGAAGGAAGGAAGGAAGATAAGAGGGGGGCACCCAATTCTGAAAGGATTTTGTCCTAGAAAGACAAAGATGTAGTGGTTGTTTAGACTACCTGTCATGCTCTTTGGAAAATCAATCTCCTTCTCTCATTAATGGAGTTTTCTCCATATTAAAATTCCTTGTCCTCCCAGGAGAAGGCTTATGCAAGAATTTTTGAGCTGTTGCCATAACATTTCCTATCACACTGAATTATCTTTGTTAAGTTGTTCAGGAAACAGCAGGTCTACATTTTACAAACATGATTGATAAAAGTCACAAGGCTCAAACAACTCTCTTTTTTAGTTAACTTTGGCTACATCATTCCCCTTGGGATTACAATCTAACTCAGGCAGGCAAGTCACTTGATAGGATGGGAACACAATAAACAAAAGAAAGTTTAGATCCAATCCAGAATAGACACCTGCCACATGTGCCAAGATTGTAAATATTTACTGAACTGAGATAATAAACTAGAAATAGAGCTTTGTTATGTCAATGACATTCTGAGAAGTAGGACGTGTACCTGAGAAGGCAGGCCAACACAGCAAAGAAACATCAATTCTTTTTTGCCTTACCCAACATAGCAAAATAGCAACTGAAATTTCAGTTTTCATAATTCAGGTAATCCTTGAGTTATGACCACAACTGAGCCCAACATTTCCATTGCTAAGTAATACATTTATTAAATGAGTTTTGCCCCATTTTATGACCTTTCTTGCCACAGTTGTTAAATGAATTACTGCAGTTGTTAAATCAGTAACATGGTTGTTAAAGTGAATCTGGTTTCCTCATTGACTTTGCTTGTCAGAGGGTCGTAAAAGTTGATCACATGACTCTGGTATACTGCAAATGTCAAAAAAATATGCCAGTTGCCACGGGTCTGAATTTTGATCATGTGACCATGGGAATGCTGCAATAGTCATAAGCGTGAAAAAGTCATCTCAGTTTTCAATGCCATTGTAACTTTGAATGATCACAAAATGAACAGTTGTAAGTCTCTCTCTCTCTCTCTCTCTCTCTCTCTCTCTCTCTCTCTCTATCTATCTATCTATCTATATATATATCTATATATATATCTATATCTATATATATATCTATATCTATATATATATATATATATATATATATATATATATATATATATATATATATATATATATATATATATATATATGTATATATATATTGTGTTACATTCACCTTCCTCTTATTTATCCATTGCAATGTATTTAGAGGTAACGAACACCCAGATACTGGCAGTTACATAGATGACCCTACACAAAAGGTGCCAGGTTTTTACCTTCCTCACCAGCATTGGTCAACTCTGAACAGGATCCGTACCCAACATGGTGTCTGCCAGGACTCATTGTTTAAGTGGGGTCTTGTCTCTACCCCTCAGTGTGACTGTGGTGGTCTTCGACAAAATATCCATAACATTATGTCCGAATGTGCATCAAGAACTGGCCCAATGTCTGATTTTTTTCAACATAGACCACCCTGTCCTCGAATGGCTGGGTGAACTGGACATTAATATTTGAACTACTACAAGTCAGTGGTGGGATTCAATTTTTTTTACTACCGGTTCGGTGGACGTGGCAGGGGAAGGAGACTGTAAAAACTGCAATCAGAGGGGGTATTTGCCAGTTCTCCGAACTACTCAAAATTTCTACTACCAGAACTGGTCAGAACCTGCTGAATACCACCTCTGCTACAAGTCCATATATTTGCCATACGCTAAACAAATGAATCCTCTTATTTAAAGAAAAAAATTCATTCTTTGACATCTCCCTCTAATAAATATAGATGTACGAACCAATGATAGATGATAGGTACATGAATTAATTCCTTATGATACAATCCACAGTGGATATTTGGCAAAACTAATGAATTACAATATCTGAAATGTGCTATTATTAATTTTTAGTACTTCATTTTCAAGTGAAAAAGAAATAAGCAACTTTGAAATTCCTAGAACAATATCTCTCTTTGGTAGAAGATGTCAAAGCTGTAATAATTATAAATATTATGGTATTCTGGTATAATTATATACCAGCATAATTCCTCACCATCCCCACAAAAGGCACAGAGACATAGTGAGCCAATCCATGATGTTCACACATACAGTGCACCATTCATTTCACCCCTCTAAATACTTCTTCAGCCTTTTATTTAAATGAATGCATACAAGATACAATTGAAATCAGGAAGTTCTTAAGGCCTGTATAGGTGGTCATGGTAGAAAGGTCGTGGGTCTTGGTAGAGCAAAAGGAGTCTGGAAGGGAAAACCCATTTTTGGGCAAAGACTAAGTAAGCGGTGGCCTGTCAAACAGCAAAGATCCCTTTGTGCCTTGAAGCAAAGAAACAGGTGGTGTCTAGCCTGGATAGACTTTAGGAGAGCAGGGTATTATCAAGTTTCATTGATATGGACTAGTTGAGCCACTCTGGTATTTTTTCCTTAGTCTCCAAATCCCCTTACAGCTTTCTCCTTTCATTTATATTGGTGTAATGACTGATGTCTTGCTGTGGACTTGGCAGAAGTTGGCATCAGAATATTTGCAGCTTTTAATTATATCACTTGCCAGTGAAAGAACACATAACTGAGATTCCTAGTTAATTGTGACACCAATATGACAAGGTATGTATTATGACATCACATTTTAAACACTATATCCTTTTATACTTGTATTGCAATAATGCACTCAAATACATAAAAGGTTTATGATTTACATTGGGGTGCCCTGGTGAATATGCACTCACACGTGTTGATTGATTTATCTATCATTGCCCACGGTTTTAAGTACAGTGGAGCCCAAATACAAATATTATATACATACAAAAGTCAGAAAATATTTCTTGGTATTATTTCTTTCTTATTAGAACATTTCATTATAAGAGAATACAATATCCAGTATATTCTGGTTGTTATGTAAGGTCACCATTAGATAGAGTCCTAAATTGGCACAATAAATTTTGAAGATTAATACCAGTTTTGTGTGTGTGTGTGTGCGTGTGTGTACATTATAACTACTTATTGTCTCACATCATGGTCATTGGCAGCTAATTTGGCAAGAAGAGTAATTCACTGAAAATTGATGTTTTTTTCAAATTATTTCCTTGGTAAGCAACTGTGGGAAGAAATATCCATTTGGTTCATTTCCAAGCTGGGAGAAAGACCCTGGAAACATGGAGGGTGATTGGAAAGATGGTTTAATGATGAAGCTTCCTCTCTAGATGACCTACAAGGTCCCTTCCAACTCTGATATTCTATATTCAATGGAATAGAAGTTGCCTTCAGAAGAAGTCGTGGGAGCTTCATCCCTGGAAGCTTTCAGGAAGAGACTGGATTGCCATCTGTCAAAAATGGTCCAAGGTCTGCTTGGGTGGGGGGTTGGACTAGATAACCTACAGGTCCCTCCCAACTCTATTAATCTGTAATCTGACCGTCTAAATCTGAACCTGTGGGGCCCTTTTTTAGGGCTAGTACAAAGGGCAGGAAATAAAATTTAACACAAGAAACCTTATTGGCCGATGCACAGTAAGACTTTCTGCTTTGGGAACAGCGGGCACATTTTGTCCTTATTTATTTATTTATTTATTTATTTCTGAGTTTTATATACCGCCCTTCTCCCGAAGGACTCAGGGCGGTGAACAGCCAACTAAAATACAAGTAGACAAAGTATAAATTATTTAAAAGAGAATTAAATACTAGACTGTCCCAAATCTAACAACCCCAATTAAAATCAATAAAACTTCATACCCCGTCCCAAGTAATCTAAAAACCCCATTTAAAATCCCATTAGTCAGCTCAGGCCGGCCTGCTCGAAGAGCCAGGTCTTCAGGTCACATCTGAAGGCCCTCAGGTCACTGGTCGTTCGTAATCCAGGGGGCATCCCATTCCAAAGGGTGGGTGCCCCCACAGAGAAGGCCCTATTCCTCGGGATCACCAGACGACACATAGAAGGCGTTGGGACCCGGAGGAGACCCTCTCTGTGGGAGCGCACCGGTCGGTGGGAGACTACTGGCAGAATGCGGTCTTGTAAGTATCCTGGTCCGATGCCATGGAGCGCTTTAAAGACTAAAACCAGTACTTTAAAGCGAACCCGGAAGGCCACCGGCAACCAATGCAGCTCGCGCAGGAGGGGCGTCACATGGGAGTATCTCGACGCCCCCGTAACCACCCGCGCGGCTGCATTCTGTACCAGTTGAAGCCTCCGGGTGCTCCCCGCAGGGAGCCCCATGTAGAGGGCATTACAGTAGTCCAGACGGGAGGTGACCAGGGCATGAGTAACTGTGCGTAAGGCGTCCCGATCAAGAAAGGGCCGCATCTGGCGTATCAGGCGAACCTGATAAAAAGCTCCCCTGGAGACGGCTGTAATATGATCTTCCAAAGACAGCCGTACATCCAGGAGGACACCAAGATTGCGGGCCCCTTCTGTGGGGCTCAAGATCTCATCCCCAATAGCCAGTGACGGAGTCAGCTGACTATATCGGGCCGCCGGAAACCACAGCCACTCGGTCTTGGAAGGGTTGAGTCGAAGCCTGTTCTCGCCCATCCAGTTCCGCACAGCCTCCAGGCAACGGGCCATCTATAGGCAGAAGACCCACAGGTGAAGTGATCCACTGTACTACTGCTCTACGCTGATGGGATATAGATGTTTCTGTTTCCTGGGCATTAAAGCATTCACTACTGGAAAGAAAGAGAAGGAGCAGGGGAGACATGATAGCAGCCTTCCCAGGGGTGGGATGCTACCAGTTCTAAAGAACCTGTAGGTCTGAAGAGTAGCAGACACCAAACTGGTTCTGTGTTTGCTGCTGTTTAGCCCACTCACTCACTCGGCTCTTACCTGTCCTTTATTTCCTGCTTTTTCAACGTCAACTACTTTGCGTGGCACAGCTGAGGTTGAAAAAGTGGGAGAAAAGAGGCTTTTCAAATGCTGTGCACCTGCGCACAGTGCTTTTCAGCTGTCTAGGCGGCATAGCTTAAGGTTTTTTTACACGCGCGCACAGTAAAACGTAGTCACCAAACCAGTAGTAACACCAGTTGAATCCCACCCTTGAGCCTTTCAATATTTGAGGGCTGCCCCAAAGAGGAGGGGGTCAAGCTATTTTCAAAAGCACCCGAAGGCCAGACAAGGAATAATGGATGGAAACTGAACAAGGACAGATTCATCCTGGAAATAAGGAGGAATTTTCTGACAGTGAGAACAATCAACCAATGGAACACCTTGCCCTCGGAAGTTGTGGGGTTGGACTAGATGAACTACAAGGTCCCTTCCAACTCTGATATTCTATATTCTTCTTTATAACAGTTCTAAATGCATTTATATTTTATCCACTTATTGTAAAGTTATAGAGTGGCTTCATTCTTTCCATATTATAACTTTTCTAATAATCAAACCAGGGGTGGGTTTCTACCGGTTCTGTCCACCTCTGTAGAACAGGTTGCTCTGAAGAGCAGCAGGCATGGAACTGGTTCTATGCCTGCTGCTGTTGTGGCCCACCCGCCCACCCGGGCTCTTACCTGACCTTTATTTCCTGCTTTTTCAACTGCAGCTGCTTTGCGCAACACAGCTGCAGTTGAAAAAGCAGGAAAAAGGGGCTTTTCCAACTGCTGCCCACTTGCATGCAGTGCTGCTCAGCTGTCCTGGCAGCTCAGCAGATTGTAAATTGCACTCGCACGACTTGCACGACTCGTGCATGCGCACGTGATGCTAATAGACAGAACCAGTAGTTATACCAGTCGGATCCCATCCCTGAATCAAACCAATAAATCACAAGTTCATTTTTTTCTGTTTTCAGCAAAAATCCGGCACTTAAAAATATAGTTGTTACCTTTTCTCTACTCAAACAAGGCAATTTTGTCATCTCTGCAAATTCTGTCATCTACACCAGCTATTCCTCTATTCTGAGTATTTTAGAATCTTTCCATCCCTGTACATATAACAATCTTGCTTTAGTTACCATGTACAAAAACAACTACCATAGCCCTAATCCACAGCAGGAAAACAATCTGGTTTCAGCTAAATAGTAGCCCTTCAAATTTTTTGTACATACATTGTGTGTAACTGAACCTAAACTTTTCTAGCTTTTTTACTAGTCCACTAGGCATTATAAAAGGATCCTTCATGTTTTCCACATTCCCAGCATATTTTTTGCTGTTTAGTTTGATAAAGAAGAAATGACTTTTTATTTATGCATAGGGAAAGGGGCAAAGGAGCCTCATGTGTGGTACAGGATTTACAAGAAGGGCAAATATGTGGGAGTTTCCTTTTTTCATAGCACAATCAACTGCCCAATGGTTTGCTGTCTGTCTAGGTTCTAACACTTCAGTTAAATGCCAAGAGAAGATACCAGAAGCAATTATTCCCACAGAGCTCTTTCAAATCTTGAAGCCTGTGGAGATTTGGTTGAAAAGAGGGATGGGGTAAAAACAATGGGACTCCAAGGTTTTTAAACAACAGCACTCCCTGGCATTTTGCATGAAAGCTTAAAAATATAATCACAGTTAAAAAAGAAAAAACTTTCAGGAGCAGATCTGAATATAAATAGAAGTATCCAAAGAAAAGGGTACAAAACTACAAATCATGATCTCATGAGGAAGGTGTTTAAAGGAAAACATATTTTTCCTACAATATTATCTGAATATTTTGTGATCATGGCTAGCAGTGATGAAAACTAAGAGTAGAGAAGGAGAGAAATACAGAATGAATTGGTGATATACAGACATTTTTTTCTCTGTTTTAGTAAGTTAGGTTGAATCCAAGGATGTCCACAATGAATTGTATTCTCCACTAATAAAAAGATATTTTACACCATAAGGAGGAAAATATATCATAATATATCTTCTGCTTAAAACCTATCTGTATAAACTATTGGGGACATACAACTTCTGACATGAGCTCTAGTGCCAACTATGAATATGTGCAAAATCAGACTAGCAGTGGATATTTCAAGGGACCCATCAGTCTCATAAATAAAGCAATTTAAAGAGTAGCTTCCTAGAAAACATATTCAGATAACCTGCATTCAATAACCCGGCAATTTACAGTTGCATTAGCTAGCTTCAGTCATCCTGTCTGAAAACAAAATAAACTTTATTTTTTATCTGTGTTTGCATCCAGAAGTATATAAAAGTGTGTTTGTTCATCTAATTTTACAGAAAATATTTCACCCCTAAACGTTTTTCTAGCTGACCTATTTCAAATAACTTGCATGTAATGTGTATGACCAAACGTGTGCATGAGAGAGAGTGAGATCTGAACTTAAAGTTCAAAGAAAGGTGTCTAGGGCCTAGAAGTAGTGCTGGAACTGTAATGTATATCAGAAAATGCTTCATTTCTTTGCCAAGAGATTGTTGGCAACTATTAAGGTTATTTTTAATTAGTACATATATGGAGGCAGAAGTATAAAGTGAGACTTAATTCTGATTAAGTCACTTATTAAGTAAACTCCAGTGATCTCAGATATACTGATAAAACAAGCAGGAAATAGTCCAGTAGTGTCAGGAAATGTGAGGACAACATAGTCTATGCATTAAAAATCTGAAACGACAGGCAGAGTCAGAGGTTTTCAAGGTCCAAAAGTACATCCATGAGTCTATCAGAGTTGCCAGGCATATCTATAGCAGGAAATAGGGCAGCAGCTGCCTTCCCAGACAAGCTGTCTCAATGGAACACAACAGGATTCTGGCCCTTCACTGGTTCAAAACCTCTGGCACTATTTATGATTTTAGGCCAAATGATGTTTTTGAGGAATATCCCAGTCTTGTCCATCAAATTGTTTCCTTCATGGTGCAGAATGGAGGAGAGGTCATTGGCGTCCTACTTCCTGTCTCTATTCTGCAGCTCTTATTTACACAAGAAAGTTAAAGCTGGAACGACCAAAGGCCACTGTCTTTGGGACTGTCCATGTTTCCACTGGCTCTGGAAATTCTCTGCCTCTTGAAAAAAAGAGAGAGATTGTCAATCCTTGCCTGTTTTTCATCTCACTCTGCTTCTGCCTTTTTATCCTATTTTGCCTATTTAATAAAAATCAAGCTGTATTTTTGCTATCTGAACTGAATGGCATGCATATATATTTGTTCTGCTCTTGATATAGAAATTAAACAACAATGTACTGAATGCATACTAAACTAAAAATTGCCCACAGTAATTTTCTAACAATGTTAAGAATTTTGCTAATAACTGTTAAGGATATGCTTTAATGTTATTTGTAACGGAAGGAATGTGATGATAAAAACTATTTCTTTGCCAAGAAAATATTTCTGAACCCCTAAACCTATTTAGAAATTATCTGTAATTTTTTCAAATCCTTTGGAACAGTTAGTAACTTGAAAAATCAGACAACTTATATTCAAAACTATACTATAAAACTTAAAAGTGAACTTCAATAGGAAATGAAAACCCATGCACACCTAGAAAAATAAAATAACTTGAGCTTCTAAATACTATTCTGTGTTTCTGTATTCATAAAGGTTGATAATAGGTTAGGTATTTTTAATCAATGTACACAGAACTAATTAAATTGGGGGTTTTTTCCCCCACAGGTTTGCAATCCAGTAGAGACTGCTATGAGGAAAATAAAATAAGATTTCCTCTGCTGTGAGGAAAATAAAATAAGATTTCCTCTGCTGTGAGGAAAATAAAATACTTCTCTGGCAGTAACATTGTTAACTACAGTTTGACTGCAATCCTAATGCCTCCTAGATAAGTAGGACTCAGATATCAGAAGGGAAATTTCAAGGGGAACCTTATTTTCTGCAACTTTTGATGGTTGATTCTTTTAATGTTGAAAATTCAACATTGATTCAAATTATAAAAAGAGAAATAGCCACTCTCTTCCAGGCTGGCAAGTTTCTATCCTCTTAAATTTCTGACTGGAGCAAAGAAATAATTTTGCTATTACATTGTTAATAGTTAACTAGAGTCATATGTTCTCTCTCCCTCTCCCTCTCTCAATCTCTCCCTCACTCCACATCAGCTCAAAAAGGATGCAACTGATTATCCAAGACCATTTTAAGTTTCCCTCCATGTTCAGTTTTTGGAATGAAATTACTTTGTTTCTGAAGTCTTAAAAGTAAGAATAATAATTTTAAAATGGGAAGAACCAAGTGTGCTGGTTTGTAATTAAAGTCTCTAGATTAAAATTCTAAGCTTTCATAGAATGGAAACGTTACTTTTATCCATAATGAAATGTCACTTTCATCCCACGTGGGATGAAAGTGACATTTAATTGTATTTGTAGCATATTAAACAAAATGATCCAAATTGGCTCGCATCTTTGTTAGGATTATTGGAAGGAAAATCCAGGTCCAGTTTCAAGCTAGGAGAAAGGCACTGGAAACAAAATGGAGGCTGGAGGCTGATTGGAAAGAAAGGTTTTCTTTATCGATGAAGCATGTAATTCTGGCCAGCTGACAAAAGGGAGTTGAGATTGGGTGGGTTTTATACCTTCTTTGGGTTTGGATTTGAGCTTCCTTTTCCTGTGCAAGAACTTGTCCTTTTAGATTCTATTGGCTGTTGTCAGATTCCTATGGGGTCATGGTTGGCTCTATAGGCAAAAGGGGAAATGCAAATCCTAGGTGCTTGTTTGACCTAATTTTGTCAACCTTTTGTTGTTGCTTATCTGGATTTCTGTCTTGACCCAGTCTTTCTGAATGGATTACCAATCTGCATTTCTAAAAGCTGGCCTCCTCAGTTTCTGCTTGGGGCAGGGAAACTGGGGCTGGTTCCTCCCTTCTGCCTCCTTAAGATTTTTTTATTTCTCCTTTAGGGGAAATATTTTATCCTTCCTTTTTAACATTTCCCAAAATATTTTATTTTTCTATGTAGGGGGTGGGCTGGGCTTTCTACAATCCCCCATTTTTGCCACAATAAGTGTGTGTGATATATCCTTTTACTGGCAAAAGATTAAGAAGTGATCAAACTATTTATGCAAAGAGGGAAAGCATTGATAGAGGCATCAAAAAAGTATTCCTTTGGTGGCTCCCAAGAGGAGATCTTTCAACCCATGAAGGTCTAGCAACCAGGGCAAAAGTTATAGAAATAAATTTGCACTATCCAATTTTCTATACTAATTATTTTCAGATGTTTGATGTCACTTTCTGTGAGCTTTCAGTCAGGTTTGAAGAAAGCACAAGCCCCAAAATTCTTCACAGCCATTGTTTTGCTTTAATAAATAACTACTTTCCATTAAATAATGGATAACAAATATAATAACAAATTAAATAATTTCCATGGGTTGCTTCTTGAACCTGCCTCAGCTCTTAGTTTAGTGCATCCAGAATTTGTGAGGCCAATGTGCAATCCAGGCTATTAATATTTTGAAATTGTGCATAATGAGCTCTGGGACTTTTATTAATGAGACCACCAGTACAACATGTTCAGCCTTACTGGGCAACTGGGCAGCATCATTTGTGAGTCACAGTCCTACAGGATTTATAGAAAATGTCACATGTGGCATGAGTTTTGTAAAGTTGCTGGTAGTTGAATGTTGTGGTCCCATGAATGGCAAAAGTGAAATAACCAGAAATAAGGTTTTTTTTTTAATTGCACAAGATTCTAAATGAATATAGTCTGGAAGGACATTCTATCAAATCACATGAATACCTATGTGGGAACAAGCTTGGGGCTCCAACAGAAGGGTATCATGTGGTGTGTGTGTGTGTTTGATAGATTAACAACAGATCCCACCCCTCCCCTTCTCATCATTCTCTCCCCAGCCCATTATTTTAGCTAGGTTGATTTTTTGTAGAATTGTGTTTACATTATTGGATTTTATAAAGTTTATCTTTTAATATTTTAAGTCGCTCAGAATTAATATGTGGTAAGATAGGAGGCTAATAAAATTTAGAAAGAAAGAAAGAAAGAAAGAAAGAAAGAAAGAAAGAAAGAAAGAAAGAAAGAAAGAAAGAAAGAAAGAAAGAAAGAAAGAAAGAAAGAAAGAAAGAAAGAAAGAAAGAAGATGAGAGATTATAAAAATGTTACTGAGTCATTCAAAGACACAAGAATAAATTAAAATGGTGTCTGGCAAGGATTTGCTTTGAATTATTATTCTGTTTATTCTGTTGATACAAAAACATGTCAAGGAATGAACATAGAGCATAGAATAATAGAATTCGAAGGAGCCTGAAGGTCTTCTAGTCCAACCCCTTGCAGAACCAGGAGACCCTATATCATTTCAGACAAATGGTTATCCAGACTCTTTTTGAAAGCCTCCAATGATGGAGCACCCACAACTTTTGAAGGCAAGCTATTCCATTGCTTGATTGCTCTACCCATTACAAATTTTCTCCTTCATTCTAGGTTGCTTCTCTTCTTGGTTAGTTTCCAGCCAATTAATTCCATCCATACTATTAAAACCTCATTATTCTGACCTTTAGTTGATTGAAACTGTACAGCATAAGACAACCATACAGAATGTGCCCCACAACCCATCACCCTTGAAGGAATAAAATTTGGGGAAGTCATCCCTTGCTATCTCCCTCCACCCAGCAGTAGCTGCTTACAAGGGAGGGAGGGAGGGAGGGAGGACTTCCAATACCCCCTGCAAGATTTCCACAAGGAAACTCAACAGAGAAGCTGGCAGGAAGTCAGAAGTTACTCATGTTTCTACTTTTTTGCTCATTCTGTTTCTTTGTTTAAGTAAAGACATTTTTCGGAAATGATGTCCCAAAGATTATGGGTTGTCTGGTATAAACCTATAATTTGATTATTTATCAAGAAAGGCTTAGTGAATCAAGAAAGGATATATGGACATCAAGTACTTTATGATGAAAGATTCTGAATATAGGACCTACAACAATATGGTATTATCAAGGGAGAAATAGACATACAAGATATGAAAAAAATAGACTAAAAAGAAGAATACAGAAGACTCACATGCGAACTGCATGGAAGCTGCATGGAGCAGCATGAAAAGATGTTATGCAGGGGACTAAATAGAATGCATAGTGAATGGCTCAACCCAATGTAGCAGCTAAGACAAAGATATGATTTCTATCATTAGTCATTAAAGTTATTTATTTATTTATTTATTTATTTATCTGTTTATTTATTTGCCACCTTTATATATAATACTCCAGACATGGTATTCAGCAGGTTCTGACTAGTTCTGGAGAACTGGTAGCAGAAAATTTGAGTAGTTCAGAAAACCAGCAAATGCCACGTCTGACTGGCCCCGCCCCCATCTATTCTCTGCTTCCTGAATCCCAGCTGATCGGCTGGGTCTTCTTTTGTTGCCCTGCACAGGAGAACGGAGCTGGAAAGCAGGTTAATGGGGTGGGGAGGAATGGGATTTTGCAGTAACCTTCCCCCAGGAGTGGGGAGGGAATGGAGATTTTGCAGTATCTTTCCCCTGCCATGCCTACCAAGCCAAGCCCACCAAGCCATGCCCACAGAACCAGTAGTAAAGTTTTTTGAATCCCAACATGTAATACTCCTTCCTTCTTATTTTCCTACAGCAACCACCCTATAAGGTAAATTTTATTTATTTATTTATTTATTTATTTATTTATTTAATTTTTATACCGCCCTTCTCCCTAGGGACTCAGGGCGGTGTACAGCCAATCTAAAACCCCAACAATAATACAAAAGTTAAAATAGATTAAATTGGATATTTGGCCGAATAAAAAGCCCACTCCACCCCCTTAAAACCCCCGAATTAAAATTACTGGAGACACATTAAAACCCTCTCTCAGCCCAGGCCGGCCTGCTCGAAAAGCCAGGTCTTCAACGCGCGCCTGAAGGACCTCAGGTCCATGCCGGTACGCAGTTCCGGTGGCAGAGTATTCCAGAGGGCAGGGGCCGCCACAGAGAAGGCCCTACCCCTTGGGACCGCCAGGCGACACATGGCAGCCGACGGAACCCGGAGAAGGCCCTCCCTGTGTGCACGCACTGGCCTGCTGGAGATCACCGGAAGGATGCGGTCCTGTAGGTAACCTGGTCCAATGCCATGGATCGCCTTAAAGGTCAGAACCAGAACCTTAAAGCGAACCTGGAAAGCCACTGGCAGCCAATGCAGCTCGCGCAGGAGAGGCGTCACGTGGGCGCTACGTGACGCCCCCATGATCACCCGCGCGGCCGCATTCTGCACCAGTTGGAGTCTCCGGGTGCTCCCCGCAGGGAGCCCCATGTAGAGGGCATTACAATAGTCCAGGCGAGAGGTGACAAGGGCCTGAGTGACCGTGCGCAGGGCGTCCCAATCCAGAAAGGGCCGCAACCGGTAGATCCGACGGATCTGATGAAATGCCCCCCTGGAGACGGCCGCGACATGGTGTTCAAGCGACAGCCGCACATCCAGGAGGACTCCCAGATTGCGAGCCCTCTCTGTGGGAGGCAAAAAAAAATTGGGCTGAGTGAGAGTGACTGGTCCAAAAACACCCAGCCCATTTTTTATGGCTAAAATGGCCCTAAAACTCATCGTTTCCTGGTTATTAGGCCAGCACCTTAATTACTACATCTTAGGAATACCAAAGGAATGCTTGTATGGATATTAGAGGCATACTGATTGAAGAAAGGGATCTAGCTTTGTATCGAAAGGATACAAACGAATACCTTTTCTAATTTGGTTAAATGACCTGATTACATTTTTTCCTTATATATTCACTCTAGCAAAGGAAAAACAGAATGACTTAGGCAATGAAGGGATCTTAAAATAAAGTTTAGATCACTTTGGATTTATATCTCTGCATCGTGAAAGAGCTATGTTGAAAGTAGTTCACCATTCTTCATGAGACAATTTTGTCTGACAGGTATATCAGGAGACTAAAGTTCTTCTCTTTTTCTCTTTTCCTGTTATAAAGAGAGAAGAGACAGAATTGAAATTATGAACCATTTTGGCTTAAAAAATACACCAAAGAAAAAGAGGATGCATAAAAATAATGTTCACTTGCAATCGTTGGCTGAAACTGAACATTTGGATTGAACAAAATAAATACAGGCAAGTTAATGTGCACTTAGCCCAACATGGTTTTTATCAAGCTTTTTCAGTCACAGTTTTTAATTGATAAGTAAAACCGCTTGTGATTTCAGATTATGCTTTATGTAATACAGCCTAATATGAATTTATCAAGTTGCTAAAGATTGTTGCAGGGCTAAGTTGCTCAAGTTATTTTTTAATTAGATGCACCCAAATTAAGGGGTTGTGTGATAAACACAGGTTCGAAATGCAAAAGGCATTTATGTTTTTATTTATTTGCAAAAATAAAATCATATTAAAAATCAGTCTCACATATAAAAGATTCTTTGTTTTCCTTTATTGCACAAAATGCCAAAACAATTTAGTCACCTTCCAAAAACAGGAGGCTAGTTTAAATATCACATCATGAAATGGTTTGCAAGTTTGTTGTACTGTATAGCTAAACTGTCAACCAGTAAGGAAGAATTTCAGTTTTTTAAACCATCATATTAGCTTTCAAGATGTCTCTATTTATTAAACAGGAATGGATTCCCTATTTGAGTAGCTACATATACATATGTATCTAAAGCCTATATTTCCTCCAGGAAGGAAAAAAATCCTGCATTTCTTTCGTGTGTGTGTGTGTGTGCAAGGCTAGTTCACTGTTTTAAAACATTTCTATCCACTGTAATTGAGAAAATAAAGGTTCACCAAAATAATAAAAGAAGAATCTGAAAAATATGTAACTACATCATCAGAAAATCTATCTGCCTAATTTGTTGAATCAGAAATGTCAGAATAATCTGTCACATATATCTTTTAAAATGAAATATAGTGTGACTGCCAAGTGAAATCTTGTAATATAATTGCACTCATAATTCTCAGAATTCATTAATAATATTTCACAGCTCAAAATTGCATTTAATGCCATTATTTAAATAGGATATATGGAAAAATGCACGCATTTGGAACATTTTAAACAAAATGCATATATCATATCACATGTATACATGATTCACAAAGAAGCTCAGTCTAGAATCTAGATAGTAAAAGCTGTATAAAAAATAAATGCAAATTCTCTTATTATAATGATAACTCAAGGAAATTACATGGAATATAATAATAGGAAACAGGTATTAAATGTACATGATACTAACAAGGACTGGTATTGTGTAAACTACACAGTTCTTTTCTGGATCTAAGATGTAATATTTGTCATGCTTTGAATGTCATCATATATTAAACATTTGTTAATTTTTATGATGATTACATATCAGATTTTATATTTAACCATTTTGCTTTGGACAGTTTCTGGAATTGTATTTGGTGATCTTTGTGTTATCCTTGGATTTCTATTTATATCACTGTTTTAGTAATTAATTATTTGCCTTGGCCTGAAGGGGAGATTTTTTTCCATCAATGGACTGGTTCATTAAAACTTCTTGAAAGGTTGCCAAATTTTGCCCAATTGTGATTGCATTAAGAAATGAGCTAGCTTTAAGTCTCAGGATGTTTGATTAATTACTACTACCCAGAAGCCTGTTATTCCATTTTATTAATCTTTTGGTTTGTTTAATATGTTAAGTTCCTATCGTCTAATTTTATACAATACTTCAGTCTTCAACTGCAATTAAATAAATAATTATAATAATATTGTCAAAATTACAGATCTGAATACCAGATGAGTGAAGACAAAATATTCTACCCCAAATAATAAATGCATTTATTCTCTCTTAGAAAATTGACTTTTACCTGCAGAATCACCTTTCTTACCATAGTCCTTAACCTAGCACAATAAGGCAATTTGCAGCAATTTATATTTTAAATATTACTTCCCCAGAATGTCATTCCATTTCTGAGCCTTCAGAAGGAGAGGTAGAAAGAATCAACTCAGACTAAATGCATATTATTAGTTTTTTCTTCAGTTACATTTGTCAAAACTTTTCTGGAAAGCCAAAGGTTCCCTATCTGTATTTAATACATATTATCAGAGTTTCCAATTTTTCACTCTGATTTAGTAAATTAAATTTCACTCAAAATATTTCAAAGAAGATAATTTTAAGATACAATCACTTCTATGGTCTAATAATTAATTCAATGCACCAGGAATAGATAGGTTACCAACAGAAATAATTCAAGCAGCATCAGATGGCTCTTTAACACAGCATGAACACAATTAACCGCACCTATTGACTGGCAACATGCAATAATAATATCACTAGGAAAAAAACAAAGGGATCAAACAAGAATGCACACAGTGCCGAGGTTTCTCATTCTTGAGCCATGTAGAGAAAATATATGCCAGGATAATAGAAATGAGATTAAGACCAATTATAGAACCACAACTAGCAGAAAAGCAGATGGGAATTAGAAAAAATAGAAGCTGCACAGGTACAATTTTTAGGCTTAAACAACTAACAGAAAAGAATATGGAATATAGTACCAATCTATTTGTTGTACATTTAGACCAAGAAAAGCATTTAATAGAGTTGATAGGAAATTGTTATGGCAAATATTGACCCAGTATGGAGTAACTGAACATTATTAGATTATGCAAAAACTTATATACTGAGAGCAGAAATGTTGGAAACCAAGGAATATTGGGAGCATTCATAGCAATATTTAGAGTAAAACAGGGATGTATACTATCACCACCACAATTGTTTGTCATTTATATTGATAGCATAGGCAAAAAAGCCAAACCCAAGAAAGGAAATAATCTCAACTAATTACTCTTTGCAGATGATCAGACATTGATAACAAATACAGCTAAGAAACTGCAGCAACATATTACGGCTATGAACCAACAATGCAAGACAAATAATATGAGAATCAGCAAAGAGAAAATAGAAGTAATGGCAATTGGAAGAAAAAAAGCATACCCTAAATATAGCATTAGAAGCAGTGGTGGGAATCATTTTTTTTTTGCTACCAGTTCTGTGGACGTGACTTGGTGGGCGTGGCAGGGGAAGGATACTGTAAAATCTCCAGTCAAAGGTGGTATTTGCCAGTTCTCTGAACTACTCAAAATTTCTGCTACCAATTCTCCAGAACTGGTCAGAACCTGCTGAATCCCACCACTGATTAGAAGGAACAAGCATAAACCGGTTATCAAAATTCAAGTATGTAGGAACAACATTCAATGAAGATGATAAAATGGATAAAGAGATTAATATACAATGAAGTAAGGCAAACCAAATATTAGAATAGCTTGTTCCACACGTACAATATAAGACAGTACCAATCAGCACAAAGAAGCATCTTATACAAAGCGTATTCATCCCCACCCAAACATCGACATTTATAGCAAAGCATAAAGAAAGTTAATGATCATGGAAATGAGGTGTTTGAAGAAAGCTGTTAGAGTGTTCAGGAAAGATAAATTCAGAAATAAGAACATAGGAGAAAGAATGAGCACAGAACCAATCTTAAATTACATTTTAAAAAAACCCAGAAAATAAAGTTGTTTGCCCAAATAGAGAGGGTTGTGGGATTCCATACCATACAAAGCACATACAAAAGAGGAGAAGGTAAAAGAACATGAGGCAGATCCAGAAGAAGATGGAGAGAGAACATCAAAAGCAAACTACCACAACATCAATTAACAATGGTTGAGTTTGCCAGAAGAGCAAAAACCAGAATTTTGTATCTCCTTTGACACCCGAAGTGGTAAAAAAGGAAGTTAAGAAGAAGAGTTAATACAGTTTTGGAATATAACTTAAATAATCACTAGGCCTATATATGGATGTTTTGCATGAAAGCACATATTTTTATTATTATACAAATTGTATCACTATTTGGCAGCAGTGCCTCAGATAGAAGGTCCATACAGAGATTGGTAAGAAGATTATAGGAAGCTCACTTCCCATTATTCAGGATATGGCTTATAAAAGCTATGTATTTAGAGCTCGAAGCATTATTAGAGACCCCAATGTTTCTGTTGCTCCCCTCTGGGAGGAGGTTTCAAAGTATTTATAGCAGGATTACTAGATTCTGTAAAAACTTTGTTCCTTATGCCATTTGTCTTGTAAATTCACAGGATTCTATTTCGCCCGTCATGTATTTGTATACATTTGAACTAGATTGTGATGTTTCTCTGTTCATGTGTGTGTGTGTGTGTAAATGCATAATGGTTATTTTTTGAGAGCTGAATGCAACAAAATTTCATTTTAATATATGCAGATTAGTCTACGTTTAAAGTGACTAAAGTTTCTATGCTATTCTAGTTTTCTTTTTAAATTATATTCTGTTATTTGTTCAGGCAAATGCAGTCTATGAGGTTACAACATATTAAGAAATGTTGGCTATAACAAGCCTTTCTCCTAGCTGTCATGTAGAATGAATATCACTAGTTCTGTCATGGGCTCTAAACTTATTATGGCTAAAATTCACTTGTTTTCCATTTCTGTTTTTAAGATGTATGAAATTTCACACCCCAAATCAGTACTTTCACAAATTATGTTTGATGTAAGCCATGAAATCCATGAGGGCTTAAAACAAACACATCACCATAACAAATGTATAAGGGCTCAGCCTCAGAAACTCATTGTGAAAAAGGAAACGATGCTTTAAAATCACTGCTGATCAGGCAAGGCCTATATTGTTTCAATAGTTACATTACTCAATATATATTAACCATATCAGTAACTTGACAGAGTGGAATACATGGGCTCCTTCTGATTTTCATTTTCATTAAAAATGATTACATGTTTATGTAACATAGGAGAAACTTTAAACTTTACCATATTTTTTGCTCCATAAGATGCTCCTGACCATAAGATGCACCTAGGTTTAGAGAGGAAAATGGGGGTGGTGGAATCTGCCTCTGGCACTCTTGGAGCAAACAGCAAACAGCCCAGTCAGCTTCAGCATGTTATCGCACCCCAAGCACATGGCTCATGAGGGCTCTGCTCCGTTGTGCCCACCACTGGTCAGCTGAGTGATGGCTGGATCCTGGCCTCCCATAGCCCCACTGATCAACAGGCTGGCCAACTGGAAACACCAACATTGCTGCCTCCTCCGTGTCTGCTGCCTCCACTGGAGAATGGTGACTGATCCAATCATCAAGCAGCTGTTCCAGGCAGTGGGGATGGCTGCCACTGTTCGCTGCTGCTGCCTATCGCTACCAATGGTGATGCATCAACCCCCTCCCCTCAGGTATGTCACCATTGCTGCCTCCCCCATGTCTGCTGCCTCCACTGGGGAATGCTGGAGCCTTCGCTGGAGCAGCGGCAAATGGCGGCAGCAATCCCTGCCATCTGGAACAGCTGCTCAATGGTTGGATTGGCCTCCCAGAATACCTCCAATCATCTGTTCCTGGAGACGGGGATTGCTGCTGCCATTCGCCACTGCTGCCTGTTGCCGCCAGTGCACCAACCCCCTTCCCCCAGGTATGGTCAACTGCAGCGACCCAGTCTGTGATGCAATACTCACTCCATAAGACGCACAGACATTTCCACCCACTTTGGGGGTGGGGGGAGTGCATCTTATGGAGCGAAAAATATGGTATGTTACATAAGACAAATCATTTCTGTGTGATTAAGGAAATTAAGCAAGTTAATGATCTTTCAACAGTATAAAACTAAGGTAGTCTAAATGAGAGTTACATTTTTTCACAGTACAGTATGGCAGCATTCCACAAGCTATTTTAATTGAAAGATAGTACAGTATTTAAAAACTTGCCATTCCACTTTGATTTCAAGACTACCAATTAAAAACACTTATAAATTCTGTCTTTCTTTTTAACATTGATTTTTTTAATATTCTGGTGACTTTAAATTGACCTTTATAGACTTAGCTTTAAAATGGCTTAGCTAGACTTTTTAAAAAAATCATTTGTAGAAGACCTCATATCCCTATGCATACTTTCAAAATGCTATTTACAATCTGTTGCCAAATTTTAAATAAGAACACTGTAAATGAGATTGTAGTCCTGTACACAAAACAGATGTTTCAGTTTAATATAATTGGACTATCCTTTTATTTTTCTGCAGGTGCACAAATTTGGATGCATATCCAATGTTTCCCATCTGAAATAGTTTCCTTTTCTTCATGGAAGGCATATGCATCCTTTGTAAATGCAGAGCAGTTGCTTTTAATTAAATCGCAAACACTGAAAAATGAGTGCACTATAAATATAACAATATAAATCAACAATCACATTTTGAGAATGACTTTTAGAAAACTGGGACTAAGTCAAATAAGTTCTTAATAAACATACAGAATAAATTGATTGGTATACAGATAAACCTTGATTTATGACCACAATTGAGCCCAAAATGCCTATGAGACATTTGTTAAGTGAGTTTTGCCCCATTTTATGATCTTTCTTGCAACAGTTATTAAGTGAATCACTACAGTTATTAAGTTAGTAACATGATTGTTTAATGAATCTGACTTTCCCATTTACTTTTCTTGTCAGAAGGTTGCAAAAGATGATTACATGACCCCAGGACATTGCAACCATCGTGTCAGGATTCTGGCAGTTACTCCAATTAAATCATGAGCCACACTCCCAAAACTAAAGAGGATTTATTTGAAGTTAACATTCTACATCTGGCACTAAATTGGGCATAGTCAACTCTGAGATACACAATTCACTGTCACTCTTGATCCTGCTTTCCTCCCCCACCCCTCTGGGTGTATCATCCAATGAAAAACGTCCATAGCCAAGAGTCATCAATCATGCTCTCCAATTAGATTTTTTTTGTGGCAGAAGCTTCAGCCATCTAATCAGTCTTTGAAGAAAATATGAATGGAATGTACTTTCGATTCCACACTGTTGCCTGTTCTTTGAAACTCCCCCACCTTCTTTCTGTTGTCAACTATAAAACGTGCATACAAAACGTTTTATGAGTTGACACATCATAAATATGAGTCAGTTGCCAAATATATGTATTGTGTTCATGTGACCATGAGGATACTGCAATGGTCCTAAGTATGAAAAATGTTAAGTCACTTTTTCAGTGTTGTTGTAACTTTGAATGGTCACTAAATGAATTGTTGCAAGTTGAAGACTATCTGTACATGATATTATATAAGGTATTTATAAGAAATGTTAGGGTTTGCAAGAGTAATAATGTGGAGTAAGTCAATCTATAGAATGTTGTTTCCAAAGTCTAAAGAAAACTTTTCCATTGTTTTAGTGTTTCAAATACAGATGGGTTATATAGCCAAGAGACAAGTATTAAAGTACAACCTACATAAGTTTGGGAAAAGCCATAATTTTTCCATATATATCACTGCTTCTTGAGTTCAGAAATGGATGACAGCCTCTTTTCTCCATTCCCAGCCTATTGGAAATGCACTCCTTAGCCAGTTTCTAGTCACATCCCAAGATGTCCTTCAAAAACAGATGATCTCCAATACTTCATTCCAGCAGAAGCCCGTGTTCCAACTGGCTGCAGTGCCTAATATGCCCCCTCTCCTCGGATCACTGTCCGGTGTAACCTGCTTCTCCTAGGGTGCTCCATTTTTAAGCTCATTTTTGCCACAATCCTGCAGTTGATCCATTGACAGTTTCTTCATTAAATAAACTCCCCAGAACCCCAGAAGCTCCCACAGGTCTTCTGCAGTCACCCATTCTATTTCTGTCCAGGTTGGTGAAATATCCCCCCCTTGCTTTCCTACCTTCTGTCAATAGAGATTTCCATCTCCCTTCACCCCATTTTAAACATCTTTTAAGCTGTAATGCCAAGAGTCATTCCAACTCTGGCAGCTCTGGAATTTGATGAATGAATGAAACTTAAGAACATTACTATTTTATTGTTATAAAGCTTTCAGTTCTTCCCCACTACAAAATTTCCATGAAACTCCAGAGGAATATAGAAACAAAAGAACAATTTGTTCCTTATTGTTTTCATTATTTGAGCATCAAGGGAAGCATGGGGGAGGGGGAGGAAAGATCTGTATTGTGTCAAAGGCAATATTGTGGGAAAGTGAGAATAAAGAAATCTATTTCTGCATTAAAGGAAAGAGGGAAGGGGGAGGAAAGGAAAGGAAAGGAAAGGAAAGGAAAGGAAAGGAAAGGAAAGGAAAGGCACTGAGACTAATGATAAGGCAATAATCCCTAAAAAAAAAAAAAAGGCAGGCACAATCCACCCCCAGAAGACAGCAGTATGGCTTGTCTTGCCTAGAGGATGGGCAGGGCAAGAAGCACAGGTTGGATCAATCGGGTCTGCAGTGGCCATAACTCAGACTAAGCATCAGCAGCCCCATTTTTAGATCAATTCAGACTAGAATTTTTAAAGTTGGCTTTAAAAATAGCTGGAAGCAGCATGGGGATAGGAAATACAGGCTGAAATGTAGAATTTCCCGTAGTCTCATTTCATGAATGGGAAACTGCCAAGCTAGCTCACGTTTTAAAGCATCCTGATAGGGAAAGAAATATGAGTAGATATTACAAGCCTCATTCAATGCAAACTCTTTCTTATTGCAGAAAATGATTAAGAATAATGATCTCTCTGATTCCTATTGCGAAAGGGGCTTCACTTAGGTCATAAGTAGGGCCTCTGAAGAAGAAAAGTTAATCAAAGATAACTTTATGAAGTACCAATATTGAACTCTGAAGAACAGGCTTGGATAATGTCATCCTACAATAAAAAACTTTTGTTAGCTACTTTGATTTGAAGTAGAAACTTCTTCCTGTCTTCCCAGCATCATACATATGAGCAAATGAGTTGATTTGTTTTTGGTTCAGTGAAATATACTCCAAAGTTTCAATTCTGGACTTCTGGACTGACATTTACCCCATTAGTAGAAGTTTCTTTCTCCAGGCCCATAAGTTTCAACTGGTGTTGTAGTCTGCATACATTTCTTGAAAAAGGAAAGGCATTAAAATAGACTAACATATCAATAGGCTAACATATCATCAAGAGTCATTTCCAGAGTACAAATCATAGTGTAGAATATATATTATATTTTCTTAGCTATTTGCTGAATGTTGAAAATGTTCCTACATGCACAGTAGCTCAAGTAACAAAAGGACTGAGAAGAAACTAGGACTAGCTGTTTTTTCTCCATTCTTTCCCTTTCATTTAGAGCAGTTTTACAGATTGCCAAACCACAGTAAATTCTGGTGCTTGTCTATTATTTGGAATATATTCCTATCCATGCACCCAGTGGTGGGATTCAGCTACTTTGCATCAGTTCAGGAGAATCGGTAATTAACTTTTTAAGCAGTTTGATGAAATCTCCTTTCAATGGCTTTTTGTTTTTTAGAATTAGAATTCTTTTATTGGCAAAGTGTGGTTGGACACACAAGGAATTTGTCTTAGTGCAAATTTTTCCCATTTTATGGGGTTAATTCTGTCAGGAAGGCAGGAAGGATGCTTTCTGGTGTGCCTCTGTGTGTTGTTTCTAGCCTATACCTGCTTATCTTTATTGCTCTGCTTAAGTGTTTTCAGAAACTGCCTCTGCTGTTAAGCCTTGTTACATTGTAACAGTTTAATGGTTCTTAACAGTACACCCAGACTTTCTATAGCAACATCTCTGAAGTTTTTTTCCCTTTTGCTGGTACTTTTATTCTTGACTTTCTTAAAGGGGAAGGGCTTAACTTTCTTAAAGGGGAAGAGCTGTTTTAAGCTTTTTACACTGCTTTAGTGGTTCCTGGCACTGTCCTTTTGGGCTGTACTTCCAATATGGCTGAATCTCCTCCCAGCCATTCCTTGCCTGTCCCCAATTAAGGGTGGAAGGGGTGATTGCAGGCCACTTTCTTCCCTGGATCTGTAATTTTCTGTAAATTGAGTGATCTGGCTAGTCTTTGGCTTCTTTGTTTGTTTGTTACCAAAAAAAAGGGGCTTCAGGAGGTCTTTCCCCACCACCACTGATGGGAAAGCAATGAGGTAATCTTTTTGGACCTCTGCTGCCTGCCTGATCAAGTTAAGCAATGGCTGAGAGGCAGTATGCAATCTTGGCACTCTGATTTTTTTATTGCCTTTCTGGGGGCATGTGATCTTTCCTTAAATCTGTATATCTTGTGAGGTGAGTGAGATCAGCCAGTATCTTTAAGTGATGCAAATGGATTTAAGGATTGCTTCTTACTGAGCACAGGAGTCTTTTGTCTATGGGTATTTGTCAGTCACCCAGGTCATGGTTGTCCCAAAGGTGCTTTTTTCAAGAGGAAACTGGACTTGCTTGATTTCCAGAAAGTCCAGTTGTCTCTTGAAAAAGCATCTTTGGGACAGGAGTCTCTTGCCTTGCTTTGGAGTGGCCAAGGCACATGATTGCTCACTGATAGTAAGATTTAAAAAAAATAGGGGTGTGGATCCTCCCTCCAATTTGTTTTAGTTTTCTCTCATAATAATAAGGCTTAGTAACATGGCACCAGGCTTAAAGTTTATTTAGCTGTCTGTGGCATGTACTAATTTTATTGTGATCCTGACAAGCTTGGGTGGGCAGAGACTTGAATCTGGGTCCCCTATATCCTTCGTTAATTTGTCTCTTTAGCTCAGCATTTTGTAGCCCAACTATGCCCACCTACTTTCTGAAGAGCTTAAATGACCGTTCTGCTAAAGGGTTTTACTTTATGAGCAAGAGTTGACTGCTGATAGTTATCATTGCATTTTAATTATTTTAATTCCTCAAGGAATTACCCTGTCTGATTTGTAACTCCAGATTGCAGATATTGCTGATGAAAAGGAAGGTATTCAGACAGAATGGTTTAGGTCAGGGGTCACCAACCTTTTGGACCTCCGGGACCACTAAACTCATAATTTTATATCCCAGGGACCACTAACTGGTTCTGTGGGCATGGCCTAATTTGTGAGTGTGGCTTGGTGGTCATGTGACTGGCTGAGCATGGCTTGTATGTAAATATAAATATTTATATAAATATTGAATTTTTTATTAAAAAAAGAGCAACTTTTATTCAAAAGCAGACAAAGCAGGCAGGCAGATTGAGTTGCTCACAGAATCACAGATTCATTTAGAAATCTATATCTGCCATTGGCTAGCTCAGTCTGTCACATAAAATTTGCTTGCAAGCAAACTCATAAAATTTGCTTGCAAGCAAACTCATAAAATTTGCTAAGCAAGCAAACTCACAAAATTAACTCACAACACACCATGTACAGTATGTAAATACTGATTTTTTTTATAAAAAAGCAACTTTTATTCAAAATCAGGCAAAGCAGGCAGATTGAGTTGCTCACAGAATCATTCAGTGACCTATCTATCTACCATCAGCTAGCTCAGTCAATTTGCTTGCCGTGAGTTTGCACTGAATTTGCTTGCAAACAAACCTTCAGTCCTAAGGGAGGTGCGATTGTGCTTAGCTAGAAAGCAAGAAATCCAACCATTTCCTGCTTCCTAGCTAATCTAAATCACCTGGAACAGCAGAACAGATGATGGTCGGAAAAAGGAAAAATAGCAACTTAGCAGACAAGTTTGCCAAGTAAGGAGTGAGTGGGCGGGGAGGGTTCCCGCGGGCCATGTGGGCTGAGCAGCCTTGTGTTTCTGCACAGCCTGGATTAATTGCTTTGGGGGGTGCTCTGGGGGTGAGATTTCTCTGCGGCCCACTAAAATTTTATCACGGCCCACCGGTTGGCGACCACTAGTTTAGGTTTCCATTGATCTTCAATGGATCTTCAGTGTGTATTGCCCCATTTCTAATCTAATGATTGGTATTTAGGGCAACTCTTTGCAAGCAAAGAAGCTTTTTGTAATTTTTTTACAGGTAATCCTTGACTTACAACAGTTCAGTGACCATTTAAAGTTAAATAATTAAAGTAAATTATTTGAATCCCACCACTGCATGTACCCCACTCCAGCCACTGTTTCACCTTTTAACCATGGTCATAGCAGTTAAGAAAAATGTTTGTTTGTATATTGACTTAAAAATATTGGCATATTGACTTAAAAATTAAAGAAATGATTTGAAAGTTTTTTGAAATCAGTGCCAACTATATTACTGTTGTGTCTCTCCTTCCTAATCTACTTTGGAGAATGGATCTCTTATGTAAAAAGGAATTTACATAAGTATAAAAAGGAGCTTTCCAAAGTAGCTAAGCTTGGTTCAATAGAATTGTGTTTTTAAAAGGCAATATTAGATTCCACGGAATTCTGATTCAAACCACGTCAGTTTTAGATTCCTGATTGCATACTTTCACATACAAATTTTGCCTATTTCATTACTTTGGTATCTTCAGCAAGACCTGCACAAGAAATCCAAATGGGTACTTAGCTTGTTTCTTAAAATGTATTTTTCAAAATATTCATTTTCTATGGTTAGATTGGGGATGTCAAACTCATGTTGTCATGGTGTTATGTGACTTATTGGGACTTTTTTCCCCTTTGCTAAACTGGGCGTGGGCGTGGCCAGCATGTGACACATCCAGCCCATGGGCCGGGAATTTGATAATCCTGGGTTAGATGGATTAATAATAGACCGGGACAACTAGATACCGTTAGATCTTTAAAGTCCAAGACAGTTGCTGTTGTAAATTTCTGATACGTAACTTTGAAAGAGTTGGGTTAAGAAGTAGTATGGGGTTAATTGGCTAAAGTGAAAATTGACACATATGACACTCCTTTGAGCAAACAATTTTGAGAAAGAGGGAGAGCACTGAGCTGAGAACTGTTATTGAGAGACTGAAGACACTTTGAAGGCCACAACTCCCAGAAGTGTCAAACAGCCTGGCCAAAGCATTTTCAACTGTTGTAGTTCAGTAGTGTCTTACTCAGCTCAACAATGATATCTGTAATATATCTAAATGTTACAAAAGTAGATTGTGAGTCCACAGATCTCTGTTTACACAGAGCAAGGGAAGGATTACTCCTTAGAACTCTTTCTTGTAACTTGTGGAATTGGAAAAAGGGAAGAAATTTTAAAATACTAAAAAATTGGAAGAATACTAAAGGCTCATTGTTAAACTGACTGATTGATATATGAATTAACTAATTGGGGGTTACAGCTTATATCAGTCTTACTCTGTCTACATTCCTGTCCACATTACCTTTACCTCCTAGCAGGGGAATATTAACAAAATGCTATGCCTATAGTATCAAGAATACTAGGTTAATTTTCCCCAGTTGGAATAATGAAGGTTAAAGAGAAAAGGGAGGAAAGTGCTTTAGCCATTATTTGATTTGGACATATGTTCATTTCCCACTGTGGTTATGAAAGACAATGTACAGCACAGCTAAAGAAAATCCCTTGAGCCTTTTTTATATAATACAGCTGGTTTTTCCTTAAATAACATATTCCACTGCAGTCACATGTAATGAAGCTCAAATGACTTATGCAAAGTGCCAGCAGAATCAAAGTAATAACAGAAGGCAATGCTTTGGTTTGAGATGGGCAGCCTATAGCAGAAGGGATGAATGCAACCCTGAGAAACATTTAAAAAACTCTTTGCAATCAATTAGTTCCTATTTCTGGCAAGAACAAACCTGCTTTCTATTGAAGTATATGAGGAGGGGGTGGGATAAGGAGAAGGAAAAGATTATCACCTCTTTATATGTCAATAAGATGAGTGGCTATATAAATAAATGAAATAAATAGAAAAATAAAATAAAAACTAGAGCCACTCAATATAATACAGGTGATCATATAAGTGTTTTAAATAACTTTTTTTCATTAGACTTCCTAAAAGAGAATTAAAAGACAGCAATGTCTTACATTATCAAGCAAGCTGAAATCCACTTAAATTGTTGTCAATTGTTATGAGATTCCGTCACTTTTTCAAAGTATAATAACAACATTTCAGTTAACAACTTACAGATTGCCTTCTGACCAGACACTTTTAATTTCCGCATTTTCAGTTTCTCTAGCTATTTCATTATAGCTAGTTAAATAGAAAGGTAACCATGAAAAAGCCTATTCTTGTTACAACAGAAATTGCTGGGAAGGATTCATTGGCCAGGTAATCCAACAACTACCCTTAGCAAGAAGCGAGATTCACAAACAGTGAAGGAAGATCTTTTCTTCAGCGGTATGTGAAGCATGAACAAACTTTTATCCTGCCTATCTCCTTTGGGATACTAAGATCCAAACACCTGTTACAGTAAAATAACTTACTTTTTAAGCTGCAGACTTGGGACTGACAAATTCCCACTCAGCTATGGAAGTGCCTTGAGTGAGTCACATTCTTCAGTCAAAGGGTGGATGTCAGAAAAAGTTGAAAGAGAGAATATGTTTCTGCCACCTGGAGCTCTTGAAGGAAAATGGGCCATAAATGTAACTAAGAAAGAAAGAAAGCAAAGAAAATATACATCAGCACTTGAAGAGGCCTGACATTTTTTGCCATACCACTTTGTACAACAGTGACAGCTGAATAAATATGAGAGGGAAGGAAAGGAAAATTGGGGGGGCATTTTTAAGGGGGGCATTTGGGGGGATGGAAAAAGAATGACAGAAATAATGCCAAGAAATGTATCTGAGCATTATAAATTTACATTTTACAACTAAAAAGTAGCCATTGGGAATAAAGACTGCTGAACAGAATATTTCAGAATTCCAGATAATTGTAGAAATGTGTGATAAAAACCCAACTCTTGTTTAATTCTAATTGCACAGGCATATTGGCACAGGCATAAAGATAAATACTTTTAATAAACAGTGATGATATTAACCATGGTACCCCCAGAAACAGTTGCTGTAACCCTATCATTTGCTATTAGCTTGGAATGGCTAAATTGATGACACATCACCAGCTGGATTATCCTGATGGGAAAAGGATCCAGTGAGAGACTCTGTGAGAAAAGCCTTGCTCAAAGATGGAATTTTATGATGCAGTTTTATGTGAGGACACCTGTCAATGTGTCTCTTAAGAATAGTTGGACGCAAAAACTAAAAAATCAAACAGAAAAATGGGAAGAAATGTAGCCAAGTCACAGCAACTTTGCTGGTTGTAATCTTGTTATTTTTCAGGAAGGGCTGGGGAAAAAACGTTAGTGAATCTGGAGAATTCAGATTCAGAATTCAGCACCAGAAACAATAGTATGATTGTCTATTATCAAGTGATGTCAGTCAGCTCCCTACGTACAGAATATCTGTATACAAAATACAAAATAAAACAAAGTGTATTATTTCTATAGCATGAGTCAGGAAAAAAAAAAGATTATCTTGCTGCTTATAGATAAAACTTTTTGAATTCTTTATTAAGATCTAGAGAAATTTCATCAGTTAAATAGAATGTTTTCATAATAGAAAACAGATTTTTTTACAAAAAATCATATGCATCAAGTAACAAAATTAACATATTTTTATTTACAGTTATTTTCTCTGCATTTATGAAGGTACATATTAGAAACAGAAGTTTATAATTATGAATTTTTAACTTACAGTATTAAAGTATCCCATTCTTTTAATTTTTTTTTCATAATTTTTATGCTGTCTAAAACTTCTTCATACCATGTTTTTCCCAAAATAAGACCAAATCAGAAAATAAGCCCTAGCATGATTTTTAGAGTGCTCTAATATAAGTCCTACCCCCAAAATAAGCCCCAGTTAATATTGTCAGGGCTGGGGGGATGGGCATGGCCAGCATAGGAGGCGGTGAGCATGCAGGGACTAATGGTGTCTGGCAGTAGATGTAGCCCATGCAGCACAGGTGAGTCCAAGCACTGTGGCTGATGGTCTAGCCTCCAAGCAACAGGCGGAGCAGAGGCATGAAGGGAAGCACACTATCTAACCCACCGGATGTGCCATGCGGCCACCTGACTATCACAACTGTGGGCAAGCAAAGACAGAAAGTGAGATGGAGTGGGGGGATGGCCATGTGGCTGGCGCACTCTGGGACTGTGCACTCCACACAGCGCAGGTGAGTCTGAGCATTGCGACCACTGGCCAGTCCTCCAAGCAACAGGCTAAGGCAGAGGCATGGAGGGAGGCATGTGATCTGACCTGGTATCGAGACCATGGGCAAGCAAAGACAGACAGTAGGAAGGAGTGGGCGGTCAATCTCATGGCCAGCACACTCTGGGGTTGCACAGCCTGCACAGCACAGATGAGTCTGAGCACTGCAATTGCTGGCCCAGCCCACAAAACAGAAGGTGGAGGCAGAGGTGCGGGGTGGCGCCCGCCCACTCTGTCCCACCATCTGGTATTTGCTTTACCACAGCTGTGATGGGGCAGGCAGCCACTATGAAATGTCCGGTGGGCTGATTGCATGTCTTTTCCACACCTCTGCCTCTGCTTGCTGCTTGGAGGGTCAGCCTGGTGGTCGCAGTGCCTGGACTTACCTGTGGTACATGGGTTGTGCAGCCCCACAATGCGCTGTCCAAGGGGCCAGCTGGCTGTAGCTGCTGCTGGACAATGTTGGCCCCC
Organism: Bungarus multicinctus; assembly: GCA_023653725.1. Lineage (NCBI taxonomy): Eukaryota > Metazoa > Chordata > Lepidosauria > Squamata > Elapidae > Bungarus > Bungarus multicinctus. The sequence goes on along the minus strand of CM042851.1, from coordinate 12,053,973 downwards.
AGGTGCTCGCTGCCTCTTGTGTGCACACTGGGAGGTGGGGCACCTGACCAGACTGATCAGTCTGCTACCATGTTTTCCCCCAAATAAGGCCTAATGTGATTGTCAACTTCAAACCAAACCTGGCAGAAGCCATTTTCTCATTTCTCAGCTGCCACACAGTATTGGGGGGGAAGTTGGAATGCATTGCCAGACACAACATTGATCTGTTTCATGGGAACCAAGGTCATCTCCACAGGTGTTGGATGAAGATGGAGAGGAGTAGTTAAAAAGTCTGCTGAATAACCTAATTGGACAATGTGTGCTGTCACACTTGATCATTTGCTATTTTAATTGTACTGAAACCTCAGGGAATATTTAGAGTTGGTTTTACATTTAACCGTGCTGATATGATGTACCCAATATAGAAGTCCTTTCAGGAAAATTTCACTCTCAGAGTTCTGATTTGCTTGGGTTCATTAGTGGAACCTTGACATGGCCTTTTGAAGCAAAAAAAAGTATAAGACCAGGTCTTATTTTGGGAGAAACACAGTAATAAAACTAGCTTAAAAATTCTGCTTTCCAACCACTATTATGTTGAGAGTAGTATTTAAACATGAAAATAACACTGAAATATATTTTAAATGCATTTCCAGAATACTTTTCAGGACTTTGGCATGCTCTAGTTTGATGAACAATATCCTCATTGAATGTAATAGATATGATCATACTGTATAATATAAAATTCCAACCAGTCTAGTCTCCATTTTCCCATAAATGCTGATCAAACCAACAATGATTCCAGCCATACTACAGACTCTACACTGGCAGACATCCCTGGCATGTCTTCAAATATGTTTTGCCCAAAGGAAGAAGAGGTGATAATTATATACTATCAAATAGCAAATAGCTCCTGCAGAAATAGGAAATATATAAGTACTTCAGTCTTGTCTGATTGCATTCCATCTCAAATTTTATGAATGAAGGTTAAGTTCTTTCCTTCTAAAGCCAGTGTGTTGTTCCTGTTTGCTATTGTTCCCAGAGACACTGGGAACATAGGTCCTGCTTCAGACCTTTTTGTCCAGCTGAGAATTTAACTGACTAAAATATTGAAGAACCTCTACTAAACTTTCTTAGCTATATTCAAAGACATCTGATACCAGATCTGTAACTTCCTGCAACATATTTTATCTACAGCTCAGCAAAATGTCCTTCTGTTATTGTTGAACACAAAAAGTGTTATTGCTAAGGTATCCATTACTGATGAAACATTACATAATTGGAGCCAATTGCACTTTGTCCTTCATACAAATAGCAGCTGAAGTCAACAGGCTACAGTTCTGTACATGTAGGACTTCAATTGAATACAACTCAACTGAAATAAACTTTACTGTTAAAAGGCCAGTAAAGACAATGCTGTTCAATTCAAACTACTCAACACAATGTAAGGGAACTATAAATATCAACATTTCACAAGAAAATGTGTTTCAGGAAGACAGAGACTTTAAGATGTTTACTGATAAGAAGAGAAGAAAAAAGAGATTCTGAACAGCTAGCTGTCTCTGTGATAGCATTCAGGATTGGATTTTGTCTAATTTTATCTAATTAATCTCAAATTTGTAGAGCACTAAAAACATGTTGTCCTAGCTGCTTGACTGAGTCAATTTCTGGGGCAACCTTAGCAACAGGGGAGTGTCCTCACAGATCTGACAGACTCAGTCCGATCAACTAGCAGAAACTGACAACCCAGTCCTAATCCTGGATGCTATCTCCACCATAATGGAGAATGTGATGATCTTTGGTTCAGAAAAGCTTTCAAGTTGCAAAATATGAAAAACAGACTTTCCTTTTCTACATTGGATCTTAGCTCATCTGTGATATGTTTTGTAAAAAGTTGCTCAGCCAAAAGGCAATATGGGCATCTATGTAAATCAAGTAATACTATTCTTTTTGAAAATTTAAAGGTAATTCAAACCTCCCCTTTAAAAGTAGTCTCTTTTTGGGGCTAACGCATTATTTGTCCAAGAGGATTGAGGAAAACCTTGATGAGGTTTTATTACAGGAATGTGTTAGTCACCTCAAGCATTATGGGCTGAGGCTTGTCAATGTTGGTTTTAATCCTTACTGTATACCCTGCCCAGAATCACTATTGAGAAATGGGCAGCCAAAAAACAAAACAATACAAAAATTATTGTAACTTGTGAGGCAAGCAGCAGGTATATTTAGTTTTATAGTTATCAAGAACAGGAATGGGCATTTTTAGATATGTACGGTAAAAGAACATGAAAGTGTTAAATAATTAAGTTTTCTGTAGATGTGATGTATCTTTATATAAAAAACATTTTAATGAATGATTTTGAGTATCCTGGAAGGCCACAAAATGCAGGCTAAGGTCCTTTTATAGATCAATCAACCTGTTTCTAATTTTTCTCTTAAAGTTGTAATTGAATGCTTCTTACCTGCAAGTATTCTTGAACTCGCTATAATTAAATTCTCAGTATAAGGATTCACATCTATTTCAGATAGATATTCATTTCTGAATTGCCTTATAGTTCATATTGTGATATCACATATTGTGGGCTGTAGTTTGGCATAACAGTGTAACTTCATATATGTTGGCTGAAAGAATAATCCCTGTTATCTTATGTAATGGACAACTGAATCTATAAAGTGGAATGTGAGGATTTCAAACCTTCCCTTTAAGTAGTCTCTTAGTCTTCACACCCTAATGCCAAGTCCTCTATATTTTGATAGCCCATCTACTTTCACCACCTGTGAAATAATTTCTATAATGCAACTATCTGATTTTTTAGCATGAAAGTTTGTGACTATATTCAACTCTTCATTTCCCCTTCTTACTAACTTCATACAATAGACCAATCTCATAACAGACACACAAAATCAAACTTTATTAAAAAGTGATGTCTGACTCTAAGGCATGGTGTTCATCTCAAGAAGATTATAAATGAAAACATATCTTCATGTCCAACCAGAAGTAAAACTAAAGGCATATATATTACATAACATTGACAAAAGTTTAATATATCTAGCAATTAAGAAATTATAAAAGTAATGAGATATGCCTATCTGCCCGTTAAATCAAAATTATGAGTTAAATATCATATTTCAATAATTAATATACAACGAAACTGTCAAATCAACTCAGAGGTTTTATGTGACATATTGTAAGTTCTGTGAAAGAACAAATCTCAAGAAATCATACTCATAAATGTAGAATATCAGGGGAAAGCCAAAGAACCAAAAAGGTTAGTATTTTTTATGGTTATTGCTAAGGTATTGCACAACATTAAGTTATGGAATCTATATAGCTCATATATTCTATCAAAATAGAAGCATTAAATAAACAATGGTTGAGTTATTAGTCACCAAACTTCACATTCCAAATAAGTCCTTCTTTGCTTAATAGATTTCCTACTTTATTATTAGCTACACAGTTCAAGCATAGCCAACAGATAGGTTACATCAATGCAAATTCTTGAGAATATGATAATATTACAGGGAGATGAGTTGGCTATTTCTTCATCAGGAAATGCTTTAAATTACAAGCATTCTTGTTTATATTATAGTTTGGACTGTTTCAAAACCACCACTTTTCCTGCTGGTTTGCCTTCAGCCTGGTTTCCTGCTGTTTTGGATGAGTTAGCCCTTCTTTCATTTCAAATCAAATTAAGGAAACTATTTTCTATAAGTTATTCCGAGTGCCCTTACTGTGAACTATTTTTGTGCAGAGACTAAGTTCGTAATTCAAAACAATTTAGAGAGAAATTAGGCTTGCTTAAATGTACCTGGAATATTGTTATTCTGTGTCAGTATACATGCAGATATGTGTTTAGTATTTGCAAAGGAACAGAGATCAGTGATTGGATTCAATTTTTTTTACTACCGGTTCTGTTGGCATGGCTTGGTGGACATGGCAGGGGATGGATACTGTAAAATCTCCAGTCAGAGGTGGCATTTGCCGGTTCTCCAAATTACTCAAAATTTCCGCTACCGGTTCTCCAGAACTTGGTCAGAACCTGCTGAATACCAGATTCAATGTATACATTAATAACTCTGGGCATATACCTAGATCTAGGTGTATAAAGCATAATATTGATTTTTTAAAAATTAAAACAATATTTTGAGTATTTTTCTCTCAAATTTGTTTCCAATATCCCAGTCCTAGTCCCTTAATAGGGTTAGATGAGTGAGTGTAGATATGGAACTACATACATTTGTTTTAATTTTGCTTATGTTTTTTTCAGCCCCAGTTTTCCTGGTATTACATATACATAATTCAACAGAATTATGATAGCATAATGCTATGAATAAATAAGCTGTAGTAAGAGAAACTATTGGTTGATTTTGAAGAAGATTCTAAATATGTTTTACTCAGTGATACTATTTTCAATGGGCTCTGTTATTTAATATAGAAATAAAACACTTTCTCTGTGAACCATGAAGACCATGTTGTCTTACCTGCATCCTCATGGATACAGAGGTTCAGAAATGAGACTGAAGCCAAAACTGACAGAAAGGGAAGTTTTGTCTTTCTCTCTCTTTTTTCTGTTCCTCTTTTCTCTTTCTTTCTTTTGTCTCTGTATCTCCTTCCTACCTTATTATCCCTGTCCCATAGCAATTACATTTAAACAAAAAACTCCAATTAATGTCAATGAGGAAAAGCTACCTGTATCTCCCCACCCTAATAACAAAATTTTACACACATTTGCTTCGGGATTATCCAACACAATAATCACAATCTTAGGTTCAAAACTGATTACCAATTCTAACAATTAGAACTGTATTCTATATTGATTGAAAGCACCATTATAGGCACTGTTTGCACCATCTCTTCTGCAACCCAAGAGTTTTTCAATACTTGATTTAATAGCAGGGCTGTCAAACTCCCAGCCTGCCATCAAACTCCTGGCACGTGCTGGCCATGCTCACGCCAAGTTTAGCGAAGGGGGGGGGGAATCCTGATACATTACGTGATGCCACCATGACGACGTGAGTTTGACACCCTTGATCTTTAGCATAAACCAATGTTAATGTGCAAATATGTAAAAGGTCCCCACACACAATGCTTTTTAAAAAAATATATTTTCCAGGTTAAATATAATAGAGTTGAATTCAAAGGTGTCCTTCTCCCAATGGAAAAATACTTTGAGCCAATAGAAACATTTGCCAATTATTTTTCCTAATGGCCTCTTTGCTTTGCAGGTCCTGAATTATCTTCTGCCTAGTTTAGAAAGTCCACCTAAAACTTTTGAATAATTTGAAGAAAAATGACAACAATTACCTTCCCTTTGCAAAATTACCCAAAGCATCAACTCCTAGAACAGAACATTGTTCAGAGATCCTGGGCTCAGTTCATAGTTTCCACCAAATAAAATATGGACAAAATCTTTGAGTTCAAATGATGCAGAGTTTTCTTTTAAGTTATTAGGAGGAGGATCTTGCTGACCACTATAGAATATCACTGTGATATAATGAGATATAATGAGACCAAGGAGAAAGAATTTTGCATCTCTTTAAAGAACCTTTAAAAGTAAAAATAGTATTCTAAGTCTATGAGTGGCTAAATGCAGCCATATTATTACTGTTTAAACAAAAAAAAAACAACCCTCTTTTTTAAATAATCAGTTTGCCTGCATAATTTTGGCATTTCAAACTGGGAGAACCCAAGAGATGGAATGACGCAAGCTAAGGAGATCCAAATGGCCTCCAACAGTCATTGTCTTTTCCTAATTCAGTACACAGCAACAACACCAAAGGCCACTAATCTTTCTGTAACTGAGTTTTGTCATGACATTATTGAGAAGCAAAATTAAAAGAAAAACAAGCAAGGAAGGGATATTTTTCAGATCTAAACAGAGGTATGTACTGATGCAGTTGCAACCGCATTGATCTATGACTAAAGAAAAAAGCAGAAACTGAATATAAAAGGTTTCATGAAAATTATAGTGTTTCCAATTTACTTGTGGATTTCTGATTTCATGTCTAGGCTTCTTTCCAGCTTAAAAATAAAATTCCAATCTGAGACCACAGACCTCAGAAACTATGTATATATGCAAACATGTCAAATTCCCAGTTGGCATTTTTGTTGTTCTCATTCTAAGGTTTAAATATTACTACTTAAATTGTAATATATTATTTTCATGGTTCTTATGAATCTGTATTACTTTACATTTTTGTTGGCAGCCTCCATTGTGCCCTTGTGAGTCCTAGAAGACATCAGACTTTCCTGCTGTTGAGAGATATACTTTCCATACTGTAATCTAATACAAAAATAATTTACTCTGATTTGCTTTGCTAATGGAGAAAAATATGCTAAAAAATAGAAACCTACTTTTGTGGCTAATGGGAAATTAAGGAGGAGTACATAAGGACAAAGATCTAGCAGCCAGGTTTTAATGGGCTGCATCACACTTAGTGTTTCATATTCATCAGATATCCACTTTAGAATGCAAAAACGAACCATGACCACTCAGTTGGAAGGCTAAAGAAGATATTATTTTGAAAATGGTAGGACCGTCTGGTTATCTGCTCCAGTGAATGTTGGCAGAAAGCAAGGTAGATTCTACCATTTGCCAACACGCCTGCATTTGAAAGACTGGGGAGAGAAGATATCACAACTGGGGTTCTATAATAACTCACAATAGATAATTTTAGGGATAAGAAACTATTGCTTTAAAAACACCTTTTCTCTATAAAAGAACTTGTCTGGTGCTTCAAAAGGTACTTTGTTGGGAAACGATCCTTTCAATTTTATTGCCAAAATGTTAATCAGAGCAGTTCAATATACACAGGGTAATTCATGACACTGATTCTTCAATGCCTCACAGTTTTCTAACCAGAAGGAACATTGGTATAGCAATAGCACTTAAGACTTATATACTACTTCACATTGCTTTACAGCCCTCTCTAAGCAGTTTACCGAGTCAGCATACTACTCCCAACAATCTGGGTCTTCATTTTACTGACCTTGGAAGGATGGAAGGTGAGTCAACTTTTAGCTGCTCAGAATCGAACTCCTGCATTCTAACCACTGCACCATCACGGTTTTTGATAGATAATCTAAAGCCATTTTTAATAATAATATTAATATAGATAGAGCATTAAGGATTTACTCTGAGTTTTCTCTTGATCTCTTATTTTCATTCTTTCTGCCTTTGTTCCTAGGTATTCGCTGTCTTCTTTGTAGGATGAGGGGGCGGGTTTGTAGTTATTTTTGGTTCCTTCAAATCAGTGTTGACTCCTGGACTATTCTCTGTAGATTTTTTGGCAAGATTTTGGAAGAGGTTCACCATTGCCTCCTTCTTAGGGCTAAGAGAGAATGATCGGTTCAAGGTCACCCAAGTAGCTTCGTGTCGAAGATGGAACCAGAAAACATGGTCTTTTGTTTTCTAGCCTGATGCCTTAACTACCACACCAAACTGACTCTCATGGAATATAGTTAATCAGGAAATTATAATTATATGATTATAATTGTATTATAGTCTTTGCCAATACCAGTTATCTATGTCTCTAACTCCTCTTCCTCGGTTAGTAATATGGTCATTACTAACTAGTTAACTACTACTAATTGGATTGTTAATCAAGTTCAGATTAGATTGCTACTCACAGAAAGCAGATAGACAGACAGACACAAGTAAATAATTTTCTTGAATTTGTGTGTTTGACTATGTCCCATAAACATAGTCTGGATTCTATGAGAATTCAGAAAATTGGTCAGATCAGTGGGAAAGTTAGGCATGCAATGAGAACCCAGTAAAGAACTCAGATTAGGAAGTGGGATATTACAAAATGATGCCAAGTAAAGATAGAAACAGTGCTGCCATATTCGATTGAACTAAACTGATAAAACTCACCTTTTCACCTATACCTGACTCAAAACTGGAAAAGTTAATCAGCACAATTACATTTATTTAAATTAAATACAGAAAATATCTAAAAATTAATATTTTTAAAAAAATAAAAATGCAATTAATAAAATTAGAACCCTGGCAACATTGCATTAACAGCCAAAAGCCCTCCAGACAGGAACTTCTGCTGAGATACTGGGATAATAATAACACAAGAGCAAACAATAGGTACAAATCAAGGTTAATCGCACCAAACTTGATTGCAGGAAATAGACTTCAACAACTGAGTGGTCAATGTCTGGAATACTCTACCTGACTCTGTGGTTTCTTCCCCAAATCCCAAAAACTTTAACCTTAGACTGTCTACTATTGACCTCACCCCTTTCCTAAGAGGTCTGTAGGGGCGTGCACCAACGTGCCTACCATCCCTGTCCTATTGTTTCTTTTATTTTTTTATTTTTCTTATATGTATCCATGTGTTCATAACTATGTTTTTACTTATACCTATTATCTTGTAAGCAATTGACAAAAATAAAGAAAAAATAATGAAGGTCAAAATTGTGTTTACAATCATAGCCCCAGATCAGTTTTACTGCGAAGCACGTGCAAGGGGATAGTTGCAGTCACCTTCTTGATTTTTGTTTACACCTTTGCCTCCAGAACAATCCAGTTTTAGCTAGATTTTAGAAGTCTGGTGGTGTATGTTAACATGAGCATCACTTTCTCCTTTAATATCATTGAGTGCTACGATTGTAGCAATTGCATGACAGTCAGAGAGATGCCACCAGTCCATGGCAATTCTAAAATTGGTTAAGTATTTCTTTTCCTATGTCTATACAAATTAGTATTAGAACAATTTCTAGAACGATTCAAGGCATAGATCTAAAAGTACCCAAAACATGTGAAAAAATACAAAATTCAGTTTCACTAGCAAATATAACATTCTGCTTTTAACGCTGGAGCAAAACATTGATTTTGATCTTAGAACAGTGAACTGGCTTTTAAAAAGCCGAGCATTCATACATCACTTTCTCATCTTACAACATTTTCAAAAAAGGGACAAAAGCCTCAGCAGACATAAGAATGGGCCCGAAGAAAGAGAAAGCAAAAATAAACAAAGAGAACACAAAGATTTATTATTGAAAGTTAAACAAGTTAGTTTGTTTTTCCCCAAAGCAAAATCACATTCATGTGTAATAATAGGAACATTTTCTGAATATATCATATTTATGTTGGCATTTTTAAATGAATATCATTTTTCAGATTTCCATTTTAATCTGACTTTGGCATTTGAATATTTTCTGATGTGGCAATTTCCCATTATGTTTTGAAAGGTTTTTATTTTAATACTGCTGATTTCCATTCTAAGGTGTCCAGGTATATTATTCTGAAGTACTAATAAAAGCATAGATAACTATAATAAATATATTTTTGTGCAAGTTAACCCTCAACAAACACCTTCAGCTTGGTTAGTGTTTGCTTTCATAAAGAGGAAAAAAATCATCTGTGATTTATTTTAGAAATTATAACACAGAAAACATATTACATACTAAAAAAAGTTATAAGGTCAGCAAAAGGAATAAACTTGTAAGGATAGACACAGATAACAGATAATCAGAATTGGAAGGGACCTTGTAGGTCATCTAGTCCAACCCCCCGCCCAAGCAGGAGACCCTACACCATTTCTGACAAATGGCAGTGTCAAATATGGATTTTTATGCTGAGAATGACATTTTATGTTAATTTATCTCTTATACATCAAATAAATTTTCCAACTGCCTCAACATACAGTTCAAATGGACATTTGAAAATATTTTCCTCCTACAATAAGTATACATCTTTAGTTCTCTGTATTAGTCAGTGTGCTAAAATAATTGCAACAGGTAATGTAAACTGTATGCTGTCTTCAACTATCGCTCTTAGGTAATCACCCATAATATCAATTGAATTTAGCTTCAAAGTATAAACAATAATGCATCACTCTGAAATATAGGTTGGGATTTCTAAACTAACACAAATATTTAAACAGCCCACTTGTTCTACTTCACCTCCATTATGGCATGCTCTTATAGAAGTTCATCAAAAGTTATCCGAAAATCTTAAACTCAAGCTTTTGCTTGATAGTAAGAATTAGCAATTCTGGAATGCAAGCCAATGAGATTCTCAACTATGTTAAAATGGACATTGAACATTGTCAATAGACCAATATATATTTTATAGAATTTAGAAATAAAGTTAATTCATCAAATATTTTGTTTGTACTTATTTGGGCTCCTCCAAAACATTTTTAAAAGATGGATAGATGTTTTTGTAAGAAATTTAAGGGATTTTTGATCACCATGATTCAGTTACGTTTCTTTCTCTCTCCTTTTTGGTTTCAAATTATTATATATGTTAGCAAAGTTTAGGGAACATATATAGTTAGATGTAAATTGAATGTTGAACTATATATTCCATCCTGCCAAAAATATAATTTGACACTTTGTGAGAAACTGGTAGTCTCTTGAGATAAAACCTAAGACAATCATTCTATCCAATGTGGAAAAACAGCAGCAGTCCATGAGTAAGCCCTTCACATCCACACAGTGGATTTAAGAGATGAATTCTTTGCCCTTTATAAAAATATATCTTTATATTACAGAAATGAAAAGAGGAAGCACTATGTTTCTCTATTGTCTCTATTTAATGTTTAAAAATTGAACTAGTTATATATTAACATTATATGGATTTTTCCTTTAAAAAAACATTTCATTTTTATCACTATTACATATATTTGTTTTTTCTTCTTGATTTATCATTATAGTTTTTAAAACCAGTGGGACAATTCTATAATACTGATTTCACTTGTTTTTACATCAGACAATCCTTATTATGGAATTGCAAAGAAAATCTCTTATAGATCCTTCAACCAGCTTCTTTGGATCCAGATTTCACAGTCTGATAGACTGGAAATAGAATTATTAACCAATCTGCTTCTTTTTCTATGTAAATGAAAATATGTAAATATGTTTTTGTGTACATGTTTCAAAGAATTTATTAGCTTTCTTAGTTGTGACATGGAATATGTGTAGTTATTATCATATTTTCTTTTCCTAGTCAAAGTTTATTCAGCCCCACAGTTTATTTCTGAATCTGGATTATTCTATGTTATCAAGTTTACACTTTCAGAATGATTTGTGGGTGATACATGAAATGTAATAGAACTCTTTATGTAAAACAATCAGTTGGTTCTTAGCAAGACTACAACTCTGGAATAAAATTTCTTTTTAATACTTGAAAGCAAAGTCATACATTCTACTTTGATATAGCCTCACATGATTTAGAGACTATATTCTTTAGTATATTAAGTACAATCAGCTTATTGATGTTTACATAATAAACTATAAACAAGAAAACCACCAAAAAAGAAAAACAAGAAATACAAGAAGAAACCAACCTGGTTGCACAAAGATCTCTCTGATAAATTGAAAGACAAAAATGATAAGTAGTCTCTTTATTGGACAGTCAGTTTAATAAAGAGAGAAGATGGCAAGGAAATAACAGGCAGTAGAGAGAAAACAGAACTGCTTAACTCATTTTTTGTATTGGTCTTCATGCAAAAAAGAAACTATAACCCAATCTACTGAAAACATAATTTTAAAAGACAGAGTAGAAATAAAAATTAAAATAAGCAAGAAAATGGTTAGAGAACACTTATTTGATCTTGATGAATATAAATCATCAGGACTTGATGGATTACATCCCAGAATTCTGAAGGAACTGGCAGATATTATCTCAGAACCATTGTACCATATCTTTCAAAAATCCTGGCTCATCGGAGAATTATCTGAGGATTGGAAGAGAACTGATGTGGTTCCCATCTTCAAAAAAGGGGGGAAAAACAGACCCAGGAAACTACAGACCAATCAGCTTACATCAATATCTGGAAAGATACTGGAAAAGATAATAATAAAGCAGGTCTACAAACATCTAGAAACAAATATAATTATAACTAAAAGCCAGCATGGTTTTGTCAAAAACAGATCATGCCAAATCAATTTTGTTTCATTCTTTCACAAAGTGACTATATTAGTAGGTAAGTGAAAGGCTGTGGACATAGATTTCAACAAAGCATTTGACAAAGTAGACCATAAACTACTTCTTTGTAAGCTAGAAAAATGTGGGCTAGATAACATCACCACCAGATGGATTTGTAACTGGCTGACAAACTGTACTCAACAAGTCATCCTTAATGGTACCACATCTACATAGAGGCATCACAAGGGCCTTGGTGGTACAGGCTGTTAATCATCTAGCACTTAGTGCAAGCTGTCTGCAATTAGTGCAGGTTCGAATCCCACCAGGCTCAAGGTTGACTCAGCCTTCCATACTCTCGGGGTAGGTAAATTGAGGACCCAAAAATTGTTGGGGGCAATAAGCTGACTTTGTAAAAATGCCGCTTGGGGGGGCCAAAAAGCCCTAGTAATAATAAACAGGTATATACAATGGAATGAAGGCTATTGCCGAGCACCTAGCATGGTGCTCCATAGACTGTAAGCTGCCCTGAGTCTCCGGAGAAGGGCGGCATATAAATGTAATTAAAAAAAAAAAAAGTAAACAGTGAGGTTCTGTCTTAGGCAGTGGTGGGATTCAAAACTATTTACTACTGGTTCTGTGGGTGTGGTTTGGTGGGCATGGCCATGTGACTGGGTGGGTGTGGCCTTTTTTGCTTTTTTGCAGCCACCCCCACCATTTTTTTTTTGGCATTCTGGGCTCAGGCAATCCTCCTGGGGAGGGGTGTTTTTGCTCCCAGAAGGCTCCCCTGGAGGGGCTGCACACGTTCTCCATTTTTTGCCTTCCTGGGCCTCAGGGAACCCTCCTGGGCAAAGCAGCAAGACAGTAGGGGAATCCCAGCACAGCTGATCATATGAGCAGCTGATTATCAGGAGGGAAAAAAAGAAATACCTTAAGGGGTGAGCGTCAGGCGGGCCGGGCAAGCGAGCATCAGGTGGGCGAGGCAAGCAAGCCAGCAGTGACCGGGCGACTGGATCAGGGGCATGGTCCGCCAGAACTTAATACTGGTTTGGTGACTTACGCCAAATCCTTGCTACCGGTTTGCCTGAACTGGTGCGAACTGGCTGAATACCACCACTGGTCTAAGGCCAGTACTCTTCAATATCTTCATAAATGACTTAGATCAAGGAATAGAAGGGGAACATCAGATTTCCAGATAATACTAAGCTGGAGGAATAGGGAACACTCCAGAAGACAAGCTCAGGATCTGAAAAGATCTTGATAGACTTGAACAATGGGCCCTCTCCAACAAAATAAAATTTAATGTGGAGAAAAGCAAGTTTTTTCACTTAGGCAGGAAAAACCAAAGATACAAGTACAGATTAGGCAAAACCTAGTTCAAAAAAAGTAACTGTGTGAGGAACCTTGGAGTCCTAATGGACAATCACTTCAATATGATCCAGCTGTGTGAGCAGCAGCACCCAAAAAAGCCTAATACAATCCTTGGTTGTATAAACAGAAGCATAGAATCAAAACCACGTGAAGCATTAGTACCACTTTATAAAGCCTTAGTAAGGCCACACCTGAAATACTGCATCCAGTTTTGATCACCACATTACAAAAAAGATGTTGCGACTTTGGGAATAGTGAAAAGAAGAGCAAAGACTTGGCAACAAAAACATTTGAAGAACAGTTGTCAGATTTAGATTTGGCTAGTTTAGAGGAAAGAAGGACTAGGAATGAGATAATAGAGCATTCCAGTATTTGAGAGGTTGCCACAAAGAGGAAGGAGGGTCAATTTATTTTTTAAAGCACCAGAGGGCAGGACAAGAAACAACAGATGGAAATTAATCAAGGAGAGTTGTTGTGTGTGCTTCATCACTGGAGGTTTTAAAGAAGGGACTGGACCAATATTTGTCTGAAATGGTATAGGGTCTTCTGCTTGAGCAGGGGTTGGACTAGAAGACCTTGAAGATTCCTTCCAGCTCTATTCTGGTTGGTTGAATGATCTAAATTTAATAAGTTAAATGGAGTTAGTTGGGATTTTATTGGTCTGAAAGTGAATTTTAAAGTATGTATGCTAAGAGGAAGTTTAAAAAAGGTGTGTTAGAATGTTTTAATTTTAGAAATGTTTTTAAAGAAAAGCTTAGTGTTTTAAAATGGATGAAAAATAATTTTCCCTTCAAGGGTTAAAGAATCTGAAGGAATACAGTGAATTTTGTGAATACAAATTTATAAAGATTATTAAGTGCAAATAGAAATACATTTTTCAACAGAGAGGAAGATAAAGCACTAATGGTTAAATTGTTCTAATCAAAAATGAGAATATATTTTCAGTCCATTGAAGAATAGCATTGAAACTAATTCACAAAGGAAACATTTTGTGCTGTGAGAATGATATGATTGCAGTCACTGTTTCTAGACATAAAGTAAATTTTGTCTACAAAGCACAATTTATTTTTATTTGCATTAATTTTGAAGGCTCCAGACATGGCTGATTTTTAAAAACAAGTTTTCTGTGGCTCAGATTAATTATTGGAAGAGTCCTGAAATAAATTTAATATAGTTCAAAGATACAAATATATTTGCCAAATGTAAATGTTTTGGTATAAGAATAGTTTAATGGATATTCACATGGCAATCCTTTTTTAAAATAAAATAATGCTTACTACTGCTTTGTATAAAGGAAACCAATCAATCATTATTTCTTCAATGTTGGTGGGGAAATTAATGAATCTTCTGACAATAGGGAACTTTCTCTAGAGTAGCCTGACCAAAATTGTCATAATGGTCTTTACATCCATATGGACTTAAGTGACAAGAAGAAAAAAAAGAGGTTGCATCTTGGCAAAGATAAATGCTGAAAAATTTAAGAGAGCAAGGACCAAACTCTTGAGTAATTTCTCTTTTTTGAGTACTGATAAAACACATAGTGTATTGGTTTTATCCATTTAAATGGGAATAAAAGAGCAGAAATGTTGAAATGAAATAATGCCTAAAGAACTTTTTCACACATTCACTTGTGTCCAGTATTCTTAGAGACTGGTCAAGTCCTTGCTTTTTTTGGCAAGGTTTTTCTGAAATAATTTGCTATTAAGTCCTTCCTAGGGCTAAGAGGTCACCTAGTTGGCACTGTGCCCAAGGCAAGACTAGAAATCATAGGCTTCCCTTTTCTATCCTGATACCTTAACCACTACATCATACTGGCTCTTTGTAAAGAACTATAAAGAGATTAAAATACTCTAGAGCAGGGGTGTCAAACTCAACTTCATTGAGATCTGCATCACTACTGTGGTTGACCTGGGGGGGGGGGCAGCTGGGTGGGTTTGGCTGATTGGGTGGGTGTGGCCAGCTTGACGCCACTCCCCAAACTGCTTGCATGTTTCCTCTTCCCATTGGGTAGGCCTGGCTGAAGCCGCACTGGCCCAATGTTTCCTCTTTACATTGGGTAGACCAGGCTGAGCCTCATCTACCAAAGGGAGCTTAGCAGACCAGCGGGGAAGCAGGCAACAGGACAGAGGCAGAGGAGAAGACAAGATGGTGGTGTGGGTGGCAGCTCCCTGAGCAAAGATGGTAGCTGTTAGCACACTGCATCTGAGAATGTATAGGTCCCACACATCACCTGACACAGTCCTGACCCCATTTCCTTTTGTTCTGTTTCATTATTGGAGTCCAATGATCTAAAGTGAAGGACTCAGGTTGGAATTAGGAAAGTTTGTTAAAGAAATTGCTGACACAGAAAGCTGCAGCTGTGATGAGTGTAACAAATGGTGGGACATTATTATTATTAGTTAGAAGGACATGCTAGAAGGATGCTAGCTAAGGCATGTAGATCAGAGGTGGTATTCAGCAGGTTCTGACCAGTTCTGGAAAACTGGTAGCGGAAATTTTGAGTAGTTTGGAGAACTGGCAAATACCATCTCTGACTGGAGATTTTATAGTATCCTTCCCCTGTCACGCCCACCAAGTCACGCCCACAGAGCTGGTAGTAAAAAAAATGAACCCCACTACTGAGGTAGATATATAAACTTTGGTAATCTCTAGATTATTATAATAGTTAAAAGACACACCTCTTTTGACAAGAAAGGTTATTAACATAAACATGCGATGTATGAAGAAGGAGGGCAAAGTAGAAGAATCCAGTCAAAAGAAACACTGTTAAGGAACCAATGTGTGATTCTTGGGGTATTAACTGTAGGGTATTAACTGTATAAAATTTGTGCTTGTGCATTGAGGTCTTGGCTGCTTTAGCTGCTGAGACCGTTTTGCTGAAGTACTCCAATAAAAGAAGCTGGAAAAAACATTCTTCATGTCTGGTGGTCTTTATTGGCTTTGGTGCAAGGTTAGGAGCCATTTTATTTTTATTTTATTTATTTATTTTTGTCAATTGCTTACAAGATAATAGGTATAAGTAAAAACATAGTTATGGACACATGGATACATATAAGAAAAATAAAAAAAATAAAAGAAACAATAGGACAGGGATGGTAGGCACGTTGGTGTGCTTCTGCACGCCCTCTACAGACCTCTTAGGAAAGGGGTGAGGTCAATAGTAGAAAGTCTTAAGGTTAAAGATTTTGGGGTTTGGGGAAGAAACCACAGAGTCAGGTAGAGTATTCCAGACATTGACCACTCTGTTGCTGAAGTCGTATTTCCTGCAATCAAGTTTGGTGCGATAAACCTTGAGTTTGGGTTTTGTTTTGATTTTGGGTATAACAAAAGTATTAGTGATAAACATTTATAGAGGTAGTTCTTGTTTGGTGACCGCCCTGTCTAGTGATTGCAGTTATGACAATGATGAAAACGTAACCATGATCTTTGTAGGTCTATCAAGAAAATGCAAGCTGAAATAAGACCATAAGTACAATTGCAGTTTCACTTAGTAAACACCTCACTTAACAACTGAGCTGTCAGTTATGGTCACTAAACAAGGACTACTTGAAAGGAAATTTCCAAGTCTCCCTTTGAATTTGGAGTTCTATCTCCTGTATTAGAAGAAATAATTGGTCAAATCAATGCTCCCTGGGAAGTTCTCATCAAAGAGCCATTGGAAATATATTTCACTCATAAATAATCTTCATCAAACAGAGAAAAGTGTTATTATCTCTGTATAGATGTCAAAATGTGTGGTCATGTTTAGGCAGCAATCAGAGTTTTTGCCACAAGATTACATTGTAGGAATGTATGTTTTAACCTAGCATACATTCCAACAATGAAATACTTCTTAGTAGTGCAGTTGTCCATAAGCCTGTTGACCTGGATTTGAACAACGAACCACAAGTTATTCTGTTTATTAGTAGTATGATTTGAATGTCAGAATAAAACAATGTTCTTTCCAGTATTATAAGTAATGATGCAAGGACACATCCAGTATAGTTACAGATATTATGACAACTATATATTAGAAACATATGTAGCAGCTTTGTCATGGAATTGCGCAGCAGCTGTTTAAATAAAGTCAGAAACACTGACACAAATATGTAGTTTTTAATATAAATAAATATATTTAACTTTCTAACTTACAACAGTATTTGTTATCAGTCCAGAGAGAACAAACACAAGGTAGTCAGGAGCACAGGAACATCATGAGGTAAATCTATGTGGTATATCTATGTGGTATATAGGACACACAAAAGAAAAAAGTGGAGGGAAAGGGAAACTCCTCCTTTACACTTACAGCAATCAATCATAGAGTAGATTGCACCATTCATTAGTCAGAACACTCTAACTCCGGGCTGTCAAACTCGCAGCCCGCAGTCCAAATGCCGTGCACATGCCCAGTTTAACAACGGGGGGAAAAGTTATATACCATGACGATGTGAAGTTAACACCCCTGCTCTAACTATTCAACTGCAACTGTGTGCTCTGATCTATTTTAACTGTTCCCGCTACTAAATTTAATATCTTAATGTTTCCTTTTTATTAAAAAAAATTGAACAGTGTTTTTTCTGATACATTTTAATCTCTCTAAAGGAGGAAAAATAGCAGTCTTTCCTATTCATATTACTTCATATATGATACTTGCTCTAAACTTTACACTAGTTACTGGACATAGTTTACTATATCTGATTATTTTTCTGGCTATTTATTTCGCTCTTGTGTCTGCCTGCACAAGTTAATACCTTTCCTATATTTAGTTCTCACATTTATATTAGGAGCTAAAGTGTTTGATTATAGCATGCTCAAAAGCATCATTTTGTGTTTTCTATCTTCAGGCAGTTTTGAAAGGAACAAGCTCTTTAATTGGTTGCTTAATAGACATCTAATGAGATTTAGAAAGCTGATCATTCTAGAGATAAACAAATGGGTTTTTTAAAAGTTACCATTTTGAATTTGAGCACTTTTATTTGTATTTTTACAAGGACATGTGCAATGATTACATTTGATCAAGTGTTAACTTTTAGAGACTTCAACCAAATGGGATTGGTTTTCTAAAAATATTTGTTTTATATATATGATGAAGCTAGAAAAATCCAGTTAAGACGTTGGCAACTCATGGAAAAACCATTGTATCAAAACACATCATGTTGAATAATAGGTTTTGTTTCATAATCAGTATTGATTTATTATTATTGTTGTTGTTGTTTATTTAGTTTTGAACTTTTTAGTCTAATTCTAAGCTAAGAAGCCTAAATTCCTTCAGAACATGGATGAATTGATACATGTTGTTGAAACATAGCTTATTAGATAAAAATAGGCTGTCTTTCAAACAAAGGAATAAAAAAAAGAATAGTTTTAAAGATAATATCCTTCTTTATCACTTCTTGATTTGCCCTGGATAATTTTGTCTGTCATTTACAGTGAACCACATTTTCAGCTTGCTTAATACTGAAAGGAATTCAATGTATGCAATACACTGTCCTGCTCTCTCTGGTGTATCTGTGATTGTGTTCTCCCATCAACCAAATGAGAGGAATCTGTGAATTTTTTTCTGTCATATTTGCATCTTCTGTTTCCTTTGTCAGTAGTGTGATTTTGAGGGCACCTGCATAAACATTTGCAAATATTTATCATTTTCTACCTTATTATTTAGTATTTGAGATCTTTCCCAAAACTTTCCATATAAAATAACAAACTGTCTTCTTTCTAATATAAATATGCAATTAATGTGCTCTTTGTCATTTTAAACATCTGGCCTATGATTAGAGACATAATATTATAGCTTGATATTGCTGACTTATTCGTTAGTTACTGGCAGTCTTAATAATACATTAATTAAGAGTACTGATGTCCTATAAAGTAGATAGAGCAATGGTTAGAATGGTTTTAAGTAATTATCTTTAAAAAAAAAGCAATGTAGTAAATCAGGGGTGGGATTCAAATTTCTTAACAGCCAGTTCTGTGGGGTGGCCTAATTTGTGTGGCTTGGTGGTCATGTGACTGGGTGGTGTGGCTTGCTAACTGAGCACAGTTTGGTGGTCATGTGACTGGCTAGGCATGGCTTGGTGGTCATGTGACTGGCAGTGCATGGCTAGTAGGTCATGTGACTGGGGTGGGTGTGGCTAGGTGGCCATGTGCATGGCAAAACAAATATAAGTGGTCCTCGCTTAATGGCCAGTTGCTTAGCAACTTTTCTAATATACGACTGACCTCCACAGAGCTACTTGTTTTGACAGCCATGCACGCACACACACATTAGCGCACATGCTTATGACCACTGGTGGGATTCAAATTTTTTTACTACCGGTTCTGTGGGCATGGCTTGGTGGGCGTGGCAGGGGAAGGATACTGTAAAATCTCCAGTCAGAGGTGGGATTTGCCAGTTCTCTGAGCTACTCAAAATTTCCGCTACTGGTTCTCCAGAACTGGTCAGAACCTGCTGAATACCACCTCTGTTTATGACCAGTTACAACATCCCACACAGTCTTGTGACTGAGGTTTTCTGTTTTTTGCCAGTTTCCAACAATTTCTTCTGGTTTCCAGTTAAAAATGCCCATTGGGGAAAATTGACTTGTTTAACAACCACAGTATTTGCTTAATGACCACAAGGTTCACTTAATGACCATGGTGCTTGCCTAACCTGGGGTCTGCAACCTTAAACACTCAAAGAGCCATTGTTCTATTTTCTTTTAAACAGATAGCTCGCTCTCTGTGTGTCTCTTTCTTTCTCCCTCTCTCTTTCTCATCTTTTTCTTTCTCCCTTTCTCTTTCTCTCTCATCTCTCTCTCTCTCTGTCTCTTGTCTCTCTCTTTCCCCCTCCCTGTCTCTCTCTCTGTCTTCTTTTTCCCTCCCTCCCTCCGTGTCTCTCTTTCACTCCCTCTATCTTTCTCTCTCTGTGCCTTGACCGTCTCTATCCCTCCCCTCTCTCTTTCTCTCTGTCTCTTGTCTCTCTCTTTCCCTCCCTCCCTCCCTCCCTCTCTCTCTCTCTGTCCATCCCTGGGAGGAGGGGAAGAATATAAGTCACTTTTTTCAGTGCTGTTGTAACTTTAAATGGAGGCTAAACAAATAGTTGTAAGTCCAAAGCTATCTGTATTTGGTGCTTTAACCTTCCAATTAGCATCTAACTAGATTTCAGCTGCATCTCTGCACCAGGCACAATAGGATAATTTCCTTATTCCCAAAATGCAGGAAAATAACCCAGGCTCACAAAAAGTTGTACTTCTGAATGTTTTTCAAGCTTAGCAACTGTAAGACATGTGGACTTCAATTCCCAGATTTCCTCAGGCAGCATGAGACCTGATCATTTGATTACTCCCAAGTCAGTAACGTGAAAGAATTGCCAACTTTAAAGAAACTGAGCATTGTATCTCTGTATGAGTTGATTTAATAAGATTCCATACCTACCATGCTCGTGTCTCTGCTTGGACGGAACCATCAAGGCACTTCTGCTGGATTACCCCTAATACCAAGACTCTGATTTAATATTGCTGCCGCCTCCTCCTCACTAAATGCATGGATTGACCTCAAATGATGTTACCTATTTTCTATTGGTGGATTAATCTATAAAATGTAATATAAACTGCCTCTTCATCACAAGGACACAGCTTTAAAAAGTCTCCCCCCCCCTAAATATCTTTTCCAGGATGGCTGTTCCTAGTCCATTAAAATGTTATAGGGTTAGTCCTGACTTAAATTTAGAGATAGGTATTTGGTTTAATTATATTAGTAGTGTAAAGCAGCAGAGACTGACGACTGAAAATCATACCTAGAAAGGCCAGCAAATCTAACTGCCTTTCTACCTACATAACATAATTTTAAGGCTGAGTAGTACCTGTTGATAGCCCATCATAAGCACTACATCCCATGAAAAGCCATAACACAGCAATTTCCAATGAATTAGTCAATTAAATAATGTTAAACTACTTTCTCTCCAGCAATCTGGGCTGAAGCAGAATTAAACCATACCTGCTCCTTTGTTTTCTGAATGGATTTTATAGGAAGGAGGCTTAATTTCACATGCACACACACCAGCCATTTCCTACTCAATCTACCTCGTTTAGGAAGCATGGAGGACGTAGTCAGCAACAGCAAAACTAACTCAATATCTTCCAAATGAGATAGGCATGGGGGGAGGACAGAAGAGGATTCTTGCTCCAGGCTTAAAGCCTGGCAGCTCCAGCAATGTATCTTTAGCCTCATCAGAGGCGAATGGCCGGGAGGGGAAGGGGCGGGGCCAGCCAGGGGCACGATGTGCCGGTTCTCCAAATTGGGCGGAATCCTAACATCTGGTTCTATAGAACCGGTGGGAACCAGTAGAATCCCACCCATGCAGTAAATGTTGATATAATAGTATATCTAAACTCATTTTCTTTACCTGTATTCTGTCCCCAATTGCCACCTAACGTGATTGTTTACATGGCTTGTAGAGATGTCTGTGACCTGTTTATTTTTTCATTAAACTCCTTAGATCTTTACAGATATTTCTGGAGACACCTAACACATCCAGTGAAACCTGGTATTGGTATATATTGATTGGACTATATGAATACAGCAAAAATAATATTTTATTCATATATTTCAGAGGGTATATTGAGGTAAGCTTGATGAGAATAGGTAAGAGCCATTAAGGGAACATAATAGACAACTCAGTCCTGGGAAATGGGATGGCATTTTCTTGTACCTATTGCAATGTCTATTAGTCTTCCTCAAAGAGTTGAATATATCAAAATTATGTTTATTAAAATGACTTCCTCTGTCTTTCAGACACATTCACACATACATATTTTCCATGAATACCTCATTTAATCAAATTATTCTCTAGAAGCGCCAGAGAGCAGGACAAGAAATAACAGTTGGAAACTAATAAAAGAGAGAAGCAACCTGAAATTAAGGAGAAACCTCCTAACAGTAAGGACAATAAACAGGAGTGGGATCCGACAGGGTTAACTACCAGTTTGGTGCGCGCCTGTAAATTGTCATCAGCATGAAGCAGCCTTTCAAAAAGCTCTCTTTTCCTGCTTTTTTAACTGCAGCTGTGCCTCGCATGGCAGCTGAAGTTGAAAAAAATCAGGAAATAAAGATCAGGTAAGAGCCTGGGTGGGCGGGTGGGAAAAAAACATCAGCAGACATAGAACCAGTTCTATGTCTGCTGCTCTTCAGAGCTACTGGTTCTACAGAGGTGGACAGAACCGGTAGAAACCCACCCCTGACAATAAATCAGTGGAACAGCTTGCCTCCAGAAATTGTGGGCACTCCATCACTGGAGGGTTTTAAGAAGAGACTGGATAGCTGCTTGTCTGAAATGGTATAGGGTGTCCTGCTTGAGCAGGGGCTGGACTAGAAGACCTCCAAGGTCTATTCTATTCTATTCTGTTCTATTCTATTCTATTCTATTCTATTCCATTTTATTCCCCACGTCCCAATCACAAGGTTACATTGCAGGAATGTATGTTTTGACCTAGCATACATTCCAACAATCCAATACTTCTTACTAGTGCAGCTGTCCATAACCTTTTTGATCTGGATTTGAACAATGTATCACACATTATTTTTCTGATATTCATCATTCTCTTTCAGGGTAAGCAATATCAGTACAGAAAATAAAGAAGAAAAATTAAGCCAAAGGAATTAAGGCACGAGAGGATAAAAAGAGAAATAATATAACTAAATTGAGCTTATACTAAATATCATATCTTTCTATCTTCACAAGCTATGCTTGTGTCCCCAATGACTATTCACCTCTTTAAACTTCTTTGAAGTTATTTAAATCTCTTGACACTT
Source organism: Bungarus multicinctus (assembly GCA_023653725.1). Classification (NCBI taxonomy): domain Eukaryota; kingdom Metazoa; phylum Chordata; class Lepidosauria; order Squamata; family Elapidae; genus Bungarus; species Bungarus multicinctus. Next base: position 12,030,976 of record CM042851.1, on the reverse strand, counting down.
TTTGAAGATCTCAACCACTCAACTATAAATTTTGTCAATTTTTTTATTATTATAATATATATATATATATATATATATATATATATATATATATATATATATATATATATATATATATATATATATATATATATATATATATGTTTTCGGAGGTTTTCGCGGGTATTTGTATGTGGATCTTTGGTTCTTCGGGTTTTCTCCCGCATAGAATTGGAAATACACACAGAAGATGAAATACGACCACGGACCAGAAGCCGCACCGCAGCTGCATCACTGCCTGCTTCAAACCCCCCCAACCCATACATGAAGGGAACTGACGCCCACCATGAAGATGTGGCATGACCACGAACGCGAAGCCAAACAACAGGATCACAGCTCACCAGCTCAAATCCCCCAGCAACTGAGACTAACCTGAGTACAACCAAACCTTCACCAGAACAGAACACACCCGCAGCCAATCAGAACACAACCAACCCCCCAACCAATCAGAACACAGCCAAACCCCCAACCAATGAGAACACACCCCCACCCAATCAGAACACAGTCAAGCCCCCACCCAATCAAGTCACACCCCCATTAGTAGTTAAAAGGAAGAAGCAGCTGCAAGCTCACATTACTCTGAGAAGCACAAGGCCGAAGACGCAAGCCTGAAGATGATGAGTGAGACTTCATCGAAACTTCGCCTAGATATTTCCAATTCTACGCGGGGAAAAACCCGAAGAACCAAAGATCCATATATATATATATATATATATATATATATATATATATATATATATATATGTGTGTAAGGTTTTTAAGCTGATAATTTTAAATAATAAATAATATATATATATACTTTGTGTTACAACACCCTGTTAAGCCCCTAATTAAGGGAGAAAGCATACTGCTTTCTTTTCTGTCTTTCGGCTCATCACCAGAGACCATACCAACAGAAAGCTATTTGTTTCGTTGTCTTTTTGTTTTACATGTGTGCAAGGTTTTTAAGCTGATAATATCTCCCTTATTTATTATTTAATTATCAGCTTAAAAACCTTACACACACACACACACACACACATATATATATATATATAATATAAAATTATATCAATTTTGTTCAACGGTTTTCCATTTCCTCTTAATTCTTTCATCATTTGTTTGTTCTGAATTTGATCCTCATTCATTTTCCCTATATGAGGAAACTGTCTTGGTGCACTTTTAAAGTACTAGTTATACACATTTGTATTTAATCCATACACATTCAGCATCAGTTAGTATTTTCTCTATCACCCAAATAAGCAGGGATTAACACCAGACAAACCATAAAACAGGAAAAAACAATGAAGGAACTACCAAGGAGGCAAACAATTGGACAAACAATACCTTAATCAAGGAACTACCAAGAAGAAAACCATTCTCCCATCAATACTGTCAAGACAAGCTACTATACGTAATCAATGAACAAACCCAATATCCACTAGCATTGAAATATTACCTAGTCAGATAATGAAATCTCTGCAAGCAAACAACCAAGGTGTCAACTTTGGAAGCCATATTAGCACGAGAAGATGTCTGTCTTGGAGTTATTTGTTGGAGTTGAGTTTTCTCGAATGCTGACACAAGGTCAGAGAGGGCCAAGGACTTCACTTTATTCTATTTTAAAAGTGTATTTTATCATTCCATGAAAGGACAACATTCAAAGTAGTTAGGTATATGTATATGTGTAAGTACATACACACTAACTCAGACACATACACACAGCCAGTCAAATGTGTTGTTTAAATATTTGCATAGTATTTAAAATACACTATTAAAATAATCAGTGATAGAGCCAGTTTGGTATTGTGGTTAGGGCCATGGAGACCTAAGTTCTTGTCCCACCTCAGACACAAAACCAACTGACCGACCTTGAACCAGTCACTCTTTCTCAACCCTAGGAAGAAGGAAATGGCAAAGCACTCACAAAAGCTTGTCAAGGAAGTGCATGGACTTGCCCAGGCTGTCATGAGGAGTCAAGACTGACTCAAAATCATAATGATAACAATAATAATTAGCATTTATTTTAATTGACAATGATCTAACTAAATAAATATATGTCTGATCAGAGCCGGCTAACCAGAGCTTCCCTTTTCAGCGTGCAATTCCAAATACTTTCAGTAGTAGCTTTATAAGAAGTATATTGCAATAATCTAAACAAAATGCAATTAAGACATGTATCCCATGGCCTGATCTGACATGTACAGGAATGAGGACAGTTTGCTCTTGCAATACAACTATGCAGAACTGTTCTTGAGTATAAAATAAGCATCTTGGTTCAGGATCAAATTCAGGTAAATTGAATTCAGGGCTGAATTCAGTAAACAAACTACAGACTGGAATTTTCAGGAATATAATCCTATCTAACAATAATTAATTCTTTATTATTTAATATTGGTTATTTTATTTAACCCTATTCACACTCTTTCTTTTGATTGTCTAAAATACTTTTATCTTGCCTAGATTCATTTACTTTTGTTATTTCATATTATCAATTTCTAGTATCATATAACACAGTAATTTAAAACATGAACAACATCCTTGAATGGACATAAAGGAAAAAGTTGGATATCATCAGCCTGTACCAAATCCTAAATTTTCAATTACTTTTCAGTCTGAGACATTGAAAATCCATTTTTTAGTTTGTCAGCCTTAACTGCCCCCTGCTGGCAGTTTTTATAACACAAGAGCTTGCCAATCTACACTTAACGACCACAATTGAGCCAAAAAAATTCTGTTGCTAAGTGAGATATTTGTTAAGTGAATTTTATCCCATTTTACAACCTTCCTTGCCACAATTGTTAAGTGAATCACTGCAGTTACTAATTTATTAATATGGTTGTCAAGTGAATCTGGCTTCCCCATTGTTTTTACTTGTGAGAAAGTTGTAAAAGGTCACAGGATATTGCAATCATCATAAATATGAGTCAGGGGCCAAGAGCCCGCATTTTCATCACGTGACCATAGGGATGGTACGATAGTCGTAAGTGTAAAAATGGTTGTAAGTCAATTTTTTTCACTGCCATTTTAACCTTGAACGATTATTAAATGAATTGTTGTAGGTCGAGGATTACCTGTATTCCTTTTTCTTTACATTTTTTTAAATGATGAAAAGTGGGTTTCATTCTCCGCAATTTCCATTGTTACTGGATTTTTTTTTACTATATTCTGAACCTCTACTGCAATTTTGTAGTTGGTGGCAGGGATGCAGTATATTTCCTATGAAAAGAATTTCTTATAATACTTTCTGCCTTTACATGCCCATTCAGATCTTGATATCAATCAGAACAGGCCAGATATGTCAAGGTTCAGTGGTTTATTGAAAAAGCTCCAGATCAATTATAAGGTACTTGATATGGACAGGGGCCTGGACTAGAATATCTCCAAAGTCCCTCCCACCCTAATAATGTTCTAATTATTCTAATTATTCAGTAAAAATATATGCAATGGCTAAGCAAGGAAAGAATAATTAAGCCATCTTCTTCTTGCTCACCTTTACAGTTTACCAATATCAAATAATCTAGGTTAAGTGGAAGGTTGTGGGTGCTCCACAGTGATGGGATTCAATTTTTTTTACTACTGTTTCTGTGGGCATGGCTTGATGGGCGTGGCAGGGGAAGGATACTCCATTCCCACCCTGCTCCAGTTGGTGCCAATAAAGGGACTCATACTGGCTCTCTTGCTGTGTTACCTTCATGCCACACCCCGGGTCATCACAGGATGTTTTTAAAAAGAGACTGGACAGTCACTTGTCTGAAATAGTATAGGATCTCCTGCTTTAGCAGGCTGGATTAGAAGACCTCCAAGGACCTTTCCAACTGTATTCTAATTCCATGTGTATCCCAGCCCATAATTTTAAAACATTTCATATGAAGTTAGATGCAATTTTATTACTTTGAATTACTGATTCCAAAAAAGCATAACAATTCAGCAGTCTCAACAATATATGCATAACTTTAATCATGAGACTGTCAAGAGTAATTAGCTCTTTCACCTAGTTACTTCTTCGCTCTCAGCTTGACAACAATAAGGAAGGGGGGGGGTTGGAATGTCTGGGGAGGGAATGGAATGCCAAGACTCTGACTGCAGGTCATGCCTCACAGGTATTTGAACATGGGCTGTTCTCATAACAAAGGTAGCAGATTTAATTGGATAACACAATGAACTGAGGGGGTTGGCCAAAAGGGAAAAGAATGTTTAACTATGTGGGCTTTCATATGGGAAACTCAGAGCTAGTTTCACTTCTTCTGTGCCAATCTCCCCTGATGAAATATTTGACATTTCTCGCATTGGCCGAGAGTTCAAAAACAGAGACGGCTCTGTGGCCCCATGCTTCTGCAGAGTCATTTGCAAAAATGAATTAAGCAAACGTAAATTCATTTATACTATAAATTCACTCGCCAAAAACAACACCAACTATAACAACCTCCGATCTTGTCCTGACCTAACCTTATAGCAATGTGCCCGCTCCTGTATACTACGCACAGAATTCAAAAGTCGTCTAGACAATGGAGAGAAGGACCTGTACATTGATTAGTGTGCAGACTGTATCAAAAGAAAGTCACACAACCCACAACTCAGCATCCAAACCTTCTTCAACCAATCCACCATCACCCAAGACTAGGCACGCATGCCCGCAACTACCTCAATTCAAACAACAACTGGCCTTAAATGCAAGCTACTCAATGCAAGAAGCCTTGTAAATAAAATACCTGAGTTTCTCCTCTTACTAAATACAGCTAAATTCGACATCATATTTGTCTGTGAAACATGACTCAATGCATCTCTCCTTGACTCCATTACCTCAGTTAGAGACTATCATGTTTACCGATCCGATCGTGAAATCCGTAGAGGAGGTGGTGTTGCTATCTTATATAAAAAGTTCTTACATCTAAAAAACATCCAAGTTACCCAAGAGCTTGCTCTTCCTGAGACCATTATCTGTGAACTGACCTTAAATATCACATTTCGGTTCTTATTATGTTACAGAGCCTCTGATTATGGCATCGAACATGTAAACAAGCTAAATACACTACTAACATGGGCAGCATCCTGCCCACACGCTTTTATCTACCTCATATTAACTGGACCCTAAACGAATGTACAACTGAACCCATACATGCAACCTTCTGCAATGCTGTAACAAATCTGAGACTGGAACAACTAGTAACCAACAATACTAGGCTTAACAACTGCCTCGATCTCATCTTCTGCAATAATTTGAATTCAATTTATGGAATACAAATTAAAGAACTCTTTTCCAACAGTGACCACAACATGATTGACTTTTGTCTCAACATACGTCCACACAAAAATCATCACAATGACAAAATCCCCAATTATAACTTCAAAAAAGGCAGCTGTGATCTTATAATCAATTATCTCTCTTCCCTTGATTGGCAATTTCTATTCACTGGATGCAATACTGTTGAAGACCATTACAACATATTTTTACTAGAAATCAAAAGAGCCATCAAACTATATGTACCAATAACAACTCCCAAAACCAGGAAAAACAGATTACCCATAACAATAAGGAAGCTTCAATCCAAAAAGAGATCACTTTGGCGAAAAAACAAATCTGGTCACGTTGCCAATTTCAAAAACCGATACAAAAATCTATGCCACCAGATAAAAACTGAATGCACTAATTATCACATTAAACAAGAGGAAAACCTTCTACGCACAAATTCCACCTGTGCTTTTTACAATTTTGTAAACAACAAACTAAAAGACTCAAGGTCCATCCCACCCCTGAAAGGACCAAATGGCAACGACGACACCATCAAAGCAAACCTCTTTAACACATTTTTTGACTCAGTATTTGTAAACAGCAATGGATCAAGCCCAGTACTTCCTAGTCGAACCACAGACAGCTACAATGATCTAATACATATCGATTTTACAGAAGACATTGTTGAAAAAGCACTGCACAATCTAAAATCATCCCTATCTATTGGACCGGACGGAATACGTGCCTACTTCTTAAAAAAGCTATCCACTGCCATTGCCGAACCTCTAAGCATAATCTTTGAAAAATCTTTCAGGACCAGCTCCTTGTCAAAACTATGGTCACAAGCCATAGTCATCCTCATCTTCAAAAAGGAGACCCCAGCCTAGTTGAAAATTACAGATCAATCTCCTTATGCTGCGTCGCCTGTAAAGTCATGGAATCAGTTATTAACCAATCCAATACAGCTCATCAGTCTGGAACCCATATCATGTATCTGATATTAACACAATTGAAAAAGTTCAGAAATATTTCACAAGAAGAGTTCTCCGCTCTTCTACTCATTGCAGAATACCTTATGCCACCAGACTTGAAATTCTAGACCTAGAAAACCTAGAACTACGCCACCTCCGGTCCAATCTAAATATAGTATATAAAATCATACATTGCAATGTCCTACCTGCAAATGGAATACTTCAGCTTTAATCATAACAATACAAGAGCACACAATAGATACAAACTCAAGGTTAACCGCACCAAACTTGACTGCAGAAAATACGATTTCAGCAACAGAGTGACCAATGTTTGGAATATTCTACCAGACTCTGTGGTTTCTTCCCCAAACACCAAAAACTTTAACCTTAGACTGTCTACTATTGACCTCACTCCTTTCCTAAGAGGCCTGTAGGGGGTGTGCATAAATGCACCAACATGCCTACCGTCCTTGTCCTATTGTTTTTTTTCCTTATAAGTATCTATCTCATGTATTCAAAACTATATTTATTCTTGTACCTGTATCTTGTAAGCGATTGACAAATCAAATACTAAAATACTAAAATGCAATAAAGTATGCAATAAAGTTTTACTTTTTGGGAAGAACAAGATTCTAAGAGTTCTCTTTTGGATTCACTAGCTGGTTAACTGACAGAGACTATGTAAAGTCATTATTTAATTTATTTAAATATACAATTTTTGTATTCATGCATTCATTTCTTGGTACTTATCCAGCATGACATTTTATTTTCATATATTAAGAAAAAAACCTTTTCCCTGGCTTTGAGAACACAGAACAGATTTGGAATTATAATGTTACATGATCAGAGAGCCTCCTACTGGTTATGTAACAAATCCTTCTGAAATTATGAATTAATACATGCATTTATTTCAAGCAAAACACTTACATTCTAATGACCCTTTCTCCAGAAATGTTATTTTCAGCCACAGCCAACCACAAAGTATTCTGCGTCTTGGCTACATTACAAATATTTTGTAGATTCAACAGTTTTTCATGCTCTTACAGCACAGAAGAGAGATTTTCAAATCCAGCTAAACAATCCATGCCAAATGTTTTAAATGGGTTCATATTTTGTGTATTCGAATAAGAACAGACATAAGAGGGTGAGGTAGAAACCCTGTTACAGAAATTGGCTGATTGGAAAGCAGAACAATTTAAAGCATGACATATGTAAATAGCAAACATTTCTTGACATTTTGATGAAACTGCAAATGCATGATAAAAGGGTTTTTGTGTTTCTAAAAAGTCCACCAAGCATTTGCAGTCTTTCATATCCTGATTTCACTATATGCCAAAACTTGTCAAAGTATTCTACTTCATTCATACACTGTAGACCAGACCTAGGCATTTTATGGGCCCTGGACCACATCTGACCTTTGGCTGTCCCTATCTGGCCCATATGAGGTCAGTTGGAAATTAGAAATCAAATGTAAATGATTATTTACCATGAATGCAATAGTATTGAATTATTTTTAAGCAAGAAAAATCAGAAAATACAAACTGGACAGAAAAGACCTTATAGACAACCCTCAGTCTTTCGAGGATCTTGGAGTTCTCATCTCTTATGATCTAAGTGCTAGAGCCCATTGTAACATTGCCAAAAGGCATTAAGAGTTGTTAACCTAATTCTGCGAAGCTTTTTCTCCAGTAATATTGTACTACTAACTAGATCATACAAAGCATTTGCTAGACCAATTCTTGAATACAGCTCATCTGTCTGGAATCCGTACTGCATATCAGACATTAATACAATTGAGAGTCCAGAAATATTTCACGAGAAAAGTCCTCCACTCCTCTACTTGCAACAGAATACCCTATGCCTCCAGACTTGAAATTTTAGGCTTAGATAAGTTCGGTCTGACCTAAACTTGTTACATAAAATTATCTATTACAATATCCTACCTATCAATGATTACTTCAGCTTCAACCTCAACAATATACAAGCACACAATAGATACAAACTCAGGGTAAACCGCACAAAATTCGATTGCAGGAAATACGACTTCAGCAACAGAGTGGTCAATGTCTGGAATACTCTACCTGACTCTGTGGTTTCTTCCACTAATCCCAAATACTTTAACCTCAGATTGTCTACTTTTGACCTCACCCCATTCCTAAGAGGTCTGTAAGGGGCGTGCATAAGCGCATCAACATGCCCACTGTCCCTGTCTTAATGTTCTCTTTTATTCATATCCATTTCATGTATTAATAATCATGTTTATACTTATATATATTATCAAATGCATGCTTGACAAAATAAATAAAAAATAAAATTCTACTTTGAAGGTTAGTGCTATTTTTAAATTTTATATATATGCGTGCCTAAGCATCTTCACAATAATGTGATGGTCCTATCGGTTCCGCTCGCAACAACAGTCCCAGTTTCTCATCACAGGCCCAGTTTTTTTCCCTATTTTTGTTTAGATTCAGCAATTCAAACTTGTTATTCTGCATAGTACCGTAAAACTAGAACAAGTTTAAAATGTTTTTACTCAGTAACTCACTTGCTGTTGCTCTTTAAGCATTCTTATCGGTGGGCTGTTTTTCTTATAGACTAACACATTCCATGATTCTTGTTATTATAAAAAGTGCTTTGATTTTCAGTTCAGGTGGTGAGTAGATGCATAGTAGCCTTCCACTCACTTTGACCCACTCCTGAGACTTAAATGTTTAACAGCTGATGCATATAATTTCGCTAAGAAAGGCCATCATAAAAAAAAAAAAGGAAACATTTTGGGGTTAGGGTTTTGGAAAAAATGACTTATTTTTTTTTGCATCTTTTCACATATTTATATGTACACTGCTAGGACATAAATTAAAAATGTTTTCTTTTTGAAACTAGCAGGTATCTTTAAGTTTTTTTGTATTACTGAATGAAAACAAAAGGCTACCTAGGCCTGAAATAGAAAATCATTTTATGCAAAATACTGATTTACAAAGATGATCAGCTCAAACATGTTTTATTTTGACTAGTGATTTTATCCATTATATAATAAGTACATAAGCCTTAAGGATATCTCTATAACAAAGTTTCCCAGCACTGTTTTAATTTATGTCACCGAAGGAGCTATCACGAAGTGAGGACTCCCTGTAATCTGCTGATTGGTTGAACAGAATCAATCCTTAGGCTCAGGGCTGCTGTATAACATCTATAGTATAGCAGGAAATAATTAAATGAAGGGAGAAAACAGAACCTTTCTTAGCGATCTATTTTAAGTGAGATACTTTGAAAACAGATTCTTGGCCTCTTCAATCCATCTCTGAAATTAAGACAATAAACATTGTAAGCCACCTAGAGTCACTTCATGGTGAGATGGGCGGCAAACAAACTTAATAAATAAAAAATAAAAAAAATATTTAGAAAGATGAAAATAAGAGTCAAGCTTTAGAGCAAAAAATTTGGGTTTCAGTCAAAATATTTTCTTATGATGAGTACATTTTTACGATAATTAAAACAAAACACTGTAAAAATATGAAAATCACTAAAAATACCCAATGCTAATTCAAGACTTATCAAAACAAATAACTATTATTAAATACAGGTATGGTAAAGGGTTTAAAACTTTTGATTACGGAAGTGATAGCTGTAATGAGACAGGTATAATGAATATAAAATTATTTACTGCCACTAAACTTTAATTATACTCCAAAACCATAACAACTGAGGTTTAAAATTCTACCTGAGCCCTTACATTTTAAACAGGAGTGACTCATCTATTTTACAGCTAACAACAATGGCAATTGACTGAAATTTAGCTTCTTCTGGAAATCATCTTTGAAGTGTTTGCTAAGTGGGGAAAAATAAGTTCCAATGTATATGCTGGAGATAAAAGAAATATAATTAGACCTTTATTTATATGAAAGGAGCAGTAAATAAAAGTATTGTGAATTTGATTATTTCTAAAGAATTTTTGTTTAAACGATTTTGTCTTGAAGACTGTGGAATTTACTTTCTATAAACCCGGAAAGAAAACAAACTTTTATGTCAGGCAAGAAATTGGCTGCTGTGAATTTCTCTCCCCTTGCATTACTGAACTGTAGTACTTGTGGAACAAAGCTTAGATCCCTTTGTAAATCTAGATCAATACAGGTAGTCTTCCTTACTAATCACAATTGGGACTGGCAAACTCCACTGCTAAGCAATGTGGTCAAAATGTGGAACAGCACACAACCATGCCCCACTTATGTCACTTCCAACTGCAGTCATTAAACACAATGTCACATAGTGACTTGTGATTTCCTGCCAGCTTCCACATTGATTTTGCTTGTTGGGAGCCAAGCAAAGTCAATGGGGAAGCTGCAGGAAATAGCAAATCACAGCCATGTGAAGAACATAAATGGTAATCATGTGACGGGTGCTGCAACTGTCATAAATGCACTGATTGTCAAGCATCCAAATTATGATCACGCTTGTGGGATGCTGCAGTAGCTGCAAATTCACGAATTGATTATAAATCTCCTTTTTCATCACCATTGTCACTTAGGTCATTGAACAAGCTGTTAAGCAAGCGTTACTGTAATCTGATGCTTTTATTTCTGACTGAGCTAGTTTATATCCAAGAGAGATATTGCATGGAAAGTTTAGTCTTTAATTGGATTTTATTTCAACTGACCATAATGGCATAGTTATTTTATAAGCCAAATAATCTAAAGGTTTTCCTTTTACTGTGATCTCAAATGTCAGGAACAGATTCAGGTTTCTAATAAACTCAGGCCTCTTTCTCGTTTTAATAAGGAATTGCAGGCACATCTGGGCATGCTTGGAATAACAACTTGGAATTTGTTGACTGGACAGATTTCAGTCACATCGCCATAGCTGCAAATCTGCACTTCACAAAACAGGTAATTCCCAACCTTATCTCTGAAGAGATAATTACAGCCATGCACAGCATGCCTATTTCTATTGCTGGTATGGAACTGTAAAACAGAACTAATTATGCTTACAAAAATACAGATCTCAATTGGCTGGACAAGGACATTGAGGCTTGAAACAGAATTGCTAGATATTTAAATTGTTTGTTGCTGCAAATTTTCAAGGTGTGATGATGCATTAAGGACATATGTTCTATAACTTTCTTATAACTCTAGTTTATTTATAACTTTATTATTTTGGAAACAGAATGCAAGAGAATGAGAAAAAATATTGGATAAGGATAAAAAATGGATAAAAAGAAATAATTAAACAGTAAACTGAATTAAGACCAGAGACTTTTCTATTAGGTATAACAGGAAAATATGATAAGAAAACAGAGTATTTAATGCTACATTTATTAATGGAAGCAAGAATAACTTACACACAGAATTGGAAAAATGATAGCATGCCACCAGAGGAAAATGTGATAAGAAAAATTTTAGAGTGTGCCGAGATGGATAAGTTGACTATGGAGATAAAGGAAAGAGGAAAAGGATTATTACTTGATGTGGAATGTACTATATAATTGGCTAAATAATAGATATAAAGTTGAATAGAGAAGACAATAAGATAATAAGGTAAAAGATATAGTGGATAAAGATAGATTAAGCAACATAGACAAGTGTATAGATAGTTAAGATTTATGTAAAAATATGTATACTGTATAGTTAAGATTTATGTAAAAGTATATATACCATCACAAAAGCATTGTAATGAATGGAAATGATGTTGTATATAAGAAAAAAATGTTTAATAAAAATTATTTTAAAAAAAGAATGCAAGAGCCCAAAGCGATCACTTCATGTCCACTTAGTAAATAGAAAGAAACATGCCAGTTTTCTATTCTGCTCTTCACATGGAAACACCTACACATGGTGTTTCCACTGAAGTGGTCCCTTAAGTGAAAGCTTTCAATTACATCGTCCCATCAAAAAACAATTATGTGCTACTGTTTACAGTACTTATTTTTCATGGATTATATGTACAAAATGCTTACTTAATAAATAGAAACAATTTTTTTCTGCAGGACTTTTATTCTATTGCACAAGATATAACTTAAAAGACACCACTAGATAAAATCCCACTGAAATTTAAGAAAAGCATTTTTATAATAAAAGAATGTAATGAGTGGACCTCTCCCATGCTGAATGATAATAAAACTTTTGAAAGCACAAAATATTAATATTTAACAAATACAACATTGCATTGGAATCATCTTGTGGAATTCTGTCAATATTTTAGAAATTGTGAATATGGAAAACTGTTGGTTAAAAAAGGAAAATATTTTAGTTAATTCTCAGGATTCCAGGTCCCATGAATACATATAAAAACATTCAGTACAGTGGAGCTTAAAAGTTTGTGAACTCTTCTGAATTTTTAATATTTCTGCATAGATATGTCCTAAAACATTATCTGTCTTCCACAAAAGTCCTAAAACTAGGTAAAAGAACACAATTAAATGAATGAGTCAAAACATTATATTTGTTCATTTGTTTATTGGAGAATGATCAAAAACATGTATATGAATCTTTAGGATAATCAGTTCATTTGAAGGGGAAATTAAGAATCAGATGTTTCAATCCATGGGATGATAATCAAGTGTGAATGTGGGTGGTCCTTCCTTATTTAAAGTACAGGATTCTGGGTATGTAGAAAGTTGTCACGACTCAAAGGAGAAATATAAAAAAATAAAGCTGTCATTGCTGCTCATCTCATCGAACCGTGGTGGTGCAGTGGTTAAAAAGCAGTATTGCAGGCTCCTTCTGCTGACTACCAGCTGTCTGCAGTTTGGCAATTCAATTCTCACCTCAAGGTTGACTCAGCTTTCCATCCTTCCAAGGTCAATCAAATGAGGACCCAGATTGTTGGGGCGATATGCTGACTGTGTAAACCACTCAGAGAGGGCTGTAAAACATTATGAAGCAGTATATAAGTCTAAGTGCTATTACTATTGCTATCTAAAATTTGCAGAAGACCACATATGTAAGCCAGAAGACCATTGAAAGAATGTTTTATGGAAAGGTGAGACCAAAACATAACTTTTAGGCTTGATTGAAAAGCATTATGCTTGGCAAATATTATATTGTAACGTAAGAATCTTATCTGTAAATCATGGTAGTGGCAGTATCATATTTGAGCCTCCTTTGTACCTTATGGACCAAGCTAGTGTACCATCATTGATGTAATTCTGAATTGTACCAGCAAATTCTTTAGGAAAATATCAGGATATTGTCCATGAACTGAAGCTCACAAAAATGGGTCATGTAACAAGACAATGACTCCAAGTATTCAAGTTGTATAAACAAAGAATGGTTAAAGAAGAAAATTAATGTCTGTAATAGCTAAATCAAATTCTTGAGTGTAATTCTATGAAAGGGTTGTGGAAGAACCTGACTGAACTATTTATGCAAAGAAGTTTACCATCCTTGAGCTAAAGGTATTCTCTAAGAACTAGAATTCCTCCAAGCCAATGTGCAGGATCAACAGTTATTGAAAACACCTAGTTGCTATTTTTGTTCTCCAACAGGGGCACCCAAGTTACTGAAAAGCAAAGGTTCACTTAGTTTTACCATACATAAATATGTAGCTTTGGATAATTTTCCATAATAGGAATAGCACTTAGACTTATATAGTGCTTTACAGTCCTCTCTAAGCGGTTTACAGAGTCAGCATATTGCCCCCAACAATCTGGGTCCACATTTTACCCACCTCAGTAGGATGGAAGGCTGAGTCAACCTTGAGCCTGATGGGATTCGATCTGCCAAATTGCAGGCAGCTGGCAGAAGTAGTTTGCAGCACTACACTCTAACCACTGCATCAAGGATTATATTTATAATCCTTATAAATATATAAGGATTAAGGTTTTTGGCTCATTTATTTCATTGGGTTCTTTTTATCTAGTTTTAGGACTTGGGAGCAGATCACATTTTAGTCAAAATTTATACAGAAATACTGAAAATTCAAAAGGGTTTGTCATATAAACAATCTTAACAAAACTTTATAAATACCCTCTCCTGTACTTCCTCACCCATGCCCAAATTTTATAAGTCTAATATGGAATGGGTAGAAGAATCTTTGGGATCTTTTTGTATGTGGTGTAGACATGGACATATTTATGAAGGGGTGATTGGAATTGCTTTCTAAAAGAGTAAAAATATATTTCATTAATTTTTCCTTGCAAGCAAATAGTGTATTAGATATTCTTTAACTTCCTTATTATAAAATATATGGCTTTTAATGTTCTCATTCCATCTTGTCAGTGAAAATATATGTCTTTCACAAACAATTAGTTAAAAGCACAGAAACCAGTTTGTGCATTTCCAATGATATCAATATATTGTATATTAATATTAGTAGTGCTTGATTAAAATATATTTTCAAAAAAGCATTCAAGATCATTTTTTGCATATAAACACAATGCAATTGTACATAAAACATCTGCATAATATACAGTCATTTGAGCTTCAGACACATAAATATATCTTAGCAACACCAAGAGGGTCATTTTTATTGTATACACAGCTTATATTTCACAGAGTAGTTTGGACTGAAATTGCCATCTCACATTTCCTTCCCTACAAAACCCAAAAATGTGTTACTAAATTTTACACTGCTATTAAAATTCTTTTAATAAATTTAATTTTAAAATACTCCATAAAGTAAACATGTCTTTAAAAAATAATTCAGTATAAATCCAGTCCACTATTACCAGTTTTCCGTACTTGGAAAAGGCCTGCTGGTTTCTCCATTCATACTAATGTTTCAGGGAGCGCATCTGGATTGTCAGGTGATAAAATCTCCCAAATTTGCCATCGATCGCTTTGCCACCCATGCCAGTCTGTCTCTGACAAATTTTTACTGTTCTGCTCACTGTCTGGAAAGGAGTACTTTCTTTCAGTTTGGTTCCGTTGCTCCTCATGCTGGATAGGTTGTTCAGGCACCTGAGCCATGATCCTCATTCCCTGGGCCCCAGACAAGTCTGTCTTCTGATAGAATGGATACTCTGTAGAAGACATTGCTGGCTGGAGGGATGATAAGTTGCTTTGTTTTGCTGTTTCAGGATAAGGAGGTGGTGGTTTATCTCTTCGAATTACTTCAGCTTGTCTTAGAGATGATGGCTTAAATGCAGCATGTGGGCAAGTTGCACCTGAGTCATGCTCCATCAAGTTTTCTATATATCTTACAGGTGAATGATGTTTTGAATTGGACTGGCTGGAATTCCTTCTACCTACTTCAATCTGTGGAGTGCTGTACACCTGAGACAGAGGGGGATGCAAACGGCAACCCGGAAGGGCAGCTGTTGTCTGACTCCTCCGGATGACTTGTTTTCCATTGTCTAGCTCCGTATTGCTTTCCTGCCACTGAGAAGACAATGATAGGCTCCCCTGAGAAAGGGAACACTGCCCTGGCCGCAAGGAGCTGCTCTCATAGATGTCTCCATATGACCCTAAAAAAACCACAGAGAATGATTAATAATAAAGCAAATCATACATTGTTTTTGAGATAATTTACAATGACATGTGCATTGGAATCTTACATCAGACTTGGGAATGATACCTAGAATTACTATTATTTACATATATAGACACATTTCCATACAATAGCTCTATATTGCAAAATATTCTACAGACAGTTATGCCTTGAACTGAGTATCATAATATCTGAAAGTTTACAAAAAAAAGTTTGTTGTGGAAACTCATGAAACAAACATATTTAATATGGTATAAACTTTTGTAAACTATAGTTTACTGAACTATATGGTTTATAAATTGGATGGCTTTTGGAGAAAGAGAACTAGTAGTCCTCTTTTAGTAAAATACTATATTGAAATACCATTAATATATGAATAGTCAAATCAGATAATTATTTGATGCATAGAAAGAGAAACAATATGTATACCTGTCATTCCCAGCCCTTTGGAACCACTCTTCAGAGTTGAATGCCAGGTGCCCCAGATGCTGAAATAGTCGTCTGACACATCTATAAGATTAGAAGGAATATGAATGTAGGTGATCCTAATACTTAACAGAGATAGAAATTAGAAAGAAGAAGCAAGTGACAATCAGGTGGGATTCTACCAGTTCTATAGAACCCCTTGTTAACTTTCTAAGCAGTTCGGAGAACTGGTAGTTAGAAGCAATTATCCTTTTGTTTTTTTCCACCCTTATTACATTCTTGACAGACAGCCTAGACTTACTGTCTCTGGAGCTTTGGGGCTTGGCTTTCTTAAAGGGGAAGGGTTGTTTTAAGATTTTTACACTGCTGTTGGGAGGAAATACTTCCCTGGACAATCAGCACTTTGAAGAAATAATTGAATAATGAAGCAAAGCTTTTAGTGAGAGGGAACCAAGATGAATGACATTCAACAAGTCTTCTTGGCTAACTAGAAAGATAAACATTCAAACGTGAGTTTACATACCCTTTCTGAGTTTTGGTCTAAAACTGGTTTTTGGTGAAGGTTAATTTTGTGCTTGGTGAAGTTTAATTCTGTGTTTATTGATGGGATAATTTTCCCTATTCAGCTTCAACAAGCAACAGCTACTGCTGTGATTTAATTATTTGTATTGTGTTTGAGTTTTTTCCTGTCTCATAGTTTCTTTGTCTATCTGGGGAGCGGGTCTTCCTCACTGCTTTAGTACTATCTGGCACTGTCCTTTTGGGGTATACTTCCAAGAGGCAGGATGCAAGCTTGGCACTGATTTTTTTTATTGCCTTTCTGGGGGGTATGTGACCTTTCCTTAAATCTGGATGATTTCCTTAGGATATATTGTGAGGTGAGTGAGACCAGCTTTAAGTGGTGCAAATGGATCTAAGGATTGCTTTTCCTGGGTGTGCTTTTTCTGAAGAGCTTAAATAACCTCTCTGTTAAAGGGTTTCACTTTATGAGCAAGAGTTGGCTGCTTGATAGTTATCACTGCATTTTAACTATTTTCATTCCTCAAAGTGCTCTGGCACCCTGCTTGATTTGTAACTCTGGCTTGCAGGTATTTTTAATCTAATGATTGGTATTTAGGGCAGCTTTTTGCAAGCAAAGAAGTTTTTTGTATTTTTGTACAGATAATCCTTGACTTACAACAAAGTTACTTACAAAGTTCATTTAGTGACCGTTCAAAGTTACAATGGCACTGAAAAAAGTGATTTATGACTATTTCTCACACTTATGACCATTGCAGCATCCCACTGTCATGAGGCCTTGACATGAATGATGTCAAGTTGGCCAATGCCCACCCAGTCACATGACTACCAAGCCACACCCACCTACCAGAATTCTGTCAGCTAGCAAAAGTTAAAATAATGGTTATTTCCAATATAGCAAAATAAAAAGATAAGTCAGACCTGTCTAAAGCAGGGGTCTCCAACCTTGGCAACTTTAAGACTCATGGACTTCAACTCCCAGAGTTCCTCAGCCAGCAAATATGGCTGAGGAACTCTGGGAGTTGAAGCCCACGAGTCTTAAAGTTGCTAAGGTTGGAGATCCCTGGTCTAAAGGATAAAAGGGACCTTTTTTTCCTTATAGAAGGTGCAGTGTAAAAGGACATGAAATATGCACTCAATATCTTCTTTTTCACAAGGACACAATGTTAAGTCCTAAGGAATTTTAAGTATTTTCCCTTGAGGAGGGCTGTTCTGATTTTGGTACTCTTTGGAATAAATAGCAGTGGACACAATTGAATACAGAAATTGCTAACCTTAAAAAATGGGGACTGACTATTTTGATTAAGTCAGACTGTTCCAAATGAGTTTTCAAATCTTTAACATTTGAATGCAGGAAATGTTCAACCCTATCTCTTTATTAGGATGGCTGCTCTTATGAGTTTGCAATTTTGTACTTTTTTTCATTTTTTTCGTTAATTTTCCTGTTCTTCATTAATTTGTAATTATTTGCTAAGAATCAGTTGCCTAGACCCTCAGGGGAAAAATCCCCAACAAATTTAGCTAGGCGTCAATACAAATGTGGAGTCCTTGGTGCTCTGAGTTTGGTCGTTTGCTTGCAGTTGTTTCATTACCCAATTAGGTAACATCATCAGCACTAATCAGTGTGTGGCTTTCTCTGTGTAATTCCTTGATTATGGTATTGTTTTCTGCTTGTTTGTCTGTTGCTAATCCCTGCTTCTCTGGGTGTAGGCTACTGTGTTCTCTTTTGTAGTTTTTTAAATTGTCTGTGTGGTTTGTTTATGTATTTCTTTATTTAGAAAATTTATATTGCCGCCTACTTGCAATGGTGACTCAAGGCGGTTTAAAAGGATATAAAAATACCATATAAAACAAATAACAATAAAAATAATAATAATCCCCCCACCCCGATGACAACACACAATCACATTAATCATTTAATGGGCTCCATCTTGCTCTGAGTTCCCCAGGCCCACCATGAATTATGTCTTCAGGGCCTTCCAAAAGAGTGTTAGAGAGAGGGTCAGTCTAATTGCTGGGAGGATGATGTTCCAGGCAGAGGGAGCCATCACAGAGAAGGCCTTTCTTCTGGGTCCCAACAGATGAATCTTCTTAGGGGACAGGACACACAACATTCATTGCTTCTCTGCTCTAGTGGGTTGGGTAGATGTGACTGGAAAAATATTGTCCCTCAGATGACTTGGGATCAAGCTATGAAAGACTTTAAAAGTGACAACCAGCACTTTGAATTGCACCCAGAAATAAATTGGCAACCAATGCAGTTCCTGCAGGAAAGGCCATACTGAGGTCTGCATAAAACCATGTGGGTCGCTGCATTTTGCACCAACTGGAGCTTCCGGATGCTTTTTAGAGGCAGCACCATGTAGAGCATGTTGCAATAGTCAAGATGGAAGGTGACTAGGGCATGAATGAACATAAGTAGGGATTGCTGGTCCAGGAAAAGGGTGTAATTGGCACAAAACCTGCAGTTGCACAAAGGCCCTCCTGGCCATGACTGCCATCAGCTCTTTGAGCAGGAATTGCAAGTCCAGGAGAACCCTCTGCACAGGGTCTGTTTGGGGCAGTGCCACCCCATCCAAGACCAAAGGTGGCAATTCTTTCTGGGCCAAAGAGTCACTTGGTGTTGCCAGGGTTCAGTTTCAACCTGTTGCTCCACATCCAGTTCCTAAAAGCCTCCAGGCACTGTGAGAGGGATGTCACAGCATTGCTTAACTCATCGTGGACTGAGATATACAGCTAAGTATTATCAGTATATTGATGATATCTTAGTCCACGGTGACGGATGTTCTCACCCAACAGTAAGATCATCCATCAACATTCATGTAGATGTTGAATGGAAGCAAAGAGAGTATCAAATCCTGAGGGAACCCTCAAAGCAGTGGTCTGGGCTGGATCTCTCACCTATTAACACTGATTGAAAGCAACCACAGAGGAAAGAAATGAACCAGAATAGCACATAGCCCCCTACTCCCAACCCCTGAAGCTGCTCCAGAAGAATATCATGGTCAATGATATTGAAAGCTGAGAGGTCAAGTAGAGTAAGGTTGGATGTACTACCCCATCCCATTCCTGCCAGAGATCATAAAAAAGTATGACCAATGGTATTTCTGTCCCATATCCCTGAATCTTGACTGGTAGGAGTCTAGATCAGTGGACGTCAATCAGTGGGCCGGGGACCACTGGTGGTCCATGAGAAAATTTTGGTGGTCTTCAGAGAAATGTCACCCTCAAACACTCCCCAAAGCAATTAATCCAGGCTGCGCAGGAACACAAAGCTGCGCCCCCCATATGGCCAGTGGGAACACAAGGCTTGCATCGCTTCCATTGCAAACAACATGAGGCAGTGAGGGGAGGGGGAAAGGCGGGAGGGGGGGGGAACTTGCCCCACTCGTCCCATCTGGCCACCGGGTTACTTCTTTCTTTTCCTGCTTTTGGCTACATGCAAGGAAAACAGCAAAAGTCTTTCTTTCTCTCCTCCAAACTCCACCAGAAATGAGTCTTTGGGACCCTGCAAGGCATCCTGCTCCAAGAGACTGCGCCAGTGCAACAAGTCTCACAAAGACTCATTTCTGGTGGAGTTTGGGGGAGAGAAAGAAAGACTTCTGCTGCTTTCCTTGCATGAAGCCAAAAGTTTCCCTCTCCCCCTGAGAACGGAGCTGGAGACAGTATCCTGTGATCCCAAATAAAGAATGATCGATCGGTAGGAAAATGGGGTGAGGAATTTTCCTGCAGACTTTTTTTGGGATTTCCCAGGGTCTCTGGTCTGTGGGATTTAAAATTATGAGTTTAGTGGTTCCTGAGGTCCAAAAGGTTGGAGACCCCTGGTCTAAATAATCTGTTTCATCTAGAAACCTCTAGAGCTGCCGTGCAACCATCTTCTCAACAACCTTCCCTCAAAAGGGAAGATTGGAAACAGATTGGAAATTATCCAACAGGGTGGAATCCAGCAATGGCTTCTTGGGAAGAGGGTAGACCACAGTTTCCTTAAAGTGCTGGGCACTACCCCCTCCTCTATGGAAGCATTAATCACCACCAAAGTCCACCCACCTGTCACACCCCAGGAAGCTCTCACAAGCCAGGAAGGACATGAGTCTAAAACACAGATGCTTGCGCACATACTCCCTAGGATTCTGTCCACTTCCTCAGAAGCAATAGGGTCAAACCAGATAACAGGGCAAGAACCCAGATCTATACAGATATATATGGCTGATTTGTCTGAATGCCAATCTTCCAGGAATTACCTAGCGTTTTTGGATTTAGATTGGTCAAGGATGCTCATAAGTTTCCCAATTGAAACTATGGTTGAGTCTGCCGCATGTTGTGAAATCAAGCAGGTTTCATCATGTCTTCTGACTGCCAGTTAGTGTTTATGGATACGTTCTGCTAGTGTTCTGCCTGTTTGTCTTACAAACAGCTGTTATAATCCTTACAAAGTATGTTGCATAGCTTTTTCTTCTTCTTGGGTTATTGGGTCTTTTGGTTTACTTAAGATGGCGGGCTTTAGATGGTTTGTGTGCTACGATGATACTGTGAGGTTACAGTAGTCTTGATTGTTTCTAAGTTGTTTTTAGTGTGTGGTAATGTTATTCTTTTTATAGCTCTTAGATCCTTGAAGAAATGTTTTTTTTAAAAAAGATATAAAGTGCAATGTGAAACTTGCAAATCTATATGTGGATGCTTTCTATTGCCACTATAATACATTCCACTTTATTCTATTGCTATTATTTCTATATTACTATACTAGTTACTATTATTATTTATTCTATTCAATTATTATTACAATGCTATACTTTATACTATAGTAATGCTTTCTTCCTATAAATCCTGTTCTGCGTTAGGTTTTAATTCATCTTTTTTGAAATTTCTTGTTTTTTTCTGTTAATAGCCAGCATGTAGAATGCTTGCACCTTTTCACATTGTGTTTTGCTTTGTTGTGCCTCTATATTTCTTATTCCTCTGAACCATCCATTCCCTTTGAAGGAAAAAATGCCTTCTTTTATTCAGCTGCTTTTCTCTATTTGCTGCTGGTTGCAGAGAAAATGTGGGTCTTCTCCTCCATACTTGTTTCAAAGTTATAGCTTTACTGACCACTCTGCTGTGTTTACACTGGGAGGGGAGGAAGGGAACCTTCATTAGCCTGCTCTTCCAGTCTATAGGCAAACAACCATGATCAGAGAGCACCAGAGACTCCACACTTCAACACTGAGCTAGATGTATTCTCTTCCATTGGAATTAAAACAAATCCATACACTCATTTCTACTTTAGTCAGACCTGGAATATAGTATCTAAGGGTTTAAACTGAATCTTTCTAGAGGGGTAAAGAAGTTATATATCTAGTGAAGCAGAACGATTGCATTGCTACCACTAAGTTTTGTGCATTTTGAATTATATAATTTTAGTATAACATGTATTTGGTAGCATTTTAAAAACCATACCCAAATATTTAAAGATTTTGATTAGTTCTATGGTCAGGTTAGGGACCCTGGGTTATTTTGCCAAAAATAAGATCTTATTTTAATATATCTAATTTCAAGTACTTCCTGAGAAAAATTAATGGCTAAGATATGCAGCCCTCATTTCAGTCCAACTTACATTTGTGATAGAAACACTATCAGCATATAATAAAATTGCAATTTATTTTTGCCACAAGAAGACAAGGCAGCCAGAGGCAGCAAAGCTCCTGATATCAAGCTAAAATCTTACTGGGTCATAACCAAAGAACAGAAACAATAGCTAGGATCTAAACAATGTTTTAGTTTAATGTCAAGAGCTTTTGCTACCTCAGTGGATTTATTTACAATACAGACACTAGATCCCCAATGTGAATGACTCCATGAAATTCTCAGATGAAAAGGAGTATTAAATATTGGGATCCCTTTTAAGCAAAATAATTTTCTTTAGGTTCACAAACATTCCTCAATTGGAAAATAAAATATGTGATTTTCAAAAATTCAAAGATAAAATTCAAGATAGTACAATATCTATAATTCAAAATATTTGCAAATAATTAGAATTGATTTCATTTTTTAAATGTTTTGCATTTCTGCACTGATATTATGCAGGTTAAATATTGTGATGTTCACATATACTAAAACTATGACTTAATCACAGACATAATTATGCCATTATAATTTTAGTTTAACAATCCATGAAATTAATTTTGCATTAGCAGGTGAGTTGACTTTGTACATCTGAATTGATATACGAACTTCTGAATTACTGAATTCTGAATCTTTTTAGTACAATTGAAGAGCACTCTATATAAAGACACTTTTTAAAATTGCAATAATCTTTTCACCTGGATGCAGATATTGTTTGGATATTTATAAAATCTTATCAAACATTTTCAAAAAATGTTTTCTCAGACGATCTTTAAATTAAAGTCAAAAATTTGTTGTTAGGAACTGCAATTTAAATTGATAAATTGTATCTACCCAAACTTAGCAGTCTGACTCTATTCTGTTAAGGAAATCAATTCACTAAGAAAAACAGTATTTACAATAATAATAATTTTACTATAAAAGATTATTCATAATGATATTAGAACCAATGAATGCTCATAGTTATAGTATATGCTGATCATACCAAAGGAATTCTCTTTTGATTTTGGCTGAAAATTGCTACCTAATGTGTTGTGTTCTGGTACTTTATGTAACTTATCAGAAGTAAGGGACATATCTTCTTGCATTGCCAAAACAGATCTTTCAGACAGCACTGGAGAGTTGTTGTCATATGGTGATATATCGCCACTTGAGGTTCGGTTTGAGTCTATGGATGAATGTCTACCTTCTATGGAGAATGACCTTTCAGACTGAAGCATTTCAGGGTTTCTGATAAAATGAAACATAAAGAGGAGTTAATAAAACTTAGCCCATGTAGAGAACAATGTATTTGAACAATATGTGGATAGAATTAAACTAAAGATTTCAGAAAATAACTGCCTTAATAGCAAATACTTATAGGTTGGGATTCAACACAATGTAGGTGAAATTACTCTTAAATTATATCGATGACAATTATATCCAAGATTCTAATTTTAAAAAAGAGAGCTTTAAGAACATGTTGTAAGTCGGAATGTAATACAGGAAGTGTTTTGTACATTACTGAGTACAGTATAATGAATTGAGAAAATAAAATGAAAAAAGGCAACTGCGACAAACAATAACCATACAACAAAGGACAGTCCATTTAAATACTGCTTTTAATAAAATAAAACTTTATAAAAGCTTTCAAATTATACCTTACCTTGAGTAAATGTTGAACATTATAGGTTTTTTCAAAAAGTATTTTTTTTCTCAAAAATATTTCCTGATTGAGAATTTAAACTGGCTATTCCATAACAAGAGATCCATCACAGCAAGAATCTTGTTTTCATTTTCAAATGATGGTTTAATTTTAGATTAGTATGAGTTAGAGATCATTTTCTGATAAATCCAGCCATATTAGAAAGGATAAGAAAACTCTAGAAGTAGGCTGTCAGCACTGTATTGTTAGTAGCAAGCAGTGTTATATAACGTTGTACTGTTTCATTGTGACTGAGCAGATAATCTTCCAGTTAAAAGGAAAAACAGTGAAGTAGTGAAGTTATTAGCAAAAGTAGGTTCAAGAAAGTGTTTTGATCAAGAGAAAAGTCTATGTAGAAAGACACTATGCCCATTTTACAAGTAGCATCTGAAGTTTCTTATGCAACCAATTACTGGACATATGTTCACTTCTCATTGTAGAGTTACAGTTTTTCATGTCAAGATTTGAAATCCATTATCAAGAATATTAAGATGGTCCCAAGACATATGTATCTCATTTTTTGGATCCAGCTTATCAGGAAAAATAGCCCAGTGAATATGTAGTCATCTCTCCAGATTAACACAGAAAAAAAGATGTGTTCTATGAATGTCATTTTCTTTTCATGATGAATAAATTGTCCCTCTAATCTTTTAGCCAAATTCTTTCCCATGACTTCGCAGTTACAGCTGGAAACATGCTAGTATCAAAACATATAAAAATGATTCCTGGGCACTTCAATATTAATTAGGCATCTAAGAGGAGAACAAAACTAAAGTGACAATTCTGTCATTTTCAAACATTGAATACTCTTGTTGAAACTAGTAGCACAATTACTGGTCCTATCAACTGTGAATTACAACAGACTGTTCCCAATGATTTATTGGAAAATGTTGAAAAGGTATATTTCTTCTCAGGTGATTTAAATGATGATTTAAGAATAAATAAGGGATCAGGGCTTAAGGAACTAAAGTGTCATCTTTCATTTTCAAAGTAGAATAAAATAATATGCATACAAAGCAGCCACGGTGCATATATTTTTTCATACCAGGGCAAAGTTGAACATAGAAAATAAGGACACTATTCCCAGTATCAGATGGCTATATCTGTCAATTATCATTTGCTAGAATAAGACACCAAAGTGCTATTATCTACTTGACTTCATTGTTTGGTGAGGCTCTATACAGATTTGAGCAGTTGTACTATTAAATATTCTTAAATTAAACAATATGAGTAGATATTTTTTGTTTGAATAGTAATAAACTTTTAGGAGATATTTTTGAGCAAGAGGAAAGATCTCATCCATTGGAATTTCTATGCCCTCATACAGTAGCTATATCATAGCTATAAAAGGTAGAAGAATAGAGCTTAAGTTCATTAAGAGAGATTCCCAACTGTTGGGTTCATTTTGAATTGTAAAAGCATTTAAAGGCACTTTTACAAATAGCATATTATCATGGACAGGACCAAATACAAAACACTGACTGAAAGTCACACTGTTAAGGTGTCACTTCACACAGCTTTCCAGGAGGTAATCTACATCCTGGAAAGTTGGTTTTGATTAGTCTTTTTTCTAGACAGGTAGGCATACCTCTCAACAAAGCACTGTGCTGCAGTCTGGCTATCATTTTTTAATGGCTAAAACCAGGGATGGGATTTTACCAGTTCGCACCTATTCGCTAGAACCAGTTTTTAACATTCTAAGCAGTTCGGAAACTGGTTGTTAGAAGAAAATACTGGCCTAATCCTGTAAGGAAGGCAGGAAGGAAACATTCTGGTGTTGCTTACAGAAACTGCCTCTCCGTTAACCCTTATTACATTCTTGGCAGGACTAGACTTCCTGTCTCAGGAACGTCTCTGGAGTTTTTTTCCCCTCCTTTGCTGGTACTTTGCTTATGTGGAGTGACCATTTAAAGTTACAATGGCACTTAAAAAAGTGACTTATTACCCTTTTTTACATTTATGACAGTTGCAGCATCCCCATAGTCATGAGAGGCCAGACGAGGAGATGCGTGCCAAGATGTGAGTGATACTGAGTCGGCCACACCCAGCCAAGCCATGCTCATCAACTAAGCCACGCCCACAGAACTGGTTGTTAAAAATTTGAATCCCACCCCTGGCTAAAACACTTCTTTGCTCTTTATGGGACAAGAAACATTTTTTAGAAATAAATGCTGGAGTTCAATTCTTAGCAACAGTCTAACCTTCTGTTTAATCGTTTATTTAAAATTCTATTACAATGTAAATGTTAGATGTATCATCAGCCCAGAAAATTCTCACTGCAGACACATTTGCACCTTTGCCATGATGCATGAACCCAGGTTTTAGCGCAGATGGAACACTAAAGGCTTGGACAATCTTGGACATTTAACTAAAGTTAGTTTTATTAAAACAGGCTTGAAAATTAAGATATTCATATAAAAATCATTAAAGGATTGTTCTAAATTAGGGTTATAATTACTAGCATTTTATAAAAAAGATAGATAATTTAACTTCATAATGGTTAATGTTGCTCATAGTGCTATTTAAATAAATATGTCAGGGGTTCTGAAATAAAAAGCCTTTGGGACAACTATTATAAAATATGATAAATTATGATAAACATTTCCCTAATGGAGGCAAATAAAAGAAAATTAACAAATTAAATTACTCACGATAACTGGGAAGCTTTCCTTCTCAGCAAATAGTCTACAACATCTGGATCAGTCTCAAGCAGACTAATTAGAACTTCATTTTGAAGGTCTGCTGGGACCTATACATTAATGAAACATCAAAGAACAAATAGCAAAAGTATACACCTCTATTTTTAAATATGAATTAATATAATCACAAATGTAATACAATCTACTTCAGTTAAATAACATATAAAATACTTCACCTTTCTTTAAATATACTTTCCATTATCTTTAATCATTTGTCATATTTTATTTATAAAATAAGTACTTTATAATCCAACAAACCACTTAGCTTGCCTTTCAAAGAGCTACAAGATTATTTATATGGTAATTGCTACAGGAAATAGGCAAACAAATTTCATGCAATTCTTTTTAGACATCAAGTTAAAATGAAATGAGAAAAAGATAAGAAAATGAATCTGTTATAAATGAAATGGCCAGGCTAATTAATTCCTTTCCCCATTTATAAGATAAGTATACATATAAATGATAAACAAATACATGAAACATAGTCACCTGTACATATCCTCATTAATAAAAACTATATTCTTATGAATATTAACATAATTCAAAACCATATTTGTCTTTAAAATTATGAATATTAACATAATTCAAAACCATATTTGTCTTTAAAATTATCCACAAATTTTTAAATCTTAAGAAAATTTAAATTATACTGTATTTGTCAATTATTGAGAGACAGAGACAGAAAAGCCCCCAATTTGCCTTTCTAACAGGCTTTAATTATTTTTGCCTCTTTCCAAAATTTTAATTACAAACTTTTAATTTTTAAAAACTGCTTATTTATTTTAATCTTTTATTGTACACCACCTAGAATCCCTTTGAAGTTGCAAAACATGATAGATAATAGATGGTTGGTAGGTAGGAAGGTAGGTAGGAGAGGGAGGGAGAGGGAGAATGGGAAGTATTGAGTCATGTCCTGATACAGCAAGCCCAGTACTCATACATATACTATCTTATGCAATTTACCAGTAAATTTTAATGGGGAAATACCCTTACACTAGATATACAATCTATAGTAAAAACATGAATGTGTTTAGTAAACAGAAAACGTAAAGCATCTATTTTGATTATTGTTTTACCTGCTTATTTAACAGTTCTGAACTATCATTCTATAAATCTACTGAACAAATAATTAGCCTTATATAAATATAAATAAACATATAATTAGCCTTATCATAGAAGTTCTTTGAAGAAATAGGTATAAAGAAATAAATTCATATGTACTTTCCTTTTTCTTTAAATTTTAAGAGCTGTTTCCACATGGCAAAATAACCAGGGGCCTCCTTTTACCAGCAACTATTAGGCTACCAGTAGTTCACCATGCCAAATTTTCATTTGTTTGTTATGGTCCTCTTTTATTTATTCACTGTATAGACATTGTCTCATGAATGAATATTTTTAAGTGTTAAAAAGACACTATTACGTAGTGTCCAATTTCAAAAAGTAAAGACTAAACTAAAAATTATTCTACAAAAAACTCTGTTAAATGTAAAAAGAGGGAGGAAATCTTTACCTACCATAAAGAGCATTTCATAGTTTTCTAACATCTTCTGTACAACAGCAATAATGGCAGCACTCTCCTCAGCACGTGCTGTGCTTTGAACAGTAAATTCTTTGTCGGTTGTCTTCTGCTTGTGCAACAGATTAGGTCCAAATATGGTGGCTAGGTTGAGTGATGTCATTTTGTTCCCAGGGATCTAAAAAGAAAAGAAATAAAATGCTGTACTATTTAACTGGCAATGGATTCCTAGCAGTTTGTGTAGGTAGTTTTGGTTTAGCTAACCTGGCTAGGATCCTGCCTTTTCTAAATCACTTTGTGCCGTATATAAAGAGCATTCCACCAAGGGGAATCAATAGGAGCCACACTAAGTTATGTGTGGAATTTGAGGGGTGGTATTTCTCTCAAGAAACCTGCAAGTTTTAAAAGTTTCTGAATGTAGGAATAATCCTTTTGCATGAATAAAAGAGAGAATGATACAAACATAGTTAAGTCTATTAAAGCAATTGACAATTAATAAAAACCAAATATACTGTGATATAAACCTAAATTATTATGGCTTGCTTAGAAATAGTACAAAGATTGGTTCATAAGACGGTTCATTAACTGTATTCCTTATCATACTGCTGATCAAAATGTTATTATTTATTTATTTATTTGATTTGTTTGCCATCCATTTTGCTTCAAGGTGAACTGCAGTGCTAATTTCACAAAAATCAATGAAATGAACTTACTTCCTGGCTATCTTCATCTTTTCTGTCTTCTGCATGGCTGGCTACAGTAGCTAAGAACTGAAGGAGTCGATGTAAGGTGTCACAATTGCAGGGAGGTAGAAGATAAATTAGAAGTCGCAGAGTATTTAGTTGCTCATGGGGGTCCATTACTAAAAAAGAAAAAAAAATACACATTGCACTACTTTGTGTAACACTATTATCAGCTAATTCACCGTTCTATACATTTTAATATTTTCAGGCATTTCATTGATCAAGTACAGCTATCTAACATCTGAAGAATTAAATGTTTTAGAATATTCAGTTATTATATTTGGGGGGGTGTAGAAAAACTTAAGAGCCAATTTTGGGTGCTGATTAAGACAACAGTCTAGAAACTGGGAACCATGCATTCTAATCCTGCTTTAGACATAATACAAGCCTTGTGCCAGCCATTTTCTCTCAGCCCTCAGAGTGAGGCAATGGCAAACCATTTCTGAAAAACCATGCCAAGGAAAATGCAGGTACTTGTCCGGCTAGTCTCCAAAAACTGGATATGATTGTATAAAAAAACTCAAAACCCTTCAATAACGTTTTGAGATGTGATGACTCAGTGGCGTTGTATATAATATTATCATAACCAAAATATGTGTGATCCAAAGATCAAAACATGTGGACTATTTTGAATTGCCTAGTGCTCTTTTAGCATTCTATACATTAAATTATTACAAGACAAAATGAAGATGATTGTTAAATGAACCATTTTAACTAGTATTTTATCCCCAATCTAATTTTGAAAACCAATCCACTGAGACATATCAGGCAATTTAAGTTGACAGTTTAAATTTTTCTCCATGTCAAAATATAAAGAAAGTGACCACTCATACATTATGAATCACTGGAATCAGAAACATGCCCATGATCTGCATGAAATGCAGAGTTTAAATAAAGATAAGCCCAATCTTAAATTGATTTTGATTTATAAGGGTGACAGTTTATCAACCATTTAAATAGGCAGATAGGTAGACAGACAGACATCTATAGCCAGACAGACTGCTCACAGAGTGTGTTGATAAAAGGAGTGTAAAGCTCTCTGGTCAGGAGTGGGTCAGGCATATCACGAAGGAATTCCTTTAATAAAGCTGCTACATCATGAATGCTTTGTTCTTCATCCAGTACTACATCCACACCACGGTCAAATTCTTCACGTAACTAGAAACAGAAGTCATGTCAAACATTTACATTATTATATTACACTTTTTTTAAAAAAAAGTTGATGATATAGTTTTAGCTTGTAGTCAGACCCTTTCCCAAGTCTGGCTTATGCATTTTTCTCTGTACATGGAACAAATTGATGTAATGATATTGTTTTCTGTGGAAAAGGACTTATTTCAGAATTAAAATTTGCAGCATACAAAGAACTTAGGAAATATAAAAACCTTAATATTCAAGTGGTGTTGGATTATTAAAAGAAAATAACAGTAAAGGTTATTCTTTCAAACTGATATCATATTAGATGAATTCTACCACTGCATTACATGTCTAGACTTAACAAGATGCATTTTTTTGTTATTGTATTTTATTCACCTCTGAATAAATCCTAATTTTATAATAAAACTTTATAATAAATAATAAAACTTTGTAATAAATAATTACAAAACAGTTATGTAATAATAAATTATAATAATGCTTTAATCTAATTTAAAGCACATTATTAATCTATTTGTAGCTCTTAGAATTTTGAATGGTCACTTTGACTTTAGTCTATTCCTAACAAACTAAATAAAAAATTTATAAAATGGTGCAGGTTATAATATCCACATTACTGATCATTGCCTTAATGGTTACAAGAAATATCTAAAAATTGGTTACCTATTTCTGGTTTACATGATCATCTAAACTAATAACTTGTTAGGAAGAAATAGCAATGGTATTTTGTACTAATATTTAATATTAATAACATGAATATGTTCCTCTTGAAATTGCAGCCATAATTTCATGAAGTATTTAAATAAATATAAGAGATGTCTTTCTTTGAAGTACTTGTTAGTGATATATTAAAATGAATCTAATCAAATGTTTCATAGAAACAGAAGCAAATCCACCTTAGCTCAAAGAATTATCAGGACAACCTGTTTCTTTTAAATATACTAATTGAAACTGATATGGAAATAACAAAGTGTTTTAGAAAAAAATGATTGGAATTTTAAGATAATATTTAATTGATATTCAGATGTCTTATATTTCTTATACCATTTAGGTACCAGATAAGAAATTGAAAACTATTTTAAAAACAGACATTAATGTTACTGGAAAAATATAGATGAAAGATTCCAGATCTAAAAAACACATTTTAAAAAGAATTGATATTTTCCTGGTTATATTACGATTACATGACACTGACCAAAATATATAAATATAAAATAGTGAGTTTCATGATATTCATGAGAAATGATAAAAACTTACCTGTCTTACCCTTTTTTTTGAGCTCCCAACTCGGAATATGCCTACTGTCTGGAGACCTGTAAAATGACATGTCAATTTAATAAATAATAATAATAATAATAATAATAATAATAATAATAATAATAATAATTATTATTATTATTATATTGCTGCTACTACTACTACTACTATTACTACGTTTATACAAATGCATATAAATATACAATAAAGTTAGAACATTAGTAAAGTATTTTGTATCACTATGCTGTATTTAATTATTGTAATATTTGTGTTTCTTGTTCCTACCCTATTAGAACATAGCATAAATCCAAAATATGCAAACAATTTAGGAGGAAAGGTGTTCCGTGAAATCTACTTCAGTAAAGCCTACTTTACATTATAGATTATTTTTTAAAAAATTGCACATTATTCAAAAGTGACACTAGAGGGAAGCCTAAGACCAATGGTGCCCATGCAAAATTGCATAATACATTTATAAAAGGATGTTAGCCCTGAATTCATTTGAATTTGTATTTCTATATTCAAAAATACACATAGCCCTTGGTTAGAAAAGTTGACAAATATTCTTGGTACTAGTTCAGATTTTACTTTGTACAAGAGGAATAGAAAGGATGAGAATAAGTATGGGTGTGAAATATTTAACCTTGGCTTTCAGACTGCGTGTAGCTTCCAGAGTCCTTCTATCACTAGACCAAAACTCAGCAAATTAGTAAACCAATGCTTGATTTTCCTTTGAATTTGAGCACAGTGTGCTAACCCACATTAAAATTACTAATATCCCATCTCAAATGTTAATCTCAGTTGCATGCAGGAGATTATTTTATAATCTGAAGATTTATTATAGCTAAATTCCTGAACCAAGTAAAGCCAACAATTTGATTTCCTCGCCTATCTCCCAATATACAATATATCCCTACATCATACAACTGTTGACCAAAATATTTGTGGCACTTCAGTTTTCTCTATTTTTTAAAACTATCACTCGCAGCAGTTACAGAAAAACAAAATACCCCCAAATTCTCCAATTCTGCAGTAGAAGTAGAAATTGCTTTACTTGTTACTATAGTAGCCCTCAACTTATAACTGGTTACCACTTGATGTTGTAAAGAACTTATGAGCTGGTTCCAAAGTTCTGACAGCTGCCCTCTTCCTGTGGTAATGTGGCCACATGCTGAGACCTTGGTATGTAAATGCAACTGGCATTTACTGCCATTTACAGCATCCTGCAGTCACATGAACATATTTTATGACATTTTTGCCAAAACCTGGTATTTACTTTTGGTTTTTAGCAAAAACACCCATAGTGAATAATGGTCTCACTTTACACTTCTGCATTCACTTAACAACCACATCTTTCACTTAATGACTGCCACTGCTTAATGACAACAATTGTTTAAATAGTGGGGTCTGATGGGATGATAAAAGGGAGAATGGTTCAGAAAATGGCTAAAGAGAGAAGGAAAAAGCAGAAAAAGGAAGTGTAAAAGGAAAATCAAAAGAGGGAGAGAGAAAAGTTTAATAACTGGAATGAGAAAAGGAGGGGAATAAGAATGGGGAAAAAGGGAATTAAGAGAAAGGACCAGAAAATAAAGAGGAACAGGAAACAAACAAGGATGAAAAGAAGGTACACTGTTCAAAGAGTGAAAGATAATGGGTAAAAAAAAAAGGGATAAGGAAGGAGATTCCGCAAGGCAATGTGTTGGGATGTATAAGAATATACTGAAAATAGCATTTTGTAATGTACAGAGATGATTTATAGAGAAAATATAATGCAGAATCTGAGAATATATATATATATATATATATATATATATATATATATATATATATATATATATATATATATATATATATATATATATATATATATATATATATATAAATATATATATATATATATATGTGTGTGTGTGTGTGTGTGTGTGTGTGTGTTTTTATACTAGATAGGGAGATCAATATTAAGGGAGAATGAAGGTGGTTAGCTTGAATTATTAACTAGAGGGGACCATTATATTTACAGATAAGGATTGATAAAATGACAAATGTAAAAGAAAAAATAATATGAGAAATGACAATAGAAAGGAGATGAGAATTTTAGATAACATTGAAAAATAAGATATGAGTATATACTAAGAAAAATGGAAGGAGATATATTAGGATTTGGAATTGAATAAATGAACATAGAATTGAGATGAGAATTTTAGATAATATTGTAAAATAAGATAAGAGAACATGAATTGGGATTGGATAAGTTTAATATTTAATAATGATAAGGATGATGTAATATGAAATCAAACAAATAAAATGAATAGGTAACTATGGTCACGTTTGCATTGAGATGTGAAACCTGCTTGCCAAATGAGAATTTTTTATTTAAAAAAAATAAAATGAAAACAGGGAGAAAATTGAATAATGGAATTACTAGGTATGTTTAACTGATATGGTAGCAGGCATTTGGAAAGAGTAAGGTTGAAAATAAATGAAGAAGTATGAATTAATATGAATGTATGCAATGAGAGATGTATGATATATTGATGCCACACTGTTAATGTATTTTTATATGTAGATTGAAATAAAAAAAATTGGGAAAAAGAAAAAAAAGAAAGGAAAGTATTCAGACAGAATAGTTTAGGTTTCCATGATGGCTATGACTCATTGATCTTATTCCCCCATTTTTAATCTAATGATTGTATTTAAGGCAACTTTTTGCAAGCAAAGAAGCTTTTTGTATTTTTATACAGGTAATCTTTGACTTACAACAGTTCATTTATTGACAATGGCACTGAAAAAAGTGACTTATGACCATTTTTCACACTTACAACCGTTGCAGCAATCCCATAAAAATTCAGGTGGTTGACAACTCTCACATTTATGATAGTTGTAGTCTCCCAGGGTCATGTGATCCCCTTTTGCGACCTTCTGACAAGCCAAGTCAATGGGGAGGCCAGATTCACTTAACAGCCATGTTACTAACTTAACAAATTCAGTGATTCGCTTAACAAATGTAGCAAGAAAAGTCATTAAATGGTGCAAAATTCACTTAATAAATTTCTCAGTTAGCAATGTAAATTTTGGGCTCAATTGTGGTTGTAAGTCAAGGAGAGCCAAAGCCAGGTTTGACAAGGACTGGCTGGGAGGGGAGGGGTGAGGTGGGGCCAGACATGACAAGGAGAGGTGAGTGATGGGCACACCCACGCATGCCCAGCTGGTCATTAGGGCAGAGAACCAGTTGTTAAATTATTTGAATCCCACCACTGAATAGAATCCATATAATTTTTAGTGCTTTCTGAACAGGCACATATTCAATTCATTAATCTAATTCAACACTTTGAGTCAGTTCATCTAGTCAGGTGACATCTGATTTATATTCATTGAAATTTGGAAAGTTTATTTAATTTGGGGATTTGATCAAATTGCTTTCAAACTTCAAATCAAGGTACTATAAGATGTGTGTACATTTTGGATAAAATATACTTACCATGTTTTTCTAAATGCTGACAGCAGCTATCTATAAGCCGAGGAACTTGCCTGTAAATAGGATTGAGGCTTAATTTTTTGTCCCTGGATTTTTCTTTCTTGTTCTGTGCTTCAGCAGGCAAGGATAACTGTAGAGCTTCTAGTAATCGAGACTGACTATCATCAAGATCAGTAATAGAATCCACTGACATTGCACCCTACAATATACAAACATGCATTTGGTAAAGGTGAAGGACACTTTTCTCTTTAATCTATCATAAAACAAAATATTAATCTATAACAGAAGGTATTAACTGGGGCAGAAATCTATTCTATACTCCCCTCTGTGACAACTGATTATTATAGCTTTCAATAGGTAGCTCAAGACAAATGCCATGATTGTACTAGCCATGTTATATGCTACTTGTTGCATGCCTGTCCAAACTGAGCTAATTCTGAGGCTGTAACTGTTTGTTGCACTCCCATTCATCAGTTACTCCAGCTCATTTACTTTGTTCCTATTCCCAATCAAAATAGAGGCAATTGCTGCCATACCCAGCAACATTTGTATTTTCACCTGAAAATTGCTGCTCACTAGACATGGCGAACCACAAACATTTTGCTTAAGATGAGAAAAGAACAGCAACATCTCTCCAAAGGTAATAAATCCCCATTTCCACACAATTTTGTCTAGAAATGGCTTCTTGCCCAGCGACTACTGTTAATTCTCTATTAGTAACAACTACTAGATCAGTGATGGGATTCAGCCAATTCGCACCAGTTTGGGAGAACCAATACATTCTGAGCAGTTTGGTGAACTGGTTGTTGGAAGAAATCATTAGGGCAGAAAACCGGCTGTTAAATTATTTGAATCCCACCACTGTACTAGATGATAGTATCATTATTAGTTAATTTCTTCTGGCAAGTATTTAAGACAAATAACAAAAATTTAAACAGTTTATATAAAGTTTGAAATACAGATTATAAACTATAAACATTAAAATGATCTGTTGAAAGTGTTCATTAAGAGCTATATTAGGATCTTGTGCATCTCTACTTTCAAATAGTTATATTTTATCTGCTGTTTATTCTGCAGGAGTTATAAATAAGACAGCATTTTTCTGTAAATCCGAATTGCTTGATGAGAAATGTATCAATGTGTCTGCAAATTTATACTTCTGTCAACATTCTGTTCTGATCATAACCTATAATGAAATATAGGCCTCTGAGATTCCTGAGGTGGTAGAAACCTGCCCCAGCTCACTTTTTCAGGAAAGTAAGACTCATGACTCCACTTAGTTGACATAAAATAATTTTTACTGAAAGAAATTGATTGCAGTAAAGTCAGGTGGAATCTGGTATTCCCACGCAAAATACAAATCTATTCTTTTCACTCACTCACTCACTCACTCACTCCCTACATGACAATCCCCCGGCCAGCAATGTGATGTCAGTAAGATGTTTTGAAAAACTCTGAGATATCAAACTGGTAATGTTCCATTCTCAGGGCAAATGGCCTTGAAGATCCTGGTATAAGCCAGCTTAGTGATCTGGTCTTCTTCCATTGTCTCTCCTCCTTCCCTATTTTCCATGCTTGAGGTTATAATAGCACCCAATAACCCCCCTCCCCACAGCTGTAATGGAAGAGCACCAGCAAGGTGCCAAGCTGATGATGATGGACCTGACATGCTGCCCCCCTGAACATAGGCTTTAGTCCTGCAGAACAAAAAATAAAAGAGAGACAGAGAGAAATACAAAGCAATTCAGTAACAATGCTACTTAAGTTTATCAGGATACTAGTTGTGGAAGTGTTTTAGAAATCTAGCAGCTTTAATGTGGCACCAGTCAACCCACTCAGTTTTGGAAGGGGAAAAGTCTTTCCATATGATTAAATACTGTATCTTCCCTCAATGCTTATGGGAATCCAGAATGTCCTTAATTTCAAAGTGTTGTTCGTCTTCAATCATGAGGGGGTTTGGGAGGTTAAGGCACTGTGGGATGCAGTGGTGATGTGATTTCAGGTTTGCGGAAGCTGCAAAGGAATATTGGGTGGACTTGTCTAAGGAATTTTGGCAGGTCCAATTCAATGATCATTGGGTTTATGATTTGTTTAATGAAAAATGGGCCCACATATTTGGGTCCTAGTTTTTTGGATGGCTGTCTGGACTGCAAATGTTTTGTTGACCTGATCACCTACTACAAAGTCTTTACGTTTCACTCACTTTTTATTAGCCTATTTTTTATACATGTCTCTCTCCTCAAGTGATTTCCTCACCACAGGACAGGTGTTTTGTAATTGGGACACCCAATCTTTCAGGGAGGCAATTGGTGGATCATTTAGAGGTTGTTCAGGCATGGAAGCAAAATCCTGACCAGTGGCTAATTTGAATGGGATGAAACCCATTGTGCTATGCACCAAATTGTTATAAGCCACCTCAGCAAAGGGCAGGAGGTCTATCCAATTATTTTGTTGATAATTAATATCTAAAGTACTGTTGCAGGACTGAATCTCACGTTTGCACCCCCCTTAGTTTGGGGGACAACTAGATCTGTCCCTAGAAGTTTAAAAAATTCCTGCCAAAACCTTGAGGTGAATTGCACCCCTTGATTTGAGATGCATTGTGGGGCTCCGTACAGTCTATAGAATACTTTAGCCAGGGTATATGCAGAAGAGATCTTCTGGCATGATATGAAATGCATCTGCTTGGAGAATAGGTATGTCACTAGCCAGATCACTGTGTTTCCTAAACTCTCAGGGAGATCCAATATGAAAGTCCATGGAAATTTCCCTTCATGGTTCGTTCAACGCTCAGCCACTGGCAGGAAGAGACATGCGGTTTTTCCCATTGCTTTGGCAATGTGTATATTGGGCAACTAATCACGTAGCTTTCAAGGTCTTTCTTTAGAGATGGCAACCAGAATTGTCTCTTAATTAGGTGCAAGTTTTTACAAACCCAAAATGCCTTGCAGTTTTAGTGTCGTGGCTTTTCCCTAGGATCACCAGTCTTTGTCTTCATTTATCAACTGCATGAAGACAGTGGGGGTCCACCCAAGTCAATCCATCTCACATAGAGTATTCGCCTTTATGGGATTGAAACCACTTGTTGGTTTTAGCGCAGCTCTGAGGATTGCGGTTACATTGCTGTCTAGCTGGTGTTTCATTTTCTCTTGGGTTCGGCTGGTTACTGGGGCTACAAGTTGCCGGGATGGGATTACTGGTCTAATCAGTTCTGGTTTGGTCTGTTATACTGAGGCATCTGGGACAAGGCATCTGCAAGGAAGTTTTCCCTCCTGGGGAGGTAGCATAGAGTGAACCCAAAGTACTGTGCCCAGACCTGCTTGGGCGATAGCCTCCAGAGGTTCTTTAGTGTCTATAGATCATTATGATCCGTCCACATCTTGAAGGGTATTTTACTCTCCTCTAGGAAATATCTCATGGTTAGGAGTGCCCAACATACTGCATAAGCCTCTTTTTCCCAAACCACCCACCTGCGTTCAGTCTGTGACAGTTTTTTGCAGGGTTCCATGCTGATTATGTTGCAGGATTCCATGCTGGTTGCAGGGTTCCATGCTGGTTATTTCGACTGCTGCAGCATTAGCATCCACTTGGATGACAAATGAAGCAGTGGGTGCTTCAGCACTGGTTTGGCTGCAAACAGCTGTTTCAGTTTTTCGAACACCACCAGACATTCCATGTCCATTTGAGAAGCTGTCTGGGTTTAGCTTATCTCCCCCATTTGCTTTTAGAAGGTTAGTGATGGGAAGGACAATCCATGCAAAGGACGGGATAAATTGGTGGTAAAAGCTAGAAAAACCCAGGAAACTTTGTAATTGCTTCCAAGGGATGGTTGAGCCCAATCTAATACAGCTTAGACCTTCTCAGGGTCCATCTCTATAGCCTCATGAAAAATACAATAGCCTAAGTAATCTATTTTTTCCGGATGACATTTGCACTTGGAGATTTGGCGTAGAATTGGGAAGCTTGTAGTCTTTTTCAGTATAGCTCTCACTAGCTTTACAGGCTCCACCATCAATTTTGATATAAATTAATATACTATCCAAGCACACAAACATCATTTTGTATAAGTGCTCATGTAGCACTTCATTTATCAATTGCATGAAGACAGCAGGGGAACCTTGTAGGCCAAAGGGGAGAACTCTAAATTGAAAGCATCCCAAGGGACAGTTATAAGCAGTTTTCCACTCATCTCTTTCCTTAATTCTAACACAGTAATGTGCTTCCTGATGGTCCAGTTTTATAAAAAAATTTCCCCTTAGCCAGATGGGCTAACTATGTCCTTCGTCAAGAGCAGCAGGTAAACATTCTCAACACATACAGCATTTAACCCTCTATAATCCACACACAAGCAACAGGATCCACATTTCTTTTCCCAGAATAAAACTGGGGTGGCTACCCAGGATCGTGTTGTTTGGATGAATTCCCATTCAAGGTTGTTGTCTGTAAAAGACCACAGTTCTTCCAGCTCTTTTGGGGTTATCAAATAAATTTTCTGTTTAGTTTAGCCCTTATTATAGCAGCAGTATAGTATTTCTATGGAACAGTCTGCTGGCAGATGGGGTGGGAGCTAGTTTGATCCATTCTCACTGAACACACCTCTCAAGACCTTATATTCTTTGGGGATGAGGGAAGGAGGTTTCCATAGTTCACACACTGCTGCCCCACCTTGTGCCTTGGGTTCACTGTTTTCTGTTTCTCCTCCAGGACCCCAAAAGGACTGGTCCACCAGATTTTCAACAATCCCCTCCTCCACTTCACATAATGGCTCCACTTCCTGAGCCAGGCCAGCCTAAAACCAGGAGTCTTTCCATTCTAAGGGCCACAATAACATTCAAAGTCTGTAGGTGCCCCTCCCATTTACATTTCTACGACTCGGTGACAAATGTTGACAGAATGCCTCCCCCCGCCAGATTTGTCCAGCTGACAAAATTGCCACCGGCCCCTTAAGATGTTTGAGTCTGATCCCCAGTTTTTCCACTAGAGCAGGCTTGTTGTGCATGGCTGTAGATTTTGCAAGTGGGACTGTGGCTTCACCAGCTCTTGCATCTCAGGGATTGAGTTCCTCTATTCATGTCCTCATTGGTACTTATTGCAATTGTGGTCAATTTCCATTTCTTCAGCCAGGACGTATCAGCCCTGAAGAGTAGGAGGGGGTGAACTAAGAAATGCAGGTATTATAGATGTCATAATTCAGCCTGACCTTGAAATGGCTGATAAGTATGTCTTGTGGCCATTTGCTGAATCTGCACATCAGGTCGCATAATTCTTCAGTATATTTGGCCATGCCCAGGGGTAGGCTTCAAATTTCTTAACAACTGGTTCTGTGGGTGTGGCCTAATTTGTGGGTGTGGCTTTGTGGTCATGTGACTGGATGGGTATGGCTTGTTGATTGGGCATGGCTTGTGATCATGTGACTGGGTGGGCATGGCTTACATGTAAATATTATAAAGGTTTATGTAAATATTGATTTTTTTTATAAAAAAGAGCAACTTTTACCCAAAAACAGGCACAAAGCAGGCAGGCAGATTGAGTTGCTCACAGAATCACAGATTCACTTAGAGATCTATCTATCTCCAATCGGCTACCTGAGTCTGTCTTTATGCAGATATTAAACACCCCACAGCACCCCACTCTGGAGCAACTACAGGCACGGCTATTCAGCCTCCAATACATGGCCTATAATTGCAATTGCCCAGAAGGATACTGTAGCTGATGGATTATGCATATTTTTTAATTTGAAAAAAGTAATAGAAATGGTATTTGGTTTTCCTTAGTCTTCATATTCCTCATAGAGTAGCAATTAAAAAAGTGTGTATAGTTGATATTTGAAACAACGAAGCTTTACTTTTATTCAGAAAGACTTCTGGTGTACAAAATACAGCTCTCTTACTATCTATAAAAATAACTAAATGAGCAATATTTTCTTTGATAGCATTATTAAAGGTAATATGGGACCCAAAATACATAATCTCTATAAGTCCAAAGGTATGTGAGCTAAATACTAGTTATTACATTCCTCAACTATAAAAAATGACTTAGCTGCAGTCTCCTAAAGCAGCATCAAATACTCTTGCCATCTGCACTTTAAAGAAATAGTATTACAGGTAGTTGAGTTACAACCACTCATTCAGCAACCATCCAAACCTACAGTAGCACTGAATAAATTGTGCTTATGCCCAGTCTCCAAGTTACAGTCACGAATGTCAGTTTTCATACGAAATCTGAGAAAGAAGGTCTTGAGTGGCCAGCAGCTGCCTTGAGGATAGCCTGGCCAGACATGTTTCAGCAGGAGTAGGAGCAAGAAGGTGGTGAAAGTCAACTGGGAAAAAGAGTGGGTGGCTATGACTTTGTGCCATGCTGCTGGATTGGGATGACTGAGACTTCACATTGTACTGCTGAGCCAGGCTGGGTTATTGAGCTGGGGCAGTTACAGCTTCATGTTGTGCTATGGGCCTGTGCTCATTTTTCCCAGGTCAGCTGTGACTTTTGGCTGTGGGTCAAGGATTTCTTGCAGCCCCAGAGCCAAGGTGTGCCATGAAGCCCATGAATCACACAGTTCTGGGGCTGCATGACATCCCACAAGGCAGGGTGCAGGACAGCCAAAAGGGCAGAGGTGGGGAGGAATGGGCAGCTGGGGGAGTTGAACGGAGGCAATCTAGTTCCTTGAAAGAACCAAGGATTGGGGCTGGAAAGAGTGTCCTTAATTAACAACTGGTAGGATTTGGTTGACAACAGCAACAGGGAGTATTGGGATTTCTGTTGTTAAGCAAGGTGGTCCCCTGATGTTGAGCTTTATGACATTTCTTAGAGATGGAAAATCCAACTGCCATTATAAATTGAGGACTACCTCTCATGGAATGAAAGGTGAAATTGTAAGTTAAAGCAATAAGTTTTGCTTTTTGAAATAACATATGTACAAAGTCACTGAATCCAGACTTCAGATTATTAGGCGCCAATGGATTCTCAGTATCAAAACATTCTTTATTCAAAAGATGGTAAGATTATCAGATAATTCATGAGAATTAGGTTCTTTTAGGACAGAACCAGAAATTTTTAATGTGCAATATGAATTCACTGATGCAGCATACTGTATGCTGCAAAGAGAAAAATGTCACAGGCAGGATTGGAAAAACTCCAGATTAAACAAATTCTGGAAATATGCTACTTGTTGATAATAGATGCGTAATGTGGACTGATTCAGTATATGGCAGCTTCCAATGTTTTTAAATGACT
The DNA here is from genome assembly GCA_023653725.1 of Bungarus multicinctus. Lineage (NCBI taxonomy): Eukaryota > Metazoa > Chordata > Lepidosauria > Squamata > Elapidae > Bungarus > Bungarus multicinctus. The sequence continues at coordinate 11,989,023 of CM042851.1, read as the reverse complement.
GAACATTAATCTTGTAACTACATAAACCATCTTTTATACTATAAACATATTTGAGACTGAGATGAGGTGGAGAAATATCTGGGTTTTTGCGTGTGCATTTGAAAGGGAGGGAGGGAGGGGAGGAGAGAGAACACAACAGAGAAAGGAGTTTCTTTTTCAGTAATTTGAAATACTAAGTGGAAACTGACTGGGGAAAAGGAAAGTTTCCAAAGAATCCTTATGTCCCTTGAGGTGCTGGCAAGAGATTTGTGTCTATTTTGTTCTCTCCCACGAACAGCTGGGAAAGGCAATGACCATTAAAATACTAATTTCTATCATTTTTATTAGGGCTGACTTTAATTTTAGTATAAACTAACAAATCAGAGACTCCAGCTTCAGTAAGCAAAGGAAGGTCCCACAATACTTGCAAGTAACCACTAAGCAATGTATAAGCACTTACTCTTCTCCGTGCCCTGGGGGCTGGTTCTGGAGTATTGGGTGAAGTAGATTCATTTGGTGTTTCCGAGGTGGAACTAAGAGATGAATTACTGCTTGAGAGTTCTTTGTTCTGTCTTTTACTCCCAAAAGGTAAAAGTGACGTTACAAGTTCTGAAACATCTCTCTGCTCTTCTCTATGTATATCTTGCTTCAATTTGTATGCCCGATCATTTGCTATTACTTGTGATAAAGGCATTCCAAAAGCCTGGGGTATGAATTCTGAAAAACAAACAAAACCTTATGTATCAAAGGCTAATAACTCTAGCAGTCAACATTTTGAAAATGGGTTTAATAAAGCCACAGCCAATAGACTTTGTGAGCATCTTTTAACATTGGTTGCTTAGTTAAAAGTCAGCTTTCTCAACTGATGTTTTAAAAATATACTTGACTGCACTTTCTGTGGTTCTCAGCAATTCTTAATGGAAAATAAGGATTTGGAGTAGGAAAAGATAAAAAAGCACATAAAAATACACAATAAAGGTGTACTGTTATGTTTACTTTTGGCAATTATTTTAAAGTGGTTTTTAAAAAGACAACAAAATAAAGAAATGGAAGCTAGGTAAAACATGGGTAAACATCTGCCATAATCAAAAAAGAATTCCTATCTAGAATTCACAGCAAGAAACCTAAATATCAATTACCTCTTTCAATGGTCAATCAAATTTTAATAACTTGTGAATGAATATTTTTAGACTATGGTTTAGAAGATTTCTTTTGACTAATACTGAAGTAATGTAGTTACAATGTTATTATAAAAGAGAGTAACCTCAAAGTTTAAAGAGCAGCGAAATATGGAATAACAAATATTTTATTGAAATACTGCTTGAAATACTGTAATTTCCAAGAAATGAGGAATATCCTTTCTATATTAGTAAGAGGTTATATTCTCTTGTCTATATATGCAGTTGCATGCTAACATCACTAGTGGAATTATTATTGGAACAAGTTAAACATAAACAATAAAAATATGTTATAGTAACATAGAAGAAGAAGAAAGTAAACATGGGAGAAGAACATATCTGGTTTGGGGGTCATAATACATGAAGAATCAAATATTTATTCACAGCAGTGCACCTTTCCTTGGAAATAATCAGCAATGGAATGAGGTATGGAATTCTAGCATGTCATTAGGTATAATAAAAGTAGCCAAGAGAGGATTCATAGCAATTGTAGAATTACATAGTTATCGTAGCTAGAACAATCAAAAGTATTATTTGCATATCTTTTCAAAGTACAAAGGAAATCTACACTGGAACACATTATTTCTCTCTTTAATTTACTTTAAAAATTCCTATTTAATTATACTAATTCATTATGTTCCAGTAGAATTTAATCTTTATCAGAGAATAAACTTCTTGTGGGAAATAGCATGAAAACAATAAAGCAATAACAGGAGTTGCAGCCTATTGATTACAGGAAAGGTAGAGAAGGAAACAAGAGGGTCAGCCATATGGGACTTAATTCTCACTAACAGAGATAAAATTATAGAAGGGGTTGAAGACCCTTGGAAGAGTGACTATGCAACATTGAAATTCAACATAATGCAAGCAACAAGGAATAGAACAAAGTCAAATTAGTCTTGGACTTCAAAAGAGCTGTTATCAATTAACTTAGAGAGAGCTTGAGAAGGATTCCATAGATGAGAATCCTCAATGGGAAATAACACAAGAAGCTTGGGAAACTTTGAAAAGTGAGATTATAAAAGCCCAGTCTTGCACAATTCCAATAAAAAAGAAAAATAAGAATCTCAAAATAAACCATTATGAGTGCATAAGGAACTTTCTGATAAACCGAAAGACAAAAAGGACAAGTATAAAAAATGGAAAGAAGGGCACATAATTAAGGCAGAATATCAGCAAATAGCCTGAACCTGCAAAAGTGAAATCAGGAAAACTAAGGCTCAAAATGAACTAAGGCTGGCGACAAATGTCAAAAATAACGAGGACAAAAAAAGGCTTCTTTCAACATGTTAACATGAAATTATTGGTCCATAATGAAAAAAAAAACCGGCAAGAAAGTAACAGCAAGCATGGAGAAAGTAGAATTGCTTAACTCATTGTTTGCATTTGTCTTTCTATCTTTATACAAGAGGGGAAAAAACAGTACCTGCTCAATGGTATTAACTGTGAGAAGGATTTTGGAGTACTAGGGGACAATCACTTAAATATGTGTTCAAGCTGCCAAAAAACCAAATCAATCCAAGCTATATTAATAGAGGAATAAAATCATGATCAAGTATTACAACCCCTTGGAAAGATCATACTGCATTCAGTTTTGATCACCATGATATAAAAAAGATGTTGAGGCTTTAGAACAGGGCTATCAAATTGGATTTCTTTGAGGGCCAGATCAGCATTGTAATTCTCCTCGGTGGGCTGGTGGGTATGTTTAGTGTAATGAAAAGAAGGACTGGGGTGACATGATAGCAGGGTTCCAATATCTAAGGGGCTGCCACAAAGAAGAGGGGGGTCAACCTATTCTCCAAAGCACCTAAGGTAGAACAAGAAGCAATGAATGAAAACTAATCAAGGAAAGAGATAAATCTAGAACTAAGGGTAAATTTCCTGACAAAACAACTTATCAGTGAAGTGATTTCCATAAATGTATAACTTTTTACTCGATTATGAATGCAGACTTAAATGATAGTAATAAATATCTAGGAAATGTACATAAAACATAATAGCAATTATTCTAAAATCAGTGGTAATAGTTGGCCTGCTCTTAGGTTGAAATTTTATTTCTGATGATAAGAGTCTTGCCTTCCTAAACTGGTCTTGTCTTCCTAAACTGATTTAATCTTGCCTTCCTAAACTGGTCTTGCCTTCCTAAACTGATTTAATCAAAAGATTATTCTCAATGGTTTGCAAAATCTTTTGAATTTTGAAATATTTCAAAACTATTTCAATCTTCAGAAATCGTTTCAAACTTGAAATAGTCCATCTGAGCCAGGAGTGGGATTCAAATTTTTTAACAACCAGTTCTGTGGGCATGGCTTAGTTGGTGGGCGTGGCTTGGCGGTCATGTGACTGGGTGGACGTGGTGTGGTGGTCATGTTATTGGCTGGGTGTGGCCAACTCAATATCACTCACATCAAGGCATGCATCTCCTTGCCTGGCGTCTCATGACTGTGGGGATGCTACAACAGTCATAAGTGTGAAAAATGGTCATAAGACACTTTTTTTCACTGCCATTGTAACTTTGAATGGTCACTCCACACAAGCAAAGTACCAGCAAAGGAGGGAAAAAAACTCCAGTGAAGTTCCTGAGACAGAAAGTCTAGTCTTGTCAAATATGTAATAAGGGTTCATTGAGAGGCAGTTTCCATAAGCAACAACACCAGAATGTTTCCTTCCTGCCTTCCTTACAGGATTAGGCCAGTAATTTCTTCTAACAACCGGTTCTCCGAACTGTTTAAAATGTTAACAACCGGTTCTAGTGAATAGATGCGAACTGGAGAATCCCACCCCAGATCTGAGCCCAAATTAATTATGCTGAATGAAAAATAGACCAATTTTGAACTTGGAAAACTGAAATGACTGGATGAGCACCACGACATTTTTAGTGAGGTTGCATGTAAGTGGCTCAAGCCTGGTATAATTGTTTCAAACTTTAATGCAAAAGTTGGTAAACAAGTGGAGACAGGCATCATTGGTCATTTTGAACTAGGTGAGAGGAACGATGCAGGTGATCATTTGATGCAATTTTGCAAAGAAAAGAAACTTAGGGTCATGAAGACATGGTTCAAGCAGCACAAGCGCAGCTTATACATTTGGACCTCACCAAATGGAGTGCACCATAATCAGATCGACTATGTCCTATGCAACAATTGATGGACCAGCTCAGTCCTTACTGTTAAGACATATCCAAGTAGTAAATGCAGTTCAGATCATGAATTGTTGGTGGCAAAGATTAAAGTCAAATTATGCACCTTCAAAAAGGCAATGCCTCCAATATTCCTATTCCTAGAGCCTTGGTGGTGCAATTAGTGCAGGCTCGAATCCCACCAGGCTCAAGGTTGACTCAGCCTTCCATCCTCTCGGGATAGGTAAATTGAGGACCCAAGATTGTTTGGGGCAATAAGCTGACTTTGTAAAAATGCCGCTTGGGGGGGCCAAAAGCCCTAGTAATAAGCAGGCATATACAATGGAATGAAGACTATTGCCGAGCACTTAGCATGGTGCTCCATAGACTGTAAGCCGCCCTGAGTCTCCGGAGAAGGGCGGCATATAAATGTTGAAATAAAATAAAAAAATAAAAAAAATATAATAGAAGTGAAAAATAGGTTTGAACTACTGGACACTGCTAAGAAGATGCTTATAAAGTGTGGCAGGAAATTCAATCGACCATGAATTGCAGAAGAACACATACCGCATAAAAAGCCAAAGAAAAAGTGGCTCTCAGATGAAACCATCAAAATAGCTGAGCAAATGGAAAAGAATAGGGCCTGCTTTCAAGAATAGTTGTTGTTTGATGTTGGTTAATGCTGATGGGCCACTCAAAGATCACCTTTGACACACATGTTATAGGTTCACTGTCACTACCCAACTAATGCTGAATCAGTGAGAACTTGAAGTTGAAAAGAGGTTGGATATTTCAGTGAGTTAATGATCTGAAAAAACTTCAAATCATCCATGGTGTAAGCATAAAAAACTTTGGAAACAGTCTCAAGTATTACTATTGAAAACTTGAGGTGTATGTAAGGATATCTAAGAATTCTGCAAAAGAAAAATAAAAAAGAGTATTAGCTAGCTTCAAAAAGCGATAGAAATTGTTACTTCTGACAAAGCTTACAGAACACCATTTCATGATTCCCACATTTTAGCATTTGCTATTTTCACTGTTTTGTTATTTTAAATCTATATAAAGATTTGTAGGAAAACAATACATATTCATATATGCAGAAAGTTGTTAAATTTAACCTGATACCATATTGTGCTAGCTTCTGTTAAATTAGGAATCTTTTAAACATATAAATTGATCAACAGATGCCTAACTGTTGGCATGCAGCGATACAAGTTTCCAAACACTTTTAAAGGGTTTGTTCCATAATTCCTCTGGAAAAGAATTCCGATATAACAACAACAGCTTGAAAAAAGGTCATCTATATAAATATTTGTGTAGCATATTTCTAATTTTAATCACTTGGTTAACATGATCTCAGTGTGCCTGAAGCAGTAAGATTTAAATATTCCTAAAAGAATAAGGGACCATGTTTTGTTCAAGTGAAAGCCAACAACATAAACTAAATGGTAAAGTACGAGAAGTGAAATAAAATCTCAAGTTCCCAAGACAAATGGAGTATAAGCAAGAGGGCCAGCTTAGGCATGTACTCAAATACCTGTCAATTCTAAACAACCATAAACCAGCAGTAGCTCCAATTTTTCTTTCTCCAAAGCTATATTCCAGCAATATATTTGTGTTTAAAAACTTAGCATGGAAGTAGTGAGCAGCCTTTTTTCTCTCTCTACATCTCATGTCAGTGAACAGCTGGTCATTCATATATACAGTACAATTATCTGTAGAGGGGAGCCTTTGCATGCATGCATGCAAAAGAGCTTTAATGCAGTCAATTATATTTCATCTATTGACACGGGGCCTTTGACTGAAGTCTGCCTGTGAAGATATCACCGAAAAGAACTTATAAAAAAAAAATCTTTTAGACTGAAAAAAAATAAAAATAGCTTGCAAGATGAGTCAACAAATGAGTTTTGTGATACCTTAAAAATTATCTGCCCGAACTCCTAATTCAGTAAGACATCTGAAACATGATCTAAAAATCCTCTAATCCCTTTCTTCTTTAGGTCTATTTTTTACATCTTACTAACGCACAAGATTGAAACAAGAGGCTTTGCATATAAGCAAGATAGCTGCAAAATATGCTCACAGCAAAACAGAATTAGGAGAGACAGTGTGAATGAGAATACTCAAAACACATTTGTGCTGGGACGCCTACATGTGCTGTGCCATACAAAGTGGAGTATTTATTTTGGACAGGTTGCCTGGCAAAGGAAGGCATTCACTGTATAAAAGAAACTTCTGAAATGCTTATTAAAACCTACAATTCTGTAAGCATTTTTCAACTCATTATTGAACATGAAAAGAAGGATGGGGGTTGACAATTGACTATGAATGTTCTTTGGGATGGAGTAGGTTGACCAAATATCAAGTCACTGTAGTGAATTCATTTTCTTACTGAGAGGAACAATTCAGAAATTTATTTAATTGCCAAGGCAAAATATGTAATATGTAATGCACAACTTCACAAAGAGAAAGGAAGGTATAATCTGTTTGGAAGGCAATCAATCTTTCAAGTTTCTTCAAGCTTAGCTCTCACATAAGGTATACACCAACAGTTTCTCTAAAAGCATGTTTTCTCCAGAAGCCCTGTAGGACTGCTTATCAAAGTAAAAGGGTACATTTTGTACAAGAGATGATTAGGCATGTGGTGTATTTTAAAGGTTCTCAAGGGAAAATTTTAAGAAAAAGCACAAGTTCAAATAATTGTCCATGTGTACTCAATTTCAAGGCAGTTTTCAAAATGAACTGCTGCTGATGGAAGGGTATAGTAATATAAACAGTTTACTCTGTCATGATCCCAGTTTGGCTGGTCTTGTCACTGCTGCTGTAAACTAGTTTGCCTCTGTAAAATATAACCCCATGATTTTGTCTTTAATGTTATTGCATTTATATATTATTGTCAATTATTTATAAAAATATTTCTAGAGCTATTCCAATTCCAAAATTAAAAACTGAATAAAAATCACAGTATCGAGAAATATGAGAGTTACCCAAAGGGAACAATAACAATTCTCATGTATAATTTAATTTCATAAAATGTTTATGTTTGGTCCAGATCTGGAGTAATACAGGTAATCCAAAATTTCTGTTGCTAAACAAGGCAGTTAAAGTGAGTTTTCTCCAACTTTGCAGCCTTTCTTGCCACAGTTGTTAAGCGAATCACTGCAATACAACTTTCATAAACATATCCCAGTTGTCTCAATTTTGATTATGAGACCATGGAGATGTTACAATGGTCATGTGTGAAAACCAGTCATAAGACACTTTTTTCAGGACCACTGTTACTTTGAACAGTCACTAAACAAATGATTTTAAGTTGAGGACTAGATTTTCAATGCTTATGTAAAGGCAAGCAAATTGGCAGTCTCTGCAAGGGTACTATTCCAGAGGAAACATGTTTAGACAAAGACAAACTTTCTAGGTTTTTCTAGAGCAGGGATATCAAACTCAAGGCCTGGGTGCTGAATCCACCCCACGGGATGCTTAGGTCTGGCCCGCGGGGCTGCCCTAGAAATAGCAAAGGACTAGTCTGTGAAAATGGAGCTCGCGAGGACGTACACAGCTCCCCCAAGCTCCGTTTTCACTGGCAGAGGGTTGCAGGAGGCTGTTGCAGCTGAAAACAAAGCTCGGGAGTGCTTGGGCCACCACAGGTGCCCCCCCCAACTCGTTACATCATGCTGGCCACGCCCACCCTGGTCCTTTTGAGATCAAACACAACCCTGATGCATCCCTCAAGGAAATCGAGTTTGACAACCTTGTTCTAGAGTGAGCAGAAGGCAAAGGAGACAGATGATAGGATATGGTAAATCATAACTAACTTCCTGAAATTGCACTCATAAACCTACTGATAACCATTGCAGCTCACACAGCAGAAGCATTACATCGGCACAAGACTAATATATAACTACTCACATTGCCTCCTACACCAGCTGCAGCTTCTGAGTATATTTGAGTGGCACAGTGGTTACAGTGCAGTACTGCAAGCTACTTTTACTGCAGCCAGCTGCCTACAATTTGGCAGTTCAAATCCCAGCAGGCTCAAGGTTTACTCAGCCTTCTATCCTTCTGATGTTGGTAAAATAAGGACCCAAATTGTTGGGGGCAATATGCTGACTCTGTAAACTGCTTAGAGAGGGCTGTAAATTACTATAAAGCAGTATATAAGCCTAAGTGCTATTGCTATCTTACAAGTTTCATTTGGACAACTCTTTCACTCAGATATTTTTTCAGTAAAAACTGTGGCTGAAAGGACCTTCAGGGATTGATGTACAACTTCAATCTATAGAATAATATCATCCCATTTTATTCTTAGGAGGAAAATCCCCTAATGTGTACACAATAAAGCATGCTATTACATTAAAGATGGAGGGGGAAACTAGGCATTGGTTCTTACCTGATACGCCGGTTCTCTTCGAGCTGCAAGGAGCATCCAAATGTGTGGGGTTGGTTCAGTCTTCCTTCTGATAGGCTGAGCTTAAACTTCGGAACGCTCCTCCTCCTCCACGGGACTCCTCCCTAGCGTTCCTCAGTTTTGGCGAAGATCGCAGTAGAAAGCAGGTGACGCTTCCTAAGAACTACTACATCATCTTGGTCGAAAAATAGGACTCCCCCAGATGGAAGGAAAAAGAAACAGACAGCAATAACAAAGTAGGGTGGGGTTGGATGCTCCTTGCAGCTCGAAGAGAACCGCCGTATCAGGTAAGAACCAACGCCTATTCTCCTACGAGCTGCTCGGAGCATCCAAATGTGTGGGACATACCAAAGCTTGGCCTGTACTACGGGTGGGATGATGTCTGGACCTTGAGTCTGTCCCTGTCCTGTACAACTCCTTGTAGCACTCTCCTACCAAAAGCAGCATCCACTGATGCAAAGGCATCAATCTTATAATGCCTGATAAAAGGAGAGGGAGACGCCCATGTAGCGGCCCGACAAATGACCGTGATGGGAGCTTGAGTGGCCCAAGCCACTGTGATTGCTGCACTGCGTGTGGAGTGAGCTGTGATGCCCCTGGGTACTGCTAGGGCCTGGGCTTGATAAGCTTTGGCAATGGTCGCTCGCAACCAACGACCAATGGTGGGTGAAGATGCTTTAGTACCCTGACTGTGAGGCAGAAAGACAACAAACAAGGCTTCGGTCCTTCTAAAGAAAGTCGTGCGATGGATGTAGATTTGTAAAGCACGTCGGACGTCTAGCTTATGCCACTGACGTTCCAACCCCTGGGAAGGGTGAGGACAGAAATTGGGTAACACTAACTCCTGTGCCCTATAAAAGGCAGAATTAATCTTTGGAATAAACGTAGGATCTGGTCAGAGAACAACCCTATCTGCGTGAAAAACACAAAGGTCGGTCCTGACAGACAGGGAAGCCAACTAGGAAATGCGCCGAGCTGAAGTTATGGCCACTAAGAAAACTACCTTATATGTAAGGAATAGTAGGGATGTGGAACGTATCGGCTCGAAAGGAGGCTTGGTAAGAGCTAAAAGCACTTTATTCAGATCCCAGGTAGGATAACGATGAACCGGAGGCAGTCGTAAATTAGTGGCACCTCTAAGAAAAGCGCGAATAAGTGGATGATGAGAAAAAGATGGAAAAACCTCATGATCAATAACAGAAGACAAGGTGGAAACTTGTCTTCTCAGAGTATTTGGTGAAAGCCCCCTATCGAGGCCATCTTGCAAAAAATTTAAGATTTGAGCAATCGAAGGAGATCGAGGTTCAATATGAAATTTGGAACATCATTTTGCAAATATGGACCCAAGTGGCGTTATAAATGTGAGTAGTTGAGGGGCGTCTCGCAGCTTGGATGGTAGAAATAACTCTATTGGAAAGTTTCTTGCTGATTAAACGAGACCGCTCAACCTCCAGACGGTCAATTGGAACCATTGAAGGTTCGGGTGTTGTAGAGGACCCTGGGTTAGAACAATCCTGTCCGGAGGGATCCTCTATGGTTTGAACACCGACAGACAACAAAGGTCCGCGAACCAAGGCCGTCGGGGCCAGTAGGGAGCTACCAGAATCAGTTCTGCCTGTTCCTCTAGCATCTTCCCTATGACCTGAGGAATCAAAGGAAGAGGGGGGAATGCGTACAAGAGCCCTGGGGGCGACAGGCAGCGAAGAGCGTTGAAATTCTACACTCCCTGAGAGGGGTATCTGGACACGAACCTCGGAAGTTGGGCGTTGAGAGGGGATGCGAAGAGATCGACCACCGGAAGGCCAAACATCGTGACTGCCTCTTGAAAGAGCGACGGATGAAGACACCACTCCGTCTGATCTATTGTGGCCCGGCTGAGCCAATCTGCCTGGGTGTTGCAGATTCCTGAGATGTGTTCAGCCCTGATGGAGAGTAAATTGGTCTCTGCCCAACGACAGAGACGATCCGCCTCCTTCATGAGATGTTGTGACTGGGTGCCCCCTTGTTTATTTACGTGCGCCTTGGTGGCTGTATTGTCTGTGAGAACTAAGATATGCTGGTTGCGTACCTGCGGTAGAAAAGAACGAAGGGCCAGGTAAATAGCCTAGCCAATTGATATTGTAAGACTGTTCTCTTGCTGACCAGCGGCCCTAAGCTGTGGAGAATTGAAGATGAGCTCCCCATCCCAGCAGGCTGGCATCAGTGGTGAGGATGAGTCTATTGGGCTCCTTGAAGAGACAACCCTTGTTCGTTGTTAGCCTGGACTACCAGAGAAGTGAGGTGAGTACCTGTGTTGGAACCTTGACCTTGTGACAGGAGTTGCTTAGACCGGAACGTTGGAACAGCAGAAGGAACCACTGAAGGGATCTGGAGTGAAGACAAGCCCAAGGAATAATAGAAATACATGAGATCATCTTACCGAGAAGAGTAGAAAGATCAGCAAGAGAAACTTTATTTTGCGACCTGATCTGCTGCACTAGTTGTTGTATACTTTTCTGTCTTTCCTTGGAAAGGTAAACCTTGCCTACCCGTGTATCAATGATGGCTCCTAAATGTAGTAATCTGGTAGAAGGAGTTAATTGGCTTTTATCCCGGTTAATTGAGAAGCCACGTGCCCGCAAAATGCGTAGAGTGGTCTGGGTATCGTGGACAGCTTGTGTAGAGGATGATGACAAAATTAGAATGTCGTCTAGGTAACAGTGCAGTCTGATCGGAAGACCACGGATATGAGCAGCCAGAGCAGCGAGGACCTTGGTGAAAACACAGGGAGCAGAAGCTAATCCGAAGGGGGGGGCCCAATATTCAAAATGTTGGTTATTATAGCAGAACCTTAAAAACTTACGATGTGATGGTCTGATCGGAATATGCAAGTAAGCCTCCATCAGATCAACGGAGGTGACAAAGTCTCCCTCCCTGATGCTGGAAAGAATGGATTGTAAGGTGTGCATTTTGAATCTGCGGTAGACCAAAAATTTATTGAGGCGTTTCAGGTCCAAGATCGTTCTCCACGCTCCTGAACTTTTTTGGACTAAAAAGAGAAGAGAATAAAAACTGCACCCCTTTTGGTCCTCGGTAATCGATTGAATGGCCCGTATGCTTAAAAGATGCTGGATAGCTGCCTCCATAAGATTATGCTTGACCGAATTTTTGGAGACAGGGGATACCATGAAAAAATCGGATGGGGCAGATTGAAATTCTAGCGCTAAGCCAAACCTTACAGTGTCCCGGACCCAGGCATCAGACGTGGAAAAATCCCAGCAATCCGCATAGAACTTGAGACAGCCCCGTATGGGATGAGGCTCCACGTGGCTAGCGTGGGCACCTGAAAAATCTGCTGCCGGAGGTTCGAAAGGACCTTCTGGGTTGACTGCCCCTCCGGTATCTATCCCCGGGATCTGACCTATCTGAGGTCTGTCCCGGGCGGAAAAATTGGGATTTGTGCGCTCAAGACAGAAAGGAGCTCTGGAAGTATGGCCGAAAGGAGCTCCTCCACTTAACCATCTAAGTGAAGCCCGGTTAAAAAAGGAAGCAGCCGTGGCTGCTCTGATGGCCCAGACATCTGAGTGATGGACTTTGCGTAGGGCTATTTCAGCCCTTTTATCCTCAGGCCTTAAGGCCTCAAGCGACTCACTGGGAATCGAAGAAGAAGAGGCGAGCCCAACTATGGGATCATCGACCTCCGGGGTATTTAACAATTTGAGGTACTCTGGAGCCATGTTAAAGAACTTCCTATCATAACCCGTAGGAGCCGGGCATGTTGCAGGGGAACAGAACTGTTTCTGAACTAGGTCCATAAACATGTGAGGGACCGGTATCACCTCAGCTTGAACTGTGGGCTGATTAAAAAAGAGATCTTGAGGGCCCTCCTCTGCAGAAGACACAGGGGGAACTGCTGTGTCAATGCCTGCCGTGTTTTTTGCTTTAAACAAAAAAAGAGAGATTTAAATAGTTGTGGCTGAAACAGGCCAGTAAAAACAGGTTGATCAGGGGAGAGCCCTTCGTCTTCAGACATCCCTCCCTCTAAAAGATCCGGTTCAGATAACGAATGTTTGGAACCGTGAAGGGATTCTAGATCACTTTGTTCTAAGTGTTGCATTTGAAACAGTTCCTCAGCCTCCATGTCTAGATCCCCCCCTGTGGATCCTGCATAGGAATATCCTCAGCAGGGATTACCTGATCAGCGTGGTGTTCTGACCTGACTAGAGACTGAAGCGACTGGGTCTCAGGGTCAACAGGGGCAGGTTGATGCCGGGTCATGACCGCATGCTGTAAGCCGGCAGCGATCCCCTGCCTGATCGCCACCTCCATCCATGATCGCATTTGAGCAGGGATCTCCTCAGGTAAAGAAGAGTCCTGGCAAAGCCCCGCCACAGTCGGAGTGAAGGTGACTTCAGGAGGCCGCCTAGAGTTTGGCAGGTCGGATAGCTGAGTCTGTTGTCCCACTGAACCACGGCTATGCCTGGATGAAAGAGAAACATCTGGGGGGGGGACATACAGTTGAGGAGGGGCCTGGAGTAGGTGGGGAGGGTTGATGAGGAGGCCTTTGTACTTCTCGTGTACATTTATCTACTTGCTTCTCTAAGGCCCTATGGCGCCTTCTTGCATCATGTTCAGAAGCTTTGGAAATACCCCCCACATTTTTGGATTTGGATTTTGATTTGCCTTGAGAGGCTGAGAACCGCTACCCCCTGCCATAATAAGTCTGTATGATATAGAAAAATACAGATGGATAAATACAATTGCTGATATCTAGGCAAAAATGGCGGTTGGCACGCCCAGGGACCTGACCCAGCAAGGGAAGGGAGCCCTGATAATGGTATATTCCCCCGTTTGATCAGTTTAGAGGAGATGCTGAACTGTTAATTGAGATTGTCAATGAAACTATGGAATCACTAATCAGCCAGATTAAGAACGCCGACCGGGCCTTGTGGAAAAAAGAAGAGCCCACAACAGCGTTACTGCACAGGCTGACTCAGGCCCTACGTGCTCGCTGTTGTGCTGCTGGGAAGGACTGTGAGTGTTAGCCAACAGATAGTATTAAAAATTGAGAAGCACAAAAGTCCACAGGTTAGGGGACTCTTGCCTTGCAGGGAATCCCTAGAGAGCGAAATTTACTCTACACAGTCAATTAACAGAAGGCAATATTATCGGCAATGTGGCCATGCGGTCTCCTGCACTCAAAATGGCGGCCGACCGAATTTGGCATGCAGGCGCCACCAGCAGCAACGGTCCTGTCCCTTAATGGAGGATCTCCATTCCTTGTAAAAACGAACGACAAGGAAGAGAAAGGGAGGGAAAACGATTGCGCTCCACTCCCTCTGAAGAGAAACGGCGTTCGGGGGATCTTTCAAGCAATCGGCTTGCCATGCGTTTAGAGCGTGGCGCAATCGAACGGCAGGGGGGGTAGCGGGGGGGGGGGAACTGGAAAAACGACGTTCCCAGGGACCCCTGCTTAAAAAGGGGGTGCAGCAGGCGCTTCCCAATCAAAGGAAAAAATCCCGGATCTCCCTAAGGGAGAACTGAGGGACCCGTGCTCTCTATGCCCAATAAAATAATAATATTAACGAAGGCAAACCGAAATTCAAAAAGGAGGAAGAGAAAACCCAAAGGTTAAATGAAAAGGCACTGAAGAAATAAGAAAGGAGATAATGAGAATTGGGGGAAATAAAGAATTCACCTGCTTCGACCAGAGTAAACACTAACATAACCTATTCAGACAAGGCTGAGCTAAAACTGGGGAACGCTAGGGAGGAGTCCCGTGGAGGAGGAGGAGCGTTCCGAAGTTTAAGCTCAGCCTATCAGAAGGAAGACTGAACCAACCCCACACATTTGGATGCTCCGAGCAGCTCGTAGGAGAAAGGATTTGAAAATAGTAATGACTTGTCTACTTGTTGATGAGGCTAGTTCATATAGAGGATGCTGGAAAATGTGAACTCATTCGTTAATGCATGTATATAGAGAAGCACAATTTTTTAAAAACCTGTTTTGCAAAAACGACAATCTTTTGAACAATCTTCTTTACTGCTCAGTACTTTCAAATTACTCTAGAAGAAACAAAAATCTTCGGATGTTTTCATCCTGCTTGCAAGCTGCTAGCCAATAAATAGAATTCATAGGAAGTAGAGGAAATGGCTTGAGGCACGACAGCTGAGGCTGGAATGTGGGACTGCTGATGGTACTGGAGTTTGGAGTGTATCACAAATGAAACAGATATTTGAGCCTACAGTATATAAGTTCATCTAAACAAGACAAGATACGTATCCAGGGGAAAAAATGAAACGGGAGCATAATGAATCACACAGGATTGACAAAAAAGAAGCAGAGTCAGCCAAGAGCAGATTGCTATGGGCAGGCAAAGGAGAAACAGTTTATATTCTAAGAAAAAAGGTGAAGTCTTTTTCCAAGTATCTTATCCGCATGGAAATTCTAAGAAAGAAATATTGCTGTAATATGAGCTGGTGGACTAAGAAAATACTCATAAAATGCTTGTAAAGAGGCTATGAAAATGAAAGCAATGTAGAGGGGAGGACTAAAAGAACCACAGAGCTCGTAAAGAAATCAAAACACTGCATATCATTTATCATCAGTCTACCAACTTTAGAAAAAACACTTAACAGACCTACCTTTCTGATCTGTGTCTTCACACCCAAAAATATTGTTACATTTTAAATATGATGCAGAACTGATTTTTTTCTTTCTATCTCATTTTTTCAATCTATTTGAGATATTACTGAAATTTTGGAGTGCACTGATATAACCTATAATCATAATTAAAATATATGTTATAGTGTATATACCAGACCATTCATATTCAGGTCAGGTAAGACTTTTTGTATCTCTCACAAACCACCATTCTACTTTAAGAAAGCTCCTATTGTGTTTAGAATAGAATAGAATAGAATAGAATAACAGAGTTGGAAGGGACATTGAGGTCTTCTAGTCCAACTTCCTGCTTAGGCAGGAAACCCTACACCACTTCAGACAAATGTTATCCAATCTCTTCTTAAAAACTTCCAGTGTCAGAGCATTTACAACTTCTGGAGGCAAGTTGATCCACTGATTAATTGTTCTAACAGTCAAGAAATTTCCTCTTAGTTCTAGATTTATCTCTCTCCTTGATTAGTTTCCACCCATTGTTTCTTGTCCTACCCTCAGGTGCTTTGGAGAATAGGTTGATTGCCTCTTTTTTGTGGCAATCCCTTAGATATTGGAACACTGTTATCATGTCACCCTCTAGTCCTTCTTTTCATCAAACTAGACATAGCCAGTTCCAGAAACTGTTCTTTATATGTTTTAGTCCGCAGTTCCCTGTTGCTCTTCTCTGCACTCTTTCTAGAGTCTCAACATCTTTTTTTACATCATGGTGACAAAATAGTTCCTTTTTAAAAATATTTTTTATTTTTTTACAAACGTATCATTTTGTGAACAGTGTGGCACCAGGGTGTCTTACATTTTAAAACAAATATGATAATATTCTTCATATTTAATACAGTTGACAATCTTAATATTGATACACATATTTTGTTAAATTGTAATATTTCACTCTTTGATTATTCACCATTTCAATATTTTATTTTTGTGTCAATCTCCATATTCTGAATATCCCTCTTTTAATTACAAATAAAATATTATTAATCACATTTGTGGTGTTTAATAGTCTTATATAATTCTAATAAAAAATCACCAATTTATATTGGGTTATAATCTTCAATTATTTATCCCCTTTCTGATTTCTATGCCACTATTATATTGACTAAAATAGTTAATGGGTTAAAAAGCATTCTTAATTGTAAATCTGCAGTGAAGCAGTTACACTATGGATAGGGAGGTCTGCTCATTTTTCTATTTAATTAAATTAGAAATAGGTATATTGTGACATGTTCCGTGTATACACTTATGCCCACAGAAGAACTGATGTGGTTTCCATCTTCAAAAAATCAGATCTAGGAAAATGCAGACCAATCAGTCTAACATCAATACCTGAGAAGGTACTAGAAAAGGTAATCAAAAAGCAGATCTGTGAGCATTTAAGAAACAAATAAAATTTTAACTAGAAACCAGCATGGGTTTGTTAAAAACAGATCATGTCAAGCCAATCTTATTTCATTCAAAGAGACTAAATTAATAGACCAGAGAAATGCTGTGGACATAATCTGCTTCTTAGTAAATTAGAAAAAAGTGAGGTAGACAGCTTCACTACCAGTTAAAATGGTAGCCATATGACTGACAAGCCATACTCAACAAGTCTTCCTTAATAGTACTATATCTATATGGAAAGAAATAAGCAGTGGGGTACCACAAGGTTCCATCTTAAGCCCAGTACTCTTCAATATCTTCATAAACGACTTAGGGAATAGAAGGGGGACTCATCAGATATGCAGATGACACTAAGATGGCAGGAATAGCCAACATCCTAGATGATAAGATCCAGATGGATCTTGACAAACATTGGGTGCTATCTAACAAAATGAAATTCAATGTAGAAAAAAGTAATACCTTACACTTAGGCAAGAAAAACTACAGGTTTTCCACAGTCATGTGAACATATTTTGTGTTCTTGGCAACCAGCTCATCTTTATGACTTAGTTGCAGCATCTCTGGTCATGTGATCATTATTCTAAGAAAAAAATCCATTCAGAAGAATGGCTTAACACTTATGATTGTGGTGCTTGTTTAACCTCAAAAAAATTCCTAAAATCATGTCATGCAGGTGCATGACTTACAGCTATTATGACATGAAAATGGAAATCTAGTCCCAATTGTGATCATACGTCAAGGACTACCTATAGTAGACTCACAGTTTATAACTTTTTTTGGTTGTTTTTTAATCACTGTCAATGACATGTTGGGATAAAGAACCAGCTGGGAACTTTATTTTAAGAAGTTAGACAAATATTTACTGGTAAAACTGGCATTTCCCATATTGGGTTAATATTCATTTTTTTAAAAATCACCAATATATTATTATATTCTATATATTAGTCTTCTCATAACTCTAGAAATGTTGGATTACAATTTTAAGAATACCAAATTGATGTTCACAGATTTATGGATGCTGTCAGTTAATTAAAACAGATGGTAGAGAACCAAACCAAGGAGAGCTAAAGTAAATGATGTGTGACAGAAAGAGATCATGATCAAAACTAAATATATAAATTCACTAAAAATAAACTATATGCCATGTGTCAGTTTATGTATATTCACACATTTTTAATACCTTTATCTTTGTTTTTTTCTTTTCCAAGGGAATCCAGTTTCTTTCTCAATGATTTCTTCCTCTTTTGTCCATCTAGAACATACAAGCAATAAATGTTAGCAAGTACAGCAAGGGTTTTCTGCATGAAGTGTCAAGTTTAATTTACCAAATGCCAGATAACATATGAATCATTTTATCTATCTGAAATAATGGGCTGGTACCTAGAAAAATATGTTTTTTGTATATTTGCTTGTAACATTCTACAAATCTCATAATAGGCTTATAAATAAACCTGTCCATTATACAAACTATTACTGGTTTATAATAAAAAGTTCATATCTCTTTGAGATTAAGCCTACTTTATACTTCATGATAATGTTTAGATGACTTCTGCTCTTAATAGCAGAAGTCATACTCGCTAACATTTTCTAATGCATCTATTTTTGTAAATAGACTTTTAAAAAAGGTATTTTATAATAAAATGTTCTACTATGATTAAGAAACTTAAATTGCTTTAACATATCAACTTAGTATATGAATTGTAAAGTAGAACTCCACTAATTTTCTAGGCAATTAAGCAGATATTTATTTGTTCAGCTTGAGAACTTAATTGTTTGCCTCAACTTGCCATTTCAGAATATTTAAGGAATGGACCTGTAACCTGACTATGCTACTTTAAATTGCAGACTGGTTTGAATGCTTTTCCATTCAACAAAAAGTGGGGGTGTAAACAGCAAAAAGTACATCACATTATCTTCATGGGTCTCATGCGGCTTACAACAAACAGTTCCAATTGCAGAATTCACCAATCTAGGGAACATTAGTGTTTCGTAAGTGTTATCTCAGCAAATACACATTTCAAGGTAATGGACAGAATTACTCTTTGAAGGCAAAAATACACATTTATGCCCAACTTCTAAATTTGAAAAAAAGAAAAGGTCAGATGCTATTCTCTGGCTTTCTGCTTCAATTCCCACTTTCCACACATGTAGAGCTTTGATAAATACACATAGTCTCTGAAAGAGACTAGTGAGAGATGACATCAGAGAGGATGTAGGGAAGAACTATTAAACCATTTCCTTGGCTGTCCTTTCTCCACAGAAATTCTTCTGCTGTCATTTCAAACTAAAAGATAAAATTACTCATAAAAGTTTCCTATGCAAACTGATTAAACATAGGATAAGAGATTTTATTTTTGTAGCGGTAACTGAATAAGAAACAAAAAGCAGAGAGTAAAAAAAATCTCTGCTTGGTTCATGCAGTGATGAGATGCAAACACATTTATGTAGATCGGCATTTTTAATTTGTTCAGAAATGATACAAAGGGAGAATTGTGCAATAAAGTCCCAAACTGCTTTGAGTGGTTAAAATAAAAAGAGACATTGATATTTCTTCAATCTGGAGGAATTACTGCAGCAAAACTTGAATTACAGCAGCAAAAGTTGCATGCAAGCTGCTAAGTAAAATGCTAATTGCACATAAATCCAACTACAAATATATATCACACAGTTTATCTAGGAATCATGGGACAGCAGTATAAAATACTGTGAAGACATTAACTGAATGGTTCAGTATTTTTAGCAATAAAGAAAATATCACCAATGTCATTACTTCTTTATATAAGCACTGATCTTACACAGAATATTTTATCCCTGAACTTTAAAACATTTGAAGGTTTTTATTTTGGAAAAGGTGAGAGCTGGAGCATTCTGTACTAATTATGGTTTACAGGTAGGCTTCAAAGGCAATCTGTGTAGTATAGAGCAGGGGTTGCCAACCTTTTGGACCTCAGGGACCACTAAACTCATAATTTTAGATCCCAGGGACCACTAACTGGTTCTGTGGGCATGGCCTAATTTGTTGGTGTGGCTTGGTGGTCATGTGACTGGCTGGGCATGGCTTGTATGTAAATATTATAAATATTTATATAAATATTGAATTTTTTATAAAAAAAGAGCAACTTTTACCCAAAATCAGGCAAAGCAGGCAGGCAGATTGAATTGCTCACAGAATCACAGATTCATTCAGAGATCTATCTATCTGCCATTCGCTAGCTCAGTCTGTCACATAAAATTTGCTTGCAAGCAAACTCATAAAATTTGCTAAGCAAGCAAACTCACAAAAATAACTCACAACACACATGTACGTAAATATTGATTTTTTTTATAAAAAAGCAACTTTTATCCAAAATCAGGCAAAGCAGGAAGATTGAGTTGCTCACAGAATCATTGAGTGATCTATCTATCTGCCATCGGCTAGCTCAGTCTCTCAAATTTGCTTGCCATGAGTTTGCACTGAATTTGCTTGCAAAAAACCTTCAGTCCTAAGGGAGGTTCAGCTGTGCTTAGCTAAAAAGCAAGAAATCCAACCATTTCCTGCTTCCTAGCTAATCTAAATCTCCGGGCACATCAGAACAGATGATGGACGGAAAAAGGAAAAATAGCAACTTAGCAGACAAGTTTGCCAGGTAAGGAGTGAGTGGGCGGGGAGGGTTCCCATGGGCCATATGGGCTGAGCAGCCTTGTGTTTCTGCGCAGCCTGGATTAATTGCTTTGGGGGGTGTTCCAGGGGTGAGATTTCTCTGCGGCCCACCAAAATTTTCTCATGGCCCACCAGTGGGCCATGGCCCACCGGTTGGTGACAGCCAGTCACATGACCACCAAGCCACACCAACAAATTAGGCCACGCCCACAGAACCAGTTAATGGTCCCTGGGATCTAAAATTATGAGTTTGGTGGTCCCTGAGGTCCACAAGGTGGGCGACCACTGTTCTAGAAGCACCATTAATGTTGGAGCAGATCTAGCTATAAGAAGTGACCATTCTATAGACCAGGGACAGGGCCCCGAACTAATTTCTCCTAGTTTCTTGGCTTCCTTCACTTTAGGAAAGTGGGTAACCACTAATACCCATTTCTAGGAGAAGCCTACTAGATGGATTGATTCCAATGGGCCACTATATTCCACACTAATTATGTCTTACAAATGGACATCAAAGGCAGCTGAGTATCATCTATGGCCTATCTGATTATATCTTCATAAAACAGTATATATGAATCCAGAAAGTCCTAAGTATAGCTTCCCACTCAAGAAACAACTCTGGAGCATAGCTAGTACTGTAAGGTTCAAAGTAACTCCATCTTCAAAATCAGCTTATTTTACCCCACTCAATTCCTTATAGCATAGCCTCTAGATAAGGATCAAGACTTCCACAGCCCGGGACAAATGGTGATATACAGTTGGCTATAATCAAGCATGCTGATGATCTCTCCCATCTTTTTCAGGAAAACAATTAACATGAGGTAATCCTGAGAACCCAGTGTCAATATAAAGAGAAACTAAGTAGATATATTTATCAGTGGAAGTTTAGCAAATAGAATGTGAAGATCATTAATCAATCTTCAGTCTTCCAAATCAGCAAATAGCTTAATTTTCAAATTAAGTATGCTGGTCTCAACCAAGCAATGAAAATAAAACAAATTAAAGTTCAACCAAATTACCCATGACAAATAGAAACCAACCTATTGAGCCACCATATTGTGCTGAATGTCAAGATATCTATTTCTCTGTGGGTAATTACTGCAATAAAGAGGGCTTTAAAACAATGTTTATTTATTGCAGGCAAGATGAATAGATTAGAGAAACTACAAAAATCAGAAGGGTTGAGACAAAAGAATTTCAGATCCAAAAGAACATCATTATCTACTGAATGTTTCCCATTGTTGAATGATAAGCAACTCGATTCCCAACCTGAAATCTTAAAAATTAGTACAGATAATACAATCAGTACAGATTTTATCTGAGTCCAAGGTATTATTATGATCATGAATACTACAAAAATTTTTTCCAGATATTGTACCCAGCTGCAGCTTCATTTAGTGTGGCCTCCACCAATCTGACACCTTATTTATTTATTTATTGAAAAACATCATAAGACTGAAGTTCACTTTAGTTTACATATTTTTCAAACTATCCAAACAAATCGTTTGGAGAAAAATCTATCCCATAGGAATATCAGAAACAGTTCTACAAGATCTGAGGGCTTGTAAAAAAATCATAGTCAGATGAAAGTATTTAGCATCAGATAGAAAAGGTTACTTGCATGCTTTGGGGTAAAATGAAAGAATAAAGCTGCAAAAATATAACTATCATTATATTACTATCATTCACATTCAGCCTGATTAATATATGTAGTGCTGGAAATCTTTGAACTGGAATAGTCCCCTTGAATGTATACACTTTGTTTAGAGAAGCTCATGAATTATTTTGTTAAATAAAAATAAATTATTCACTTGATTTTTAATTTTTTTTAGTAGAGCATGGGGTCATTTCATGATCCTGTGCTCAACTAATTAGCACTGTTTTGAAATACTTTGTCCTGGCAACATCAAAGCTACACAAATAGGAGGCTGCAGGCTATGGGATTTCGGGTAGTCCTCAACTTATGATCACAGTTGAGAATTGAGTTTTGGGAGTTAAGTGGTTGTGGTTGTAGTCAAGAAACCCATGTGATGGGATCCTATTTTTCAACTATTTTTACTGTGGTAATTAAGTGAATGACGTGGTTGTGTGAATCACATGGTTGTTAAGCAAATTCATTGTCCCTAATGGACATTTAAATCAGCAAAAAACATCACAAATCACAGTCACATGACTGCAGGATAATACAACTGGTCACAAATGCAACTGGGCTTTCAAGTGCCCAAAATGATGGAATGTGGGCAGATGGTATAATTTTTTGCTATGGGCAGAAATGCTTTACAAGTTGTAAAGCAATCTTTCTGTGGCCATCATAACTTTGAACCATTGTTAAATGACTGATCATTAAGTCAAAGACTATAAAGTGCAGAAAATTGCAAATTTAATACATGCTACTTCTAGTTAACTTTGAAAGATGGTAAGAAGAAATGACAGATGTGGAACAAATTTTATCTGAAATGGCAGAAAATACTGAAAAAGAAACTGCAAGAGAATAATTTGGAAAAGGACACTTTGCTAGATATAGAAAGTAAACTAGTTGTTTTAAAAATTGAAAGGAAAATTTAATTAAACAAAGAGAACATCCAAGAAAAAATTCTTATCAGATTTACTAAAGAGACTTGTTAAAGTCTTAAAAGAAATATATAGAATGAGGTAAAAAAGAAAAGGACACTTTGTTAGATATAGAAAGTAAACTAGTTTTTTAAAAAATTAGAAGGAAAATTCAAATATTAAACAAAGAGAGCATCCAAGAAAAAAATTCTTATCAGATCTACTAAAAAGACTTGTTAAAGTCTTAAAGAAATATATAGAATGGGATAAAAAAGAATTGAAAAGAACTCATATCCTACATTTCAGTGAATTAAAAATTGTTAGAAGGAATAATGAAGGAATACAAAATTGGTTTATTTGATCAAAGTTAAAAGAGAACATTTGTTTTGCAAAGGTCTGGTGATTTATGGACTTTTTGCTGATAACAGGATCGAAAATGTTTTATGAATTTGCTTATAGATAAGGCATGGGATATAGAATGAAGAGATACCTGTTTATAACCTTCAGGAGGGAAAGAGTTATTAAATTTGTACAAATATGCTTGTTGAAATGCAGATTGGAAGTCACTTCTTTATATGGGTATTACATTCTTTATTTTCTTTTTCTTTTTTCCTATACTTTTTATTCTTATTTTCCATTTTCTAAAATTAGTTTGTGTTAATTTCACTATCATAATTAAATTCTTATTAAAATATATTAAAAGACCTTTTAATTATTTTTCTTATTTTTTTTCAGCAACCAGAGTTGTACAATAGACTGTGGAAATTTATTTTGACTTTAGCTACTGGACTTCATATTTTTGGAAGTGAAAATTTGCTTAGTTCTGAGAAAGTCACATAAAGATTTTATTGTTATTAATACATAGTATACTTGATAAAAATACATTTACATGTCTATTGATTTCCCATCAGTCCACTTGAAAACAGAGCCTAGTATAGACCTACCAGATCTCAGATGGAAAACTCTAAATGAATAGTAAACAGCAAAAAATAGATTCAAAATCCATCTATTTTAATGGTAGCCTAGAGTTTTGCATAAAGCTCTATGAAAATAATGCACAAAAATTTGCAAATATTTTTTAAACTTGAGTTGGCTGAATAAAGATACTTTCTGTATCAATTTTAGATTCCTCCCCCATTTTATGATGTTATTATTTACATTATATTATTTATATATTTTTAACGACAAGGACTTCTGTTTTCTAAAACTGCTGTCTAATGCATTAAGAGATTATTTATAATTCACAGTTTTTAAGTGTTACTAAATTTCAAATTAAATTGTTTCTATTCTACTACTATAAATAACTAAATATAAAGTCCACAGACAAGGAATAAGTAAAGAGTAATAATGTACCATGCCCAAAACCCTCCACCAAAACATAGATTAGAAAAATTATCATATCCACTGTGTAAGAAAAATAAAAAATTACATAAAGAGTAGAAAAAAACAAAGCTTTAATAATCCACTGTATGCCAAAACGAACACAAAAAGCACATTCCCATTTGTATTCAGAACAGAACAGAAACATACAGGGCACAAAACCAAATACGGCATAATAAAGGTTCTGATTGATAAATAGTTCTGCTCGCTTTGGATACAGTTTTCTAAAAGAATTTTTTTATATATAATTGAGCTCAATTAGTGATCAGTGAATTAAAATATTGTCATGTTGTATATGTGTTCTGTATATGTATTTTTATCTTGGCTGTTCACCGCCCCGAGTCCCTTTAGGGAGAGGGGGCGGTATATAAGTCTAATAAATAAATAAATAAATAAATAAATAAATAAATAAATAAATAAATAAATAAATAAATAAATAAATAAAATTAATCAATTGGCTTAACTAAATCAACTGCAAGCTAGTAAAGTCCTATATGTGGAGCTTCAGGATCTCCAACTGTTTGCAAGAAAAGGTTGGGGTAGTATAGAAATGACAAATTCCTACAAAATATAGATTTTGATCTCCACATTATAACTTAGAATGCAAGAACAACAAAATCTGTCCAAGCATCTTCTTAATAAACAAATCTGTTGCATGTCAAATAATAAGGTCAATCAGGTGAACATATGACTTTAAGATTTCGAGATCTATCACAATGTATATTATTTGTGTAAAGATATCATGACTTTATTCTACAAATGATGCTATCTGCATAATTACGTTACTATTCCAATGATAAAAAAGGATGTAATTTTAATTATTTATATAGTGACACCACAATAATCAGAATGATGGCAGCTGGTATAATTCCATAAAGCAAATGTCTATCTTTTGATTTAAAAAAAGGAAAAGAAAATATTGGCTATGATTTACTTTCATTTAATTGCTAGCAACTCAGCATATAGATGTGTTCTTACCTTTAGGAATAGTTATTTGGCATCCTAAGTCACAGTCCTGCTGCAACTGACAGAAGGCCACTTCCTGTAGTCGGGCACGCTCCAGTTCTGAAAGGCTCTGAATAGGAACAGATTTCAGCCGAACGCTGCGCCCTGACATGCTGTTCCAAGTGAAATCACCCTGTAAGAATTCAAGCAGGAAATATGTCGTGTCACATATACATCAACAAGTGAGCAAAATATTATTTTATTATGTGGTAGATTGGCTGGGAAAGGAATGGAGAATCAACAGTGGGCAGATTCTCTTTTAAATGGTAGCTCAATCCAGATGGGGAAAATTCTGGGAAAAAGAATTCAAAGAGTCCCACCTTAATTAACTCACCATCAATAAGGCTGGGAAATTTCTAATACAGCCTCCAAAATACTACATTTATCTCAGACTAGTGTTGAAAATATGATAATTTATTGAAATCTGTAGTTTCTGCTTGCTACTTACTTGGACCGTGCCATTTATACAACACTAAAAATATAATATAATCGGGCTTTATTAAGCTAGTGTTCATATTTTCCTGTAACAACATTCAATTTTTTAGTTGGTTTTATATGTATTAAAGAAATGTGTTCAAGTAAATGTTGAATAAATCGTTGGACTTAATTGTATAAATATACTACAGTATTTAAGTTTTATGATTTTATTAAGGTAATTCTTGCTTTATGACCAATGAACCTGGATTTCTCATTGTAAGACATAACAGTTATAAGTTGAGGCATCCGCATGACTCAACATGACTTCCCAGGCAGAAGGAAATCAACAACTAGCACATGACCTGAATGTGTTTTACTGCAGGTTTGAAAAGAAACTACAGCCACCTATCTCCACAACTCACATCTCAAACACACCAACAATAGCCAAGCCTCCTACAACTGGCCCCACTCCATTGGGCTCACAATCTCTGGTGATCACAGAAAAAGAAGTGCAAGATCTATTACACAGACAAAAGCCAGGAAAAGCACCAGGGCCAGACAAGATAACTCCTTCTTGCTTAAAAGTCTGTACTGAGCAATTGACTCCCATCTTCACTCGAATCTACAATAGATCACTAGAGATGTGCTATGTTCCTTCCTGCTTCAAACATTCTACTATCATCCCAGTGTCAAAGAAGCCCTCCATCAAGGAACTGAATGACTACAGATCAGTTGCTCTAACATCTGTAGTTATGAAAATCTTTGAAAGGCTTGTGCTGTCCCACCTGAGAACCATCACGGATCTGCTGTTAGATCCCACGCAGTTTGCATACTGAGCAAATAGATTCTCAGATGATGCAGTTAACATGGCTCTGCATTACATCCTACAACACCTTGAATCTCCAAATACTTACGCAAGGGTCCTCTTTGTAGACTTCAGTTCAGCATTCAATACCATCATTCCAGACACTCTTCTAAGTAAATTAAACCAACTAGCAGTATCTGAACACACTTGTAAGTGGATCATAAGCTTCTTTACAGACAGGAAGCAGCAGGTGAAGCTAGGCAGAATCACATCCGATACCTGTACAATCAGCACAGGGCCCCCCAAGGCTGTGTGCTATCTCCACTTCTCTTCTCCCTATATACCAATGACTGCATCTCAAACGATCCATCTGTTAAAATACTGAAGTTTGCTGATGACACAACAGTCATTGGTCTCATTCGAGACAACGATTGAATATGCATACAGACAGGAGGTTATACAACTTGCCTCATGGTGTAACCGGAACACACACAAAACCGTAGAAATGGTGATAGACTTTAGAAGAAACCCTCTCATATTACCACCTCTTACAATACTAGACAACACAGTATCAACAGTAGAGATCTTCAAATTTCTAGGTTCTACTATATCACATGACCTAAAATGGACACCTAACATCAAAAACATCATCAAAAAAGCACAACAAAAAATGTTCTTTCTGTGCCAACTCAGAAAGCTCAAAGTGCCCAAGGAGCTGCTGATCCAATTCTACAGGGGAATTATTGAGTCTATCATCTGCACCTCTATAACTGTCTGGTTTGGTTCTGCAACCCAACAAGACAGACACAGACTTCAGAAGATAATTAGGACTGCAGAAAAAACAATTACTACCACCCTCCCTTCCATTGAGGACCTGTATTCTGCACGAGTTAAACAAAGGGCTGTAAAAATATTTACAGACCCCTCACATCCCAAACATAAACTGTTTCAACTCCTTCCCTCAAAATGACGCTATACAGCACTGCATACCAGAACTAGACACAAGAACAGTTTTTTCCCTAAAGCCATCACTCTGTTAACAAATAATTCCTTCAACACTATTCAACTATTACCAAGTCTGCACTACTATTACTGTTAATCTTCTCATCACTCCTTATCACCCATCCCCTCCCACTTGTGATTGTAGGACTGTAACTTTGTCCCTTGTATCCTTACGATTTATATTGACTGTTTCCTAGTATGATTTGATTGTTGATTGTACCCTATGACTATCATTAAGTGTTGTACGTTATGATTCTTGATTCTTAACGAATGTATCTTTTCCTTATGTATATTGAGAGTATTTACACCAAGACAAATTCCTTGTGTGTCCAATCACACTTGGCCAATAAAGTATTCTATTCTATGACTGACTTGATTTTACAAGTTCTTTTCAGCAGTCATTAAGTGAACACCATGGTCGTTAAGTGAGTCAATGCATACCGGGAGGGAGTGTTTTTTGGCCAGTTTCCAGCAAAAATGTTGTAAATTGTATCATATCACTGCGGAATGCTGCAACCAGATTTAAAGGTGAACAAGTTGCCAAATGCCGTTGGCCTCTAGTCAAGCCGGAACTAACTGCTGATCAGGTAATACCTTTTGAGGATATTCCGATGCAGGATGCTCAGAGAGGGGATCTGGACATGGAGGCTGAGGAGCTGTTTCAAATGCAAGATTTGGAACACAGTGACCTAGAGTCCTTTCATGAGGTGGAACACTCCTTATCCGAACAGGATCTTTTAGAGGGGGGGATGTCCGAGGATGAGGGTCTCTCCCCGGACCAACCGGCGTTTACTGGCCTGTTTCAGCCTCACCTATTTAAATTCCTCTTATCTAAGGCAACTAACACGGCTGGCATCGACACATCAGCTCCCCCCGTGGGTCCTGCAGAGAAGGGTCCCCAGGATTTATTTTTTCATCAGCCTACTGTTCAGGCTGAAGTGATCCCTGTTCCTCCAATGTTCATGGAACTAGTTCAAAAACAGTTCCGTTCCCTTGTTCCATGTCCGGCTCCTACTAGTTACGATAGGAGACTCTTTAATATGGCCCCAGAATACCTCAATTTGTTAAATATACCGGAGGTCGATGAACCCATTGTGGGTCTCGCCTCTCCTACTTCTCTTCCAAGCGAGCCTCTTGAGGTTTTAAAGCCTGAGGATAAAAGAGCCGAGGTAGCGCTACACAAAGCCCATCACTCTGATGCTTGGACTATCAGAGCTGCCACGGCGGCCTCATTTTTCAATAGGACTTCACTCAGATGGCTCAAACAACTTTGTGAGCATGTCCCTGCATCTAATCTAAGGGCCCATCAGGACATTGCTAAGCTCACGGCGGCTACAGAATTTTCAGCCGATGCGACCTTTCATGGCATAAAATTTTCTACCAGAGCCATTGCATCTCATCTTTCAGCCAGACGCTCCTTTGGCTTAAGCCTTGGCAGGCGGACATCAAGCCAAGGCGCACCTAAACAAGCAAGGGGGCACACAGTCTCAACCTCTCATGCAGGAGGCGGAACGTCTCTGTCGTTGGGCAGAGACAAATTTACTTTCTATCAGGGCAGAACACATCTCGGGCATCTGCAATACCCAGGCAGATTGGCTCAGCCGGGCCACAG
Source organism: Bungarus multicinctus (assembly GCA_023653725.1). Lineage (NCBI taxonomy): Eukaryota > Metazoa > Chordata > Lepidosauria > Squamata > Elapidae > Bungarus > Bungarus multicinctus. Next base: position 11,959,892 of record CM042851.1, on the reverse strand, counting down.
TCGATCCCACGGAGTGGCATCTTCATCCGTCGCTCTTTCAAGAGGCAGTCATGAAGTTTGGTCTTCCGGAGGTCGATCTTTTCGCCTCTCCTCTCAATGCCCACCTGCCACGGTTCGTGTCCTGATTCCCCTCTCAAGGGGCGGAGGATTTCAACGCCCTTCGCTGCCCGTGGCCCCCAGGGCTCTTGTACGCCTTCCCCCCTCTTCCTTTGATCCCTCAGGTCATACGGAAGATGCTAGAGGAATGGGCAGATCTGCTTTTGGTGGCTCCATACTGGCCCAGACGCCCTTGGTTCGCCGATCTCTGTTGTCTGTCGGTGTTCAAACCATGGAGGATTCCTCTGGACAGGATTGTGCTAACCCAGGGTCCTCTTCAACATCCAAACCCTCAGTGGTTCCAATTGACTGTCTGGAGGTTGAGCGGTCGCGTTTAATCAGCAAGCAACTATCCAACAAGGTTATTTCAACCATCCAGGCTGCAAGGCGCCCCTCAACAAATCGCATTTATAATGCAACTTGATCCATATTTACCAGCTGGTGTTCCCAATTTCATATTGATCCGCGATCTCCTTCGATTGCTCAAATTTTGGAATTTCTACAAGCTGGTCTCGATAGGGTGCTTTCACCAAATACCTTGAGAAGACAAGTTTCTGCCCTTTCTTCCGTGATTGACCATGAGAATTTCCCATCTCTTTCTCATCACCCTCTTATTCGCGCCTTTCTTAGGGGTGCTACTAATTTACGACTGCCCATGGTTCATCGTTATCCTACTTGGGATTTGAACAAGGTCCTTCTGGCCCTTACCAAACCTCCTTTCGAACCGATTCGTTCCACATCACTACTATTTCTTACATATAAGGTTGCTTTCTTAGTGGCCATTACTTCAGCTCAGCACATTTCCGAGTTGGCCTCCCTGTCCATCAGGTCAGATCTCTGTGTTTTTCATGCAGATAGGGTTGTCCTCCGGCCGGATCCCACGTTTATTCCAAAGATTAATTTGGCTTTTCACAGGGCACAGGAGTTGGTCTTGCCCAATTTCTGTCCTCATCCTTCCCGAGAGTTGGAACATCAGTGGCATAAGTTGGATGTCCAACGTGCCTTGAAGGTCTATATCCATCGCACGGCATCCTTTAGGAGGACAGAGGCCTTGTTTGTTGTATTTCTGCCTCATAGTCAAGGTACTAGGGCCTCTTTCACCATCATAGGTTGTTGGTTGCGGGCCACCATTGCTAAAGCTTATCAGGCCCAGGCCCTAGCAGTTCCCAGGGGCATCACGGCGCACTCCACTCGCAGTGCTGCCACCACGGCGGCTTGGGCCACCCAAACTCCTATCTCTGACATTTGTCGGGCCGCCACATGGGCGTCTCCTTCCCCCTTTATCAGACATTATAAGGTTGATGTCTTTGCATCTGCAGATGCGTCCTTTGGTAGGAGGGTGCTACAGGGTGTGTGCAGGACAGCAACAGACTCCAGGTCCAGCCAGCATCCCGCCCATAGTCCAGGCCAAGCTTTGGTATGTCCCAATCAAATAGATGCTCCGAGCAGCTCGTAGGAGAATAGGCGTTGGTTCTTACCTGATACGCCGGTTCTCTCCGAGCTGCGAAGGAGCATCCATCCCCACCCTGTGTGTATTATTGCTGTCTGTTTTTATTCCTTCCATCTGTGGGAGTCCTGCTATACGACCAAGCTGATGTACTAGTTTCTCAGAAGCGACATCTGCCTTTTCACTGCGATCTTCGCTAAAACTGGGGAACGCTGGGAGGAGTCTCGTGGAGGAGGAGGAGCATTCCGAAGTTTAAGCTCAGCCTATCAGGACGAAGACTGAACCAACCCCAATCAAATGGATGCTCCTTCGCAGCTCGGAGAGAACCGGCGTATCAGGTAAGAACCAACGCCTAATCCCTCCAATCTAGGAACAGCTGCAACTGGTGCACAATGCAAAGCTGTTTGAAGGCCCTCCTAGCCATAATTTCCACCAACTCTTCAAATAGGAGCCGCAAAGAGCCCCAGACTGCTCACAGACCTGTCTGAGGCAATGCCTCTCCTAAAGTTATATTGTATTTTATTTTATTGTAACAGTACATACATATTTCTTACATTTGTAAGCAAGTTAAGTTGCAAATAACATCAAATCTTCGATCACTGAGTAACAAGAGATACACATTTGTCTTTCCAATGAAGGACAAGTCTCTTTAAAACAGAATGGAGAATCTACTGCTATTGCTGAATTGTCAATTTTTATGTTAAAGGTATACAATATAAAAAATATGGGCATCTAAATATGTTTTGTATGTTTTAAGACACATGCAATATGGAATGTTTAATGAAAATCTGCTGCTTAAATTACACAATCATTTTGTAATCAGAATAGTTAAAACAGATTTGTTATTATCACCAAAGTTTAGTTTTCTGTTGTGGTATTGTACTGTTATATTGTTTTATTGTAGCTTCTAAGTTTATATTCTTTGCAGATTTTAATGTATTTCATGTTTGTTTTTTAGAGTTTACGGTTTTATATTTTATAAATTGACAAGAGCTTTTGAGTGGGTGGTAAATGATAAAAAGAAATACATGAGGTATCCCACAATGTTCACTGATTAATTGCTTCAATAAAAAGCATTTTTAAAAAGATCTATTTGTGGCCACCCTAGAGCTGTTAGACAACCATGTTGTATTTATAAAATAAAAGAAACATGAATTTACCATTTTGAAGGCAGAATATTAAAGCTTTCTAGAAGTCTAAGATCATAAAATATAAATTTGGAAGAGATCTTTGAAATTTTTTTTACCCCAAACAGGGTCAGTCAGTGCAGGAAAGTTCTACCTCACCTGTGCCATGCCATGCCATGCCATGCCATATACCACTGTGATACTATTTCTTAAACCCAAGTCATTATCACTGACAACTTGATAATTTATGATTCTTTAATTCTGTCAAAAGATCTCCAAAGAAAAAAATGTTTTGCTATTGTTCATTTACTCCCAATTGCACTACAAACAATGCAGTGTAAACTTAGTCAATGATTCTGAATTCTTACTTAAGTCAATGTAACATTATTGTGATGTTGTTAGTGATGTTGTTTGTTATCTGTCATATTTTGGAGAAAGGTTATATTATGAACACTTCAGTTACCTGTTCTACTTAATGTAGTTATATTTGAAAACTACAACCTGATTATAGTAAAACAGACCCATTATTCTACCGCCTGTTAGGGAGGTTCATTTCAAAATTTGTTTCTCTGCCTGTTACAGAGTTGTGGGCTACACTTTCTCTTATATGGTTGTTCCCTAGGCAGCATTTTCCCTCACCAGTTCTCAAGACCATTCCCACATAATACAATTACAGTTGCACTGATTGGCTTCATCCTTATTGAGACTCTTTAAACTTAGGTAATTAGATATTATTTATAGGGTTCAAGCCCTTTATCAGAAATTGAATTTATGGACCTTCAAACTTTATATGACTACAGTTAATGCACTATATACACATGGTATCTCGTAGTGGTCAATGTATTTGAAACTACCACAGAGAATATACATTGTGTAAAAATGAAGGTGAAAGTCATGTAAAACATGGGACATAACATATTAGAATATCTGCATCACTCTGCTCTAACAACTTAAGGGAAGTAGACTATATATACACCGTTGTGACAGAGCTTCCAAATGCCACTTCCTGCAACTGCTGAATACTAGGACCTGCATAACTATAGAACTATATCATCATCTAAAGAACAAACAGACATTAGTTTTTGGTAGAGGTCTGAATACCTTAGAGTAATATCTGATTTAAGCTACAGATTTTAGCCAAAGTCTCCTTTGACCAGAGTTTGGTTCCTCTGACTAAATAGATACAACAAAATGGCTTTCTTGGCAGCAATACGAAATGGTTTGACATTGCTTTCTGAGATGTTTTTTCCAACTTTAGCATGGAACACCTTGAAATTTCCTGGTGGTTTTCCATGCTAGATTTTCCAAAGTAGATTTGACCCTACTCAACCTTTTTCAAGATCACTTTTTCTCTTGCTAAACAAATGAATCAAGGAATAATATTAGAAAGAATGGGTTCATTAAGATCAAAATTTCTACCTATTTATTTTTCTTTCACCTTCTTTGATTGGTCAGTTCCATTTTAGAACTTTAAAAGAATTGTTGCACTGCAACAAACTTCTGTAATATTGTAATTCCTTAACAGTATGCTTTAAAACTTTTCTATAGCTGATTGATATAAAGCTCAGCTGAAATTCCAAATAATTATATAGTGTACTTAAAGTAGGGATAATAGAAAATAAAGTTCAATACATTAAATATCATTCTGGGAAGGCGAGTCTAGATTCTGGTAGTCAATTTTTCCCTATTTATTTTTTCATGCTAATTCATTCATTTTACTGATATTTTCATGTTTTGAACATATAATGAAATAGGATGTCATTGTAGAAATTTATTGTTAAAGTGATGATATTCAGGATGGACTGGACATTATTGTTTTCTCAAGTGTGTTCATATCTTTTTAAAAAATATTTTTTATTGAATATAAACATTAAAAACATTGAATGTGGTAGTCTTCTTTGACATACATTTCTGTCAATACATTTTGCATTTAGAAAGATAAAAAAGTTAAAGTGTGTATATGTCTTTAAGGAACAAAATGTGGCAATCTTTAACCAGATATTTAGGCCAGTAATATACATGTTTGATGGGCAAGCTGCTAAATAAAGCAAACAAAGACACAAAGTAGATTTTTATGAATATTTTCTCTTCTCATCCCATCCTGTGAATATTACAGATGTTGGACTAAAAGAGAGCTGGCAAAATAATTTTCAATCTTTGTCTAATGCTGCTGGACTTTCTCCAAGCTGAGTGCAGCTAATCCTCTTCTGTGTTTTGCTTCCCCCCGCAATGCTGTCCTTCATAGACACATCTCCCACCCTTATCCTTAGAAAGATTTTTTTTCCAAATTCCTCTGAGTCAACAAGATACGTCCATTTTATTTCAGTTGATGATTTTGCAGAAAAACAGGAAGGTTGGCTGTGTAAATTGATTGACAGGCTAGACAGGAGAACAATTTCAACCTCCTCTTTCTTTGTTTCCCACCATTGCATTTCTTTTCTGCATTCCCAGTCTCATTTATTCTGTATCAGAAATGGGGGGGGGGGAGTTTGACTGATAATTCTGATAAATTCACTAGCAAAATTGTGCAAAGAACTATTTGGAGAGATGAAAAAATTGCAGGAGAGATCTTTGGGATAAAGGGAGAAGTATACTAGAGTAATGTTTTCTTGGGCCCCTAATAATTGGAAACAAATTTGTAAATCTTTCATCTTATTTTGGGACTTGACTGAAATCACCACTCTATACAAATACTCATTTCTAATTACTGACATTCAACTCTCACATAAAAAAGTGGCAAAAGCACAGTCTTAACAGTTATTTTCATTTCTTACAAAACCTCACTCTTCACAAGAATCCACATACTACCTTTCTAACAATGTTTACATATTCTACTATTTTTCCATGTTTAGAAAATATTCTGTTGGCTATACAGAGGGGCAAAAAAGTATTTAGTCAGCCATCAATTGTGCAAGTTCTCCCACTGGAAAAGGATGAGAGAGGCCTGTAATTGTCATTATAGGTATACCTCACCTATGAGAGACAAAATGTGAAAACAAATCCAGATAATCACATTGCCTGATTTGGAAATAATTTATTTGCAAATTATGGTGGAAAATAAGTATTTGGTCACCTACAAACAAGCAAGCAAGATTGCTGGCTCTCACAGACTTGTAACTTCTTCTTTAAGAGGCTCCTCTGTCCTCCACTCATTACTTGTATTAATGGCACCTGTTTGAACTTGTTATCAGTATAAAAGACACCTATCCACAACCTCAAACAGTCACACTCCAAACTCCACTATGGTGAAAACCAAAGAGCTGTCAAAGGACACCAGAAACAAAATTGTAGACCTGCACCAAGCTGGGAAGACTGAATCTGCAATAGGCAAGCAGCTTGGTGTGAAGAAATCAACTGTGGGAGCAATCATTAGAAAATGGAAGACATACAAGATCACTGATAATCTCCCTCGATCTGGGGCTCCACGCAAGATCTCACCCGTGGGGTCAAAATGATCACAAGAAGGGTGAGCAAAATTCCCAGAACTACATGGGGGGACCTAGTGAATGACCCGCAGAGAGCTGGGACCAACGTAACAAAGGCTACCATCAGTAACACACTACGCCGCCAGGGACTCAGATCCTGCAGTGCCAGATGTGTCCCCCTGCTTAAGCCAGTACATGTCCGGGCCCATCTGAAGTTTGCTAGAGAGCATTTGGATGATCCAGAAGAGGATTGGGAGAATGTCATATGGTCATATGAAACCAAAGTAGAACTGTTTGGTAGAAACACAACTCGTCGTGTTTGAAGGAGAGAATGCTGAGTTGCAACCAAAGAACACATACCTACTGTGAAGCATGGGGGTGGCAACATCATGCTTTGGGGCTGTTTTTCTGAAAAGGGAACAGGACGACTGATCCGTGTACAGGAAAGAATGAATGGGGCCATGTATCGTGAGATTTTGAGTGCAAATCTCCTTCCATCAGCAAGGGCATTGAAGATGAAACGTGGCTGGGTCTTTCAGCATGCCAATGATCCCAAACACACTGCCCGGGCAACGAAGGAGTGGCTTCGTAAGAAGCATTTCAAGGTCCTGGAGTGGCCTAGCCAGTCTCCAGATCTCAACCCCATAGAAAACCTTTGAAGGGAGTTGAAAGTCCATGTTGCTCCGCGACAGCCCCAAAACATCACTGCTCTAGAGGAGATCTGCATGGAGGAATGGGCCAACATACCAGCAACAGTGTGTGGCAACCTTGTGAAGACTTACAGAAAACATTTGACCTCTGTCATTGCCAACAAAGGATATATAACAAAGTATTGAGATGAACTTTTGATATTGACCAAATACTTATTTTCCACCATAATTTGCAAATAAATTCTTTCCAAATAGGACAATGTGATTGTCTGGATTTGTTTTCACATTTTGTCTCTCATAGGTAAGGTATACCTATGATGACAATTACAGGCCTCTCTCATCTTTTTCAGTGGGAGAACTTGCACAATTGGTGGCTGACTAAATACTTTTTTGCCTCACTGTATAAATTATTTCTGAGATTTGGAGGCTTTCCCTTATTTTTTTTTTACTATTTGTAATTATAACTTCTATCAAATATATTAGGTTATAACTGAACTTTGTTAAGTTCAATATAGTTTTATATGAAGTTTGCTTATGTAATTGTGGATTGAGAAAACTGAATGGGATCAAAACATAGATGAAACTATGAAAACAAACAGATAATCAAACCAAGATTCCAAGGCTTTATCTAACTATGACACTTTTTCCTTTTCTCAGTAACCAGGCCTTTCTGAGCACTATGCAATATAAATCCAATCACCAAATGCTTAAAAAAAATAAATCTGCAGAAAATGTAAGTATAATAACATGGGTGAAACATTCATTTGATTTATACTAAATTCCTTAGGCATTTTATAACTACCTCTATTTTATTTTGATGTCTATTATATATACAAATTCTACAGTAATAAACATACTATTGTCAATGGAATGTAATAACAATAGGTGAAAATTACATTGTAATGCTAATTCATTTATGTATCATGCAACTATTTCATTTAGCATACCCAGCTAAGAAATAACATTATATATAAATCACAACATGCTGGATCTGTATTATGTCATTATGTTTTCTACATTCCAGATTGATATATACAGTTTAATATAAAGGAGAGACAATGAACACAGACTTCATCATTATCCGTCAAGAGTTAGAGAAAATATTATATGTAATACATTTCTTCTGAACTGCATTTGGGGTGTGTAAGATTTAGCTACTTTAATCCTGGCTAAACATAATCAAAATTCAGTGAATTTTATTAAATGATTAAGCAATCTGAGGATATTAATCTGGGGTATCATCTTTTATTTCTTTCCCAAGACAGAACTGAAATTCTCTAAAAACCAATTAGCATAGAGCATATTTCCAAAAACCAAATAATTTAAGGATTTTCCTTTATTTTCAGGCTTTGTTCTAAACAGTACATTTATCTTGGACAAAGAGAAGGAAAAAAGCCCATAAGATTTCCAAGGGTTATGAAAAACAGAAACAATTCCTAGCGTTACAAGATACTCCCCAGATTTTAAGTCAGAAGATAAGTATTAATTTAGGATTACCATACTTTTGAAAAAAATATATAAATATAAAAATTTAATTCAGGCTGATCATATGATGTATTAGTCTAATACCTGGGCAAAGTTGGAAGATCTCTTATCCAGTCCCAAATGCACTACAGTTTTACGGAACACACATTCTCAAGTACAATTTGGGCCTTTGCATACAAATATGTTACGATATGCTACAATTCTATTTTTTTGGCAACATGAAACTTAAACACTTAAATACAGAGGAAACTGTTGAGTATGCTTTTATGAAAAGTTTCTAAAGTTTCTAGAAATGCAGAGGTCATAGTACATAGTGCTGATTTTTGTTGTTGTTAGAATGCTTTCTAAAATATGAACGAAAACGCTACATACACTGAACTACACTGCCTGCAGTTAAACATAATTAAATGTCTAGCATGCCCTATCTGGCAGCTACCAGTATCTAGAATAACAGAGTCTACCTATTCTATTATAAAGATGACAAAAATTTATCAGACATTTCAGTACTTTCAACTAAACCAGTATAGTCTAGTCATATAATTGACTTTAATTACACAATACTCCTGCTGACCGAAGGACTTTTTGCCCCTCACTGGAGTGTTAGCAGTTTAAGATCATGAAAACAGACAAAAATAAAGATCTTTGAAAATGTGCTGTTGGTTGACTTCTTTGCCTAAGTGGTAGGTAGAACTGTTTCTCTTACCAAGCAAGAAAAATATTGTGGATAGAACAATATTATTTGGATACAGTACTTTTTATAAAATTAAAAGCAACATAAAAAATCAATCTGAAGTATAATCATAAAACAACGCAATCAAAGCTTTGGAAAAAATACTTTCTTACCCATTAACCAAATCTGAATTTTCCACCAAAGTTCTTCAATAGCTTGACAAAGTTAACATTGAAGAATAATCCATTATGACTCACACAAATATTCCTGCATCCTTGTACAACAGATAAGTTAGAAATGATGAAACTTTAACTCCAATAATCACTTTAGTTGTTCCATCAATTGGAACAGTTAAAAAGAGATGGAAATTATTTTTTTAACTGGATTTCCAGTTTAATAATTCCAAAAAAGGAGAGTTAGTTTGTAAATGCTGCTTATTCCAAAGATATTCTTTTGAAGTAATGCAAGGAGTGGCCATCTCTTCCCTCCTTTCAAATAAAATCTTTTTTCCACATGGTTATACAAATGCAAAATTGCTTTGTAACTGCAAGCTTTCCTTATTAGGAGCACTCCAAAGAATGCTGCACACATCTGGTAAAATCTCTTCGAGAATGGAAAAGACATCTGATGTTCCTGGTCTTGTCTAAGACATCCAGGTCTTTATTTTTTAGGTTTTCTATACTTTTTCTGACTCTATCAAAAACATATTACTGCACAATATGCTACAGTACATTTAAGAACAAAACTATCAAAGTATTGGCTACCATTTCCTGTATCTGTATCATATTATTAAATATTGATAAATTAGGTTCAGTAATTAGTCTTATTAAAAAATTTTGGTAGAAATCTATGGAGACTTCATACTTGTTTTTAATGTGTAGCGTGCTATGGTAAAATGTTATCTAAATCAAAGTCAAATCGGATGCAACCATTCATACTTTGTAATTTATGCTAGAATGGAATGAACAGGGAAAAACTCTTTTACATATGGATTTTTTTTACACTATAACAGTTATAATTTATCTACCAGGAATTTAACTTCTTTCTTCACAGTTAGGTCTTATACATAAAGAATAAAATTCAGGTCATCTAAGAGATGGTACAGGTAGTCCTTGACTTATGACTACAATTGAGCCCAAAATTTCTATTGCCAAGCAAGAGTTTGGCTCCATTTTACAACCTTCCTTGCCACAGTTGTTAAGTGAATTACTTCAGGTTAAATTATAAAGTGGTTGTTGTTAAGTGAATCTGGCTTCCCTCTTGACTTTGCTTGCCAATGAAAAAAGCCACAAAGGGGAATCACTTGATCCTAGGACAGGGTGCTTAAATCTGGCCCATGGGCTCTGCCTGGAAACAGCAAAGGACCGGCCCGCGGTGCCTCTACTAGTGAAACCACCCCCCTGCACCCTGTTTTGGATGGCAGGGTGCTACAGGAGGCATCCATATCATCTCCCTCCCACCCCGCCTGGCCCACGGAGGAAAATGAAAATGCTGATCCACCCCTTGAAGAAATCCAGTTTGACAACCGTGCCCTAGTAAGGTTCCCCTCGCATATACGTGCTAGTTGTTTCCGGCTCTAGGGGGCAGTGCTCATCTCTGTTACAAAGCCGAAGAGCCAGCGCTGTCCGAAGACATTTCTGTGGTCATGTGGCCAGCATGACTAAATGCCAAAGGCGCATGGAATACTGTTACCTTCCCACCAAAGTGGTCCCTATTTTTCTACTTGCATTTTTACATGATTTCGAACTGCTAGGTTGGCAGAAGCTGGGACAAGTAACCGGAGCTCACTCCGTTACACGGTGCTAGTGGTGGGATTCAAATAATTTAACAACCGGTTCTCTGCCCTAATAAGTTTTTTTTAAGAGAGCTTCCAACAACCAGTTTGCTAAACTGCTGAGAAAGTTAACAACCAGTTCTCCTGAAATGGTGCGAACTGGCTGAATCCCATCACTGTGAACTGTGATGTTCAAAGACATACCTGCGTACTACAGATATAAAGACCAAACAAATCTTTGTTCGGATTTAAACTTTGAAAAAAAGATGAAATCCTATTGTCTTCAGGTATACACAGAAGCATTTTATTTGCATTGGATTAGGAACAAGGAATTTATTAAAAAGAGAAAACAAAGAAGTTTGAGATTGGATTTCTCCACTAATCATTAGAGTTCTAAATATTATGCTGTTTGATTCATCACTTGCTTCAATGACATGATGTTTCTTGCAACCATTCCCTTTATCCCCATACTAACTTAATTAGGTCCTAATACAATATGATTATTTTCCACAAAGAATCAACAGCTTATGACATCATTGTTAGACAGGATATAGCAATAGTATTTAAGACTTATACCACTCCATAGCTTTATACCTCTCTTTTGAGCAGTTTACTAATGTCAGCATATTTCCCCCAACAATCTGGGTCTTCATTTTACAGATCTCAGAAAGAAGGAAGGCTGAGTCAATCTTGAGCTGGTCAAGACTGAACTCTTGGCAGTTGGCAGAGCTAACCTGAAATACTGCATTCTAACACTGCACCACCATGGCTCATAGCAATGGTTAAATAGTTTGTGCGGCTTCAAAAATCAAACAGACAGATATACTCACTAACAAAAATGTAAAAGGAAAAAAGCAAAAAATATATTCATGGGAGAGCTAGCTTCAAAAGTTATTAACTATGATGATATACTTATAGAAAGGTCATATAAATTTTGATTAACAAATAATATGATTCATTTAACAACTGTGTTACTAATTTACTAAGTTTTGTCCCATTTTACAACCTTTTTGCCACAGTTGTTAAATGAGTCACTGCAGTAAATCATGTAGTCTTTAAGCAAATCTGGCTTTCCCCAGCTGCAATATGATTTCTTACTGAAAATGGTCATGTCACTTTTTTCAACACCATTGTAATTCCAAATGGTCACTAAACGAATGCTTGAGGTCAACGACTTGTTTGATTAATAATATTGGCATTTAGTTTCAAGATATACCACAATTGCCCCTATCTGTCTCTCCTAAAAACTATTATTTCTCCCAAGCGTTTGTGTTTCTGATTTTTTTATTATTTCCTTCCTTCCCATTCCTGAATTTGTGGATTCATTCCCAATCATCACCTTTTGCTCCCTGTTATTTCGACTAGTTTTTATTGCCTTTCAATTATATACCTGGTATATTTTAAAAACTTACTTACTAAATAAAAAGATGTATCCATATAATCATGCTGCAGATGTATGATCACATCTTGTGTTATTTTTAACCATTACATAATTATCTTTGTTCTATTCAAAGGCATTGTATAAGATTTCAAATACAGGATGTGTATTTAGTCTCATTTTCCTTCTAATTTTTTTATGATGAGAAAGTTGTAACAAAAGGAAAATGGGGAATGTAATTTCTCAGCTTTCATCTACAAGCTGAAATAGAGATGAACAGATGAAGAAATTCATATAGTCTTAATATTAAATTTGATTTTTTTAACTTCTAAGAAGTAACTTTCTAAAATATTATGACAGTATTTTGTGCAACTGCACTTTTTAAATTTCTATTACTTTTTTAAAGTTTTGTTGTGTTATACATTCTGATATACAGTAACGTAGTGATAACGTATTACTAGGGAGGAGAAAATGCAATGAAGCTATTTTTTATTTATTAAAAGTAATTTAAATAGTGGGTTTTTAATCCTTCTCTAAAATTCCACAGAAATGAATGGGTTTTGTTACTAAGTAATCATTAACTTCCATCAGACTGGATTATTTTGCTGTTCATAAACATTTTTATTAGAATTTAATTTTTAGAAATGTTACTTATCCTATGGTAATTTCCATGCCATTTTTATTATGTTTTTTCATTATTATGTCAAAATTCACTTAACATCTCTCTTGCTTAGCAACAGAAATTTTGGGATCAGTTGTGGTGGTAAGTCAAGGATTACCTATAGATAGAGTGGTGGTGATAGATGCAGTGGTGTCAAGGGACAGCAACATCAGGAAGGAGGAATATGAGAAGCCCCAGGGTCTGAAGGAGAGGATGTAGAAAGTCAAGGCCAAAGTTGTCCCAGTGATAGGAGGAGCACCTGAGTCTGTGACTCCTAAGTTGGGAGAGTGCCTCCAACAGATCCCAAGAACAGCATCAGAGCTCTCTGTCCAGTGTCACAAATTATTTTACTATTTTGAAGAACCAGAGTATATGCACCAAAATATTTATCTAGTACAGGATTACTTAGTATTTAGGATTATTATTTTTTAATCTCATTATATGAAGTCATTTAATTTAGACAAGCATTTTTTATTTTTTAAAAAATGACTACAAAAAAGGTGATTACAGTAAAAAAAAACATTTTTACTGTAGTCACCTCTCACCCTAAATGCTATTCATTTGCATCTTGCTTGCTTAGTCAAGGAAGCTTTCCTGACATCTAATTACGAAGTTCTTTCAACTGCCTAAAATTATAAATTGAAGAGATAACATGACTAAGGTTATTTAAAAATTGAAAATAAAGCAAACATAGAACTAAGCACTGACACATAACTTCATAATTATGCCTGCTCAAAAGAATCAAATGTGCATTCTTTATTTTATTGTAATTAGGCAAACACATCTATATGATTTACACTGGCCAGAAACTTTTAAGACAACTATATGTACTCTATGTATGTGTGTGTATGTGTATACACGTATGTGTATATGTGTATATATCTACATATACACACTTTGTACTGTGCATATTATCAATCTTAAATAAGACATACATTCTTGAGTAAGACACACATCCCTTTCAGATTTTCTGAAGCCAATTTTAATGCAGAACAAGAGGAATTTCACGGAATATTGTTTTAAGTTCTTTTACATAATTTTGCACGAACAGTTACAAAATATTTTTTTACAGAGATAATATTAGCCTGGACTCAGAAGCTAGCTATGGTCAGGTTGGTTCTGGACAGGAGACCACCAATTTTGGAAAAAGCAAAGAAATACTTCTGTGATATTGCCATGAAAATGACATGGATATGTCCATGCAGTCTCCAGGAAATCAAGTTCTACTTGAAGGAAAATTTATTTTTATAAGTAGGAGAAATTTAATTTTTATAATAAAAATAGAACAATTTGAAAAAACCATTAATGAAAGCAAGGATTAAATCAACCATCACCTCAACCAACCCAGGTAATTTGAAGAAACAAAATAATATGCCTTAATCTATGCATGCATAATGAAAGACTGCATACTTAAACCATAATACTCACGTCCATGTGTGTTTTGATGTCTCAAAATATATGATACAACTGATATTTAAATGTGAAGGCTGATTGGTTGTTCCCTATGAAAAAACTGTTTAAATATGAGCCAAACAAAGAAAAATCCTTGAACTACCAAGGCTGCTGAAGCAAACCATCCGACAGAATTATCAAAGGTAAGTTTATTCATTTTCTCAAGCTATTGTTCATTTTCACTATTTACAGAATAAAACTGGAGTCAAATCAAGACATACACACACACACACATACAACTGACATATAAGTACAGTTTTTCTTCTGAAATGGCAAAAATGAATCAACTAGTACTTCTTTCTATATTTAAACATATTTCTCAATATTGATTATTAACTATATAATTATTGACATTTCTTTATTAATCCTTAACATTTAATTTAGTGCTACTTTATTTTTTCCTTATTCTTTGCAATGATTAAGCAAGCCTTGAAAGTAGCATTATCAACAAGTTATCTAATGTTAAATTTATATACAATATATTTTGTGGGTTCATGAATTAACAAAAAACTACAGATAATTTACATTTTATGCTTTAACTGATAGAACCTGTGTAAGGATATTCCACAGGCAAATTCAAAGGCAAGCAGGTCACCTTAATATGTTCTCTTACTGGATGTCAGGGAAATCTTAATTCTGTTTATTCAACACAAGCACTTTAAAGTTAGTAGTGACAAAATTATGGATTGGTTTGTATGTCCTAAGCAAATTTTATCAGAAATAGAAACAGAATTGAATTCAGGAAAAATCTTTTGAATTTTCAGGATGTGGAATATATTAGAAATAGTCTTCAATATATAAAATGATCTGAGAATGTGTTGGTTTTGTCTTAAAACTAAGGAAACATACTGTGTTAACATGCCAAGCTACAACTGCAGGAAACATCCACTATAATTGCCTTTTTCCGTGAACCTAATAAACTAAGCACTTGAAGGTTCATTAGTTTGAATGGAAAAAGGATATTTTTCCTGTGTTGTAACTACAGCCATTGTTATTCTACAGAGATACAATATTTTCCTTTATCCTTAAAAATTAATATTTTAACAGTACATCGAGGAATTATTTAAAATATATATTTTAGGCTTCATGTTGTAAGACGACAAAAATATTTCTTTTTATGCTGTAGGATTTTTCAGAAGAAAGATGGAGAGTTGGACTTTGGTTATGTGCCTCTTAAGTACTGCATTTGCAATCCCAGTAAGTCTTATTAAGTAGTGTAATCTCCAAGTATTGAATTAACAGTTCATGACAAGTGAGAATGCATGAAATAACTACAATGAAGGTTTAACATCTTTTACCAAATTTGGGGATAGAAAACATGGGTCCCCTCACATTTCCTGCACATCCCAAATTTATCAATATTAGTATCTAATATAGGCTCTTTTTTAAGCTGGCCAAAATTGCTTCAAACAGGAGCTTCATTTGTTTGAATCAGTAGCTCTTAGTTGTCTGCCATCTTCAGTGCCTAGATAATTTTTTAGCCTATTCCTCTCCCTCCACCCCCCCACGAAAAAAACCCCTGATTGGTTATAATACTATTGGTTGATAATGAGGATAAGGTTGGAAATGGCAGAAGAGTAAACCAGAAAGGTCTGAAGTATCTAAAAGGAACAGAAGCTGGGAAGATGGAAATTGGGACAAACCAAGAGAATGAGTACAGGTAGAGGAAAGACTCCGAAAGAAATGTTGGTCTTTGGAAGCTCAGGACAAAAAAGGGAGTATATATGCTTGCATATAAAGGATAAAATTAATCAATGGTGGAGTTCTGCTGAAAAGTGTGCTAAGGAGGGATATTGGTACAAATATCAACTTACAATAATATCTGTATATTTCTTCCTTTATCCACTTATATTTTGAAATTCTAGTTCCTTTATCTGTTTTAAAGGTTTGGTTTTTAACCCCCTCTTGCTGCTCTTCTTTAAACATTTTTTGTCTGAATCCTTTTAATGTGCAACATCTAGAATTAGACTCAATATGGAAGCTAAGATGTGACCAAACCTAAATGTGGGTAAAAATCACATTTGCTATTTTATTTGTTCATCACAATATTTAGCTTATAATCAATTATTATTCCAACATTGTTTTCATAAATATAGTTATTAGGACAAGTAGTCCCATCCTATTCTATGTATTTTAATTTTTTCTGAATTAGTCTGTGTTAAATTTACTCATTTTTTCCATTTGTTTAATTTATTAAGAACATTTTGAAATTTAATTTTGTCTTCTAAGATAATGATAGTTCATCCACTTTCATGTGATATTCTTTCATACAAATCATTCATCCTATCATCTTTAAAGTCTACCCATTTGACCTTTGGTGGACAAGTTGACATTTCTCTCCATCCAATGAAGAACCATTGATTGGCACCCTGAGTACTATTTTCAAACAAGATATATACACATACTCTTCGACTATGACCAAAATTAAGCCCAAAATTTCTGTTGCTAAGCAAGACAGTTGTTAAGTGAATAATATATTATGACCTTTCTTTCTACAGTTAAGTGAATCACTGCAATTGTTAAGTTATTAACAATTGTTAAGTTAGTAGTAGCAATTGTTAAGTTAGTAACATGGTTGCTAAGTGAATCTGGCTTCTCTATTGACTTTGCTTGTCAAAAAGACATTTTTTCCAGTGCTATTGTAACTTTACTAAACAACCTGTTCTAAGTTGGAGACTACATGTATGTACATGATACTTTTTTGAAATACTTTATGAAATACAACATGAATGGTATTTCCTCAATTTACTAAAATACTTGGTTGGTATTCCCTCAATCTACTAAAAACATTACACAGTCAAAAAGCAAAGTAAGGTTGGTCTCAAAAATCTTCTCTTAATAAATCCTTACATTGTGGAAACTTATAATTTTCAAGGGGATTACAAATCATCCATTCCATTTGATAACTATACTGAACCGAAACAGAAAATCCTTTTTCCACTTTTTAATGCTACAAATATTCATCCCCTGCAATCAACTCACACTGACTGCATCTGTTCCGTAGAATTTGTTAAAGATAAATACATAAAGGCTCAGCCATATCAATAGCAAGTTATTTCATTACCCTGGAGGGTAATTCATCTGGTCCTAGAGATTTAAAGTTGTCCAAAGTAAACAGGCATTCTTTAATCATGTTTCTGTTAATTTCTGGCTTTAATTTTGCTGCTTCATCTTGTTCTTCACAGTTGTTTGGTGGAAAATATATCCTCCATATCAGCCTCCTTGTCTAAACCACCTAAAATGAAAAGTGATGCTTTTACAAGCAAGTTTCTCAAAGAGCTCTCTTTATCAAGATTTAGTGAAATGAATTATTCCCATTTGGAGCCAATACATCCCTGTATACATAAAAGTGGAGCCTTTCTGATCTTTTTTCCAATAGCTTTCCTGTGATCTGGCTAGGAGACTGCATTTTTCCTTTATAAAGAAGATTTAACCGGGCTATTTACATATCAGTATCTTGAATCTGGGAACCAGCTATTACAGTTTGCTATAAAAAAACTAAGTCAAAATATGAATTGAATATATCTGCCTTTTTCTATTATCTTTCATCATTTTGCTTAACTCAAAAGCAGGTATTAGTTCAACAGATCTGAGAAAAAAAATAATTACAAAAATATTTTTGGCATCCTTTTATCAACATTTGGGTTTCCTGATGTTCCATTTATATGTATGGTAACCTCTTTCTTTTCTAATATAATATATATTAGACAAATTCCTTGTGTGTCCAATCACACTTGGCCAATAAAGAATTCTATTCTATATCTTTTTCTTTTCAGATATTCTTAAAGGAACATTTTTCTCTACTTCTTTCTGCCATCTTATGCTGTTCATGTTTCAAAAAATTATTATAATTTTGCTAGAATCCCACACCACATAACTCCTTGTTGTAATAGAGGCTCCTACCTTGAATTCTTTTTCCTTATGAGTTTTCATCTCCAATTCCAAAGTTCAGTTTAAATGTATTTTATTCAGGTTTGAAATACTATAATTGAATATTATTTTTCTTTTACAATTTATAATTTCACATAGTAACTTCATCTTTCTTGGGTGTGTAGTTTAAAGTATACACGTGTACATTTAAAGCAGTACAGGATTTTGCTTATTATTTCATAAAATTAAGAATGCAGCTCTCTCAATTTACTCATCCCACTAAAGTTCGAGATATACTTACTGTTAGATATCTTAAAATTGTAATAGGTTCTCTTTTATACTGTAAATATGTCATTTTTTTCCAGCTACCACAACATCCTGGTTATATCAATTTCAGTTATGAGGTAAAAAAATTAAAATTATATGTTTTGCTTGTATTCATACATGTACAGTAAAGGATTAGAGAGCACAGGATTCCTCAAAGCTAAGTCTAATGTTTCTCTTCAACTGACTTGATAACTTTTAGCAAGGAAGAATACAGCAAATTTATATAACTACCTTCAATTGAAATGATCAAGTACAACAGGGGTGTCAAAACTCAAGGAATCTGGCCCGTGGGGTGCTTAGATCTGGCCCATGGGGCTGCCATGGAAACAGCAAAGGACTGGTCTGCGAGGCCTCTGCCAGCGAAATGAAGCTTGGGGGGGGGGTGCGTGTGCGGTCCCCTGAGCTCCATTTTCAGTGGCAAAGGGCTACAGGAGGCTTTTGCAGGCAAAAACAGAAGTCAAGCTGGCCACATCCACCATGGCCACACCCATCCCCATCCGCCCCGAGGTCAAACACAACCCTGATGTGGCCCAACACCCTTGAAATACAAGATATGCTGAAATTTTTACTGTTTATGCTGGGAAATAAGGACAGTTTCATGAAGGATATTCTAAACACTTTGTGTTCAAAGTATCCTAAGAATTAAAACAGTCTTTTAGAGCATTCCATGCTTCTGAAAAAAAAATGGTACATTTCATAGTTTTGTTTCAAGTTTCAAATAAAACTTCAGAGCACTGAAATCCAAATAATTTTATTTACCTATGTCCTGTGGGCTAATCTGCTTTTTTAAAGTGTCTCAATCCATGGGGATTCAGAAGAGGGAACATTTGGAGATACTGTTTCCATTCACCGAAGTTAGTTGAAGAGATTAGGAAAGTAGATTTTCAGTGATAGAGAACAGGCCAATTTTTTTATGGGTCAGGTAATATAGCATGTAATTATTTCTTTTTTGGAGAGGGGGAGTTAGAATTAAAAAAAAACAGATTTGTTTGAATTTTCCATTGTTCTCGTGGCACAATATCCCAAAATGTTCCTAATTAGTTCCAATGGAATTTGGAATTGAAGTCATTTTGAGTTTTATTCACTCAGCATCGTACTCCAAACATTCTGGAAAACATTCCAACTGTCTTGGTTTTATCCTGAAATTAAATTGTATACACCTATCAGCTGAGCAAGATCAGAGGAAGATTTACAAATATCAATACTTCAATAAAGTGACTGTTATGTTAATTTTAGAGGTAAATAAAAAAAACTAGAAAATTAAGATTTCCAATCTTCATTTGTCAGTGAGTTCATTAAGGTAGAGTGTCTAATAACATTCTAAATAGTCCTCCAGTGCCTTAAGATTTTAGCCACCTGGATCATTAAATGCTGTTTATGAATAAGCTATCAATGCATTCCCCTCCTATCTTCTTAGTTGCTTATATCTAACATTCCTTCCATTACCAGCATTTCCACAATCTCTCACTTTATCCATAGGCTATTGTAACTGAAAATAAAATATGATAAAGAAATAGACTTTGTTCAAGCAATGCAATGGTGGCTTTTTAGTCGTTTTTGTACAAAAGGAAAATAATTAACCAAATGCTTAGGCATGTACAATATAGGCTTTTAATTAAAAGCAGTCCACTACCTATTTGAAAATGATGCGATTAACATAATTTACTAATAGATATAAATTACTGGCAATACGCTGTATGCTCTAATTCTGTAGCATTTAATATTAATTAATAAAGACATGAAAAGATAGCATGGAATATTTGTAAGTAATACTTGGATGCATTAAGAATGCATCTTAATAAAAACTTGTTACTCTAAAAACAATTACACATTTTATACAGTCTGGGTTCACAGATCACATTAAGCCAAAATCATAAAATACCACTGTAAATTATTTATTAATTATATTTATATCTAGCCCTACTTCTAGATGGTGCACATAGCATACCATTCTCCAATATTTTCCTACAGTAACAACTCTTGTGAGTTAACTCAGAATGAGATGAAATAGTGGTCAACCAGTGAGTTTCCATAGCAAAATAATGCCTTGAATCTAGATTCTTCAATCTTATCCAAAACCTTAGCTACTAAGTGATACTGGCTGAGTGTGATGTATGA
Organism: Bungarus multicinctus; assembly: GCA_023653725.1. Lineage (NCBI taxonomy): Eukaryota > Metazoa > Chordata > Lepidosauria > Squamata > Elapidae > Bungarus > Bungarus multicinctus. The sequence goes on along the minus strand of CM042851.1, from coordinate 11,939,412 downwards.
AAGCCAGGCTTGTTAAGATTTCATAAATTATGCTTGTTTTTGTATCTTCTAAGGTGATGACACCTTTGAAATGGTATCAGAGCATAATTGGACCTCAGGTATGTCAGATATCTTGCCTCTTATGAGAAATTGTTGATAAATTTATAACAGTGACAATAATGGAGACAGAAATGGGATATACAGTTTATCTCAAATATGCATAATTACACCTTGTTCTGTTTGTTTAATATGCCCTAAAATTCAGGTGATTCCTGAGGTCCTGAATTCCAAATATTTATATATTTTTTATTCATTGCATGTGAAAAAGATTTCTCATAATCTCTATCATAATGGTCTAAAACAGTTTCTTTAAACTACTGCAAACACAATTCTTTTGATATGCCAGAAATGTAACTGTAAAATAGTGCCAACTATTAACTTGCAGATTAGGAAAGTACTGAAAATATTGATATGGTGTTGTTTTACGGCCAACTTCACCCCTCTCTCCTGATAAAAATAAGAAATGATCTTCTACACAGTACAAAATAGGTTGCCCAAGTGATTCTACTCCTATTAGTTTGGGGCACTCATGTTTTCTTATGTATAATTAGAGCTTCCGTCAAAATTGTAAAGTACTTCAATCTGGAGTTAATTTTCACATGTTACTTGTCCACATATGTGTATTCCTGATGCAATCAACCTAATGCTCATAGTCCAGAAACAGAAAATATAGGCAGTCCTCAACTTACAACCATATTTCAGTCCAAAATTTATGTTGTTAAGTGAGAAATTTGTTAAGTAAGTTTTGCCCCATTTTATTTTCTTTCCACATTTGTTACATGAATCACTGTGATTGTTCAATAAGTAACACAGTTGTTAAGTGAATCTGGCTTCCCCATTGACTTTGCTTGTCAGGTGGTTGCAAAAAGGAATCACATGACCCTGGGATTACTGCCCACCGTCATAAATGTGAATCAGTTGTCAAGCATCTGAATGTAAATCATGTGACCACAAGGATGCTACAACAGCTGTAAGTGCACTTTTTCAGTGCCATTGTAACTTTGAACGATCACTAAGCGAACTGTTATAAGTTGAGGACTACCTGTAGTCAAGCAATATATAACAGTGACACTATAGGAGAAGTTAGCAGGTATAGTTATGTTACATGAGATCAACTCATATTGTATAATAGCTGTTACAGCCACTATACTTCAGATAGCTGAATAAACCATTAACTTTCTTGATGCTGCAGGAATATAGAAATATTTGTATAATAACATTATTTTGTGAAAAATACCAAGCTGCATGATTTGTAGTAGTTGACATTCCATGCACACCAGTAATCTTAAATTTTTCTCTCATTTCAGTATCCACGTTATGGTTATGAGCCCATGGGAGGATGGATGCACCATAATTCAGGACCAATGACTCACCCAACTCACTTTCATGCAATGCATTCAGCTCTCCATCAAATGCAGCCACCACAGCTCCCTCAGAACCCACATTTCCAGCAACCTGGTCCTAACCCATTTGTTCCACTAAATGGGCATAATACATTAATTCCACACTATCAGTCTATACAGCATCCACTTCAACCACAAGCAGGCGACCATCCAATGCAACCCCAACCACCAATAAATCCAAATCAATCTATGAACCCTCAGCAACCAGGAATTGCCAATCAGCCCATGTATCCACTACCACCCCTTATCCCAGATACACCTCTTGAATCATGGCCAGCTGACAAGACCAAGAAAGAAGAAGTGGTAAGTAATCTTTACTATAACATTGCAATTTCCAGAAGAGTAGCTATGTGAGTCTGTTTCTCTCTATTAGAGAATAATATTTTTAAGGACCATGGCAGCATCAAGAAGTTTGTTATACATCTGAAAACAAATTATATGTTAAATTGTATATGTACACACACACACATATTATTTCTTTTACTTCTTAGATTTTATGCAATACAAGCAATCCTTGATTTACAACCATAATTGAGCCCAGAATTACAGTTGTAAGTTGTGTCAATCGTTAAGTGGACCACATGCAATTTTACAACTTTTTTTATGGTGGTCAGTAATCAAACACTGTGGTTGTGAAATGAACTCATTTTCTTCAATGGGTGCTTTTTTTTGCTGGAACAGATAAATGGATGGGCAAACAAGCAGCGAGAGAAATTGACTTCTAACTTCCTGCTGGCTTCTCAGTTGACTTTGACAAGCTAGCAGAGAGTATCAAAAAACTGTAAATGTTAACTGCTTGTCAAATGCCCAAAACACAATCACATGAGTGCTCAAGGTAGTGCTGGTATTGGAGACATCAGAACTCGGGAACTCGGGTCGTAAGTAGCTCTGGGGAGATCTGTCATAATTTTGAATGGTCCCTAAGAGACTGGGCATTAAGTAAAGACTACCTGTACTTAGCATTCTTTTCTGGACTCCATATCATAACTAATTCAGCAAAAAAAAAATGCACTGGTTACTTATATAACATTCAACATTTCTATTTATCAGCTCTATTGATTTCCAGACATTATTATTGTTTGAATGATGCCAAATTCAATGAAAAGAAATGCTATAAAATCTGTCATTTAGTTCACTTCATGCTTCAGAGGAAAATAACTCCTCTTTCATGACACAACTCTACTTTTGAAATTGTATAAAACTGTATCTGTTTCCAAGGCTTTGTTGCTTTATAAACAGTACAACCAGATACCTTGTACTGCATGCCACTTTGAACATGATTTATGACTTTTACTTTAAAAAAGAGAGAACTGACAAGCTCAATTATCACAGTGAGGTTTCTTATAACTAAGAATCAGAATTTAATTTTTTTCATCTTGGTCTTACTTTTTCTAGGATTAAAGAAGGAAGATACCAGGATTAAAGAAGTAAAGATACGGGAAGAGTACAAGCAAAGCAATAATTTCGATACTGTTACATGCTCTCAAGAGTCCAGAGTTTTTCTGTAGTCAGTAATAAAAGTTTCCATTAATCCAGATTTATAGAGAGTATAGATAGAAGCAGGTAAAACAAGAAAAGAAAAATTGTTTAAATCAGTAATTGTGGAGGTATGATTTTTGAAGTATAACCAATAAAGTACTACAGCATCATTACAATGCAAGATTGTCTCTTCTGTCAAGGGGGGAAACAGTGCTGTTGTTTATATAAAAAATTAAAAACATATATACTCATTATTCTTAATAAATGACACATAAAACACATTAAAAAGCAATGACTCACTACTATAAAAAAATGTCAAGCACAAAGCTAATGTCTTGATTCAAGTCCAAAAATATATAATTGGGATTTATTGCCTAAAATATTACAAAAATATAATTTTAGTGTATTAAAAGACAGAAAAATGAAATGAAAATAAAAATCAAGGTCAAAACAAGATTGTTGTGAAACAGTTAGATCAACATTGTCTTGTTAAACTGCAGAATACCAGGGTGAACTCTCTTGCAGAACTGCAACATCTGGATGAAATATTTTATATTAATTTTATATTTCAACAAATGTGTATTATCTATCTATCTATCTATCTATCTATCTATCTATCTATCTATCTATCTATTATCTAATCAGTGAATCTGATTAGTGAATCTGGCTTCCCCATTGACTCTGCTGGTCAGAAGACAGCAAAAGGTGATCACATGATCTTGGGAAACAGCAACGGTGATAAATATGAGTCAGTTGCCAAGTGCCTGAATTTTAATTATGTGACTATGGAGATGCTGCAAAAGTTCTAACTGTGAAAAACAGTCATGTCACTTTTTTCAGTGCCGTTGTAATTTTGAATGATCACTAAACTGTTGGACTACCTGTACTTTTAAAGATTCTTGTTATGTACTAAATTAAAAATAAATCTCTAGACCATGTTGCTAACTACCCTCATTTCCTTTTCTGCATCTCTTCTTAAATACTTAACCTCTGCCAGGTTTCTCCCCCTAAAATGCTGCTTGAAATGATGCATCTTATTCTTATCCTCTCCTTAATTGCAGGCAATCAAGAATCTCCAGCTAAATGTTTACCTGTTTTCTTCTCTTTTTAAGAAAAAAAGCACACTTTCACAATATTACAGTTTCCTATCTGTTAAATTACATTAGTTTTACTAACCACTTTTAAAACCTGCGATTATGAGACATTTTAGCTGTTAATCACAAATTAAAATAGAAATATTGCACATGGAATACTAGTTTCATTAATACACTCTAAATTAATGGAATTAAAAATGAATAGATTTTTAAAACATTTGGTAGAAGTTCACCTCCTCGCTGTATTTTATCTGAGTAAAGAGAGGGGAATGATGATCAATTATGAGGCAACAATTGATTGCAAGCCAGAACTCTTCATTTTGTTGGTAGAAAAAAAGCAGATCTCCTTCCAAGAAGTTTAAAATAACACAGTTCTTAAAAGTTAACTTAATCAATACCGCTATACATTAATGCGGAAAAATGCTAATGAAAAATAACCATATCAGTCAGATTAAAATCACAGATGAGATTCTTCATAATTCAAAAGAAGAAATACCTCAAGATTGTTTAAGATGAACCTACAGCCATCCTACCCCCAAAACACCTGATCTCAGAAGCTAAGAATGTCTGGGGTGTTTCTGTCAGTGTGCGAACATTTTTTTAAATCTTATCTGGAATCTGTTCTTAGATAGTATCAAGTGACAAAGGAAAGGCATCAAGCAACATGCTTTAGTATTTCACCTAATATGTTGTTTAAGATATAAAAAGAAGATCATGGGGAAAAAACTAGTCTACTTGCTTCTAGAGGGACATTAATTAATTGTTTGTTTTGGATTGAGCTGTGGTATCCAGATAATTTGCCATACCCAAAGATCAGCACAGCTTTGGGGCCACAATGTAGTTTGAAGACCTTTCATACATGTTGACACTCAGCTAAAGTGAATATTGATCTAAGTTCTCCCAAGTGAAAAATTAACCAATATTTATACACAAGTTTGTGAGATGGATGCAGCTTAAAGACAATGATTGGCCTAAAGTCAATTTGATTGGTATTATGTTTCCAAAATTAAAAGATATTTGAAAAGATACCCTTTGAACTCATAGGTCCTCACAGAGACTTGAGAAGTAGCAGCCAAAAATGAAGCAATACAATCAAAGCACAAGAGATAAACAGAAAAAAGCCCAGTGATTATAAGGTAAGGAAAAAGATAAAGGACAATAAAACATAGTCCATGCCCAATTCCTCATGATTGTTGGATGTGCTGAAAAAATATAATGAAACAGAGAATCTTTCCCTACAAGTCAAGAATCTCTAGTGGTAATTTCCTCTAATGGAAATATGTAGAGCATTTGTTTCCACTGGGGATAGTTTCAGCCCTCGATGGAAAAACTGCTCTGCTAGAATTAAAACCCTGTCTTTAATTTATATTATTCTACTTCTGCTATGCATTCAAAGGAACCAAAAGAGAATGTTCAGAGTACTTTGCAAGTACATTCCATGATTTTGGGATTACTATCAAATCCTAATCTTTGAAGAGTTTTAGGCCATAGAGGTGAAACTCCCCAACCTTTTAATGAAAGCAGCAAGATATTCAAAATTCTTTTGCACACCGGGAACCTATTTTCCTCGTTTTTTTCCAGGAAATACTTAAAATATATCTGAAAGTGGGGAGGGTTGAGGGTGTTGCAAATACAAATTGCTCCTTTGTTGTGGTTTGTCAATAGATATTTCACTGGATTTAGCTGTTTCTGTTTAACTTTGCATCACTTTTCACTTTTCATTCCTTCTCTTCTCTTCTTTCTCTGCTCTTCTGCGCCCCCAGGTACTGCCATGTTCACTATCCAGACTTTTTTATTTTTCTTGACAAATGTTAAGTTTGGGGGGTTAGTGGAAAATACTTGTCTCTTTGAATTCTAAACTCCCAAAGCACTTTAGCTTCTTCATTTTCTATTTATTTATTTTATTTTATTTGCCGCACCAATTCTTGCTTGCAGGTTAATGATATTTCTTGCAGATGTTCCAATGCATCATTATTGTTGCCATACCATTGTTTGTAGTCAACTGCTTTGACAATATTTCCTCCACTGGGTTTCAACTAAGATCTTCTTCAGTCTCACGATATATTCACTTCTAACATTGACTTCAATGTGCTTCATGTCAGTTTGTAACCATCTTCTTCATCAAAACTCTTGATTTTATTTCTATATGGCATCTTGATTTCTTCAGTTTTCACCATTTCTCCCCTGCCTGTGGTAAGGGTGGCACATCTATCCAGAAAGCAACTTTTCTTCCAGTAATCCAGTAACTGCTGGCCTTGGTTGCTCGGCAACAGACCTCTGTCCTATTGCACATTTGTCACCAGATGTCTTGGAATGCCAACTCTAGTAAGATCCTGGGTGACCCAGGTGACAACCTACCTAATATAGTCTTCTGTAAATTATCTCTCAAGATATTGTTTATGGTAAAGACAATCTTCATCTGGCTATTATGTCATACAAGTAGTCAATGCACACAAATTTAATAAATAACCAGACAATCCATGAGACACTGAGTTATTGTTTCAGATATATTTCTTTACCTAAACAGATAAATAGAATGACTATGGGTGGGCAAAAAAGCAGTGAGACAAATTGAATCTAACTTTCTGCTGGCTTCTTTGAGAAGCTAGCAGAGAGTATGAAAATCATGGATCACGTGACTATGGTGGCACAGTGTTACTGTCGTGGCTATAACTTTGCCAGTACAACTGGCCCCAGCAACAATGTGCTGAGTTTTGAAACTTCAATCTCACAGGAATAATGGAGCTGGACACATTCTTTAAAGTAGCCCATTTGAGCTACTTTAATTCAAAAATTGTTGCCCTATAATGCACCATTTTGAAAGTTACAGGACAGTTTTAGTAGCATATAGATGTAAACAAATCATAGACTTGGAAAGGACCTGAGACTCAGAGGTCCTTTACCACAAACAGCTGTTCACTGCAATGTCCACTAGGCCATCTCCGATAAATGAAATTCCATCCTCTGAAGACCACTGCATGAAGTAAATAAATAAATAATAATAATTTAAATAGAAGAAGGGAAATGGGAAGAAGAAAAGGTATTATTTTCCCACTTATTTGTTAATTGTAATTAATAGTATTATAGATATTAGTAAAAAAAAAACCTAGGGGAGTAAATACAAAATGTGGGAAGGGAGTACACAGGATTTGAATTGGTAGCATTCTTTAAACCAAACAGATCCCTTGAGGTGGGCTGGAGTGGCCACAGCATGACACTGGGGAAAAAATGCAGATGCTTCTGGAAATTGCTGACAGGTAGTAGATGTGATGGAATGTGAACTGCAGCAGCAGCAGCAGCAGCAGCGAGAGTATTTTGCCAACTCACAGATTAAAAAGACTGCTCAGTCCTAAGATGGATGGTGAAGGGGGAAAAAGTTCAGTGTAACCATATCCTAGAATCTCTTAGAATATGTCCCAATATTTAATCATTAAATGCAAAGAAATCAAAGACTGAACTCAACTGGGTCTCACTGTCTCCTCTCTGGGCTTTGGCCTGACATACTTGACATACTGTATCCCTGTAATTCTTTTGCTATAAGTCCAAAGTACTCTGTTTGTTTATACACATACAATTATAATTATTATAACAATATATTTAGGAGGAGGGAGTACAGGTAGTCCTCAACTTATGACAGTTGAGCACAAAATGTATGTTGCTAAGTGAGATATTTGTTAAGTAAGTTTTGTTCCATTTTATGACCTTTCTTGCCACAGTTGTTCAGTGAATCACTACAGCTGTTAATTTAGTAACACAGTTGTTAAGTGATTCTGGCTTGGGACACTGCAACTGTCATAAATATGAACTAGTTATGAAGCATCCCAACCTTGATCACATGATCATGGGAACACTGCAAGTAAGTATGAAAAATGGTCATAAGTAAAAAAAAATTCAGTGCCGTTGAAACTTTGAACAGTCACTAAATGAACTGTTGTAAGTTTATTAGGCATGTTCATGGTCTTGAGTCATTTATAAAAATATCAAAGATGAGATAAATAAATAAACAAAGCTATTTTTCTTAGGCTGCTCTGAGCTGGTTTGTATTATTTCACAGCTATATAATTCTGTATAATATATAGTTAATAAATCTGTGTAATATATTATAAATTATTTGTTTATAAACAAAGATTTGCAAATAGTTTTCAGCTCACGACAGAGTCATTAGTTATATTACTTTTGCAGAAGCAAGCAACCAACAATGAAAACAAGAACAAGAGACTCTGTATGAGTTGCATGAATCCCTTTAATACTAGATTCATGTTAAAAATATGCCTCAAAATGTGTCAGTATATAAGAGATCATGAATTGAATAGACATAGTAACAGGTCAGCCAATGAGGACTGTTTGGTGACTCAGACGGTTCGGAGCCTGGGCTTAGCCAACTGATCTGTATATGTATGAGAGTTATCTTGGCTCTGTAATATCTTGCTTCTGTGTTTATATTGCTTCCGTGATTATGATTTCTGGATTCTTCTGGTTCTGACTTCTGCTGCATGGTATTGTATACATGCATCATACTGTATATTATTGTATTTAAATAAGTTTCTTCTATAAATGAATCCTGCTGAATTATTTATTTATTTGTTTGGCTTGCTGCAAACTCTGACAAAATACATATATCTCCAATATGTTAAACAAATAAATATATTATTTCACATAAATAAAATTATTATACACATAAAATGAAATTCTTATTCGGTATGTACCTGGTCTTGAGTTATTTCTAAAAACAACAAAGATAAATAAATGAATAAATAAATGAATAAACAAAGCTATTTTTCTTAGGCTGCTCATCAGCTTATTGCAGTACGCTTATTGTAATGAATATGGCCATCTGAATTAATTACATCTCTGAAGCGCCACAACTTAAATCAGGGGAAATCTCTGAATTGGCTGTAGCACTTTTTAATGTTTAGATATATTTAGAATACCACTGATACAAGTGAAAGCTGATTTATACTTATAAATTTAAACTATAGGATATATTTAGTATTGTTACATATTTGACAGTGACCCTAATTTAATGGAATTTACTTCCAAGTTAAGATGTTGATGATCATAGTACAGAACAAATTCTATTTTATATCTAAGCAAAATTAGAGTTGTATAAATGAAGAATTTTAATAACTGGTCATGACAATGTGCAATGTGCATGCAGTATTAAAATTATCTACAACAGTGAACCATTCCATGTTAGCTAAATTAAACAGTACAACCGGAGATAGAATAGAATACTTTTATTGGCCAGGAGTGATTGGACACAGAAGGAATTTGTTCTTGGTGTAAATACTCTCAGTATGCATAAAGAAAAGATACATTCGTTAAGAATCAAGAATCATAACGTACAACATTTAATGATAGTCATAGGGTACAATCAACAATCAAATCAGTCAATATAAATCATAAGGATACAAGGGACAAAGTTACAGTCCTACAATCACAAGTGGAAGGGAATGGGTGATAAGGAGTGATGAGAAGATTAACAGTAATAGTAGTGCACACTTTGTAAATAGTTGAACAGTGTTGAGGGAATTATTTGCTTAGCAGAGTGATGGCTTTCGGGAAAAAACTGTTCTTGTGTCTAGTTGTTCTGGTGAGCAGTGCTCTATAGTGTCGTTTTGAGGGAAGGAGTTGAAACAGTTTATGTCCAGGATGTGAGGGGTCTGTAAATATTTTCACAGCCCTCTTTTTGATTCGTGCAGTATACAGGTCCTCAATGGAAGGCAGGTGGGTAGTAATTGTTTTTTCTGCAGTCCTAATTATCCTCTGAAGTCTGTGTCTGTCCTGTTGGATTGCAGAACCAAACCAGACAGTTAAAGAGGTGCAGATGATAGGCTCAATAATTCCTCTGTAGAACTGTATCAGCAGCTCCTTGGGCAGTTTGAGCTTTCTGAGTTGACGCAGAAAGAACATTCTTTGTCGTGCTTTTTTGATGATGTTAGGTCAATTTAATAATTAGAATGTAGAATTGCTGGAACCAATTTATTCATTTTTTTATTTAAACCAGCCTTTCTATTCACATTATAAAGTCAATATCTGGCTTTTTTTATTTACCGTAAATATGTGTCAAATTCAAAAGCAAATGATTTTCATTATTATAGCAGTGACAGAAATCATCTGGTACTTAAAACTTAACATTCCTCATAAATGACTCAAGGACATAGAAAACGTTCCCACTATCTGATCAGAAGCATGCCATGTTTCCCACACATAAATAACTGACCAAAAGCATTGGATAGCTGCAGAACTGCACCATTTTTATACTTGCAAAGCACAAACACAGAGATATATGCTGCATATGCATAAAGAATAAACGAAATTAGTATATTTTGTATAGAAGAGTGCTATAAGATGAATGGAAAAACAATACATGTGAAATTCATATGATTCATTTACATAATTACTTCAAGATCTGCCAAATTAATCATAATCATATACATGAATTCTAAAAAATTATCTTACAATGATCTGAGATAAACCTATACAAATGAAGACACAAAACTATACACTTCAATACATCTTAGTTCTATGTTACCAGATTTTGAGGACTTATAAGGTGCAATAAAAAAATATAAAAAAGAATAAATAAAACACCAGAAATGGAAAACTCAGAAGCTGAGCTTTTATCTTCCTTAAAAGATAAGGAAAACAACAAATCTGTATCTGTTGTATAAAGAGAAGTTTATCTCAGATCACTTGTGCAGTTTTAAATCTCAGAAACCATATTTTCTGTTTTCAATTACATCAATCTAAAGCTAAATTGCATGAAATACTGTGGACCACTTCATTATCCAAATAATAATCACTCTAGTATGCAATGAAGTTCCATAAATGATACACCTTGTAACATTCGTTATTAAATGATTCTAATGCTGACCGATTATAATCAACAACAAAATAAACCATCAAATAATATTAACACATTAAAGCTCCAATAAAAGATCAGGGTTTTGCTGATCCTTTACTGTAACTAGTGGTCAGAATCTGGAGTACATGGATAATATAACCCCATTTCAGTAGACAGTATTAGTATTTGTTGATGACCTTTGGTGGAACTGGAGTGAAATGGTAAATATACCATGTATGGTATTATATGTGATAACCAGGCCCTTGATCTGCATCCAGCAGCACACTGGCAATCAATGTAGTTGTGCAGTAGGGATGTCACATGGGCACATTGAGGCATTCCCATCACACACTGTTATATTCAGGACCACTTGAAGCTTTTCAGTTGTCTTCAGGGACAGCCCCATGCAGAATTGTATTTATTTATTTATTTAACGTGCATTTTTAATTCAAGTTCTGTTAAAATACAGCCTATTGTGCCTTAAAATGGCTGCACTGTACAGCACAGTGGAGTTGCCATGGTAACGGCTTCACAGTACTCCACAAGGGGGTCCCTCTGGTAAGGTGGGTTGGTTCTTAAAACAAACAAACAAACACCCTAGGCCCTCAGCTTCAAGCAAAGAGGGCAAGTTGTCAGGGGAGGTGTCTGCTAATACAGTTAATCACCTCAAAGGCTGTTCCCTGTAGAATTTTTTCAGGGCTGTTGGCCAGGGCAATTAGGTCTCTAATTCTCACCACAGTGGTTGAGGTAACAGGGCCAGGCCCAATTGTCTTTTTCTTACATTTACTTTATTGTATTCCATAATAATATATTTCATTGCTGTAACAATGCCTCCAAGGAAACATCAGGTGATTGGCCAAGTGCAATCAAACGTTACAAAAATGAAACACCAGCATAAACAAGAAACTCCTGAGGAGAGGATTAGAAGACTTGCAACGCTGCGTGAGAGAGCTGCTACATCTAGAACTTCAGAGACAGTACACCAGCATGAGGCCCAACTAAAGGATAAGAGAGAGAGAGAGCTGACAGTACAACAGCATGAGTCCCGGGATAACTGGGATAAATAAATACCTGGGCATCACTAGGTTATCAGCGAGTATGCAGTAAATACGGCATAGCTTAAAAAAATGCTGTAATAAAATTAAATAAAATCCAAACTAGCAAAGATTAGTTATATATTTCCATCTAGCAACTAAGAAATTTTATACTGGAACCAATACATTGCAAAATCCCTTATCCTGTTGAGAAAAAAATGTGTTGACATCAAGCCAAGTAATAACTTCTCACACTGGACTCAAGGACAAGATTTTAAATACTTCTGGCTCGGTGCACAGGATGTATTAAATAGCTTATTTACGGGAAACCGGATAATACAATTTAGACCCTTGCATTTTAAAGGAAGATAACATTAAGATACATTATTTCTAAGTCACATTCCAGCAATATTTCATATTTTTTCACAAAATTTTAGTATATATGCTTTTGCCATATATCTGATATGTTTTTAAGATGAACATAGAAAATAATGTTATTGCCTATTTTTCCAATAATTACTTGTGTATGGATTTGGATCATATTAATCTAATAAATGTCATTTAAAACTATAGTTCATGGTCATCATATTTTTACCACATGTTATGAAATTACCTTGTACTCTTTGGCATTCTTAAACAGTTCCAAGACAAGAAAAACAGGAGTGTTTATGTTTTTTAAAGATAGATTCTATTAAACTTTTAATATTTAACCATTTTAGCATCAAAATATTCTACTGCTGTTACAGATCATATTACAACTTTCACGTTTCCTATGAATTGATAGAACATTTAACATTTATGAAACAAATATAATTCTCCATATCCTGTACAATGGTCCACCATCGTGACTTCTTCAACATCTGAACTTCATCTCATACTTTTTTGTGTAGAGTTACTGTCAGGAACAAGAAATCAGGTCCACATGTGAAGTTCCAATTAAACTGATTTATCACTAATCATGCCTCTGCACAAGAAACTAGTCAGTATTTACTTAGCGCTTACTTGGAATTAGACAAGTGTCAATGGAATTCAAGATGGGGTTGATTTAGTGTTTGTGGTCATGCAGTAACTCTAGGCTGATACCTCTTGTAACTCTGCCCCGAGGTTTTGTCACTTTCTCCTAGTACTGACTAAATTTTATTATGTTATTTTTAATTGATAATTTATCAAACATTTCCAATGCCTAACAATTAACTATTTAATTGGCAGCATTGAATTGTAGCAAGTTTTCTTTTACTGTTTAACCCTATATTCTCTCTATAAAATGTGTAATATTCCTAATTTTTCTGAAAATGTATTTGTTTAGTCTGTCAACCCCGCAAATATATTTTTCAGAAAGTCCATCAAAGAAACAAGAAAGTTTCTTATGAGGTCAGTGAACCTGTAGTAGTGTCATCTTCCAGTGGTCTCTGCCCATTTATTATATCCAGCATAAGGGTTAGGGTTCTGGTCCCATCAATTAAATAATGTCATCTTGCATCTATGTTTCTTCTACTGCAGAGCCTGAGATCAGGTTGGCCGTGATCCTGCTGGTCTTTTAGAAAGCATTAAAAAACTATTTGCCCCAAAATGGAGGTCATTAAGTTAAGGAAGCAAAGTGGGTTAATATTATATTAATTTTTATTCGGCTACTATTTTTGTTTGGAATCATACATTAGTATTGCAAATTTTAAGGCTTTATACTGCAATTTTCATTTGTATTTGACTGATGGGGCCAAAGGAACAACCAAATAAATCAAAATAAATAAACTTTTTGCTCAATACTGAGCAAAAGTCATTCAAGTCTTTAATGCATAATCTTCAATATAATTCCTGCATACATCATGATAGAAATTCTCCAGTTTATTTAGAAGAGCATTTCTTATACCTGAGATTTTAATACTGTATTATTTTTTAACATAGGCTGGCAAGGAAATTGATTTCAATTACCACAAGTAGGATCTTGGAGGACTTAATAACATTATGGGCAACATAGATATATTTGTTTTTCCCTGATCAACTTCCCAGTTCCTTTCACAAAAAGGGAATAAGTTTTAAATTCCATTACTATCCTAGCACATAAGAAATAATTTATTTGAATCTGGTATGATATATCACAACTGCTGTTCCATCCCTTTTTATTTCATTTTATTTATCTATTTTAAGAAATGAAATTATTTATTTAATAAAAATCTCTTATTCTTTATAATCCCTTATATTCCCATATTTTCATTTGGCCAATTCTATACTGATTGTAAAAGCTCAGATTTGTCATCTTAACAGAATATATTCTGTATACAACTTCTCCCACATCATACGCTTAATAATTTCTGTCATTTCAATTTGACTGATCCTCCAAAATGAATAAAAAGGTATATTGTATATCAGGTTGGTAGATGACCCGCTTTATGGCCGTTATGACTCCTGGCCGAAATGGGCAGGTTTTATTACAGTTGTAACTTGAGGATGACCTGCAATTATTTTTGTACTGTTTGTATATATTTTAGGAGCCTATCTACATCACCGATAAATGTATTATTTCTAAATTTAATTTCTAATTGTGAGGATTTTTGTTTCATTTAGCTCTGGATAGAAAATACGGCCAAGTCATACCTGTGGATACTATGGTTATCTTAAATTAATAGTACTTGAAAACGCACACATTTCTGCATACAGCAATAAAATGTGGCAATAAAATATATTTACTGATATTTGTAAAGGTTTTAAGATACTTATTTCCAATTTATGCAATTCATTGTAATTATTTCTAAACAGTACACACAAACTTATTTAAAACTGAAAATGCTGTTAATAATCTTAAATATGAACAGTTTGCATTTATTTTCATTAATATCAATTAATACAGGCAAAAGTACAAATCTATCCAAATATTCTAAGTCTTTCTCATTAGCATACCAAAATCCCTAAAGTTTTGCATTAACTTAATTAGCTGCATATTGCTTCTGAGAATGGAGAACCAATTCAGCAGTGAAAATATCTGCTTTTAATCAGAACATGCCAAATTTATTCCTATGTTTTTTGATAGTCTGGTAATGCTCATTGAATCCTTGGAAAACTACCAGAGGCCTGGAAAAGAGCTGATGTGGTTCCCATTTTTGAAAAGCAGACCCAGGAAACTACAGACCAATCAGCTTAACATTAATACCCAAGAAGATACTGGAAAAGATAATTAAAAAAACAGATCTGCCAAAATCTAGAAATTAGTAAAGTAATAACTAAAAATCAGTATGTATTTGTTAAAAACAGATCACACCAAACTAATCTAATTTCGTTCTTCAACATAGTGACTAAATTAGTAGGCCAACGAAATGTTGTGGACGTAGTATACTTAGTCTTCAGCAAGGCATTTGACAAAGTAGACCACAACCTACTTCTTGGTAAGCTAGAAAAATGTGGGATAGACAACATCACCACCAGATGGATTTTTAACTAGCTGACAAATGGTATTCAATGAATAGTTTTTAACGGCACTACGTCTACATTGAGGGGAGTAAGCAATGGGATACTACAAGGTTCCATCTTAGGCCCAGTGCTATTCAATATCTTCATAAACAACTTAAATGAAGGAATAGAAGGGGAATATACCAAATTTGCAGATGATATTATGCTGGTGGGAAGAACCAATACCCTAGATGATAGGCTCAAGATTCAGATGAATCTTGATAGACTTCAGCACTTGGCCCTATCTAACAAAATGAAATTCAATGTAGAGAAAAGGGCATCTGGCTAGTAAACACACAACTCCATTCAATTGCCCTGATTGCATCCCAATATGAGGGATTATGGGGTCATTAAAAGACAAAAAAAGTAAAGTATTACACTTAAGCAAGAAAAAGCAAAAGTATACATATAGACTGGGTGAAACAAGGCTTAATAGCAGTAACCGTAAGAGGGATCTTGGAGTCTTAATGAACAACCAATTAAATATGAACTAACAGTGTGCAGGAGAAGACAAAAAAGCCAATGCAATCCTAAATTTGCATTAACAGAGGGATTCAATCAAGATCAAGTGAGGTACTAATACTACTCTATAAAGCCTTAGTAAGACCACACCTACAGTACTGCATTCAATTTTGGTCACCACACTATAAAGAAGATGCTGAGACTCTAGAAAGATTGCAGACAAGAGCAACAAAGATGATTAAGGGACTGGAAGCTAAAACATATGAAGCTGGTTACAGGAACTGGGCATGGCTAGTCTAGTGAAGAGAAGGAGCAGGATAGCAGTGTAGCATGATAGCAGTGTATCAATATTTGAGGGCTGTCACAGAGAGGAGGAAGTCAACCTGTTTTCCAAAGCACCTGAAAGCCAGACAAGGAATAAAGGATGGAAATTGATCAAGGAGAGATTCAACCTGGAAATAAGGAGAAATATTCTGACAATGAGAACAATCAAGCAATGGAATAGCTTGCCTTCAGAAGCTGTGGGAGCTTCATCATTGGAGGCTTTCAAGAGACTGGGCTGTTATCTTCAGAAGTGGTGTAGGGTCTCCTGCTTGGGTAGGTTTGACTAGATGACCTACAATGTCCATTCCAACTCTGTTAATCTGTTAAAACTCTTCGACTATATTGATCAATGATTTAACTACATTTGAAACAGTTCTATACATTTATGTAGACTGGAACATATAACTAGTTAAAACAACACGCCAATTTATCAGTGTTGCTTAAATAAGTAAATTCAAGCCTCCTTATCACAAACAATTTGAAAAATATGATTTTCTTACTTCTTACTCAGACTAAGCATTGAATTTCAGATAGTTATTTCATGTTTGCATATTATACTATGCTACTGGTTGTATTTAATACTCAAATAACTTTCAAAGATCAAAACAAGAATTTAAAAGTATCAGTTTGAAAGTCTGGAAATAATAATTTTTTGCTATTGTTTTTAGTAGTGTACCGTGTTTAGATGTATTTTTTATATTAAAGCTTTAAATTACCTTTAAGAGCATACTTTAAAAGCCATAGATTTACTCTATTGTAATATGTCTATTGTACAGATCAGTGGCATTCACTCCTATCATCATGAAGTGCTTTGAGAAATTGGTCTGCCAGCACATCTTCCACATACATTTGATAAACTACCAGTTTGCATACAGAAGAAATAGATCTACAGAGGATGCTATAGCCATCGCTCTTCACACTGCTCTGACTCATTTGGAACTGAGGTGGGAACTATGTGAGGATGCTTTTTGTAGATTTTAGCTCTCCATTTAACACAATACTTCCACAGAGACTAGTGTCCAAACTTATGGACCCTGGGCTTTCTTATTCAATCTGTTTTTGGATTATGGATTTCCTGTCTAGCTCTCTCAGATGGTCAGATTAGGTAATATATCTTATTATTAACACTGTTTTTAACACCCTTATTCTTAACACTGGTACACCACAGGGTTGTGTGTTGAGTCCCTTACTCTATACTCTTTATGTGCATGACTGTATTCTCACTCACGCTAATAATACTATTACTAAATTTGCAGATGATACAACAGTGGTGGGAGTCATCTCCCGAGGGATGAGTCTGCCTATCAAGATGAGTTGGATGGGTTGCTTTCGTGGTATTAACACCAATAAGACCAAGGAGCTTAGAATGGACTATGGAAGGAATAGATCACACATCCAGCCCTTGCTTATCAATGGAGACTGAGTGGAGCAAATGGCCAGTTTTAAGCTGCTAGGGTGTTACCATAAAAGAGGACCTGACCTGGGGTACTCACATTGCAGCACTGGAAAAAAGGGCCCAGAAGAGATTATACTACCCGAGACTTCTTAGAAAACAACAACTGAATGAAAAATCGCTGGTGACCTTCTACCACTGCACCATAGAGAGTATCTTAACTTACTTCACCTCTGTATGGTTTGCCAATTGCACAGTGGCAGATAGGACAGCACTCCAGAGTGTTAACGTCATTGCCCAGAGGATCATTGGTTGCCCTCTCCTCTCCTTGGAAAAGCTTTATAGCTCCTGCTGCCTCAAGAAAGTTCAAAACATTCTTAAAGATCCATCTCATTCCTGGGCATCCTTTTTTTGAATTATTACCATCTGACAGACGGTACAAGGTAATAAAAACAAGGACAAATAGGCTGAAAAACAGCTTCTATCCCAGCACAGTAACTCTATTGAATTCTATTGCATAGTGCAATATTAATGAATATTGGGTTTTCAATTCAATTGTATAGAATGTGATGGATAGATGTTTGTATTTTATTTTTATAGTTATTAACATACACTGAAGATGACACATAATTTTGTTGTATGATGTGCAATCACAATGAAGTAAACTAAATTAATAAATGCCTGATGACCTCAATACTGGAAATTTTTAAAGAAAATAACTTTATCGTTCATTCAAAACCGCATCTTTTTTTCATTGAAACCTATTACTTCATAGGGGAAAAGTGCTGATCATTTAGCATATTTATATCACTTTTGGCATAGTCCCAAAAAATTCGAATATTTCTTAAGACCTCAAAATGAACAAAAATTCATCAAAGAAAACAAATTAATATTTGCCTACAATAAATGATGTTCACACTACGTTTGATAAACAAAATGAAACTAATTTTACAATAGAAATATTGCAAGAACCTGTTAAAATATTTAGGGCATAAGCAATATTAATTCATATGAATTATTATAGACATACCATCTGTAATGGTTCCATTAAAAAGCTAACTATATTCAAGAATTAATTCAGTATCAAAAGTAGAATAGTTCGGAGATAGTTTTCAAAATAATTAAAACGTGTAAAGAAATTGCTGGTGATGAGCTTCCAGGAAAATAGGGAATGGCCTAATTATCTGGTACCCTGACATTTTCCCAGCAACTATGGCTAACATCTTCAGAGGTAAAAATAGTCTACTCCAGGCTACATTTCTTGGGAGGGAGCAAGCGAAACAGATATATATATATATATAGGCAACATAGCTGCCAAAGTTAAAAATTAACTATTGATTAGGTTGTTCAAGTAGAAAATACACATTCCACAAGACAATTATAATAAGCTAGCTGAAAGACTAGATTTGCAACATGACTTCACAGAAACATAAAGATTGTTGACTGATCATTCAAATTCCAACAAAACCAGCTAAATGAAATCAGTTTTCAAGGAGTTTGATTTATGAATCTATTATCTATTTTTGAAAATTTTGGCTAATACAGAAGCACAGATGACTGAAAAAATGTGTATATTGAGTCACAAAGAAGAAAAGGAACTACAAAGTAAGCCTTATCTGAAACTGCACTAAGGACGATTCCAAAATGTGACGGAATTTTAAGAATCTTGTAATTAGTCAAATTTGGCAGGTTATTTCTTTCTCATTTTTTAACTGGCAACTTTTTAGAATATTTTATGTTGGAAACATTTCTTCACTTTAGGAAACAGCTGACAAAATTAGCATCCTATTAGCTAGACAATTAATTTATTAAGTGGATCCACAAGCCATTGACATTGATGGTTTCAACAAACTATGAATGCTACAAGTCTTGATCCTGGGCTTGTGATTTTTCAATGTTTGGTCCATTCATACATTCCAACTAAAAAAAGGATGGTGAGAAATATAATTTTTCAGAGCTGTACAGGTGTCCCTTGACTTCGACTTACAACAGTTCATTTAGTGACCGTTCAAAATTAGTGGCACTGAAATATAAACACACACACACACACATATACAGACACACACACACACGTATTATTCAGAACAAAGTTAAAATACAAAAGACATAAAAGAAAAACAAACACAAAATAATCAGAACATTTAAAAAGGATGCATCAAAAAACAACAACACATTACAGGTACTCCTCAAGTTACAAATGTAACAGAGCCTGCCTATTCCATTCGTAAATCAAGGATTCGTGGAGTGAAACTTGTACCTTGAGCAAGATCACTCCCTGCTTTCTCCCAATCATTCTATAATCGAAGGCCCATTAAGTCCACATGAGGTATCTCGTGGTGGGGAAGACCACGGGGAGGCCTAGTGATGGAACAGGCCACCTGCTTAAGACCACCCAAGGCTTTCTCCAACCCACAGATACCTCATTCTCCCTCCCCTGGGGTCCCCACAATTGCTTCCCCTCCATCCTGCCTCACCAGGATGGAGTTACTTACCTTATGAAGATCTGTTTCTTTCCAGCCTGTTTTTTTCTTGCTTCCTCCTTTCTCATCAGCAAAGGGCTTGATGAGGCCTCCAGCGATGAAAAAGGACCTGGAAAGCTGCACACAACCCTCTGGGCCTCCTTTCTCATCGGTAAAGCAGGTGAGGATTGCATCCCTGTAGGTGTCGTCAACGCTTTTCAAAAAGCCTTTGCCGGTAGGAACAGAGCTTCAGAGAGAGGCGGCCGCCCCTCCCAAGCTCCACTGGTGCCAACAAAGGCTTTTTGCAAAGAGCTGCCAAAGTCTACAGGAATGCAATCTCCCTGCAGGCTTCGGCAAGGAAATGGCAAATGGAGGGAAGACCTGAAAGACCAAAGCCTTCCCTCCATTTGCAAATGTCCAGGCCTTCACAGAGAATAGAGGCCTAAAGTGCAAGATCATGCTAGATCAGTAGCATGGGATGTCGTGCTACTGATCTTGCATGATTGCACGGTACGTTAGGCCTCTATTCTCTGAGAATGCATTGAAAGCCTGAAGCAATGAAGCAGGCAAAGTAACCGCGACAGAGAGGAAATCTTTGCAAGATAAGTGAGTTTCCACAGGCAAAATGCCTGTGAAGACCAAGCCTGGAAGGGGGGGATATGTGGGGCAAATGTTGTGGAGCCTCTGTGGTCATTCGTAAGAGGTGTGCTGCAATATTCATAATTTCAGGATTTGTTCATAAACACTAGGAGGTGCTTATTGCATAACTTTGAATGTTTGCTAAAGAAATGCTCATAACTTGGGGATTACCTGTATACACACATTATCCCCTCTAGTTGAACACTAATATATTACTATAATTAGTTCCCCTCCCCTTGTGAAACAGGCCCTCCCAAATTTTTTAAACTACTAAATGTATTAACTTGTTAACTTGTCTTCTATATGTCATATTAGTGACAAAGTGCTTAGCAGGAAAAACAATAGTAGTAAAACAGAACAAAATTAAAATTTCAAATATCTCTGTTAACAAGTTGTTATTGTAATCCACTAGTAGATAATTTACCATGGCATCTTAGCTATCCTGGATCATCCCAAAAGTTATAAATAGATCTTCCTAGATCAAACATCCATGTTTGTTTCTTAATATTCCCCACTTGTCAATTGTTGTTTAATTAAATGTAGTAATTTCAGGCTCCAAAATATGTCTATCTTTAAGCCAGAGTGCAAACAGAAGTAGTTACCAGTTAATGTAATAAATCAATCCAGTCTCCCCCTGTCTTTGTAGAGGAAAGGAATTCCTTCATAAAGGAAAGGAATTTGTCTCCCTCTCTTCCAGCTGAGGTCCTAATGTTGGAGAAATATATGGACTTAAAGTTCTAAACAACAAATGAAATCCATTTCACTGGTTCTTCAACCATGATATTATGTCTTTGATCTTGAACTGGATCAAAATCCTTTTGTGTATCTTTATCCAAAGGTAAAGCTTCAGGTTGTAAAGTTCTTTGAAAAATCAATAAAGTTAGATCAAGTTTATATAAGAGAAACCAGCTAGAACCGTGATGGCAAACCTATGGCATGCATGCTGGAGGTGGCGTGCAGAGCCCTCTCAGTGGGCATGTGTGCCATCTCCAGCTGATCTTTGCGGGCACTGGAGTGCCGGAAAATGAAAAATGGCCTGAAAGCAAGCCAAAAAATGGCCGAAAAATGGCCTGAAAACAGCCAAAAAACAGGGTCCAGTGGGTGAGAGTCTAATGTTTCTTCACCACCTCTCCAAACAGCGAGGCTTTCTATATGGAAGGGACAGACATTATCCAGAACAATATACATCAGAAGGAAAAAAAATAAAAAGCAATTAAGAGTCCAACTAGAGGTTGAAATAAATCAGTATTCAACTGTCGATCAACTTTTAAAGCACAAAGTGGAATAAACGTTTCATGGCCATTCCATGAAACGTTTGGGGAGGGGGAGGGTATTCAACTGTTTTCCTTTATTTTTAGATTTTTAATGGGGTTAGGGAGGGATGCCACGGGTATGGGGAGGGAGGTTGGGAGGAGGGTGAGGGATAGATTTTTAGTGGGGTTAGTGGGTGGGGGGTTTGGGGTCAGCCAAGCTGGTGAGTACGCCTGGGGGGACCCGGGGGACCGGGGGTTGGGGGGGGCAACCAGGGTCAAAACAACCGAGGGTGGACCTTATTGGCACCGTAAGTGGGAGGGGCAAATATGGCGGGGGTAGAGGGCCATATCAGGTTAGGGGATCGCGTGCCCACTATCTCCAAGCGGTAACGCGCTCTTGACCCGTCTTGCAGGCCTGGTTGTGCAGAGTCTCAGCCCCTGAGCACCCGACTGATGTTATGCAATGCCAGGTCCGTTATGAATAAGGCCCCCCGGATTTTTGATCTGATACAGGATGAGGGCGTGGACCTGGCAGGGGTCACCGAAACCTGGTTGGGCCCAGAGAGGGGTCTCCCCCTGGTAACGATGTGCCCACCAGGTTTCCAGGCATTTTATCGGCCGAGGGCTCAGGGTAGGGATGGTGGAGTGGCGGTTATTATATGGGAGGATCTATGTCCTAGGGAAGCCACTGTACCTCAGATGGCTGGCTGTGAGTTCCTCTTTGTGAGGTGGGGTCAGGCTGGGCAGATGGGTCTTTTGATAACATACCTGGCTCCCTGCTACGTATCATCGGCCATGCCCGGGCTCCTCGGGGTAATAGCCAAGCTGGCGGTGGAGACACCCAGACTGCTAGTTATGGGTGACTTCAACCTGCCTTCGCTCGGTGAATCCTCTGGGGTGGCCCGAGAGTTCTTGGCCTCCATGACGGCCTTGGACCTGACCCAATTAGTTTCTGGACCCACTCACAAGGGAGGACACATGCTGGACCTGATTTTCGTCTCTGGACAGTGGTTGAATGATCGGTTAGGGGATATAGCTGTCAAACCCTTGTCATGGTCTGATCATTCTCTCCTTAGACTAGACTTCTGTACCGCCAATCCGCACCGCAGGGAGGTGGAGCCGAGGAGATGGTTCCGCCCCAGATGCCTGATGGATCCTGAACGGTTCCAGACGGAGCTTGGGCCATTACCTGAAACTCTGGCTCATAACTCGGCCACAGACTTGGTAGCCGCCTGGGATAGGCTGGCTGCCGAGGCTCTGGACCGAGTTGTGCCTTTGCGACCTCTGATCCTGCAGAGATCTCGCTCGGCTCCGTGGGAGATGAAATGCCAGAAAAGACGTCTGGAGGGTGTCTGGAGGGCCAGTCGTGCCGAGTCTGACCGAACACAGGTTAGGTCCTATATTAGGACCTACCTAGTGGCGATAGAGGCGGCGAAGCGTTCTCACTTCTCCGTCCTTATTGCATCGGCAGAAAATCGTCCCGCTGCCCTATTTAGAGTGACCTGCTCCCTGCTTGGGCTGGGAGCGAGGGAGGATCTCTTGCAGGGAAGGGCGGAGGAGTTTTCACGATTTCTGCACGATAAAATCGCTCAGATTTGGGCTCGGTTGGACTCTAGTTGGGAGATCCTGGGGGAGGTGACCGCAGTAAGTCTTGAGACGGTTATCTGGGATGAGTTCGACCCTGTGACCGCCGAGGGTATAGACAGGTTGCTGGGGCAGCTGAATGCCACCACATGTTTATTGGACCCTTGCCCCTCCTGGTTGGTCTCTACCACCAGAGAGGTGACGTGGAGTTGGCTCCAGGGAATTGTTAACGCTTCTTTGATGGAGGGCTCGCTGCCCACCGCCTTGAAAACAACGGTGGTGCGACCCCTCCTTAAGAAGCCCTCCCTGGACCCAACTCTCTTGAACAACTATCGTCCTGTCTCCAACCTTCCCTTTGTGGCGAAGGTTGTTGAGAGTGTGGTGGCAGGTCAGCTTCCCCAGTACCAGGATGAAGATACGTACCTGGATCCCTTCCAATCTGGCTTCAGGCCCGGACATAGTACCGAAATGGCATTGGTCGCGTTGGCTGATGATCTCTGGAGGGCCCGTGACAGGGGTTATTCCTCTGTCCTGGTCCTATTAGACCTATCAGCGGCTTTTGATACTATCAACCATAGTATCCTATTGCGGCGGTTGGGGGGTTTGGGGGTTGGGGGCACCGTGTTGCGGTGGTTCGCCTCTCCGACCGTCTGCAATTTGTGTTGGCGGGGGGGAGAGATCCACCTCTGGGCCCCTCAATTGTGGAGTGCCTCAGGGGTCGGTCCTCTCTCCTCTCCTGTTCAACATTTATGTGAAGCCGCTGCGCGAGATCATCCGTGGCTTTGGGGTGAGGTGTCATCTGTACGCTGATGATACTCAGCTGTACATATCCACCCCAAGCCACCCCAACGATGCCATGGAGGCCATGTCCCGTTGTCTGGAGGCCATGCGGAACTGGATGGGCAGGAACTGGTTCTGACTCAACACTTCCAAGACTGAGTGGCTGTGGTTTCCAGCGTCCCGATATAGCCAGATAGTTCCATCGCCTGCTATTGGGGGTGAGATTTTGCCCCCTTCAGAGAAGGCTCGCAATCTGGGTGTCCTCCTGGATGTACGGCTGTCTTTGGAAGACCACATTACGGCCATCTCCAGGGGGGCGTTTCATCAGGTTCGCCTGATTCGCCAGATGCGGCCCTTTCTGGATCGGGATGCCTTACTCACAATCACTCATGTCCTGGTCACCTCCCGACTGGACTACTGTAACGCCCTCTACATGGGCTCCTGAATGAGAGCATCCGGAGGCCTCAACTGGTACAGAATGCGGCCGCGCGGGTGGTTATGGGGGCGTCAAGGTTCTCTCATGTGACGCCCCTCCTGCGCGAGCTGCATTGGTTGCCAGTGGCCTCTCGGGTGCGCTTTAAGATTTTAGTGTTAACTTTTGAAGCGCTCCATGGCATCGGACCAGGATATTTACAAGACCGCATTCTGCCATTTTCCTCTCACCGACCGGTGCGCTCCCACAGGGAGGGTCTCCTGCAGGTTCCGTCGACATCTATGTGCCGGCTGGTGACCCCGAGGAATAGGGCCTTCTCTGTGTCTGCCCTCTGGAATGGATTGCCCCCGGAGTTACGTACAGCCATGGACCTGGGGATCTTCAGGCGTGCCTTGAAAACCTGGCTTTTTGAACAGGCCGGCTTGGGCTGATTTTAGATTTGGGTGTTTTACTTTTATTAAATTTCAGGGTTTTAGGGAAGGGTTTTAATTGTTTACAGCCAGGGTTTTAGTTTAATTTAGTTTTAATTTTTCACATATTTATTGTTTTAATTGTACAGCTGTGCACAAGTCCTTCGGGAGAGGAGTCCTTCAGGAGAGGAACTCCGAGTCCTTCGGGAGAGGAGCGGTATATAAATAAATATTTTATTATTATTATTATTATTGTTGTTGTTGTTGTTGTTGTTGTTATTATTATTATTATTATTATAACAAAATCAAAAAGTCAAAGTTAAAATTCTGCAATGATTAGAAAATGAAACTTCTTGACAGGAAGAAAGATACTTTTCAATCACTTCCAAAGGGAACTGAAACCTTCAAGACTCCCCTCCCCCCCACTGGATCCATGATAATCAAAAGTCACCTTGGTGGACTCCTAAGTGCTCCCTTTCAAAACCAGGGAGCAGCACTACCAAAGAACCAGTTTTAGCAATGAAATCAGCATATAGTCAGTAAGAAGGGAAAAAACCTTACCAAGCAGCAGCCATTTTGAAAGGCAGGTACAACTGACTTATATTTATGACAGTTGCAGTGTTCTGGGATCATGCAATCATCTTTTGTAATCTTCTGACAAGCAGTCAACACGAAAGCCAGATTCACTTAACAACTGTGTTGCTAACAACTGTAGTAATTCACTTAAGAACTGTGGCAAGAAAGGTAGTAAAATGGGGCAAAATTCACTTAAAAACTATCTTACTTAGCAAAACAAATTTTGGGCTTGTTTGTTATTGTAAGTTTAGGACTACATGTCCATGAGAATTTAATACAGAAAATACTAAAAGAAAATTCCAGTCCCTTTTCTCAAAGAAACACTCAGTTAATTTGACACATGTTGCTTAACTCTAGCTCCAATATTATTTAAACCAATCTGAGGGTTTAACTAAATTGGTCTTACATTCAAGGACCCATATTCTCCTATTTGCTATATTTAATTTAAAAAATCAGCCACATATTTGAAATTTTAATATTTTAAATCAATTCCTTTTAACTGGCTTCTCTTCTTCTACCAATTCTTAAGAACATAATTTTTTTATTAACCACAAGTACCTATTTTTAGAACACAGTTAAAAGATACTGACTTCTTCTGGAACACTTTAACAGTGCTGTGTATTACATTCCAATTTTTAGTTCTTTTCAGTCTTTCATACATTATTTCATTTGATGATTTACAGAGCATATACAGCCTTAACAATTATTTGTACTTCTGATATAACCTTAAAAGGTATTGTTTACATCTGAATTTCTGGGATGGCAATGTCAAGGTTGTACAGATTCTTTTTCTTCTGACATGCCTGCCTTTTTAAATAACAAGAATATTAAACAAAATGAAAGCATTTTCAATACAAAATTCAGATTTAATAAGATACAGGGTTTATATTTATTAGCGTGCAACACAAGAGTGATTTCTTAACTTTAAGAGCAGTAAACTTTGCTGGGTTTTTACAGACTTCACATATCCTGCACACACACATAGACATCATAAAAATTTAAACAAGTCCTTTTAAGGTTGCATAGCTTCTGTCTAAAAAAAAATCCTTCAAGAGCCTGAACTGTGATGCTAGTTTCTGCAGCACTTGTCACCTTAAAGAGTCCAGCTGTGTTTAAAGTGCATACATAATTATATTTCATATATTTCTACAAAATACAAGATGAATTACACTAGAAAAAGAAATATAGGAAAAGGCTAAAATACAATTAAAATACTGGAATTAATCCAGTTAAAACCAAACTAAAATAATACTTATCAAAGAACAAGACTTTGCATCAGTTTACATCTGCAAAAATCAAGTATGGGTCATGTTTACCTTGAATATGTTCAGATATATAGACTATTTCTTTGACTTCTGATATACCTTAATGTATATAGTATCTCACAGAAGTGAGTACACCCCCTCATATTGTAAATATTTAAGTATACCTTTTCATGTGACAATACTGAAGAAATGACACTTGGCTACAATGTAAAGTAGTGAGTATACAGCTTGTATAACAGTGTAAGTGTGCTATCCCTTCAAAATAATGCAACACACAGCCATTAATGTCTAAACCCCTGGCAACAAAAGTGAGTACACCCCTAAGTTATAATGTCCAAATGGGGCCTAAGTAGCCGTTTTCCCTCCCTGGTGTCATGTGACTCCATAGTGTTACAAGGTCTCAGGTGTGAAGGGGGAACAGGTATGTTAAATTTGGTGTTATCGTTCTCACTCACTCATACTGGCCACTGGAATTTCAACATGGCACCTCATGGCAATGAACTTTCTGAGAATCTGAAAAAACAAATTGTTGCTCTACATAAAGATAGCCTAGGCCAGTAATGGTGAACCTTTTTTTTGCGGTATGGTGAAAGCACAACACCCCCGCCCTGCCCCCTTACCTGCACATGCCTCCCAGCTGATTTTCAGCCTGTTTGAGGCTGTTTTCGCTCTACCGGAGGCTCGAGGGAAGCCTCTGAAGCCTTGGTAGGGCAAAAAATGGGCCTTCTGGAAATACTGGAAGTGCCCATTTTCAGCCTCCAGTGGGCCTTTGGAACCCAGGGGAGGCAATTTTCATCCCTCCTGGAGGCTCGAGGGAAGCCTCTGGAGCCTCAGGAGGCTGAAAACGGGCCTGTTTCGACACTTCTGGTATTTCCAGAAGGCCATTTTTTTGGCCTCCCATGGCTGCAGAGGCTTCCCTCAAGCCTTCAGGAGGGCAAAAACTGCCTCAAACGGGCTGAAAATCAGCTGGGAGGTGCGCACATATGCAGTTCAGATAAGTTTGGCTGGGACTCGCATGCCCGCACAAATGGCTCTACATGCCACCTGTGGCATGCATGCCATAGATTCGCCATTGCAGGCCTAGGCTGTAAGAAGATTGCAAGACCCTGAAACTAAGCTGCAGCATGGTGGCCAAGACCATACAGCAGTTTAACAGGACCGGTTCCACTCAGAACAGGCCTCGCCATGGTTGACCAAAGAAGTTGAGTGTCGCGCTCAGCATCATAACCAAAGGTTGGTTGGGAAATAGACATGTAAGTGCTGCCAGCATTGCTGCAGAGGTTGATGGGGGGTCAGCCTGTCAGTGCTCAGACCATATGCCGCATGCTGCATCAAAGTGGCCTGCAGAGCTGTCGTCCCAGAAGGAAGCCTCTTCTATAGATGATGCACAAGAAAGCCTGCAAACAGTTTGCTTCAGACAAGCAGACTAAGGACATGGATTTCTGGAATCATGTCCTATGGTCCGCTGAGACCAAGACAAACTTATTTGGTTCAGATGGAGTCAAGAGTGTGTGGCGGCAACCAGGTGAGGAATACAAAGACAAGTGTGTCTTGCCTACAAGTCAAGCATAGTGGGGGGAATGTCATGATCTGGGGCTGCATGAGTACTGCCAGCACCGGGGAGCTACAGCTCACTGAGGGAACCATGAATGCCAACATGTAGTGTGACATACTGAAGCAGAGCATGATCCCCTCCCTTCGGACACTGGGCTGCAGGACAGTATTCCAACATGGCCAAACACATCTCCAAAACAACCACTGCCCTGCTAAAGAAGCTGAGGGTAAAGGTGATGGACTAGCCAAGCATGTCTCCAGACCTAAACCCTATTGAGATCTGTGGGACATCCTGAAACAGAAGGTGGAGGTGCGCAAGGTCTCTAACATCCACCAGTTCCATGACATCATCATGGAGGAGTAGAAGAGGACTCCAATGGCAACCTGTGAAGCTCTGGTGAACTCTATGCCCAGGAGGGTTAAGGCAGTGCAGGAAAATAATGGCGGCCACACAAAATATTGACACTTTGGGCCCTATTTGTCCATTATCATTTAGGGGTGTATTCACTTTTGTTCTCAGGGGTTTAGACATTAATGGTTGTATGTTGCGTTATTTTGAGGGACGGCACATTTACACTGTTATACAAGTTGTATATTCACTACTTTATATTGTAGCCAAGTGTCATTTCTTCAGTTGTTACATGAAAAGATATTCTTAAATATTTACAAAATGTGAGGGGGTGTACTCACTTCTGGGAGATACTTTATATCCTAATTTGAATTGCCTATCTGTGACTATACATTCTTGATGTAGACAGAGGAAAGCTAAAGCACTGAGAATCACACACTTTGCTTGTATTATTGTATATTTTACATGTTTAACATCAAGAAAAAGTAGTGTGATATAACACTATAGAACAGCTGACATAATATGAAAAAATACTCCCTATCTACTTTACTCATATTATAAAAGATGTGTGTATGATCAAAGGTAATGTAGCATGAATATGATGTTCTGCTTTACATATATACCTATATTTTATTATGGCTAAAGGCGATAAACTGTGTTAAAAAGTTTTTTAATCACCTTGGGTAAAGAACTAGAGTTATAGGTATCTAGAAAAGATGTATCCTTTTCCCCATAATTTTGTTTAAATTATACTACTGAAGACATTTCAACTATCAGTGTTAGAAGGAGATTGGCTGAGCCCAGGGGGAGGAATCAAGCAGGGAATTAGTCTGGAGTCATTATATAGGCAAAAGAGGCAAGTTCTATGGAGAAAATGTGTTTCATGATTCAGAACATAGCACTAAGACAAGGATTACTACTATATGGTTCCATATATATAACTATATGGTTACTTTCGATAATTTGGACATCTACAGACAGATGAAAATTATGTTCATAGACTTGGCGTATTAAATTTATTTTGACTTTAATTGCTATTCAGGGATAAAATAACTGCTTTCCCATCCATATACAATGTAGGCAGTATTGTCTTTTTACCAGTTTGGATCAAGGTGCCATTACTACTAATGTGCATGAACACAACATTAATTAATTGCTTATGCAGATTAGGATAGGCATATTTAAACAGAAATATTACAGAATATTTCTGAACTACTGATGAAAACAACAGGTCACATTGAGTAGTTTTATGCTATGTATGGTATCTAAAATAACCAGATTCAATTCTTGACACTTCTGAATGTCTTGAAATTTTCTTTGATATATAAATCCTAAGCAAAACTAAAACTAGAAAAATAGTTATATTTATCTTTTTAAAAACATAATATTTATATATATTTACTAGACACACAAAAGGAATAACACAAATGCACACACACCTGGATATAACGCTGTAATGCTTAGTTATGAAACTTACAGAGCAAGTCTATATTACTCAAATTACTCCAGTCAAACATGTAAGTGGATTATTTCAACAAGTATGAATCTTTAATTGCTGTATAGCAAAACTGCAAAATACAACAGTATTAAGCAATAGCACAAATTAATTTGAGATATTCTATGTAAGGTGAAGAGGTGGCACTATTTAGACAACAATGGCGTATCTTGAAAGACAAAGCGGAGTTGAATCTGGCTATTATTTATATGGGAGACATACAGGAAATCCTAATGTTATAGATTAGGCTTGAAAGACAAAAAACAAACAAAAGAGCCAAACATCCTGGAATAAGAAAGCATTAACAATACTATGTTTCCCATTCTGTTGCTATTTGGAGAAGTCTATGTCATCAAGACTCAATCTCCAACTTGGGGAACATATTATCTTTATATATATTACCTAACCAATGCACCATGTTTTCACCATACAAAAAGTTCAAATAAATAAATACTGAAAGTCAAATTATGGAGTTACAAAAATGTATGATTTGAATGAAATAAATCCAAAAAGTTAGCACTTTGAAGTTCAGAAATATCTAAACACATAAGCACACATACACACTCATAAAATGGGGCAAAATTCACTTAACAAAAGGTTTGGGCTCAATTGTGATTCTAAGTCGAGGACTACCTGTAGCGCACTAATACTACAGTACTAATAGACTATAATAGACTAATACTACAAACTAATACCAGTTAACCCAAGTTGATACACAACTTGTCCTACCATCTTTATGTAGATGTAGAATAGAATGGGGGACAGGCATAAGTTTGTGTCTCCCACCAAGTAAAATTGCCCATTTCAGGAAAGACAAGAACCACTGACAAAATGGCAGAACTGAATTATGGCTTCTAAGATAAATTATGTCATATTTCAAGACAAGTAATATCATTTCTCTGGCAGACCATGGACACCATTAATAAGTGTGCTATTTTTAACTGCAAATCAATCAACTGCATTTCTTACACAGATTGAAAAGAAAAAAGAAAAATGAGTATCTTAAGAGTAAGCTATTAACCCCCCCTTCCAAATTCATATACAGAAACTAACTGAATTGTGACATTTGGAATCAGAAGGCTTCAAAATCAACAGCTTGGGCTGAATCTGAGCCTCTACCGTTTTACATCCAGACCCTGGTAGCTTTCAGTGACTAGGTAAAATCAAAACTCTGTGAGCCTGAAAGTTTAGCAGATGAGTTGAGATATCTTGATAATACTAACTGAGCACTCTGCCCTTGAAGACCACCTAGAAACTATAAGTGGTCCAGAAAATGGTGGCACATGCTGGGATGGGCATCCCTAGGTTCATCCATGTAACACCTCTGTTGCGTGAGCTGCTCTGGCTTCCAGTTTCCTTCTGGGTACAGTTCAAAATGTTGCTATTACCTCTATGTGCCACAGAGCCAGTTTACCTGCAGCACCATCTTTCCTTAAGGACATCTAGTTGTTGTACCAGATTAGACAAGATGCTTATGCACCTACTCCTTTCCCTTAAACACTGCCACTTTATTAGAACTAGGAAGCTTTTCTGAGGGAGCCCCTGCCCTTTGGAATAATTGTCCCTCTGACGATCGACAACCTACCCTCCTAGCCTTCTGAAAGGCACTGAAGACTTGGATTTTCTCCAAGCATTGAGATAGGATAAGGTAATTGTATGTCAGAAACTTGGTGGTGCCATGTTTTTGTTTTTAATATCTATGGTTTTAATAGGTTAATATAGCTTAATGTTGCTTCATCATTGATATTGTTTTAATTCTTGATTGTGAGCCGCCCAAATTTGGTATAAGATGGGTAGTTACATACATGTTTTAAATAAATAAATTCAAGCCAACAAGTTCCAGAACTGGCATCACAAAAGACTGATCATTTCCTCAAAATCTATTCTGAAAAAAATGCCTAATATAATATCTCAGAACACGATCCCACCAACTTACTTAATTCTGATAATGTAGTTTCCTGTCAGGAGCAAATCTGAACGATTTTATCCACAAAACAAATGGTTAACAAGCCACAATATTCTGGGGATATAATAATACTGAACTATGCTTCACCATCCTTACTGCAACAGTGTAGGCTTGAATCTCATACTTATTTCTGTGCCTAGTTATCTCCCCACCACCCCCTTTCACTGCAGTATGGCTCAGTGTACTGATTTATGGCTCTGAATTTCAGAACATAGGATAAACTGTTACGTCAGAAATATCAGCAGATGGTACATAAAATACCTGACTGAAGCACAAATAAAGAACTGAGCTTACTAAAAAGGAAAAAGAAGAATAAGTGAAAAGAAAAATAGAACATGTCAGAAAAATCAAAGATAAATGAAGTAAAATATAGGAACAGAGGTTGTTAATAAAGTACATTACTGAAGATGAGATGAAATTATGAACTGCTATAAATTATTACATAAAGTTATAGAAATAAAAACTCACAAAGTTCAAAACTGTTTCTTAAATATAAACATGTATCATAAAAATCCAATCTTTTAAATAGTAATACATCTATTATTATGTTAAACACCTATTTTGTACGTAATTCATTTGTTTATAATGGTGACTGATCCCATTCTTTTCTGTACAAGTGCGTTTCAATATATTACAGCTGAATTCTATGAATTTCATTTCAATACACTACAACTGAGTTTCTATGCCTATATATGAAGCTTTGTTTTTAATCTCAGACACAATACCTACATTGCACAAATTCTATGAAACTGCAGATAATCACAGACAATAGCTTAATATCTTTTATGATCATAAAGACATATAATACAAGCGAACAATTGTGATGGTCTTGTTCATTGTATCTTCCTAAATGCTAACAGCACTTAGTCTACTTATTTATCCTAGATTGAGCTTTTTGGTTCACAGGCACAGCATACTAAGAGGCTGTATCTATGAGAAAACTGGAATTGAATACATGGAAGAGATTAGTCATACTACTTTTCCTGTGAATATGGCTTACACTAAGATTAGCTTAAAGTAAATTGAGCTCAAATAATGATGGAAACCGAAAGAACACTCAAGCCATAACAGCATTTAAGTATTTCACAGTACCATTAGCTTGAGAACAATTTTGAGATCTTACTCATTGAAGCCATCCAAAAGTCACATATACACTCAACAGAAATAGCATTCGGAAATACGTAGCTACATAAAAACACAGTTTTTGTTTCAAAGTTTCTCATGACATGCATGGGATATAAATTTTTCAAACTGTGCATTAGGATATGGGAATACTGTTTATATCAATCAATCAATCAATTCATAAACTATTACAGCACTTTTTTAGCACACTATTTATTCAAATAAAAATGTAAGGATGCTGAATTATTTTCTAGGAATTTACTCTATTTAAATTAATACTATGAAAAAATTATCTCATTTTCTTATTTTAAAATAGCAGTACACTGATAGTCATCACTTATCAATCACAATTGGGATGACTAAGTCTTACGTCACTGATGTTACAGTTGTTAAGTGAGACTTCATGTGACTGCAACATACCATTTTACTGCAGCTTCGCCATTGACTTTGCTTTTCGGAAGTGAACTGGGAAGAACATAAATAGCAATCCTGACCATCAGATGTTGCGATGGCTTAACTGCCCACTGGTTACAAGGGCTCCAAATTTTGATGGTCACAGGGACACTGTGGTAGCCATAAGTATGAGGACCAATTGCAAGGTTACTTACTCAGCAACAGTGACTAAATAGGGCAATCATTAAGCAAAAACTACCTGTACCAACTAATAATAACTAATTCTGCCATCAGTATTTGTTATGACAATTCAACCTTTAGCAGAGAGAAGGTATGTCCCCATTTAAAGGTTTTCCATCATTTTTCTTCTTCCCACAATCTTCAAAACGTCTCTATTGCTACAAAAATAGCCCTCTGAGGAGTAAATCTTGAATTATTAATATTAGATTCTAAAGATCAATACAGATGACAACCACAAATTGTTTTTATTCATTCTTTTAGAATAAATTTACACAAACCACAGCAATTTCCCAAACAATTGTTAAGACCTTTAAGCCTATGGTTCGCAACCTATAGTCCGCAGACCTTAGGGGGCTGCGATATCATTACAGGTTTGAAAAAATGTTATGATTTAAATATTGAGTCACTTCTTAGGGGTCTGTGGCCATGGTTCACGGCCACAAAAGGTACTTAAGGAGGGTTCAGGGAGAAGAAAAGGTTGAGAACCAGTGATTTAAGCATCTGAACACAGGAATTATGTGAACATCTGATATTCATTATGGGGAAATAATATGTAGGTTAATCAGTAGCCAATTTTGTTAAATAGAATTTAAAATGGAAAAATAGGTCAAGCTCACTATCAAAATGATATAGGTGGCACATCCTCTTGTCACAGTTTAATAGTAGTTTGATTCATTACTCTGCTATTTCCTGATAAAGGTTACATCCTTTGGATTTTAGATCTGGCATACAGTGACGCCATCAAATGATTTTTAGACAAACTCACAAAGGAAAGTATACTTTTTGAGCACATGCCCATATAGAGAAGGACTTCAGGCTTAATGGATAAATTCTGAACTTTCCTAAGCAATAATTTCTGTAATAATTCCCAAAAATATACTGTATAAACAGTATCATGCAGCAATTCCAAGTTTAGTTACAAAAAAGGTTTCCATGTATTTTTATGTATTTCAATATACATAGATTTAAGTAGACCAATGGATTTTCAATTTATGAATTATAAAATAGAAGTACCTGGAGAAATGTAAACTTCTAATAGAAAATATCTACTTTAGGGACATTTTTTAAAAAATACATATTTGTTGCACTCTTAAAGTTTAAAAAGTACTTCAATAAAGTAAACGTCAGTCACAAATTAATGAGGATATAAATCTAACAAATGTAAATAAAAGACTACTAGATTTGGAATGTGAAAATCAGCAGAGTTAAGAGTTTCAATATTTTTTGCATCATGCAATGACTGGATTTTTTTGCAATATGGATCTTGTAACTGAGGATAAACAAAGTTGACACTGACATTTCATTTATTTAAACATTTATGTACATCTAATTACATTCCACAAGCATTCAATATTTTATTAAAACAAATGGCAATTTAAATTAGGATTACATGATTATTAAACTAATTTGTTATTTTAGATTATTTCAAGACCGACATTTAACAAATACCAACTGGTTTTCCTTTTCGTGACACAAATGTAATTTCTTTTTTTAATAGTATAGCTCTGACTTGGGGAATAAAAATGGTTTGTTGAATTACATCATTTAAAGAAACTACGGTACATTACAATTATAATTACTGATTACCATACATACCACAGCATTTTAACCTAATGAATTATTTCAAACCTTTCATTTCTATACTGCAAGTTAATAATTTTTCTATCCCCGTCTATATCTGTTAATAATATGGTATTGAATCAAAAGAAACTTGTTGAAATGTATCCAGGTAGTTTTCATCAATTTAGTGCTCCAGATGTGCTGGAATTCACATTCCATGATGTTTAAATACCTTGGACATCATTTTTGAAGGTAACACATCTCAGAATGTACAAAAAAAATCCTCAATTCCAACAAGACGTATTGCAGCACTTATGTATATTGTAGTTTCTGTCATCTTAGTCCTGACTTTTGAATACATAGAGCTTGATTTGAAAGATTTTTGTTTTTATTTACTCTCACTCCACCTTTGGAAATTTGAATACAGGAAAACAAAGTAAATATATACACCACAGTTGAACAGCAGACCACCCCTAAAAAATTCCTAGCCCTATCCACATGGGACTTGCAATCCTATCGTCAGCCACCCTTTAATGTTAAGTGTGGATATTGGTCATCAATAGACTGCCTATTTCTGCCAGTAGAACATTAATGTAATAGCAAGCTTCTGCCTATATTCTTCAAATATTTAGGGAAGGGTTGCTGGCTGACTCCAAGCCATTCTTTTCATAGAAGTCCAAAATACAAATCTGAGATAATGAATTGTTCATTACTTTTCATCACCAGCACAGAACAAAAACAATAACAAGAAAATCTGAACTAGTCATCCATCACACAAGGTATTTGGAAAATACCTTATGCTCTTAGCTATTTTATTACAGCTTAATCATGCATAAGGAAAAAATGTATGTTTTTTAAATTAATGCTTTTCCACTAAAAAGTCCAATTATTAGATATTTGTATAAGCATAAACAGGTTTTAAAGCCTATTTTAACATAGTAACCTGAGTCAGTGAGTATTAAAATATTTTTCAACATTGAATATTTGAGTACTTATTTATTATTCACATTTATATAGCTGTCCATCACTCTGGATGAAGTAGAATAAAAACAAATCATAAAAAGCAAACTTTTTTTAAATTAATAACTAAATAACCATTACTAAAATAGTACTTACTGCTAGATTCCATTATTCTAGACTAATTTTAAATTGATTAAGAGATTAACTTCAACTCTACAGATTCTTCCATATAAAGAAAGATGCGTACTGCAGTTGTATACTTATTTCTAATGGCATTAAAGACATGATTTTGCACTGAGTGCAATTTATTATATTCACTCTTCAAATGATACTCTATGGAGAAAACAACATTCTATCTATCATATGTAGAGAATTAGAATCAAATTAAACTATATCAAACTAAATAGCTGAATTGCAATACTATTAAACGAACCTGACTAGTCATTTTCTTTTTCAAGTGATGTTTTGTATTATTACACCAGAAAAGATAACAGCAACAAGTTTTACATATGTTCAAGCTACTTTAATATTTACATATGGCTACAAGGAGCAAACTACACAGCGATAAGCAGCTGTTAAAAAAAAAAAACCCTGAAGTATAAATGGTATGAAGGAAGTGGTTTCCCAACTGCCCAATTTTCTCAGAACTACATATAATGTGATCTAATAATACTAAAAGCTTAACAATAACGAATAACTTCTTATTAACAATACTAAGTACCAATGAGTCATCCTTCAGTTTAGAAAGGTGAGAAATGCATAATGCTTTAATGCAATTGATTGATTCCTTAAATCTTGAAAACAAAGTAATAAAGCTTTAAAAAACTAGAAATAAAAGTCCTACTACATTTGGAACATTGAAAGGACAAATACTGTAAAAAGTCAATATGAATCTAGGTACAGTGGAACCTTGGGTCGTGAACGCTTCTGTTTGCGACCAAATTGGGTGACGACCAGAATTTTTGTCAAAGTTTTGTTTCTGGTTGTGGCTGTTTCTGGTTGGGTGGCGACCAGACACAGCTGTGGCGATTTTCCCTGCTGCAGTGATATCCCCTTCAGCACCATTTTTTTTGTCTAGGCATGCGCAGGTGGTCATACTTCTGGTCATGACCAAATCGGGTTACGACCATAGTCTTGGAACAGAATACAGTCGTGACCTGAAGTTCCATTGTACTATATCATCACAAGAATTTCTGAATATTTTTTAAATAACCAGAGGTGGTATTCAGCCGGTTCAGACCAGTTTTACTGAACCGGTAATCATGATTCTGCAGTTTGGAGAACTGGCAAATCGCACCATCGGCTGGCCCCACCAGCCCTATAAGATCTTGCCTTCGCCATGTGGCCCAGCTAATCTCCGTGCCTCACCTTGTGCCTTGCCAGCTATGCTCACCAAAGGTAAGCCACACACTCGCTCTTCGCCTTGGGCCAGGGATGCACCTTTCACCCAGAGACACGTCATTCCTTGGCTCTGGCCTTGCCTCCACCTGCTCGCCATTCGCTTCAGTTGGGTCAGGGAATATACATTCCCTGCTCCGGCCTTGTCCCAGAGCCTCCACCCACCTTGGCCAGGGAATGTGCCATTCCCCAGCACCAGACTTGCCCTGGAGCCTCCACCCTCTCACCGTTCATCTTGGTCGGGTCAGGGAACGTGCCATTCCCTGGCTCTGGCCTTGCCCCAGGCTCCACCCGCATACCCCCACCCTCTGGCCTCAAACTATGCTCCCCCGGGCTGAAGCAATTTATTTGGGCTGCAGCCTACTGCACTAGGTCAAAGGGCTGCGGGGAGGACAGCTTGGGTGCAGGAGGGCTAAAAGGGTTTGGGAATGGACTGGATGGTTCTTACCTGTAAGAAATCCCATCCGGAAAGCGCTGCAGAGGAGATCGTGCAGCCGCTTCTTCCGTTCCTTGGTGAGCCTCAGTTGCTTGCAGAAACGCTCCACGTGCTCTCCAGGTTGGCAGCTGCTTCTCTCTGCTGCTGCTCTTGCTGGGAGAGCATCTTGTGCAATTTAGGAGCTATGAGCGACACTTTCCTCTAAGTCCTATCCAGAACGCGCATTCAACAGGGATGTTGCTTCTTTGTGCCGCAGCACTTTTCAAATGGGACTTAGAGGAAAGCAGCAGTTCACAGTGCTAAACTGCACAAGACGGTCTCCCAGCAGTGCAGAGAAAAGCAGCCGCTGCCCCAGAAAGCAGAAATGCAGGTGAGCAGGCCCAAAAGGCTGCTCAGTCGAGCCTTGCTGCGTGGTTGAAGCCGCATATGCACAGAAGTCATGCATGTGCACATGTGCGGAAGCTGTATGTACATGTGCAGAGGCTGTGCGCGCGCTCATATTTTCGGGGAACTGGTGGTGGAATTATTTGAAACTAATCATTGTAAATAACATATGTTATGTTGAGCTTGACCTAACATTAATATCTCTTAACCAGCAACCCCCACCTTGCTTGTAGCAAAGATAAAACTACTTGATAGAAAAATGGAGCAGGGTTTTGGGGTCTATATCCAAGTTCCCAAATACTCCATCCAAAGAAAATCAAAGTACCGTAACTTCACTTCTGTGGTCCTTCCCTGACAAACAACACCAGCTAAAATGGACTTTTTTACAGATCGATTTTTTTACCATGAGGCATGCTAAGTATCGTGCTAGGGAAACATTTTTGTTTGAATATCTGGTTTAAATATTTTCAAGGTTCTTGATGCTGTATAAACCATATTTTGAGAAACAGGCTGCTGTGATTTAGTTTCAAAATAAGAAAAACTGAAAAAATAATATTCTAGGTTTCCTCATGCATTCCCTAGTGAGCCTTCGCTAGTGAGCTAATCTTCATATACAAGATCAGGTTATTCAAGACAACAAGCACTGGGTATTACTACATAGGAGTGTGGTACTAAAAACATTGGTTTTATGAAAAATTAGTACCTTTATTCTTACCAGTGAGCTTTACTCCGAAGATGTATTAATACGTTATATGTTTAAGAAAAATGCTCAGCTTAAGCCCAAGTTATACTTCTATTTCAATTAAAACCAAAGTAGAACACCACCACTAAAAAAATCATTCTAAATTATAGGAAAACTTACGATGTTTTGGATACTAACATGGTTCTTAAACCTACTTATAAGATTGACAGGAGCTGCTTGTCATATATAATGCCCTGGGAACCCGTAGGTATGAGAGGGTCTGAATTTAACTGGATTGCCATAAACCTTCTCTTTCTCCAGTTGGATATGAGAGATGAAAAGTTTTCCTGTTTCCTTACTACCAATACAGCATGAAAAAAAAGATAGTTCCTCATGAAAAGATCAAGCTTTTCACCTCCTCGTTCAAGGAGAGCTAATTCTCTAGGCAATGACCCATCCTTATAAACCCTACCAAGAGAGGATATACATAGGATAAACAAACTGGCAGAACTGCTCTGCAAAAGCCAATTGTTTTTTCTGAGTTAGCATACTTCCCTAAGTCACTCTATTCATTCCAAATATGTGATACTAAATGGTGATGGTCATCTTTTCTTGCTTACTTGCCTTCTAGCTTCAAGCAAGGGCAATAAAAAGAATATGATCAAAGTGAGATAGCAGTGATTGGAAGGAGCAGTATCTGTTCATCTGAGATGTTCGTCCTTTTCCACTTTGAGTCACAAAGTTAACAGTGTGTGTGTGTAACTGATCCCCACCCTTAATGGAAAGGAAAGGTGTTTTGGTTGCTATGATGGCTCAGACCTTCCAAGAATTGTTGCAGCACATCTCTGCAGCAGCTTGCAGGATTTACAGCTGCCATTATAATTCCAGGCATAGAAATAAGTATTCCAAAATTGTGGAGTAAAAAAAATACATTGCTGCATAATACATTTTGTTTATGATTCGATTTATGCTTAATTTGCATAAGGACAACTTGTGATGGGGCATCCCAAATGATTTGTGTCCACGAGGAACTACTCGGAGCTCTTTCCTTTAAGCATTAGACGACCACATTGTATAACTCAGCCAGCTCCTCATAGTCTTGTGAAACTGAGAGGGGGAAGAAGGAACGCGAAAGATAAACTAAATACAAACAAAAAACCCAGCCCAGACTGGGAGGGCTCACGAAGGGAAAATGTTTGCTTTTATTCGTCTCCTAAACACTTTGTCCTCCCCGACATCTTGGGTCGAAAAATGAAAATCGCTCTTCCCGCTCCCTCTAAAAATGACCCCAACTCATAGATGAGCGAGGGGGAGGTTTAAGCAACAGCCCAACTGCAGGTGTACGCATGAGAGCCCCAACTGACGTTACTGCAAGTAGCGATCTCTTAAAAGAGCCCCAAGAGAGGAAATACATTCCGGAGCGAGATGGAAG
The DNA here is from genome assembly GCA_023653725.1 of Bungarus multicinctus. Lineage (NCBI taxonomy): Eukaryota > Metazoa > Chordata > Lepidosauria > Squamata > Elapidae > Bungarus > Bungarus multicinctus. The sequence goes on along the minus strand of CM042851.1, from coordinate 11,898,526 downwards.
CTTCACGCGTTACACTCCCAAAATTCTGCAGGGAGGAGCCGCCCCCAATCTGATCCCCGCCCCTCCAGCAAAGTAGTTCGGAATGCACGCAAGCGATACAACAGCTTGTGTGAAGGGTATGATAAGTCTACATCGGAGCATTTATTTCTCCACTTCACCGTTTGAACAAGCCATAGCAGCCCACCCACTCCCGTTATTTTGGCGCCTAGTGACGCCTTGCTCGTAGGAAGGAGACAGCACTCACCGCGTAGTAGAGCTTAGGCTTCGCGTTCAACAACACCGGGTCTGCTATGGCCTGGGGGTAGCCCCCCAGGTCCCCGCGACGCTGCAGCATGGCTGGCGGGACCGTTCCCGGCGCCCGCAGTCGCCTCTCCGGTTTCCCTCGAAGCACCTCAGAGACAGCAGCCAAAGGGTGAGCCTCCACTGCCTCGCAGGGTCAACACGAAGCGCATCGCCTCCAAAAACCGGCTTTATAGAGGGCTAATACTCCGCAACGTCTGGATGGGTTGGAGATTCAACTACAACTGCTGCCGCCACCGCTATTGCCGCCTAAGTGGGGCCAAGAGGGCGGGCCTGATTTTCTCCCGGCGACGTACCCAGCTGTTTGGAGAGGGAGGGGAGAGCGAAAGATAGGAAGGCGCCGGGGGCTCGCAAACTCCTTTCCCCTCGACAGTTGGAAGGAAGGAGCTTCTTTTTCTCCCTCAGAATTTTTGTTTAATGAGGGAGATTTGGCAGAGCGAATTATTTGGCGATAATTGATAGAAAGAAGAAAATGGCATCCGATTTTCTCAGATAGCCTGCCTTGAAAGCCAACATAAAACTCCTGTCCCTCGCCCAGCCAAAGACCACTTATCAGCCTCTCGTTACTTTAACGTTGCCTATAGATTTAGGTTGCCACTTTTTGCTTCGCTATAGGAGACTAGCTAGCGAAACAACTGCACGAACCAGACATTCAGTAGAACTACCGTTCTTTGAGCTGTGGAAGAAAAAAACAACACCTTTTTGCTTTGACCAAAAAACCAACCAACCAAATACACAAAAAATCCCACAGCAACTTTCAAAGAGAGGGAGGAAAAGGAACATCAGAAAAAAAAAGTATACCCCTTCTGATCTCATTTCGAGCAAGAGATCCCTCCAAAACCTCCAAAATACAAATTGTATTCCATCCATCTACCCACATTATGAGATTCTTCAGTCCACACATCCTCTAAATCGGTCATCACTGATCCAAGGCAATAATGATATTAAAGTGGTGTTTATCTTTTATTCTGACATTGTCCAAGGACACCTTCAAAGTGAGTAATTCTATTAAATGACATCACCTTTACCTTGCATGGAATTTAGATGAAAATAAGAAAAACAATAAAAAGAAGATAAACATGGCAGGGTTGTCAAACTCCCAGTCGACGGGCTGGATGTGTCACCTGCTGGCCATGCTCCTACCCAGTTTAGCAAAGGGGGGAAAAAGTCCCAATATGTCATGTGACATTGCTGTGACAACATGAGTTTGACACCCCTAAACTATGCTAATATAGTTTTCATGTCAAGTCAAAAACCTTCAGACAATAGTCAATTCAGAATTGGCTTATGGATAATAGAGGTGGTATTCAGGTTCTGATCAGTTCTAGAGAACTGGTAGCGGAAGTTTTGACTAGTTTGGAGAACCGGCAAATACCACCTCTGGAGATTTTACAGTATCCTTCCCCTGTCATGCCCACCAAACCACCCCCACAGAACCCGTAGTAAAAAAAATTGAATCCCACCACTGATGGATAGTGTGGGAAGAAATATCCATCTGGTTCAGTTACAAGCAGAAGAAAGATACTGGAAACATGGAGGCTGGTTGGAAAAATGGTTTAATGATGAAGCAGAATCACTGGGCAGCTGACTACATGGAGTTGAGAGTGTGTGGGGTGTTATACCTTCTCTTGGGCTTTGCACTTGAGCTCCCTGTTCCTGTGCAAGAACGTGTCTGTTGTCAGACTCCCATGGGGCCATCTAGGGGTTATGCAAGGGTCATAGCTGGATCTATAGCCAAAGTACAAAGTACTTGTCTGAGCTAAGTTTGGTTGAAGTTTCTGAGGGTGTTGCAATAATTCCTATTGTGGCTTAATGGCTTTTTCCTGTGTTAGATCTTAGTTGCAGGTATTTGCTTATGAATAGAGCTATCTCTTTATCGCAAGTGATGACATCTGTTGTGGGGTATTAAGAAAGGTGGAAGCTGCTTTCTCCCTCTAAAAACACGTTTCTTCATTTCTCCTCCAGGGCAGGGAAATATAATATTCTGCCCTTTTAATATTTCTCAAAATATTTCATTCTTTTAGGCAAGAACGGGGTGTTAACTTTCTACAATAGGAAAGTAATGTACTACAAATTCCATGTATCAAGAGGAAAATCAATGCAAGGATAGCTTGTTCTTATTTTCCTAATGTTTCAACAGAAACTGGAAAATAACAAATGGGAGGAAGGGCTATCTGGAAAGCTCCATGTCTTCCCTGCTTATTGTATTGTTTCATGGAACCTGTTAGTGGAATATGATGGCAACTGCTTATCTCAAGAATTTAGCCTCCCCCTACCCCACAAGAATTGTGCTTACATTGCTCCTGAATATATTTATTTGGCTTTCACAGAATGAAACCAAAAATTGTTTAGGAAAGGAGAAACAATTGAAAAGAATTCCCTTGGAACAGTATGTTAAAATCAATCAAAAATCTAAGATTAATGAAACCAGTGAAGAGATAAATTTGCCCAGAAAGCACTAAAAGATATATCTACCAATAACAAGTCTGATGTCAGCTAGATGTAAAACTGTTTATGTAAAGTAAAGAATAAAATAAGTTAGACAGTTGTGCTATAGCTATCAGGGCATCTATGTCTGTACTTCTTTACCACCTTTTCATCTAAACCAAATATTTCATATAATAAATATGGCAAAAATCAGTTTAAAAGTCATGCCATCTTTAATTTTCATTTGCTGATGTTACAGTTTAAAGAAAACTAAGATGGAGTCAGTAAGCAAAGATACTATTTGGACTATCCTACATCAAGAACACAAGAACGCAATCAAAAAAGAAGAACCGACCTCTTCCCTGGTCCAACACCTCAAAGCCACAGGACATAAGATTGACTTTAAAAATACCAGAACTATCGCCAAAATCAAACACTTCAACAACAGAATAATCAGAGAAGCCATAGAGATAGCATGAATAAACTAGATGACACCTCCCGCCTACCAGCCATTTGGAAACCTGCCCTCATTAACAAACGAGTATCTAACATAAAGAAGGACACCAGACCCACACCCACGAAGGGCCACACAAGAAACTACCACCACACTTCCACGCAGAAAGCAGACTCACATCCACACAGAAGATGAAACACGACCACGGACCAGAAGCCGTACCACAGCTGCATCACTACCTGCTTCAAACCCCCCCAACCCATACATAAAGGGAACTGACGCCCACCATGAAGATGTGGCACGACCACGAACGCGAAGCCAAACAACAAGATCACAGCTCACCAGCTCAAATCCCCCAGCAACTGAGACTAACCTGAGTACAACCAAACCCCCACCAGAACAGAACACACCCCCAGCCAATCAGAACACAGCCAACTCCCCAACCAATCAGAACACAGCCAAACCCCCAACCAATGAGAACACCCCCCCACCCAATCCGAACACAGCCAAGCCCCCACCCAATCAAGTCACATCCCCACTAGTAGTTAAAAGGAAGAAGCAGCTGCAAGCTCACATTATTCTGAGAAGCACAAGGCCGAAGACACAAGCCTGAAGATGATGAATGAGACTTCATTGAAACGTCGCCTAGATATTTCCAATTCTACGCGGGAGAAAACCCGAAGAACCAAAGATCCACATACAAATACCCACGAAAACCTCCGAAACATATATATATATATATATAGTCATAATAGGTGAATAATTCCCTAAAATCTCTACTTTTTTTAGAACAACAGGATGATGCTCATATTTTCAAGAGATAATTTTGAAAATTAAATTGAGATCTATCCACATTTGTTTTTAGGGAAGGACTAAAGTTCTTTGAATAGCCATCTATAAATTATATATAGAAAAGAAGTAGAAGTAAAGAAAGTAAGTTTATACATGATACCAAGCTATATTGTTTTAAAACTTAGCAGGTAAGTTCATGTGACACTTAGCAGGTAACTTCATGTAAGATAAAAGTATCAAACATATTGTGGTTTATATAAATTCAGTCAGTGTGTCAGCCTTCAAGATTTTCTTCCTTTGCTTTGCATCTTTCGGCTGTCATAAGTAACGGGGGAGAGGGGGAAATGGTTATGAAAAGCGAGCTGGAGGTGTTACAAAACAGAGCTGTATAAGTTGGAGGGGGGGAAGGTTCTTGCTTAGGCTTCTATCCTATGCTATGCGCAGCCGCAACTCTTATCAAAATATGTCAAGGTCAACGGACTCATCACCACCTGCAGATGCCCACATGATGCTATACACGACTTTTAATTGGATGAGCCAATTGAACTATTGGGGGTGGGAACGTTGCCATCTTATATGTGATTTACGCGCTCGTTTTCTCAGATTCAGAATTCTTTTGTTGCTACCACCTGATTTCCAGTAAAAGATATCTTTTCTCTAATTAATGGAGTCTAAGTATTTCTTTCTTGGATTTTGAATGGAACACCACCTGACATAGTGAAAGAAAAGAAAATCAAACAAAAGAGACAAAAAACAAAAGGACTGTTAAGATAGAAAAAGAAGGAATGGTCCTGTCACCATTGCAGGGGTGGGATTCAACCGGTGTTACTACCGGTTCGGTGACTATGTTTTGCTGCGCGTGCATGTAAAAAACCTTAAGCTGTGCTGCCTGGACAGCTGAAAAGCACTGTGTGCAAATACACAGCGTTTGAAAAGCAATTTTTTCTGCTTTTTCAACCTCAGCTGCGCAAAGCAGCTGAGGTTGAAAAAGCAGGAAATAAAGGACAGGTAAGAGCCCAGGCAGGTGGGTGGGCCAAACAGCAACAAACACAGAATTGGTTCAGTGTCTGCTGCTCTTCAGAGCTACCAGTTCTATAGAGCCGGGCAGAACCGGTAGCATCCCACCCCTGCACCATTGCCTCTTGTACTCTGGCTTTGATGTCACTGTTGGTAGGAGGCTAATATTAATCTGGCCTTTGATATAAAAAAAGCCTAGTCTGCTTTCCCCTGGTTTAGATAGTTTTTTGGACAAAGTGATTAAAAATTTTAAAAGAAAGGAAGAAAGCTTTAGTCAAACTGAAAAAAGGGCTGTTTTTAAACTCAACAGGATAAAACATTTTGTTATGAAAAAGTATGTTCTTCCTGAGATCTAATGATTATGATTCCATCTGGTTTCCACAGGTATGTTTGCAAAAACTTGGCAGATACCATGTTTACATTTTATACGGGAAAGAAAATAAGTATGAAGCTGTTTGCTGTACATTATATAAGCAACTGTTAGGGTTGGGAGGCTTTTCATATGATGTAATGTAGATTATATACTTTTAGATTATACTGGATTAGATTGGATATGTTTTTTGATTTACACAAAGTAATACAAGATAAAATCAAGAATAACAATGGATACAGAATAGATAGAACAGCTTTAGAATTGTCAGTGGGGGTAACTGTGAACAGCTTCTGCCTGCTAGGAACAACTATCAATAGCAAAGCAACAATTGTTTTGAGAAATGGCCTCAGACTAGCACTTGGAGAGCAACCATGAAGACCTTGGAAAACATATTCAATGTCATGATGTGCCTGTACCATCAAAAATTCATATTGTGCAAGTCATAATTTCCATGTACCGCTCTATGGAAGCATAAGAGATTCTGAAGAAGGCTAGAAAGAGTATTTGAACTTGGGTGTTGCAGAAGACTCCTAAGAATACTGTGGACAGCCAAGAAAAAAAAACCAATGGATCATCAAACAAAAAATCTCTGGGAAGTTATGAACAGCTGTCTTCAAGTTCTTGTAAAACAATGATGTAGAAGATGACATGAAATTGTTCAGAAATTTTATAAAAAGCAAATAAGTAACAATGGATTTAGATTACAATGAAGTTGATTTTGGTTGAATATCAATTTAAACTATTCAGATAGTAAGAGCTGTTCAACAAATGTTGCTGGAGGCATTTTAACAGGCTCCATAGCCATTTGCCAAGGATGCTGTAGTAATGGATCATGGCACTTATAGAGGATTGGACTAAATAAATTCTGAAGTGCCTAGCAGTGCTTCATATTTATATCATCCTATAAATCCATCCTAGCCTAAGGCTTATTTTATTTAAATGGAAATTCAGAAGGTTTACATAATGTAATAAATCATGATTTCTTTAGGCATTTTAGTGATTAAGACATAATTATTGAATTTATTCAGTCATTCAAATACCAATGTTGAGAAACTGTAAAGTGTAGTCACACAGGAAACTAATATATGCCAGAGCCAATCAGCCACAGGATTACTTAATGTGATATTTGAAACAATCATAAAACTGAAAACAAGACATAAAAGAATATACGGTAATTTCTAATTGAATGTGCAATATAAGAAACAAATAATTGTAACTGCAAAATTTATCAAATAAGCTTTTCTATTTTTCTGAATACCCATGAATCTTCTGTTTGTAAAGGTATAAAAAGCTTCCACTAAAGGAATGCACAAACACAATTTCATAAGAAGGAAATATTACGTAAATACAGTATGAAGCTACATCTTAAATCAAGAATAACTTAGCTGTTCATTCTAAATTGGTAATATACATAGAAAATGTGTGCTGCACAGACTATTGTATGGACTACTCAATTTTGGTGGCAGTAAGCAAAGATATATCATGGTGAAAAAGGCTCACGTTTTCATCTAACTTTCTGAATAGAATCACTTAGAAACAGAATTCAATTATTTACAATAATTATTATCTCAATGATAGAGCTTGGATCAATTAACAGAAAAGACTTATTAGCTCCTTTTACAGTTAAAAGCATTAGTGTAAAAATTAAGAAATTGTGACTTCTAGTCCTGCTTCAGCATAAAACTAGCTAAGACACTTTGGGACAGTTTGTCTGTCTGCCAGTGCTATGAAGAAAGCAATGGCTAACCACTTCTGAAAAACGTTACCATGAAAACTGTATGGACTTCTCCAGGTAGTCATTAAGAGTGAAGACATGAAAAAGAGCACCTTATGAATTAACGTATTTTTTCAAAGTCTATGTTTATATATGCAAATCACAAACTTCTGAAATGCATGACACAAGTAATGACCGTAGTTCCAAGGCACAAGGGTTAGGCAGTGTGAAGAAAAATTAAAGCTTTTCTCAACTTCTGATGCTGCATTTTTACCATTTTCAGGACAACCACACAGAAGTAATTTGCTCTATAGGTAGTCAACCTACAACCACAATTAAGCCCAAGGTTTCTGTTGCTAAGTGAGACATTTGTTAAGTGAAATTTGCCCTCTTTTACAATCTTTCTTGCCACAGTTGTTAAATGAATCATTGCAGTTATTAAGTTAGTAACATGGTTGTTAAGTGAATCTGGTTTTCCCATTGGCTTTACTTGTCAGAAGGTCACAAAAGGTGGTCATATGGCCCCAGAACCCTCCATCATAAATAAATATAAACCAGTTGCCAAGTTCTGAATTTTGATCATTGTAACCATGGGGATGCTGCAATGATTGTAAGTGTGAAAAATGATCATAAGTTAATTTTTTGGTGCTGTTGTAATTTCAAGTGGTCACTAAATGAACTCTTCTAAGTTGAGGACTACCTGTATGCTCTTTTTGTTTTTCAGCTTCCAGGTTTTAGAATATTGTACCCCTCAAAACTCACCTGCCCCACTTTCCATGCCTTCCAAAAAAGCCTTAAAACCTGGTTCTGCCATTTGAAACCTGGTTCTGTTGGAGGTGTTCCCTGCTGGAGGTGGTTAGTGAACTAGGAAGAAGATCTCACCCCACCCCAGTTGCATTTTGGTTCCTAACTTATTTAATTTCTGCAAATTTTACTGTTAATGTTTTAATGTTTCTATCTGCTCTTATGAATTTATAAAGTTGCCTGACAGATGGGTGGCATATAGGTTTAATAAATATATATTTGTTTTATCTGCTTCCATATTTATTCATCAGCCATGGTATTTCCAGAGAGTTCTCTATCCATTTACTGAAACAGGGAATCTTACTTACTATCCAAAGCCAGCCAAAAGCTAATAAAGTAGCATTCATTATAAATTGTCACCATATGAGATTAAAATATAAAAGGAACATATATTCACCGTGCATGTATAATGCATAAAACAAACAAGAAATCAGTAAAGTTATTCAATATAGCACATATATGCATAGTTGTTCATAGTCTGGAATAGTAACGTAACATATTCTGCAGGATTCACTATTTTCAACATCTTAACAAAAATATTCTACAACAAGAAATAAAAACACAATATCAAATATACAGTAAAAATTGAGAACAATTAAATTTAAAATTGCAACTTCACTATTTTACAAATTTAGAAAATATTAATCTTGCTTTTCATCTCTCCACATTTACAATTAATTACAGACTAAGAAAAATATAATTTTAGTTGCAACTTTTACTTCATTTGTTCCAGTATTAACAATATAATTCATAATTAATAAAATATAATTTCTGAAATCAAACTTTATTAAAAGGTATTTGCTCATAAATTATAGAACAAGAATTAAGGGAATAATTCAACTTTAGGCATTATCATTGGCAAAAGTTCTTCCAGAATTAAAAGTAAATTCCTTAGAAAACTTTAAAAAATACTAGTCAGTGACACTATAGGAGGGGTGATAGAAATTATGGGCAGGGTCAAAAAAGGAATCAGCCTAGAGTCTTTATGTAGTCAAACAGCCCTCTTGAATTCCACTGACCATTATTTGATGGCAAGATAGCACTAATTGCCAGTTGAGTAGCTTCTTGTATTTCAACATCGTTGGTAATTAATTAGTTTAATTGGTATTTCATGTGGGGTCCTGGTCTTTCACACCTGACAGACATACACCAATGGATAATCTAATAACTAGTTTTAATTTCTTCATTTTCCCTGCCCCCTCTCTTCTGAAGAATAATCACTCAACAAAGCTTTGGGAATAATTTGAGTATTCAAGCAAAGCCAGAATGCAGAGTGACTGCCAAACTGTGCTCTGAGAGCTGTATTTTATTTTTGTTTTTTTTTTAAGTTGTGCACAGCTCCACAGCTGTTAATGCTGTTGCTTTGTGCAAAATTGTAAGATATTTAGTAATGAGGATTTTCTGTTTCTACTTTCCCTTTCAAGTCTTGCTTAAATAATTCATAATATTGAAACTTAAGTAAAAACTAATTAACTTTATATATTAAACAAGTTATTGCTTGATACAATTATCTTATAAATAAAGAAATTAAAGAAGCATACTCTGGTTCCTGTTTTATTTTACAGACTTGAATGAGCAATATTAACCGGGCCAAAATGCAGTGAACCAGAGTTAAAATCTCAATACCATTCCAAGGACAGCAGTACAGAATAAAAGAAATCTCAGTATTTTTTCTTAAGATCTTAAGTTGCTAAGGAGGCAAGATAAAGTAATGGACTGTCAACACATAGTATATTCTACAAGCAAATAGTATCCATATATTAGCAAGGCATTCAGACAGAATTCTTTTGACCAGCATAGATAAAATAACAGTATTCAAAAACTTCAGATGATAAAATACAGAGAACAAGATATTTAATTTGGTATCGATATATTTGATTTTGTTTCATGTTTATGTAAGTAGGCTACATTTGCTATTCTGATAAGTTTTAAAATCTATAAGCTAGATCTTTGTTGTTGTTTTTAAAAAAGCTTTCTATGCCATTTTTCAAGTTAGAAACCATGTTTCTGTTTTCTATGGATCTTGCTAACATAGCAGTAAAAATTAGTTTGATATCACATTGTACTGACATCTTCAAATCTTAAAATTGCTGATCCAATCACCTTGCAATTTATGAAGCCTGATTAATCATGAGTTATTTGTACAAGCCTCAGAGAAATTATCTTAGTGTCTATTCTATTTCATTCAGTCCTTTTCCTTTAGGAGGAAATATCAAGTCAGTCTTACACCAAAGACTATATTTAGTACTTTTGTTTATCCTTCATTTGGGAAAACAGTTTCTTCCCTTTTCTGAGTACTCCTCCCTAAAAACTCTGGCATTGTTAAAGATTAACTGCCTACTAATGTAGAATTGCTGTCTTGTTTGGAAACTACCTTACAGGTTTGGGAATAGGATAGGATATTCTTGAATCATTTCTATTGCTTTCTTTAGTATTTACTAAATCATATATCAGAAATGATTGAGGCAAACGTAATGACTTTACTGTTTACATAATTATGTAATAATAAGTTTTCATAATATTCTGTTTTCAAGTAATATTCAAAAACAAATTATATTATTTGCAGAGCAATCACATTTTGGGACTTGGATGCTTGACTGATTAATATTTGGAGGTTTAGAATATGCTATTCTTCTGTGTTGCTTTTGTCTCTGGAATTCTGTAAAGATTGTTTTACGTATATGCCCAGCAGGTTGCTGCTTTCTGTTGCTAACTTTTCACTACCACTTGGTTACCAAGACATAAAATCAGTTGTATAAATTGTGCATTTAGTTGCAACTTTAGAAGAAACCAATTCTTTGATTCATTTTTTACCATTCTGATTGAAATTACACAATGTGGGTATTGTAGGAACTGACCTGCACTAGGCATGCCGCTATACATCTCCTCAATTGGTAAGTACTGAAAAAGCATAAAGTCTTTGGTCCTCTGAATGAAGGCAGGCTATGTAGGTAGATATCTGTAAAAGGAAAGAGGAATGGCACTGAAGGATAAGAGGAAGACCACTTCTGAAGCAATGGTCAGATAAGCCAGGCTTAGGTGGGTCTAATTTGAGAAAACATCTCAGCCTAGTTCACATGAACATACAGGTGTGGGGGAGAACATTAAAACTTGAAAAATTGTTACTATAGCTATTACAATAAAAGTAGGCCTGACCTATATGCCATTGGTTTCTTAGTCTGGTCTGACCTATATGACAGTGGTTTCTTATTCTGGCCTATTTTGTAGGACTATCAAAATCTAGCACTAGAGTATGATAGACAAGAATAGCAATAATTGAAAGAAACAATTCATTTAATGTATTCATGTCAAAATTAATATTAGACATAATATATATTCCATCAAAAGAAAGGCAATGTGAAATCACCACAAAAGAATAATAATATAATAGAACAAGTAACATATATTTTTTCTATAGAAGGCCATAATATTGCAACAAAATATGCCAGCATTTAAAACATTCTGCAATTATGGGCTGCCTGAACATTTGGAAAATGGGGGAACCACCCAATGGAAGAAATACATCCTTATTATGTTTCCATTTTTAAGTGAATTGGAATTCACTTGTTTGACAAACAAAATAAATATTAAGATTGCATTTGAATATAATTTCTGCTCCCCTCTTTTAAACCAAATGCAGTATCAAAAATTTTAATCCAAATTATATGTTTATTTACAATTTAGATATTTTTATTACACAATGCAAAAATAAAAGCTTTTAGAACAAACATGCTGATCAACAATGTTGTCCATAATATTGCACAATGTTGCACATAATACAGGTACTAAGTGGCTGGGAACAAGTGGACCTGCAGCTCAATGAAATCCCATGTTGAAGTATTTAACATGAAATATCCTCTATGCACTGTTCTTTTGAAATTGCAAGTGTGAGATCATAGTTCTTAGCACAGAATATGTGAATTTGCAGTCATTGTTGCACTTAAAGATTATTAATTATTGTCTGTTAGCTGAACATTAGTATTAATATGTATGCAGTGAACCATATTTCAGCCACTACACCTAACCATGAAACTAACTGTCAGCATACACAGGATGATGGGGCTGATACAGTGAATATATTCTTGCCAGCTTAGTATTGGCACATATAGGGAGAAAAAACTAGGGTGTAAACAGACTCTGGCCCATGATTATGGAGTGGGGGCGGGGTGGAGAGAAGCAGAGCTATCTGAAGTAGACCTATCTGAAGGTCTACTAGTAGAATATTCAGTTAGAAATGTGGTAACCTAATCTAAATCTATTTTTTTGAAGTTTGAATGAGGCAGCAACTACATGAATGTACAATGTATTTACTGATGTATTACAACCTGGTGGCACGTCAAGGTGAAAGTAGGGTGTGTTCCAGATAGGCAAGTCTGTTCAAGATTTGAATAAAAGGAATCAGATAGTGGCCACATACATAAGTTAAAAAGGAATGCAGTTAACATTTTAATACGAAGATACAGAAATGACTAGGACAAGACTATCATATCAAATCAAAAAGCCAGAGGACAACTGAAAACATGATAAAGAATCTTTTAACTGCAAGAGTGTTTTTAAAATTTGTGATAATTATTGCTATAAAATAGGCTTTTAAGTCAGATATTCTAAGGATATTCTGAGAATATCCTTCAGATAGATAACTTCATGGACAACTTAAATCACTTTAATTTACATGAACCATTATCCATCCAGGTTCTGTGTTTACCTTTTATAAGCAGCTTGATCTCTTATACAGGTGTCAACATAAATGTCTGATATCCTAAAGTACCATATTTTTAACAGCTACATCCATCAGATTTCAGAGGTATTTCCTATTCTGACAGTGTCTAGGTTTTATGTATAACTATTTTGCAGAGATTCTTCCTATGTAATGCTGGAACCCCAACTTCTATGATTTTAGGATCACTGTGGAGGACTGAAAGATTGTAAGAGGCTTTTTACTATGGTAAAAGGGCTGAAGAAATTCAGAACTGAAAAAAAGATTCTCAAGAGTTATCAAGAATCAACCACTGAGAAGATAATCACAAGTTTCTGCTCACTGAGCATTTTAAAAATGCTTCAGTTGCAAATTCAGTTTAGGACTCAGAAAAATTATGAGTTATAAACACCTCACCAATCAACAAACAGTATCTCCTTTCCTAATTTTAGACATTAATTTCAAATTATATGTTTACCTAAGTAACTTTAGTAATCTGAGTCATTCCTTTTCTCTTACCCTCATTAAATTCCTTGTTAAATTTATTAGTATCCTATTGATTTTTCTATTTTGTTAAACTTTACTATAATATTAGGTACTCATAGTAGTATATGCAATTACAGAATTGGTATTCGTAATTGTTTTAACCATCATTAATCTCACCATATAGAGAAATTGCATGGATTTCTCAACAACCACATGCCTTGCTGAGGGAAATAATTGCTGATAATATTTTGACACTGCACGTTTAGCATAGAGTAAAAGTCTATAGTTCAACTTAGGAGCCTAAGGAGCCTAACCTAGTTCTTAATTTTGTTCCTACATTCAAAAGTCTACTCTACTGTAATACACATACTAATGCTGTAAACTTCTAATTTCAGGCAATTTTTGAAAAGTACATAATGATTACGAAGATACTATCATCATTTCTTAGAACCATAAATAGATCAATTAATTTCAGTGTTAATAATTTTTTATGAAAAACTGATTATATTCCTTTTATTTCTCTATTTATAATAAAGTAAAAGCTATAAGAAATATTTGAGATAATTCACACATATGAAAATCTAACATTTATTAATAACACAGAAAATAACTGAATACACACACACACACTGAGAGAGAGAGAGAGAGAGAGAGAGAGAGAGCGCAAGCCATACAGAAAGGAATAAAACCAACCCTCTCACATAGTAACCTAAGCTTCAAGCCTGCAACTTACAGCATGCAACAACCATACTAAAACAAGATCTGGTGGACACGTTCTCAATATTAGCCTCCCCCCAAGAAATGAAAAAGAACTACATGAAAATAAATGTATATACAAGCAATCGTGCTGATTCTAAACATTTTTACCATACTATTTGTAATCTATGAAAATGGCTATCAGTTTTTATATTTGATTACTATACATAAAAGGGTGTACATGGACTGAAATCATGGTTGTGCTATAAATTAATTTTCTAATTTAAATCACATCAAGGGATTCCTACTTCAATGTGGGTCGCAAAACAGCAGCAGATTTAGAAAACTTCTAAATAACAGTTCAAGCTAAATTCACTTATGGTATCATCTGGTTCAGACATCACACCAGCCATGTGCTGTTTACCTTTGCTTATGCACAAAGATATTGGCTGATATATTAAGCCAAAACTCAATCAACAATATTAGGATTAGTGTAAATATAGCCTTATATTTTGATAAAAAGGCACAGTAATTATTGCCACAACCATTAATATAAATATCGATCCATAACTATGATTTATATAATTGTGGTCAGATGGCTGCTGCAGATTAAAATTATCCCCAGAAAGTCATGCTTGTACTCTGATCTCTTTGCAGGATGTAACAATGCATTTAATTTTCCTTTTAAACTAAAATAATAACTTCATTGTAATGATTCTCACAAAGTCAAGGAAATAATAATGATAATCATCTTAAGAAAAAACAATCTAGTTTTGCTTTCTCTTAAGGAGCTATATTTAACTGGCAATGTACCTCATGAGGCAAGAATGCCTCTCATTCTTCTGAAAGTGATTAACCTTATTTTTCTGGAAGGCATTTGAAAATTAAGCAGCTATAGTAAAATTTACACCAAGTGTTATTTGTTATTGTTGTCAATAATTGTTTCATTGTTTTTACACTACTGTTTTCCTCAAAAACGGCTATGATTTTCTGAAGCTGCCGAGTAAACAATTTATAATCCTTCTGAATGAGGACGATGCAGTGTTACTACCTCAGGAACTAAGTTTAAAATGCTTTTTGCTTGTTTAGTTGCACACTATAAAGAGGACACTTTGAAGCTCAGTTAGATTAAGATTCTAATTTTTGCCAAGCTCCTGAATGTTCATACCTGGCAGCTGAATGGATATCCAATAGAGCAAGTTAACAGCTTTCAATATTTGGGTATAGTATTAATCTCTCTGGCAAATATAGGCTACGTCTGAATTACATTGTTCAAGATGCTAAAAACGTGAGCTCTTGAAACTTTTTACCTTTGCAGAGATGCATTATTTACCTCAGCAGTGCTAAAGATATTCTCAGCTAAAGTTTTTGCACAACTTGTACAGGTAGCCCTTGGCTTACAACAGTTCAGTTTAATGACCGTTCAGTTACAATGGCACTGAAAAATGTGACTTATGACTATTTTTCATAATTACGACCTTTGCAGGATCTCCATGATCATGTGATCAAAATTCAGATGCTTGGCAACTGATTCGTATTTATGACTTTTGCTGTGTCCTAGAATCATTTGATCACCTTTTGTGACCTTCTGACAAGCAAAGTAAACGGGAAAGCCAGATCCATTTAACAACCAGGTTGGTTAAATGGATCTGGCTTTCTTAACCAAGTTAACAATTATAGTGATTAACTTAACAACTGTGCAAGAAAAGTCATAAGACTCACTTAACAAATGTCTCACTTAACAACTGAAATTTTGGACTCATTGTGGTCGTAGTTGAGGACTACCTGTATTTGTACCTCAGGGGGATTGTATAACTCCTTTGTTTCCTTGGTGAGTGTACAATCCAAATTTGTGCTTGCTCAAAGTAGTTCTCTACAGGGAGATTAGAGTGGTGAAAGTGAAGAATAGAGTATGGATATGTTTTTTATCTTATGGGCTTATTGGCTAACATTATGTGTCTTTGCTTAATAATGTTGACATCTGGGAGATTACCAGTAGAAAATGTGGCATATAGGTATTTACGGAATTCACTTCTGATGATGGCATGGAGTTTCATCAGCATCATGATTTGTAAAGCCAGCTGGATCAGCTGGCTTTCTCAGAGCTATAGATTTGAGAAGCCAGTCTTACTTTTTCTACTGGCAAGATATCTAAATCAAGTAACTGTCTCCAAATTTGGAAGAGCTCTAACTTTAGCATGTTTATATATACTTTTAATGCTGTTCCTGTGGAAATTTTAAAAGTGCTATATATGTTCAGATTTTGCTTTGTGGTGAATATGATTGAACCTACTGTTCATGTCTTGTTGCACTGCTCTTTTTATAAAGATGTACAATTACATGTTATAATCCCATAAGTACAATGTTGTTAATCTAAAAACCTGCCAGATTGCAGACAATGCAGAAGTAATTGTTGCTGCCCTCCAGGGTTTATTAAAGTTTCCATGAGATTTCCTGGTGCTGTCCCATTCAAATACTAATTTACCCTGAGCCTAAACAAGTTCAGGCAGCTGCTATCAACTTCTGACATCCAACTCACTCTTAGTGAATTCCTTAAATTTTCTTGAGAGAGAAAGAAAATTTAATATTTTACTGAAGCACTTCTGTTTTCCAGAATACAGTTGGCCATCATGTTTTGGATCCTTCTGTATGCTTTATGTTATGTTATGTTAAGAATGAATGATTTGACTTCTGAGTTACCAATTTTCATTGGAATGTATGTTGTTTACTTGGCTTTTATCATGCTTTGGACTTTTTAAATACATTCCAGCTGAACGGAAGGACAGAGAAACTAAGCATCCTAAATGGGAACATAATCCTTCAACAAAAATAAATTGATACAGTTCCAAACACAATTTTTGTTTTCTAAGCTCTCTCAGATATGAATAGAATGAAATTCCCAAGCTCTAAGACTATGTGTGTTGCAGTACTCAGAACACAATAGGAAAAGTGTCCATTTTTGGAAGGGGTTGTTAAAACAGATTCCTAAGGCCAATATTGCCGTTGGCTTCAAACAGTTGTTCACACCCTTCTGGCAGGAAAGTACTGAAGTTCCTGCCAAAAAGCTGGTAAAGGTGAAAGGAAGGTAAAAGGACAAAAGGTTCTTTAAGGAAAAGGAGACAAAGAGAAATCTTACAAACACCAAATTAATAAATGGTTAAGTATAACCATGTTTATATAAATTAGTAATTTTAATTCTACCTTATTTTCAAAATGGCTTAATTTTTTCAATTCGCTCAAAATTCCTGGTATATTTATTGAACTGAATTAACTAAAGTACAAAAAATGATATTCTGACATTTGAAGGTATATTTTACATTTTACTTTACATGCTACTGTTTACCTGTTCCTCCATTTCATGTGGAAGACCCTAAAATTAATCTTCCTTCTAATGTCATATGTTTTTGTTTATTCATAATCTAGTAAGATTTAATACAAAATATGATAAATATCTATTTATTCATCTGCAAAATAGCCAATACTGCAGAGGTTAGTCTGCAGCAAATTAAAATTTTCTCGCCCAAATGGAGAAAAACACTCAATATGACATTACAGGGAAGTGTACTTTAGAAGTGGAGAAGAAAAATACAACTATAAGTCACTTTGAAGGTGAATGGTTTTACACATTCATTACACATTACACATGGTATTTGAAAGTGACTTTGAAAGACAAGGGACCTTCTCTAGAAAGAAAGAAGAGTTACTTTTAGATTTGCAAAACGGATGTTAGACCTTCAAATAGTCAAGATGACAATGAATATTAGGTCTATCTTTATTGTAAGGTTAAATAAATAAAATTTTGCAAGGCTGAAAGTACCCCTCTCTTATTTTTATTCTCCTGAAAACTAGGGAGACTCCCTCCTTCTATAGACTCATATTTCATTTATCAGACAATTGTCCAGCTCTTCCCCTATCTCCCTCATATCATTATATCAGGGGATGTAATAAAGGGTGATGTCCTCCATTCTACCCTCCAGAAATGCTGTCTGCCTATTCTGCTGGTCCAGCAAATAAGCCTTTAAGTCCCAAATTCTGAATTAAAAAGCAATATTCTCCAATAATCTAACATAAAATATAAGTGGCTGTAACTTTCTTTTTATCAGACTAAGATGAAATCTGTAAGAATTTTGTAAATGTTGTAAAACTTAAGGCACAGATTTTCATTCTACAGTTCAAAACCTGATATTTTGTGGTAAAAATTCCTGTAACAGTATTTTGAATACTCTGTTATGAATTTTGAATAAGTGAGAATAATATTCACCATCATCTATCTGAAATTTGTCAAATTTCATACAGCTAAGGGGAACAAAAAATATGCTAGGAGTAATAGGTTTTTCAAGAATGATGTCACTTTTTAAAATTTAATGGAACTGCCTGTGGAAAATTGAGGCAGAAATAATGGAATTAATTTCATGTCTTTTCCAAAAAATTAAGTATTAACTAGACTAGGTCACACAGCTCATAAATAATGGCCAGCTTCCCAAGATGATATGACAATAAAGTAGATCACGGGTGTCAAACTTGATCACGTCACATGACGTATCGGGGTGATTTTTGCCTTTGTGGAGCTGGGGTGGGCATGGTCTATATGTGATGAATCTGGCTCATGGGGCCGCCAGTTTCACAGGCCTGAAGTAGATAAATAAAAAAAATTAAAAACTCTCAACACTGAGATTGAGTAGATCAACAGAAGTGAAAATTAAGTCAACAATCATTTTGCTCTGAGCAAAAATGAACCATTTTTGAGCACAGACTTTCTGTTCAAATGTCAATATATTCCCTGTTGCCTTCTGCTATGTAGCTTTTAATGTTTATTTTACCATGGTGAGATATTCCTTCATAAGTATTAATCAATATGTGCTGTTCATTGTTCTTTTAAAAGTTTTGCATAAGTAGATGTTTGTGCCCTTCAATGATTACTAGACAACCCATGATCTATTGGGTCATTTGATAATATAGCTTTACCTAAAGAGAGAAAGTATCAATAAAACAATAGGCTTTTCAGCAGTGATGATGTCCCTTTTAAAATATAACAGAACTGCCTGTGGAAAATTGAGGCAAAAATAATGAAATTAATTTTGTAATTAATTTGCCTTTTAAAGAAAAAAGCAGTTGGAGTGGCTTGTGATTTCCTGCTAGGTTTTTCATTGACTTTCCTTGTAGGAAAGTGGCAGGGACTGTTGGAAATGATGATCAAGTGAGCGTCATTTGGTGATGATAAACAACAGCATTGAAGCAGGCACAACTTTGCCAAATTTTAACCCCACAGGAAATAGGAATCCTAGGTTTTGGAAACATTCTGTAAATCAGACCATTTGAGAGATATCAATTCAAAAATTATTGCCCTATTAAAGAATACAATCAAAGAACACACCGTTTTGCCCAATTAAAGAATACAATCAAACAGACATGAGACTTTTAGTAATATATACATTTACTGATAAGGATGACAATTTCAGGACTGAACTACTGATATCAACAATCCAAGTTATTGTAAAAATTATAATAAAAATATTTTTGTAAATATATAATATATATATATGTATATACTATCTTTAAAGTTATTGCAGAAGACTTCAATTAACCTGTCTTTGCTTTCAAATGCTTTAATGTCTGTAGCAACAGTTACTTAAGAGATGATTTTTTCACTTGCTGCTAAAAACAGAAGAGGGAGAAAGTTTTCAAGGTAGATAATTAATTGGTTGCTGAGATTAATAGGTGGCATTGGTCTGGTGACTGATGAACTTCTAGTCACTAGTGTATTGGAAAGAAAATATTTTTACTCAATGGTTCCTAATGAAGAAAGGACTATAATAGGAATCAGTATAGAGAAGGGTAGTAATTTAGCAGCTATATTAAACGATTATAATCAGCTATGATTCACTTGCAGATTTGTTTTCTTGGTTTCCTATATGTTGTGTATACTATGTTTTATAAATTGCTTACTGAGGTGGGATCCCCTCCTGCTTCAACTTCTCATATGCCCTAATAGTATCTGAGCTGTTCAGCATGGAAATTACCTTGGGTTTATAATGAATTTAATGAAGATGTCATTTAATTTTGAAAAAATCTAATGATCACTAGGAAAATGACTAAAAATACAAATACCAACACTGTAGTGCCCGTTATACTAATTATGATACATCCAGAATAGTTCTGGTCACTATATTTGAAAAAGAATGTTCATAAAGAAAAATGAGGACAGCCTAAATAAGCATGAGCTCCAATACCTTCCTTACAAGAAAGGAGCATAATATCTGCAAATCTTTATTTTGAAAAATGAGTGACTATGGCAACATAATCAAGATGCCTAGAATCATGGATCACGTGATAGACAGAGAGTTTTTTTCCTCTCAAGATATTGAAAGATAATTTAGACTAGACAAAAAAGCATGTATTAATTTGGCTAATAATTAATTTCTGAAAGTCACAAGTTCACAAGATGGTTTTAAAAGATGAATTTAAAAAGATATCCCCTAGTCAGGCTTAAATTCTATTCAGCCACTCCTCATGTTCACTGTTTTAGTGATCAGCTAAAAAGTATACGGCGAGTCTTAGAAGGAGGGGGTGTAGGTCATAGAATTTAAAAATTCAAGTATTAACATCCATGCAATTCTTGCAGACACATTGCTAAACACACGCACACACTGGACAGGAATTTCTAAGGCTATAGCAGTAGAGTTTTTTAAAAATATTTTTCTTTTAAATAATAAGGTTATTTACATTTTGGGAATAATAGTAATGTAATAGTAATAGACCATTGCTACACAACAGTAAAAGATGCTTATTGGTCTTTACCATGAGCAGCTGTGGGACACTCTGATGATTGTATGATTCACCTTGTACCTGCTTACAGATAAAGACTTGAAAACCATGAAACCAACAATTAAATCAGTGAAGACTTGGACTGATGAGGCAAAGGTAAAGCTACATGCTTGCCTTGACTGCACTGATTAGAATGTGTTTGAAGATACCTCTGCAGACTTGGATGAACTCACAGATACTGTAACATCATATGTCAGTTTTTGTGAAGATCTACAGTATGTGTGCCGACCAGAAACCTGAGAATATACAGTAATAATAAACCTTGGATCACAGCTGTTAGGAATGTAAGTAACCTAACTGTTGGGTTGGAAATATATAAACCAGGATAGACATTTTAATACTGTATCTTTAAGGGAATGCTAAAATTGTAATTGGGTGTGGTATCCCAAACAGCCATAAGATGGAGCCAGGTTTCTCACTGAGCAAGCCTGAGAGAGAGAGAGAGAGTTTTGCTAGATGGACAGTGTTCGTGTTCCTGCATTTCCCTACTGACTGTTACTGATCGTCATTATTCTTGGATTGATGTCAATCTATTACTAAACTGTTTTTGATACTGGACTTTGTTACTGGATTATCCCTGGACTGAAAACCATGTATGACTTGAACTGTGTTGGACTTTGCTTAACCATGTTACTGGAAGTAAAACCTACATTTTACTATACAGTGTATCTGTGTACTGTGTAAGTGTTATTCAACATTAGTCTCACTGATGTCTCCCTGTGTGCACTCATTCTCCTAACGGGGAATTACCTCAACACTGGTTATGGGCCCAGTCCATACCAGGAGTCCATACCAGGCTCAGATAACTGAAAGTTAGTGTGAATACAAAGTACTGTATACAGACAGCTGTTTACTGTTTGTGGTTTACTGTCCTGGTGAAGATGGCAGAAGACCTGACAACAAGTCTATCACTGATAATCCGGTGGGATGGAACAAACTATGTTTCCTGATCTATGAAGTGCAGTCTACTTCTGCGTAGAGAAGGGTTATGGAATGTAGTTCAAGATCCACTGGATGTAAATGCTTGGGATCCAGATGATGAGGACGATGCCAAGAAGTTAGCTGACTTTAAACGGAACAACAAACAGCTCTTTGTATGATTGGACTAACACTGAGTGACCAGCAGTTAATCCATATTTGTGGTGAAGAGTCTGCTGCTAAGTGTTGGGAGAATTTGAAGAGGATTTATGTTCATGACAGTGTAGGTGCACACATACATCTTACACGTAAACTGTTTAGAACACGTCTTCTGAAAGGTGGAGATATGTTAGCTCATTTGAACTTTATGAAAAGAACTTTTCAAGAGCTACATGAAAAGGAATTGATATTTTCAGAGCTGCATCAAGTTTACATCATTCTTTCCTCATTGGATGAAAGTTACGATGATTACGTATCTTCACTGGAAGTCCTGACCAGAGATGAACTAACATTGACTGACATAACCGGAAGGTTGTTAGAAGAATCAAGAAGACGGCTGGATAGAGACCAACTGAGGAAGGAACAACCGCTAGAAGAGAATTTGTCTTCAACTGCCTATACTGTTAGGAAATGTTTTGTGGGGCTAGGGGACATATAGCTAGATTCTGTAAGAAGGGAAAACGACAGAATACTGGTAATCACCAGAAGGCTAAGAAGAATATTAATTTAGCTATGTCTAGCAATTCCACTGTAATCCATGATTTGTGGGTAGTTGATAGTGGAGCATCGCAGTGCATTACTAGAAATAGAGAAAAGTTTGTAAAGATGTCTACGAGTAAGCAACATATATCATTGGCAAATGGATGGAAGATGAAAGTATCTGGTGAAGGTACTGCATATTGTTCATGTATAAATGAGCATTTAACATGTTATATGTACCTAAACTAAAATTTAATTTGTTATCAGTAAGGGCTTTAGTTAATATAGGTTACGTAGTAACCTTTAGGGGAGATAACTGTATAATAGAGAAAGAGGGTAAAAGTGTTACTGCTAATTTAGAGAATGATTTATATGTGATACATGATGACCAGTTGAAGATGGCTAACTCAGTTTAGAACAATGTTAAGCCACATGACGAATGTATACATTTACTGCATAGACATCTGGGGCACATTAATTTCAAAGTGCTGAAACAAACTGTTGAATTGTCAGAGGGAGTAAAATTAAAACCCTGTAGCAAGTACTTAAACTGTAATGCATGTAGCCAGGAGAAAAGCAAGGTTATTCCTGCAAACAGACTTAATGGGTTTAGGACCAAAGAACCTTTAGAGGTTGTTTTTGCTGACATAATTGGTCCTAAGAAACCCAGTTTAGGAGGTGCCTGCTATGTTTTGAGTATAATGGACCATTACTCACAATACGGTTTCTGCTATCTAATGAAAAACAAAGCAGAAACATTCCAACATTTCTTTAATTGGCTAAGGTTTGCAGAAAGAAAAATGAAACATAGAGTAAATTACTTTGGTTACTGATAATGGGACTGAGTTTGTTAACAATAGATTCCAAACAATGCTGAAATTGGCTGGTGTCGAACATAAATGTTCTGCACCTTACAGACCACAACATAACTCGTTTGTAGAATGTAGAGGGCAAATGTTACAAGCCATGGCTCGCACTATGTTATCTGATTCAGGTTTGCCTGAAACACTGTGGGGTGAAGCCATAATGCTTAGCAATCATGTGTTAAACAATGTAGTTAACACAACAACTGGTGAATTGCCATTCACTCATTGGCATGGCAGAAAACCAAATTTAAGTTATCTACACACATTTGGAGCTCCAGCATGGGTGCATATTCCCTCACAAGTAAGACTGAAAGGGCAACATAGAGCCAGGAAATTATTTTTTGTAGGTTATGAGGCCAACCATAGATCGTTTAGATTCTGGGAACAAGGCACAGCTCATGTTTATTGTAGCGTTAGTGCAAAATTTCTTGAGCACATTGGGTGGAATAAACTGGAACAGGAATCCAGTAATGATGTTATTATTGACACCCAAGTAATCCCTAATGATGAAATAAGTAAACCACGAAAAGCCATTAAAGAGGAAGAACAGGAGGAAGTAGGAGAACAGGCACAGGAGGAGGTAGAAGAATAGGAACAGGTGGCACAGGTGAGTCCACCAGTAAGCCCTGTATTACCAAGACGTTCAACCCGAGTAACACGACCACCTGATAGATATCAGGCTAGTGTTGTATGCTAAGAGAATACAGTTCCAAATAACTATAATGAACTAAAACTGTATCCTGCTAAGGATCAGGCTGCTTGACAGGAAGCAATGGATAAGGAACTGAAATCCTTTAAAAAGTTGGAGGTATACGAAAATGTTAAGTTACCACCTGGCAAACATGCCATAGGATGTAAATGGATTTATAAGTTAAAGACTGTTACCCATAAAGCCAGGTTAGTAGCACAAGGGTTCAATCAGACAGCAAACGACTATGATGAGGTGTTTGCACCTAGTCTGAAAGCTACTACATTATGAGCAGCATTAGTGTGGGCAGCTAAGGAGAAATACATTGTTAATCATTTAGATGTAAAGACAGCATATCTGCATGCACCATTGCAACACACTGTATATTTGAAGAAGCCTTTAGGTATCAAAAATGATAATACAACTGATTGCTGGAGATTAAAAAAGAGTCCTTATGGCTTGAAACAATCAGGATATGAGTGGAACCAGTGTATAGTTAAGGAATTAACTACAATAGGATTTGTAGCTGGCATGGCTGATCCATGTTCATTTAAAAAGGAAAGTGATAATGCAGTATCATTGTTGCCATTGTTTACTGATGATATAGAATTAATCACCAAAATTGCAAGAAGCTACTAAAATAATGTCACTGTTAGAGAAGAAATTTAAGATAAAACAGTTAGGAGAAATTTAACAACAACCTGGATTAAAGATAGATAGAACGAGGGGAGGCATACAAAATCTCACAGGCAGATAAAATTAACCAATTACTTAAAAAGTTTAATATGGAACTTTGTAAACCGGCTAAAACACTGATGAGCCAGGAGCTTAGCCATAATAATGTTCAAAGCCCTATTTTTGATAAGAACATTTATCAGTCCTTGATTGGTAGTTTATCTTATCTCAGTAATTGGTCAAGGCCAGATATAGCACATAGTGTTAACCAATCAGCTAGGTTTAATGCTGAGCCAACTAAAAAGGCACTGGCAAGCTGCTAAGTGTGTGTTAAGATATCTGAAACAAACAATGCATTATGCATTGTATTTGGAGCCTAAGGAAGAATGAGTCTAACTGCATATGCTGATGCAAATTTTGCTACAGACATAAATACACGAAAATCTACATCGAGTACTGTAGTATTGTTAGGAAAAGTATTGATTGGATGGAGGTCTATTCATCAGAAACATTTAAGTTTGTCAACAATGGAGGCTGAATTATCATGTTTGTCTTTATTATGTACAGATTTAGTTTGTTATAAGCAACTAATGATTTATATGGGAATTGATACAACAGATTCTATTGTTGTTTATGAAGACAACCAATCAGCAATACAGATGGCTTCAAATCTTGCTGTAAAGACAAGAACAAAACACACAGATTTGAGATATTTAAATGTACGACAATGTGTGCAAAGTAAGATGATTAAGTTGGAATACTGTATGTCAGAAAATAACATAGCAGATCATTTTACAAAAGCCCAAGGCTCTGTAAAGCATAAGGCTTGCTGTGAAGATTATGGACTTAGAATGTAAAGTTGTATATATTATCCTACCCAAAGGGGAGAATGTTAGGAATGTAAATAACCTAACAGTTGGGTTGGAAATATATAAACCAGGATAGACATTTTAATACTGTATCTTTAAGGGAATGCTAAAATTGTAATTGGGTGTGGTATCCCAAACGGCCATAAGATGGAGCCAGAAACCTGGTTTCTCACTGAGGAAGCCTGAGAGAGAGAGAGAGTTTTGCTAGATGATTGATGTTCATGTTTCTGCATTTCCCTATTGACTGTTACTGATCATCATTATTCTTGGATTGATGTGAGTCTATTACTGAACTGTTTTTGATACTGGACTTTGTTATTGGATTATCCCTGGACTGAAAACCATGTATGACTTGGACTGTGTTGGACTTTGCGTAACCATGTTACTGGAAGTAAAACCTATATTTTACTATACAGTGTATCTGTGTACTGTGTGTTATTCAACATTACTCTCACGATGTCTTCCTGTGTGCACTCATTCTCCTAACGGGGAATTAACTTAAGCAACTACATCGTATCAAAGAGAAAGCCTACAGAAAAGGTGAATCAGGCCAGAAACGTATTAACAGGGAGATCAGAACAGCAAAAAGAAGCTACTCTGAAAAGCTAAGGAATCAGTTCTCAACAAATCAACCAGCAAACGTGGAAAACTCTTAAAAATATAGCAAACCTGCTTCTGAGTACCTGTACAATTAGCACAGGAGCCCCCCAGGGCTGTGTGCTCTCTCCACTTCTCTTCTCTCTCTATACTAATGACTGCACCTCAATAGATCCCACTGTTAAAGTACTGAAGTTTACAGATGATACAACAGTGATTGGTCTCATTCGAGACAATGGCGAATCTGCATACAGACGGGAGGTTGAAAAACTAGCCTTGTGGTGCAGCCAGAACAATCTCGAAGTAAATACACTCAAAATGGTGGTAGACTTTAGGAGAAAATCCTCTTACAATACTAGACAATACAGTATCAACAGTAGAGACCTTCACGTTTGTAGGTTCTATCATATCTCAAAACTTAAAATGGATATCTAACATCAAAAACA
Organism: Bungarus multicinctus; assembly: GCA_023653725.1. Classification (NCBI taxonomy): domain Eukaryota; kingdom Metazoa; phylum Chordata; class Lepidosauria; order Squamata; family Elapidae; genus Bungarus; species Bungarus multicinctus. Next base: position 11,872,184 of record CM042851.1, on the reverse strand, counting down.
TCATCAAAAGACCACAACAAAAAATGTTCTTTCTGTGCCAACTCAAAAAGTTCAAACTGCCCAAAAAGCTGCTGATCCAGTTCTACAGAAGAATTATTGAGTCTGTCATCTGCACCTCTATAATGGTCTGGTTTGGCTCTTCAGCGGATTCTCATTTCTCCTTTGTTTCTCAGACTTGGTTCTAATTGGTTAAATTGTCTGTTAATGTAAAGGCAGTCCTCACTTAACAACTATTTGTTCAATGATTTGTTGAAGTTGGGTGGCACAATGAATGGTAATTACAATTGATCCTTGAAGATTGCACTTCTACACCAATCACCTATTTCCCTCCATCTCTGCCCTCCCTGAACTATACCCTGCACTTCACTACCTTCCACTATCCTCCGTTGATTTTTACTGTCTTCTTCCTTGTAATGCTGACAAGACATACTTGGCTGAGGCAGCTGCTGGCCCTTGACAATGCCTCAAGACACAGACTGGAAGGAGCAACAGAATGCAAGGTAGCCCAAAAGACTGAGTGCAAAGTGCAGGGTGACCAAAAGAGCAAAGATGGGGGACGTGGTCAGCATGCAAAAGTGGCAGAGCCTCCTCTACCAGAGAGAGCTTGCCAAGCCTGACTGGGAAAGAGACAGTGGGACAGAGCCAGCAGTTCATGCAGAGGAGGAGAAGCATAAGGTCCTCACCTAACAACTGCAATCTGGACTATCAGAACTGCTGTCGCTACATGGTAAGGTCAGATGATGTTTTTCCTAATGACTGCTTCACTTAGGGAGGAAATTTCTGTCCCAAATAGAGTATCTGTGATCACTATTCTTTTTCTGAAAAACTGTAACTTGCCATTTATCTTTTACAGCACATGATGCTGTATAAGTGCAGCAAAAGGCAAATTTATTTATGAAATCTGTGGGGGGTTTTTAGTCATTGCATAGTGTAAATGAAAGATAGGTGCTGCTGTTCACAGTGTAATCTTTTGATATTATATTTCTTCAGTCTTTTGTATTGGTTCGTAACAAAGCCTAACGCCTTCACAAATACTGTACACAAAAACATTTAATAGAAAAGCATTCACTTTGTAGAAATAAGAATTCACTACAACTATTAATGCTCTTCCCTCAGTGCAAGCTAAGGGAATTTTCTGAAAGGGTATAAAGTGCACTTGTTTGGAGAACAGTTTGGTTATCTTCCAGATCACTGTATTCCCCAAGCTTTTGGGCAGTTCTGCAATAAAGTCCATTGATACCTCATTCCATGGGGTTTTGGGCTCTGCTACTGGCTGGGGAAGCCCCGGTGTTTTCCCTTGTCGCCTCTTAGAGAGCTAGATGGGACAGCTAACCATATAGTTCTCTATGTCCTTTTTCAGTGATGGCCACCAAAATTGCCACTTGATTAGGTACAGAGTTTTTATGAAGCCAAAATGCTCCCCCCTTCCACTTTTGAATCATGGCTTTTTTAATAGAACCCTTAACCATTGGCTTTGTGGGACATATAGTTTAGTTCCCACCCAAGCCAGTCCATTTGCATTCTACATTCTTCCTTATGTGTTTGGAACCACTTATCCCAGTGGTGGGATTCAAACAATTTACCAACTGGTTCTCTGCCCTAATGATTTCTTCCAACAACCAGTTCACCAAACTGCTCAGAAAGTTAACAACCGGTTCTCCCAAACTGGTGTGTACTGGCTGAATTCCACCACTAACTCATACTCCTCCAAAGTTGCCTTTAGGATGCCCTTTAAATCATCAGCTGGTTAGATTTTCATTTTGGCTTGCGGCCAAGTGATGACTGGGGCTGCCAGCTGTCTGGAGGGGATGACCAGTTTAATCCCCTCTGACTTTGAACTATTATATTGAAGCACCATAGATAAAGCATCTGCTAGAAGGTTACTCTCCCCTGGGAGGTACCGTAACATGAAGTTGAATCGATTAAAGCAGGGGTCTCTAACCTTGACAACCTTAAATCTGGAGGACTTCAACTCCTAGAATCCCCCAGCCAGCAAAGCTGGGAGTTGAAGTCCTCCAGGCTTAAATTTGCCAAAGTTGGAGACCCCTGGATTAAAGGACTGCGTCCTCTCCACCTTGCTGGCACTGCTACTGTGGCTGGTGCAGGCTGGGTTGTGGGGCCAGTGCTGGAGCAGTTGCAGTTGCCAAGGGCTCACTGCTGCTGTCATTGCAATGGCAGAAGTAGTTGTCCCTCTTTTGTCATGGCTGGAGTTGGCTGGTCAGTGGGATGTGCCATTTAGGTTAGGGCTTCTCCAGCTTTGAGACTACCAAAAGCCCCTCTTAGGAACTTTACAAATTGCTCTAGCATCCAATCCTTTTGCTCCAGCTCGCCTGTACTCAATTCTCCCTCCAGTTCCCCCAGCTCCCCTTGGGTCTCTCGCCAGTGGCCACCATGGGCCCCTCAGGTAAATGTCACTCCCATGGAATTACTTTTTCCTCCCTTGGACTTTTTCCTGATTTCCACCTGCTGTTTTAGAACTACCACATGGAAAAAATGTAAAACTACCACATGGAAGAAATGTAAAATAGTTTTCAAATCCTTAACTCATCTGTGAACAGTTCAAACTACTTCATAAACCAAAATTTAAGATTAATTTAGATTAATTGTGTCCATAGTGGACTAGATAGCGTGTGGGCTAGATTGATTTAAAAAAACAGCAACTGGACACATTCATGGTTTCTAAAGAACAATACATATCTCTGTGTTATGTTGGTTTCAATATGTTCAGTTGCTCATTGTATCTTTGATATGTTTAATTCTTCTGTACATCATCCAGAGATCTGTGGTTATTAGAAAGTCTAAAAATGTCAAATTTAGGCAGTAAAATGACATGTTTGCCAAAGCCAGTTACAGTAAATTTTTGTGTTTTTTTATGTTCCTACTATGTTACATCAATTAGGCACTAATACCACATGTACGGTATTAAGGAAAAAAAGGAAGAGTAACTTAGTAATTATGTTGTTATAATTTTTTAGCCTCTAATACATACCAGAAATTGAAAGAATATTTCAGCGCTGGAGATTTCATAATAATATCTCTAGAAATATTACTTTTCACTGCAAAATTTGATTGGAATATGAAACATCCAAGATTCTTTTGTATTGATTTACTTATATTATCAGTTGTATCAATTTTTGCAAGAAGATTTTTACATATTGATGTTTTCCTTATAGGAAGACATGAAAGTAATTATTTGTTCCAATAAACTTTTGTTCTATATTTCAATTACTTCTATTTTAAGAGTACTGTAATAACAAAATGTCTATGGAGATTCTCAGTCATCCAGGTCATGGGTGTCCCAAAGGTGCTTTTTCAGGAGGCACCTGGACTTGTTTTTCTTTTGAAGACATTTTACTTCTCATCCAAGAAGCTTCTTCACCTCTCACTGGATGGTGGCAAATGGAAGGATTTATATTTTTTGCAGGCAGCTGGTAATTTGCATTCTTTTAAAGAGTCCTTGTGGGTTTATCTGTGTCATCAGGATCACCTGAGTAGTGCAAATGTGTATGGAGCCTTCCTGGCTTCCATTCCATACCATCCAGTCAGAGCTGAAGAAACTTCTTGGATGAGAAACGAAATGTCTTCAAAACAAAAACAAGCAAGTCCAGTTGCCTCCTGAAAAAGCACCTTTAGGACATGTAATATTTATAAGGAAAAAGTTTATAAGCTCTTAAAATCCTACCATTTTCTCCAGGGGAAAGGGGAAAAGTTTTTCAGCAAGAGGGTATTATAAGACATATGTTTTTTTTTCCTTAGTGTTGACATGCTATTCAAGTCCCTCTTACAAAAAATACTGAATTGGATTCATTACCAACTTAGAAGCATCTTGTTTTCATTTTGATTTCCAGGAATCGAAACTGATGACTAGTGCTCGTTACCTAAGAGGAAATAGCATAACCCTTGTCAGCAACACTAATTTGATACACATGACTTTGGTTCAACTAGGCAGAAGTGCATTTATGTAAAAAATGATGTATCCAAGTCACGTGACAAATGGAGCTTTAGCAACTCCAGTACACTCATCAAAACATTTTTTTAATTCTGCTTTTTCCAAACCTGGAATTCAGATGTTCAGACAAGAAACAAAATCATCATTTCAGACAGTTATGAACTCCTTTGCAATTTTTTTTCTTTGTACAACTCTATAATCCCTTTTATTGGGGTTGGAATTGGGGCAACTGAATGAAGCTGAGTGTTTACTGGCAGGATGCCCTTCCTGAAGTCTATGTGGAGTTTGCAGCAGATATTTTCTTTTTGCACTCTGATAGAAAAACATCTGTCACAGTTTAGGATTGAACTCTCAATTCTCCAAGTGAGAGGCAGCTTTTCACTCATCTCCTTTGCAATTACTGCCTTATAAATCTGACCCTGAATACATACAAACCCATGGATATATTTTCTAAACCTCCATATTTAACTAACTAAAAGCTTCAAATCAATCACTTCTATCACAATTAAATTTCCCATAATACTTCAAAATAGCCACTTCAAACATATAGCAATTCACATTAATCATAATACAGAATCACAACATGACTCATGCTGCCCACATATTGCTTAAAATTTAATGCCAAGTTAGAGGCAGTGACACAACGTTGAAATTAAGTATTTCTTTTTGTTCTATTCAGATATAAAAATAGTGAAGTAGTAAGTGCCCAAAATTTCCAAATGCTAATTTAATTTAATCATAACAAGCATTCATAAATTGCAGAATAATTTGTCATATGTTCCACTGCATGGTGTTTGCAGTTTTTGATACCACTGAATACCACTGAAAAAGAAAAACAAGAAATCCAAGAAGAAACCAGCATGGCTGCAAAGATCTCTCTGACAAACTGAAAGACAAAAATGACAAGTACAAAAAATGGAAAGGACACACAACTAAGGCAGAATATCAGCAGATAAACAGAATCTGCAAAGACAAAGTCAGGAAAGCAAAGGCTCAGAATGAACATAGACTTGCAACAAAACTGAAAGATAATAAAAAAAGTTTCTTCCAACCTAAAAATTACAAGAAAAAAAATCAAGGAAATTTAGTTGGTCCACTAAAGAGAGAAGACTGCAAGGAAGTAACAGGCAGCAGGGAGAAAGCAGAGCTTCTTAACTCATTCTTTGCATCAGGTCTTTATGCAAAAAGAAACAATATTCCAACCTACCAAAAACGTAACTGTAAAAGACAGACCTAGAAATAAAAGTTAAAATAAGCAAAAATATGGTAAGAGAATACCTGTCTGATCTTGATGAATACAAATCGCCAGTACCTGATGAATTACATCTTAGAATTTCTGAAGGAGCTGGCAGATGTCATCTCAGAACCACTGTACCACATCTTTCAAAAATCCTGGAAGCATCAAGAAACTATCAGGATTTGAGAAGAGCTGATGTGGTTCCAATCTTCAAAAAAAGAAGAAGAAAAAAACAGACCCAGGAAACTACAGACCAATCAGCCTAACATCAATACCTGGGAAGATACTGGAAAAGATAATAAAAAACAGATCTGCCAACATCTAAAACAAGTAAAGTAATAACTAGAAGTCAGCATGATTTGATAAAAACAGATCATGCCAAACCAATCTTATTTCACTTTTCAATATAGTGACTGAATTAGTAGACCAGTGAAATACTGTGAATATAATATACTTAGACTTCAGCAAGGCATTCGACAAAGTAGACCACAACCTACTTCTTGGTAAGCTAGAAAAAAGTGGGATAGATAGCATCACCATCAGCTGGATTTGTAACTGGCTGACAATCCATACTCAACAAGTAGTTCTTAATGGTACTACATCTACATGGAAGGAAGGAAGCAATGGGGTATCACAAGGTTCCATCTTAGGCCCAGTACTCTTCAATATCTTCATGACTTAGATAAGGGAATAAAAGTGGAACTTACCAAATTTGCAGCTGATACTAAGCTGGCAGGAATATCCAACATCCTAGATGATAGGTTCAAGATCCAGATGGATCTTGACAGACTTGAACACAGGGCCCTAACTAACAGAATGAAATTTAATGTAGAGAAAAGTAAAATCTTAGAATGGTGCAATGGCCTAGAGATGGAGCTCTCACCTCACGATCAGGAGGCTATGAGTTCAATCCTAGGTACCAGCAGATATTTCTCTCTGTGGGCACAATGAGTTATTATCTGATGTGAACTCTGCATTGGTGACAGGAAGGGCATTCAGCCAGTAAACACTCAATTCCATTCAGTTGCCCCGATTGCACCCTAATGTGAGGGATTATGGGGTTATTAAAAGACAAAAAAAGTAAAGTATTACACTTAAGCAAGAAAAAGAAAAAGTATACATATAGACTGGGTGAAACCAGGCTTAATAGCAGTAACTGTAAAAGGGATCTTGGAGTCTTAATGAACAACCAATTAAATATGAGGCAACAGTGTGCAGTGGCAGCCAAAAAAGCCAATGCAATCCTAAATTGCATCAACAGAGGGATTCAATCAATATCAAGTGAGGTACTAATACCACTCTATAAAGCCTTAGTAAGACCACACCTACAGTACTGCATCCAGTTTTGATCACCACACTATAAAAAAGGGTGTTGAGATTCTAGAACAGGGGTGTCAAACTAGCAGCCCAGGGGCCACATGTGTCACAAACTAGCCTCACCCATGACCAGTTTAGCAAAGGGGAAAAAATGTCCTGATAAGTGAAGTGATGCGGCCTTGATGACACCCTAGCTCTAGAAAGAGTGCAGAGAAGAGCAATCAAGATGATTAGGGGACTGGAGGCTAAAACATACGATGAATGGTTGCAGGAACTGGGCATGGCTAGTCAAGGAAAGAGAAGGACCAGGGAGACATGATAGCAGAGTTCCAATATTTGAGGGGCTGCCATAGAGAGGCAGATTTTCCAAAGCAATTGAAGCTCAGACAAGAAATAATGGATGGAAACTGAACAAGGAGAGATTCAACCTGGAAATAAGAAGAAAGTTTCTGACAGTTAGAGCAACAACTAATGGAACAAGTTGCCTTTAGAAGTTGTGAGAGCTTCATCACTAGAAGCTTTCAAGAAGAGACTGGATTGCCATCTGTCAGAAATGGTGTAAGGTCTCCTGCTTGGGTGGGGGGTTGGACTAGATGACCTACAAGGTCCCTTACAAATCTGTTAATACTATCAAATGTATTTCCTTGTTTTATGAAAAACAAGGAACATGAAAAGGGATTAAATAGAGTCAAAAATCAGTAGTTACTAAAAGTGTACCTTTTGCCACATGCTCTTTATAAAAAATAGTGATAAATACTTTGCAATATTCTATGTGGACCAAAATTTCTGAACAAATTTAAAAGGCAGTGTCATACACAGCACATCGTTCAAATTAAAATATATGATTGGGATCAGATCTAACATTTCCAGGAATGGATATGCATGGAACACTAGCTATCTGGCCTTTACTGAAATCTTGATGTTGACATTTAAGGATGATGACTAAATATCTGGAATTCTGTATCTTTAAAGAATAAGTAAAGCCAATAAAACTTGAATACTCATTACCGGTCTTTCTTGGCTGAACAAAAGTGCTCTATCTCATCTAGTTTAAGTTTGAATCATCCAGTGCACCCCGAAAACTGATTGCAATAGTTTATTTTGTTGGGCAGTGAATAACTAGAGCAGTGGGGCAACCTCTACCATCTGCCTGGCCTTTACAGCATTAGCTGGCTAGGGCATTTCAGTTAAAGGTTGAAGAAGCTACTGACAGCTGTGTCATGCCCATTATTTTCTTCTCTTCCGCTTCCTTCCAACTCTAGTGATCTGCTTGCATACATCTAATTTTGTAAACTGGCAAGCCTAGAGGATTTTCAATGAAACCAAGCAGATTTTGAGATGGAATATTTTAGCAAATATAATATCTGCAGATAACTCCCCACAGCATGCATACATAAATCCAGTCACACTTTGCAACCCTCCATGCAGGGTGACATCAACACATCTTGTGGACAATTCTGAAGCCATTCAGCATGGGAGCACTTTGGATAGCACTTTGAGAGAAGGCTGAGAATACCCTTCTTCCCACAGCACTCACTGAAGTGTTTCCAGATTCTGGGCAACTTCAGCAAATTGCCTGCAGCATGCATGGAAGATAACCAGCATGGAGTATTTACAACACATGCTGAACATCTTCTGGGGCAGCTGAGCTTCAATAAATGTTGAGGAAACCCTGTTTACATAATAGTCAACTTTGAGCTTTCATCAATATTTAGAAGAGAATAGAATATAATTCTTTATTGGCCAAGTGTGATTGGACACACAAGGAATTTGTCTTGGTGCAAATGTTCTCGGTATACATAAAAGAAAAGAGACATTCATCAAGAGTCAAGAATCATAAGGTACAACGGTTAATAATAGTCATAAGGTACAATAAGCAATCAAATCATACTAGGAAACAGTCAAAATAGATCATAAGGATACAAGCGACACAGTTACAGTCATACAGTCACAAGTAGGAGGGAATGGGTGATAAGAAGTAATGAGAAGGTTAATAGTAATAGTAGTGCGGACTTTGTAAATAGTTGGACACTGTTGCGGGAATTATTTGTTTAGCAGAGTGATGGCGTTTGGGAAAAAATTGTCCTTGTGTCTACTTATTCTGGTGTGCAGGGCTCTATAGCGTTGTTTTGAGGGTAGGAGTTGAACAGTTTATGTCCGGGATGTGAGGGGTCTGTAAATATCTTCACAGCCCTCTTTTTGACTCGTGCAGTATACAGGTCCTCGATGGAAGGGAGATTGGTAATAATTGTTTTTTCTGCAGTCCTAATTATCCTCTGAAGTTACTGTGTCTGTCCTGTTGGGTTGCAGAACCAAACCAGACAGTTATAGAGGTGCAGATGATAGACTCAATAATTCCTCTGTAGAATTGTATTAGCAGCTCCTTTACTAGAAGCTCTTTGGTAATCACTGAAGAAGTGGATTAGAGCCAACTGAATTATTGAAACAAACTATGTGCCTTATTATTTCTGCTCCAGTATTGGTTGTACATTTGACCAAATAAACTGCCAAGCCGACAGCAGCTATGCATATATTGAAAACAGATCAAGAAGAAACTTTACATATATCTTTATTAAGTCTTGAGAATGGCATTCTTCACAATTCACTGTTCAGAAAGAATTGGAGAAAGACAAATTAAGCTGCTTCATATTCTCTGCCCTGGGAAGTACAACTGGGGATAACCGGACATATTCCTTTCCATGCACTGATTGCGCACATAGATCAAAACATGATAGAAAAGGAGTTAATGTCACTCTGCAGTCAAAAAAGAATTACTAAACAATATTCTGGCAGAATGATCCATATTATTTTTGTTCTTCCAAACCTGCTTAGTTTTCAGTATTCGCTCTCTTTTTTAAGTAGTAATTTTATTAAAAAATTACAACTATAACAAAACTAATAGATATTTTAAAAAGAATAAAAGTAGAAGGTACAGAAAAGAAAAAATAGAAAAAGTATATAAAAAAGAAAAATTAAAAATATAGTAAAGAAAAAGAACAGAAATATATAAATTACTTCCTCCTTCATCACAAATAAATGATTTTAGTAATTTGTCACCTCTTCTTAAAATAAAACAAATGATCTCTTCTTTCCCTATTCCATCAGTTATCTATAAACAAATCTTTAAACTCAACATTTCAGTTCTAATTTCAGCAAAAGTCCATTAAAGCTTACCAAAGAAAACATGTCTATTTTAACTCTGAGTAAATAAACTAACTTTATATTCCTTCCTTTTACTTTTAACAATCTTGATCTTTAGCCCCTTCAAATAATGTCTTTGAATTTTATTTCTTTGAATTTCTTTCTATCTCCTCACAAAATTAATCCAAGCTTTAACAAGCCTCTTTTTGTGCTGCCCCACTCACTCACACACATAAATGTGGTTTAGTGAATTTATTAACTGCTCCCCAACATTTCCCTTCACCAAGACTCAGAACTGCCCCAATTAAGTCCAACCACAAGCAGGCCAAGATTAGTCCACAAAGCAATGGCCCAATAGCCCATAAAGCAATTGAAAGTTGCTCAAACAAATAACTCCACCAAACAAAGTTAAATCCATCAGGCAAAATATAAATATATACATGAGAGCTCACTTGGCAAGAAAAGTTCAGTCTCCAAGGCACAATTCCAAACACAGTGAAGCAAGAAGCACACCAATGAAACAAATAGCTAGAAAGCCAACATTTATTCCCAGCAATACCTCCCTCGGTCTTCTGTGATAGTCAGCTTTCCAGTGCAGCCCATCAAGACGGGCAGGGCCTTGTCCTCCCGAGTAGTCTGCCTGACCTCCATTGCTCCTGCCTTTTATCTTCCTGTGTGTTCTTGGATCATTACAGAGGTAGTTCCTCCTCCTCTTCGCTGACTGGTTGCCTCCTCCTCTTCGCTGAACTGTTGCCCAGCTGAGGCCGCCTCCAATTCTTTTTCAGCTGGCTGTTCAGAACCGTTAATCAATCAAGTATGTTGAGGGGGTTGGGCCGTACAGAAAGAATGAATTAGTTTGAATTACAAAAAGAAAAACACAGAAAAAAGGAGTAAAGGGGCCAAGAATAAAAAGACAGAAAATTGTAGTTGGTTAGAGATGATAAGATCCTCAAAAAGACAGTTGTGGGAAATTAAAGAACAAAATGCAGTGTATGTATAGCTGTAGTGAAAGCAAAGATTATTTGTAAAGACAGAAACGTATGGAAGAGTACTGTTTAATGCATGGAGTTGGTATAAACTAGATTTACCTACATTCCCCATTCTTACCTCTTGCCTTCAATTTATTTGGCTTATTATTTCTTATTCCCTTTCTCTGCTTTGCATAATGCTGCTTATTTCAGAATGGAATAGTACAGTGGTAACACAGAGATGGTAGGTCAAAAAAAGGCAGAATTCTTGAGTCCCAAGAATTTCAAAACCATTATAGTTAATATTTGCATGCTCTTATATCAACCAAACATTAGTACAGTATTAGAATTTACAGCTGTAGTAACACAAATGTCTGTTAAATCACAAGTAATCTTATCCTCGTTTAAACTGCAATATATCTGTTGCTTTGATTTTGTTCTATATGTCAGATGAAGGAACTATTTATTATGAACATTCTGAAAGAAATGTCTATGGATATTCGTCATGGTTGTCCTAAAGTTGCTTTTTCAAGAGGCAACTGGACTTTCTGGTTATTCTTTCAAGACGTTTTGCTTCTCATTCAATAAATTTCTTCAGCTTTGACTGGATGGTGGGGAATGGAAGGATTTATGCTCCTTGCAGGCAGCTGGTCATTTGCATTCTTTTAGTGAGTCATTAAGGTCCCCAGGAGGTTTATCTATGTCGTCAGGGTCACCTGAGTGATGCAAATGGGTGTGGAGTCTTCTTGGAACTGTTGGGAGGATTGTGTTGTACATTGGAGATAGATGATATCATATCCTTCTCCCCTCTGTTGAGAAAGGGCTGCTCAATTTTGACAGATGACCTCTTTGATCCCTCTTTCAAACCAGCAGTCATCTCTGTCCAAAATGTGGACTTTGCTGTCTTCAAGAGTTTTACAGTGAACAGGGATTTGACTAATTGTGTCAATAGTAATGATTCTATAACTACACAAATGGAAACCAAATGTTCTCAATGACATATCCACGAAAAGAAAAATAAATGACACTTGCTTTTCTAATAAGGATGGAAAGAAACCAAGGAATTAAACAGTCCACGGGAGTCAAGGTCTGGTCAGAACACTGGGCCAGCATCTTTGCCGGTTGATCAGCAATTTCCAGCATGTCTCCAGTATAAGAGAAAAGCTACCAGGGGAAATTGCTCTGTGATGATAAACTTACGGTTAGCAAAACATGGGGAAGCTAGACAAGAGAAGAAATATATACACTGAACTTTAGTTCTTATTCCTGAATATGTATCTAGACCGAATTTTAAAAAATAATTAAAATCCACATTTACAAAAAAATAAAAAAATTCTCATTGCTATTATATGTTATTAACATGTTCCATTAAGGGAAGAGACTGCTATGTGGGCTATGTCAATAAATTCAGCCTTGAATACTCCAGAGCCTCCTAAAAAAACAGAGGAATCTAAAATATGTTCATATCTTGTCAAGTAACCTTTTCTAAATAAGGAAAAACAGATTCTGATTCAAGACAGATGCATACAATCCTACAATCAGTTTACCATCATTAGAAATGCTGTTCAGATATCCCAAAATACTTTAAAATATTTATGTATAAATCTTCTTGAAAGAAAGCTATTTAAATTATTTTAAAAGTAAAAAAGAACATACATGTCTTGTTATAATCATATATAAGTTGTACTGTTGTGAATCTGCAAAGGCTGTCTTCATAATTGCCTCAGGAGTGTAAGAGGTAGCTTGCAATATCCAATCTTCCTCCACATTATGCATCCTGATAGTTCCAAAACTCAGCTTCACTTGTGAGCATGAGAACTTGTGTATGCATTTTCCAGTAGGTCCAAACAAAGAAACTTGGAAATAGGCCCTGGGATTATAAAGGTAAAATAAGCATGCAGGTACCATGAGGAAATAATCACCAGAAAGCAATAATTATAACTTGGTGAGTCCTAAACACATCTATCAGTAGACATGCTATCCAGAGGTGGTATTCAGCAGGTTCTGACCAGTTCTAGAGAGCCGGTAGCAGAAATTTTGAGTAGTTCAGAGAACCGGCAAATGCCACCTTTGACTGGCTCTGCCCCCATCTATTCTCTGCCTCCTGAGTCCCAACTGATTGGCTGGGTCTTCTTTTGTTGTCTTACACAGGAGAATGGAGCTGGAAAGTAGGTTAGTGGGATGGGGAGGGAATGGAGATTTTACAGTATCCTTCCGCTGCCACATCCACCAAGCCACACCCACCGAGCCACACCCACCAAACCATGCCATTCCCACAGAACCGATAGTAAAAAAATTTGAATCCCATCACTGATGCTATCTTCATTTACAAAAGTTATTTGGATTCTTAATGAAAACTAAAGTTTATGAGTTTTATCTGTCAGTTTCTCTAAGAAATGTAATAAATCATTCAGAAAGTAACTTCTACAAAATATAGTTTATCCATATGTCCTGCGTTGTAAGAAAGGAGATTGATCAGCATTAGAAAAGCCTGAAGAAATATGCTAACATAATTTACAAGTTGAATGTAGAAATTTTCAGAAATCTTAATTATACAAATCTCCAATAACCAAAATCCTCACTTGTTTTTGAAAACATTTTGTTATTAACAATACAGGCTACATAGGTTTTGCATCAATCCTACTTCTATGGGATTTTGTACTACATATTCTGAATATTGGAGTTCTCAATTACAAAATGTAAATGATGTTAATCGCTGCAAAATGAGAGTTCAGCATAAATGTATCAAACATTAGTGACAACACAGCATTTATCATCAAATATCTGAAAATCAACTCCTGTTCGTGACCAGTGTGGTCAACTTTGCTATTTTTTTAGAAGAATAATTTTAATACCTAGTGTGCTTTTATTGGAATATTTTTCTGGAGTTAATTACATTTATAAAGCCTAGGTTATTGGATGTAAAATGTAAAATGAAGAATCTCAATCCTCTAAAATATTTTATTATAATCACTGAATCTAAATAAAGGGGCTGAAGATGAGATGCAAATAGAGTGGAAAGCCCACTAGGACACTGTTCCAGGCCATTTACAAGATTAACCAGCAACAGTGCATAAGCTACAAACGCAGAACATAGTGCCTTTTTTGGGAGTCAATATACAAAATGAGAAATCATGACTCTTGTTGTTTTAGCACTTGTTTAGAAAAGGAGTCTTCATATCATGCCCTGTTCTCAAGTGATTCTTGCAGAAGGTCCTGCTTTAACAGTGGAAAGATAAAAGAATCATATCTAGGCAGGAAAGAACCCAAACTGAATTTGGATTGAGAACTTTTTTTTTTTTAGAAATTTCAGAACAAATGAAGGATGGATTTTACAGACCCACAAGATCAAAGTACTGTGAGTGGTGAACCAGAACACATGCAACATGTCTTCCAGCCCTAAGATTCTATGATTCTATTAAATGGCCTGCTTCAATACTATTTGCAAATGCTGTGCTCCAGAGCAACGTGTCATGCAGAATGGCAATGCAGGGCAGGGTGCTTGTTAAACAATCCAATAGGTGTGTGTGTGTGAGAGAGAGAGAGAGAGGGAGAGGGAGCGGGAGGGAAGAAGAGAATGAGAATGAGAGAAGGGCTGAGAGACAGAGTTCAGGAATCCTGCATAGGATAATATCAGTCAAATTGTATAACAAATTGTTATAGCAGTACAGTACTGCAGAAGTGTTGTGAGTAAGCTGTTACTATAGCAAATAACTGAATAACCTGGAAATTCTTCAAGAATTATGAACATTATAATATTAATACATTGCTTTCACGTACATATGTTGCCTGCATTTCTTGCTATTATTTTGGTGAAAAGCAGAAAGATATTCAGCAGTTTTAAAGACTGACAGCACTACCTTAAAAGTAATGTGTAACCTGTGTAAGTCTTTTAGTATATTTTATATATGATCCAATTGGCCTTATATTTGTTAGCAATCTAAGCTGCCACATTTTTCATTAAGTGCAATTTTGGGACACTTTTTATTGTCTGTTACAGTCAAACACCAGCATACAGCAATAATTTAATAACCCAATGTCAGCCTTCAAGAATCCTTCTTCTGTTTGTCTTTCCGGCTGCCTTAGCAGGGGGGGAATATTAATTGGGATTTGGGGGGTGCTGGAGGCTTGAGATGGTGAATTATAAAACTTGGGAAAACTTTCTTGACAATGCTTACTTGCTTACTGTGGACTGTAGCCTCTTATCTAATCAGGCCAAGGTCAATCGTTCTGGAGAGCCAGATGTCTGAAACACCACCTGAAGATGCCCTACATGACATTACATACATCTCAAATTGGACGGCCGTTTGAACTCTTGTGGATGGGAACGTTACCATAATCTTGTATATGCGATTTTCGCGTCTAATGCCTCAGATCTTGAATTCTTCCTCATAAGGCTTCTGTGGCCGAACCGCTACGTAGACTAATGCTTCCTGGACATAGGGGCCCAAAAAGGACTTTTCCTTCTGAACTGTCAAATCTCTGTTGTCTATCAGACAGTGTGTTAATTCAATTTGACAGGAATCTATCCTTGGTGCTTTGCTATGATGCATCCCCTTTCGGAATAGGCGCTGTTCTAGCACACAAATTGCCAAATGGCCTGGAAGCCCCGATAGCTTATTTCTCAAGAACCTTATCTAGTACTGAGAGAAATTATGCTCAGATTGATAAAGAGGTCCTAGCAGCCGTCGCTTCCATAAAAAAGTTCCACAAGTTCCTTTACGGTCACCATTTTCAGCTTGTGACCGACCATAAACCTTTGTTAGGCATCCTGTCAGGAGATCGTCAAAGCCCTACAGTCTTATCTCCTAGAATGACTTGACGGACACAATTCCTCACTGCCTATTCCTACACATTATCACACAGAGCAGGGAAACACCACAGCCATGCAGATACTCTAAGCCGCTGCCCCTTGCCAACCCAAGTTATAGACCCCGCACCTTTAATAGCAGTACTTTTACTGGATGATCAACAATTACCATTGACTGCCACAGATATTGCACAATTCTCATCAAAAGACTAGGTAATCTTGCAAGTTTTGAACTGGGTGAGGAGGGAGTGGCCGGAAGAACAATTAGACACCAAATTCCTCCCTTTCAAAGCTAGGCAGCATGAACTGTCCACCCAGCAGGGTTGTCTATTATGGGGCTGCCGAGTTATTGTTCCTAGCAAATTGAGGCCCAGAATAATTGATAGTTTGCACGAAGGGCATCCAGGTATAGCCAGGATGAAGGTCCTGGCAAGAAGCTATGTTTGGTAGCCTGGCATAGATGCAGATATCACTACTAAGGTCAGAATCTGCCAAGCATATCAGTTATCAAGACCAGCCCCGCCAGCTGCCAATCCGGCTAAGTCCCCATGGTCGTGAGTCCACATAGATTTAGCAGGCCCTTTCCACAGCTGCACATTCCTAATTTTAGTGAACTCTAATTCCAAATGGGTAGAGTTGACCCTCATGTACACTACTACATCGGAAGCTGTGATCAAAGCATTAGAGCGTTTGTTCACAACCCATGGTTTTCCGGATGTTCTTGTATCAGACAATGGTCCGCAATTTACTAGCGGCTAATTTCAAATTGTTTTTAACCAAGAAGGGGGTCAGACATGCCCTGACAGCCCCTTATCATCCGGCAGCGGATGGACAGGCTGAGAGAGCCATAAGGTCGGCCAAAGAGAAAACTGGCATTCAAAACTAGCCAAATATTTACTGTTGCAACACATCACCCCAAGTGTGGTGACAAATTGTTTCCCAGCAGAATTGCTAATGGGAAGGAGGCTTAGGAATAATTTGGACAGGCTCCACCCGAGCTACGCACCGTCAATTCCCTTAGATTCTTATAGCAAGGTTAGATCGTTCCAGGTAGACGACCCTGTCTATGCTAGGAATTTCAGGGGTAATCCTCTTTAGCTACCAGAACAAGTGATAGCTGTCACGGGCCCCAGGTCTTACAAAATAAGGAGGGCAGAATATGGTGCTGCCATATCGACCATTTAAGAAGTCGTTGGAGTTCATCCCCAAGTCACCTGTCAGGGAACGAGCAGGCAGAGGGAAGGCAACTAGAAAACGATGACCTGGAGTTTGAGACAACGACGAATGATCCACATGCGGAAACTGACCTACCTATATGAAGGTTTCCTGAGAGACTCCGAGCCATCCCTGGCAAGAAATCCTACACCGTTTTTACTGGAGACCGTGATGACAACAGATCTTTTTCAGCCAGCTGTACAAACTTAACTGCGTAGGTCGGGGTGAGATAGACAATGCCCTGCCTATTTAAACGACTACACATGCTCCTAGCTGGGGGAAAGGAGTATTGCGTTCTATGGAAGTTCCCTTGCCAGTCCATATTTTGAGCGGGAGTCTGAGTTCATTTCTATTGGCTGAGCCGTCTGACAGCGATCTATAAAAGGGAACTGTCAGATGGTATCAGCTGTTGCCCGGCAGCTGGCCGTTCAGCTACATAGCAGCTACTGCGGGTAACCTGTTTCCTTGTTACACTAAACATTGTTAGTTGTTGAATGCCTGCCTCAGCTCCTTCTTTAAAAGACTAAAAAACTGATCATCTCCTCGGCTCACTCACAGATCTTGCCCTTGCCCCATGCATGGAGTGCGTTCCCCTCATGCACCCGATGCACCACTATGTCAAGGTCATCAGCAGCTTGCACAAATCCATTAGGTCACTGCCATTGCCACCCAGAGCACCAAGCCCACCCAGCATGAAGGAGGAGAAGCAGCCAGCTAGAAAGGCTGAATAGAGGTCATGGGGCACATCCAAGCCCAATAGGCAAAAGACGGTCACCATGAGCGGGGAAATATAGATCCCCATCGGCGCCATGACCACCCAGGCCCAGCCAATATCATGTGCCTCACCCCATCTCTGCTGGGACTGGGCGGCCATGGCAATGGGGATCTAGCTTTCCCCACTCGTGGCCTTCCTACCTGGCTGCTTCACCTCCTTTCAGCTGGGTGGGTCTGCCGAGCTGCTGCAGCCGACAGTGGGGCCGAGCTGCATTAGGTGCATGAGGGGAATATGATCGACATGCCAAGGGCAAGACCTGCAAGGGGGCCGAGAAGATGACCAGCAGCAACCTGCTCTCCAGCCACAAGCCAAAACAGACAATGGGACGGGAAAGTTGTATGAACTAGGAGTCAAAATTGATTTAAAGGCGCACAAAGCATGTGCTGGCCTGGAACACAACGAAGCGTGACTACGCCTGTCTTAACGGTAGGAAGACATTCAGCTCACTTCTGCACATAAACTCCCTACTTGGTTGCACTCCCTAATTGCTCACTTGTGCAGTTGGGGATAAAAGTGCTGCGATGAATTCAGATTGAGTGGCAACTGCATCCCATAAACTGGCGCTTTCTCCATTTCCATACTTGTCCATTCCCTCACCTCCTGGGACCCCAGAAATCATATGATCGCAATGCTAGAGCTATGAGGAGATTATCTCCTTTTTCCTCTGCCCATGTGCCCTGGAGCAAGGGAAGTGGCTCCCGCCTCCGGGTGTTTTCCTTCATACTCTATAGATGCGAGCGGAATGGGTCGGATGCTGTGGGAAGGTGAAGCCAAAACAGTGGGGTGGAGTAAGCATATCCAGCTGTCAGCATTACATGCCTCCCCCAGCCTCCAGCTGCTGATGCTGCTGTTTTGCGTGCTGCTGGGATGACGAGCCCAGTGGAGCAGGCTCCGGAGCTGCAGAGTGCACCAGCTTAGGGGCTGGAAAACATTGCCCCTAATTTTGTTAGTTTTAAAATCCAGTAAGAGATGAACCAGATATTTAACCTCAAATAGAGCAAGACCAAATAGGCCATGGTTGTTAAGGTTATTATCTTGCCACCTTCTAAGTGCTGTGTAACTATATGCTATGTAACTTTTTAAAGAATGAAATAATTCAAGTTGAAAATTGAGAGAGAGAGAGAGAGAAATACTTCATACAGTAACCAGATTTTTCTCTTCTTTGTAACATAGTGATCTTGCCCTCTAGCGTTCTCACAGTGTCAGTAACTGTGTTCTCAAAAAACAGAATTAATAACTTAGCCCGGTTTTAATTTGTGGGAAATTCTATTTTGTTTCATTTAGCGGAACCTTAGAAAAATTATAAAGTAACATTATATAGCAAATATTTTATAAAATATAAGCCTTGTTTGAAGAATATATTTGTCTCAGCAAGAGGATTGATGTATTGTGGGAAAATAAAAAGAAGTCAATTGAGCCAATTAAGTAAATTCCCAGGAGTTAAATTTAGTTCAAAAACAAGCCAGTCATGCACTTAGTTAAACTAACTCCATCAAATCAATTGCATTGCAGAAATGCCTAAACCAAATTAGCTGCATGCTTTGCCTGTCTTGTTTTCCAAGAAAACTATCATAAAAAGCAGATAAAACTAAGCTGCTCTATAAGAAAATTCCCTGACATCATCTGGCAGCACAGAAAGTACTTCTGAAAGCTGACTGCCACAATAGCCAAATCATGCCTAATGCTGCCTGTTTAGATAACAGGGAAGATACTGACAATGCCATGAAAACATGCCAATACTCTTATGGGCCAAAGGTTCACAGAAAAACGGAGATCTCTACGACAAAGCGGGTGGGAACTATGTAAATCCCAAAGGTGTGATTTGACTCAGTTGGTGAGCCTATGTGATGCCAAAATCACTGAAAAGAAAACTTTATGGGGTGAATTGCATGTTTAGGGTTGGTTGTAGGAATAGGGCTATAATCTTTGTTAAGCCAGTCTGGTGAAAGGAGATGCCCCACTCAAATAATGAGAAAGCTATCTTGGTGGGAAGCATCATGAGTTGAATTAGGTGGCAGTTTTTTTCCATCTCTTTAAAACATATGTATATACAAACTTTTGTAAAGTTATCATATATTTTCTTCCTGAATATGTCCTATTTTTCTGTACTTAAATTTCCATGTACCAATTTTTAAATACGTAAATATGTCAATATTCTGCTCTTCCTTCACAATAACTGTGAACTCAGTAAAAACTCTGTTTGGTTTTAATTCAATAAAAGAGAAGACACACCCATATTCAAATAAAAATATAATATATACATACTATCATATAAGTGCCTTCAATCTGACAAATAAGTATTTGATGTTACAGGACATAGCAATGTAAATTACTGAACTTGACTCAGTATTTAAAAGAACAAAGATCCAAATTTCAGATGTATCTCAATAGCCAGCCCATTCTGAAATCTCAAGGGATTTTTTCAAGACCTAATGAGTAAGTTGGAAACTATGGAAACAGAACAGAAACAGAGTGGAAAAACAAAGAATGGTGAGAAAATAGAAAGAAAGGAATAATGGTGCAAGAAACTTTTCCCTTTTGTTTCTGCAATGCTTTTTAAGCAATGTTCCCCTCTGTCCTATTTCAAGGAATAATTAAATGTTGAATATTTCTATAACACAATGAACAAAAATATTAAAAAAAAATTCCCTGAGGCAAAGAAAACTGAATTTTAATTGCTTTGCAAAGCAATGGAATAGCAAAGGTTCTATTTGGGAGACCCAGGCAAGGTAGAAAATGTTGTTGCTTCACAAAATACAAATAAGGAGCACAGAGAAGAAATCAACTGTGAGAAACCCAACCCCAAAGCTTCTTTAGGACCCTTGTCACAATATAATAGCAGTCCCCAAATTTTCCAGCTTTATGGACCGGCAGGTGGGGGATAAAGGGGATAGGTCTATAGCCTGAAGGTTGGGGACCCCTGCAATATTATATATACTTTTTAAACAAACATTTAAAACAAAATAACCACTTTTTAAAAGAAAATATTTAAAATATTGATAGTTATATGGCTGTTCAACTCAAATAAGGTGGCTCTAACAGACTTTCTGAAAATTCGGCAAAACCTAAAAGTACAAACCCACAATAAAAAATCTGCTGACAATAATGAGGCAGCAAAACAAAATATTATATACTCACATTTTATACAATTTTTGTTTAAACTTCTGGAACATAGGAGTTTTGGCAAGAATATTCATGGAGTAAAGGAATAAAGTCAATATATGTATCACAAAGAGCTTGAATTAGTTAATGGTGATCTGACTAAATCACGCAATATTCAGAAGTGATAATATATAATTGATCTTTGTCTCCTTTGTTTATTTGGTTCTTATTTAAATAGGGACATTAGACAACATGAGAAGATAATGAGTTTATAAATTAAAGAACGAAATGAGAAATCTCATTGAGACCTTTAAATACGCTTAGCTGGGAAAAGTTACAATTGACATTGTTGAGAAAGAATTTCTGTGATCAAGATGAATATTTTACCTAGATTATTACAGGTGATATGTTACCTATACTGATGACTGATGTAGCATATGCTGTATGCAATGGCTAAAAGTTATTTCCAAATTTATTTGGCAAGGAAAAAAACTAAAAATTAAATTTAAGCTCTTACAGGATATTAAAAAAAGAGGTGGTTAGGGTTATCAATCTGAAATTGTATTTTGCAGCTTGCTGTTACTCTGAAGTGGGTGACTTTAAGAAACAGAAGAATATTGGAATTGGAAGGACATGACTTTACATTTGGGTAGTTATTTGTGATAGGATAAACTTAAGGTGAATGTGGACTTTAAAAATCATGTTGGTGGCCCTGCCATATTGAGAATATGAAATAGGTATAATGAAAATTTGCCTCCTAAAATCCCTTTATAGTTGTCATTCCAAGAACTAGATGATATGGTTAAAATAGGTTAAAAATGGTTAACAATGCAAATTTGTTGAATTAAGTTAAAATTTTAATTTAAAAATAAGAGGAAACTTGGGAGTTAGTTTTACATGCTATTGGTTTCTTATATACAGCTAAAAGAAAAATTTAAGTTGAATAAGAATTATCAATTTAAAAAGGGTAAGGCTGAATTTGATGTAGAGCTCTATACAAATGATAATCATATTATTGCTAAGATGTATACTTGTATTGAAAATGGAAATAGGCGTTGGTTCTTACCTGATACGCCGGCTCTCTTCGAGCTGCAAGGAGCATCCAAATGTGTGGGAATGGTTCAGTCTTCCTTCTGATAGGCGAGCTTAAACTTCGGAACGCTCCTCCTCCTCCACGGGACTCCTCCCTAGCGTTCCCCAGTTTTGGCCAAGATCGCAGTAGAAAGCAGGTGACGCTTCCTAAGAACTACTACATCATCTTGTTCGAAAAACAGGACTCCCCCAGACGGAAGGAAAAAGAAACAGACAGCAATAATAAAGTAGGGTGGGGTTGGATGCTCCTTACAGCTCGAAGAGAACCGGCATATCAGGTAAGAACCAACGCCTATTCTCCTACGAGCTGCTCGGAGCATCCAAATGTGTGGGACATACCAAAGCTTGGCCTGTACTATGGGTGGGACGCTGTCTGGGCCTGGAGTCTGTCCCTGTGCTGTACAACTCCTTGTATCACTCTCCTACCAAAAGCAGCATCCGCTGATGCAAAGACATCAATCTTATAATGCCTGATAAAAGGAGAGGGAGATGACCATGTAGCGGCCCGACAAATGTCCGTGATGGGAGCTTGAGTGGCCCAAGCTGCTGTGGTTGCTGCACTGCGTGTGGAGTGAGCTGTGATGCCCTGGGTACTGCCAGGGCCTGGGCTTGATAAGCTTTGGCAATGGTCGCTCGCAACCAACGACCAATGGTGGGTGAAGATGCTTTAGTACCCTGACTGTGAGGCAGAAAGACAACAAACAAGGCTTCGGTCCTTCTAAAGGAAGCCGTGCGATGGATGTAGATTTGTAAAGCACGTCGGATGTCTAGCTTATGCCACTGATGTTCCAACCCCTGGGAAGGGTGAGGACAGAAATTGGATAACACTAACTCCTGTGCCCTATGAAAAGCAAAATTAATCTTTGGAATAAACGTAGGGTCTGGTCGGAGAACCACCCTATCTGTGTGAAAAACACAAAGGTCGGTCCTGACCGACAGGGAAGCCAACTCGGAAATGCGCCGAGCTGAAGTTATGGCCACTAAGAAAACTATCTTATATGTAAGGAATAGTAGGGATGTGGAACGTATCGACTCGAAAGGAGGCTTGGTAAGAGCTAAAAGCACTTTATTCAGATTCCAGGTAGGATAACGATGAACCGGAGGCGGTCGTAAATTAGTGGCACCTCTAAGAAAAGCACGAATAAGGGGATGATGAAAAAGAGATGGAAAAACCTCATGATCAATAACAGAAGACAAGGCGGAAGCTGCTCTCCTCAGAGTATTTGGTGAAAGCCCCCTATCGAGGCCATCTTGCAAAAAAATCTAAGATTTGAGCAACCGAAGGAGATCTAGATTCAATATGAAACTTGAAACACCATTTTGCAAATATGGACTAAGTGGCGTTATAAATGCGAGTAATTGAGGGGCGCTTCACAGCTTGGATGGTAGAAAAACTCTATTGGACAGTTTCTTGTTGATTAAACGCGACCGCTCAACCTCCAGACGGTCAATTGGAACAATTGAGGGTTCGGGTGTTGTAGAGGACCCTGGGTTAGAACAATCCTGCCCGGAGGGATCCTCCATGGTTTGAACACCAACAGACAACAAAGGTCCATGAACCAAGGCCGTCTGGGCCAGTAGGGAGCTACCAGAATCAGTTCTGCCTGTTCCTCTAGCATCCTCCCTATGACCCGGGGAATCAAAGGAAGAGGGGGGAATGCGTACAAGAGCCCTGGGGGCCACGGGCAGCGAAGAGCGTTGAAATTCTCCGCTCCCTGAGAGGGGTATCTGGACACGAACCTCGGAAGTTGGGCGTTGAGATGGGATGCGAAAAGGCCGGAAGGCCGAACATCGTGACTGCCTCTTGAAAGAGCGATGGATGAAGACGCCACTCTGTCTGATCTACTGTGGCCCGGCTGAGCCAATCTGCCTGGGTGCTGCAGATTCCTGAGATGTGTTCTGCCCTGATGGAGAGTAAATTGGTCTCCGCCCAACGACAGAGACATTCCGCCTCCTTCATGAGATGTTGTGACTGGTTGCCCTCTTGTTTGTTTACGTGCATCTTGGCTGTGGTGTTGTCTGTGAGAAACCAAAATATGCTGGTTGCGTACCTGCGGTAGAAAGGAACGAAGGGCCAGATGGATAGCCCGAAGTTCCAACCAATTGATATTGTGAGACTGTTCTCTTGCTGACCAGCGGCCCTGAGCTGTGAAGAATTGAAGATGAGCTCCACATCCCAGCAGGCTGGTGTTGGTGGTGATGGTGACTCTATTGGGCTCTTTGAAGAGACAACTCTTGTTTGTTGTTGGCCTGGACCACCAGAGAAGTGAGGTGAGTAGCTGTGTTGGAACCCTGACCTTGTGACTGGAGTTGCTTAGACCAGAACGTAGGAATGGCAGAAGGAACCACTGAAGGGATCTGGAGTGAAGACGAGCCCAAGGAATAATAGAAATACATGAGATCATCTTACCGAGAAGAGTAGAAAGATCAGCAAGAGAAGCTTTATTTTGTGACCTGATCTGCTGTACTAGTTGTTGTATACTTTTCTGTCTATCCTTGGAAAGGTAAACCTTGCCTACCCTTGTATCTATGATGGCTCCTAAGTGTAGTAGTCTGGTAGAAGGGGATAATTGGCTTTTATCCCAGTTAATTGAGAAGCCATGTTCCCGCAAAATGCGTAGAGTGGTCTGGGTGTCATTGACAGCTTGTGTAGAGGATAATGACAAAATTAGAATGTCATCTAGGTAACAGTGCAGTCTGATCGGAAAATTGCAGATATGAGCAGCCAGAGCAGCGAGGACCTTGGTGAAAACTCGGGGGGCAGAAGCTAATCCGAAGGGGAGGGCCCAATATTAAAAATGTTGGTTATTATAGCAGAACCTTAAAAACATATGATGTGATGGTCTAATTGGAATATGCAAGTAAGCCTCCGTCAGATCAACAGAGGTGAGAAGGTCTCCCTCCCTGATACTAGAAAGAATGGATTGTAATGTGTGCATTTTGAATCTGCAGTAGACTAAAAATTTATTGAGACGCTTCAGGTCTAAAATCACTCTCCAGCCTCCTGAACTTTTTTGGACTAAAAGAGAATAAAAACCACGCCCCTTTTGGTCCTCGGAAACCGGTTGAATGGCCCTTATGCTTAAAAGATGCTGGATAGCTGCCTCCATAAGGTTATGTGCCAGAGGCTCGAAAGGACCTTCTGAATTGACTGCCCCTCCAGTATCTATCCCCGGGATCTGACCTGTCTGAGGTCAGATCTGTCTGTCCCGGGCAGAAAAACTGGGATTTGTACGTTCGAGACTGAAAGGAACCCTGGAAGTAGGGCCAAAAGGAGCTCCTCCGAAAGGACTGGGGGTACCTTGGGGCAGATTTACGAAAAAGAAAAGGTAGTATCTTTTTCTTATTCCGGGTTTCAATGAGGAGCGGATCTAAGGAGGGACCAAATAATTTATCACCCATGAGAGGAGCTGAGGCGAGCTTGGATTTATGTTTGATGTCCGCCTGCCAATGTTTGAGCCAAAGAAGGCGCCTCGCAGAGAGATGGAATGCTATCGCCCTGGTGGAGAATTTGACCGAATGTAAGGTCGCATCGGCCAAGAATTCTGCAGCCGCTGTAAGCTTAGCTATGTCCTGGTGAGCCCTGATATTGGAGCTGGGGATGTGTTCTCGAAGCTGTTTTAGCCATCTAAGTGAAGCTCGGTTAAAAAAGGAAGCAGCCGTGGCTGCTCTGATAGCCCAGGCATCTGAGTGATTTTGCTTTGAATGGGAGTGATTTAAATAGTTGTGGCTGAAACAGGCCAGTGAAAGCAGGTTGGTCAGGGAAAAGCCCCTCGTCTTCAGACATCCCTCCCTGTAAAAAATCCGGTTCAGATAACGAATGGTCAGAATCGTGAAGGGATTCTAGTTCACTTTGTTCTAAGTGTTGCATTTGAAACAGTTCCTCAGCCTCCATGTCTAGATCCCCCCCTGTGAGTCCTGCATAGGAATATCCCCTGAAGAGATTACCTGATCAGCATGGTGTTCCGACCTGACTAGAGACTGAAGCGACTGGGTCCCAGGATCAACAGGGGCAGGCTGATGCCGGGTCATGACCGCATGCTGTAAGCCGGCTGCAATCCCCTGCCTGATCACCATCTCCATCCATGTTCACATTTGAGCAGGGAGCTCCTCAGGTAAAGAAGAATCCTGGCGAAGTCCCGCCGCAGTCGGAGTGAAGGTGGCCTCAGGAGGCCGCCTAGTGGCTGGCAGGTCGGACAGCTGAGTCTGTTGTCCCACTGAACCACGGCTATGCCTGGATGAAAGAGAAACATCTGGGGAGGGGCATACAGTTGAGGAGGGGCCTGGACTTAGTGGAGAGGGTTGCTGAGAAGGCCTTTGTACTTCTCGTGTACATTTATCTATTTGTTTCTCTAAAGCCCTATGGTGCCTTCTTGCATCACGCTCAGAGGCTTTGGAAATACCCCCCACATTCTTGGATTTGGATTTGCCTCGAGAGGTAGAAAGCTGAACACCGCTACCCCCTACCATAATAAGTTTTTTTGATATAGAAAAATACAGATGGATAGATATAATTGCAGATATCTAGGCAAATATGACGGTTGGCATGCCCAGGGACCTGACCCAGCAAGGGAAGGGAGCCCTGATAATATTATATTCCCTTGTTTAAGCAGTTTTGAGGAGATGCTTAACTGTTAATTGATATTGTCAATGAAACTATGGAATCACTAATCAGTCAGATTAAGAACGCCGACCGGGCCTTGTGGAAAAGGAAGAGCCCGCAACAGCGTTACTGCACAGGCTGACTCAGGCCCTAGGTGCCGCTGTTGTGCTGCTGGGAAGGATTGTGAGTGTTAGCCAACAGATAGTATTAAAAATTGAGAAGCACAAAAGTCCACAGGTTAGGGGACTCCTGCCTTGCAGGGAATCCCTAGAGAGCGAAATTTACTCGACACAGTCAATTAACAGAAGGCAATATTATCGGCAACGTGGCCATGCGGTCTCCTGCACCCAAAATGGTGGCCGACTGAACTTGGCGCGCGCGCGCCACCAGCAGCAACTGTCCTGTCTCTTAATGGAGGACCCCTATTCCTTGTAAAAACGAAACGACAAGAAAGAGAATGGGAGGGAAAACGATCGCGCTCCACTCCCTCTGAAGAGAAAACGGCGTTCGGGGGAATCTTTCAAGCAAATCGTCTTGCCACGCGGTTAGAGCATGGCGCAATCGAATGGCAGGGGGGGAGCGGCGGGGGGGCTGGAAAAACGACGTTCCCTGGGACCCCTGCTTAAAGAGGGGGGGCGCAGCAAGCGCTTCCCAAGCAAAGGAAGAATCCCGAATCTCCCTAAGGGAGAATTGAGGGATCTGTGCTCTCTATGCCCAATAAAAAAAATAATAATAATATTAACGAAGGCAAACCGAAATCCAAAATGGAAGAAGAGAAAAAACCCCAAAGGTTAAATAAAAAGGCACTGAAGGAATAAGAAATTAAAGAATTCACCTGCTTCGACCAGAGTAACACAAACACAACTTATTCAGACGAGGCTGAACTAAAACTGGGGAACGCTAGGGAGGAGTCCCGTGGAGGAGGAGGAGCGTTCCGAAGTTTAAGCTCAGCCTATCAGAAGGAAGACTGAACCATTCCCACACATTTTGATGCTCCGAGCAGCTCGTAGGAGAACAGAAGGTGAACAAGTTACTGTATAGTGAAAGAGGCAAAACGTTTTGGATATTGTATAAAGTTATACCAATGGGAGATTATGTGGAAGAATGGTTGAAATTTACATTGAATTAAAGAAAAAATATAAAATGATATATTGTTGGTATATGATGCTGAATAAGCTGTCAAAATTTATAAGGGAATTTCACATATTTGTTGAAAATGTGATCAAACTGAGAGAATTAATTTTTTCATGGTGACATGTAACAAAGCTAGAAAATATTGGGATCAAGTACATATTTCAATTCAAAAGATTTTAAAAGTTAATGTACAATTGAAACCAGAGACTTTTTTTTTACTTAATGGAGAAACAAATGGAAACATCTTGTGGAACTTTGTTTTTACATATGGTAATGGCAAGGAGACTTTTATACGCTCAAAGGTAGAAGGACTTACAAATACCTATAATGGAAGAATGGACAGTGAAGTTGGTGGAATTAGAGGAGATAGCAAAATTGGTAAATTGATGAAAGAAAAGGCTTTGGCAAATTTTATTTCTACTTGGAAACCATTATTAGACTTTTTGTGACAAACTGAAAGAAATAAAAAGCCATTTGGGGGGATATGATGATTAGTATTATATGGAATTATTAAAATAACATACACAAATTTTAAACTTAGCGTAACCATGTGATGTATTTATATCTATATCTGTATCAAAAATAGTTGGAAGTAATTCATTTTCTATTTTTCTTACTTTTTTTTTCTTTTCTTTATTTTTATATATTTTTTTCTGAACCTTTTCCTTTTATAATTTTCTATTTCTGTTTGTTTATTTTTTAACTTTGTCTTTTTAAAAAATCAATAAAATTATCAAAAAATATCATTCTAGGTTCTCACTGATGCAGAAGTCAACCTTAATTCTTTATTCCATGTTTTCCCAACATAGTTAATCATAAATTTATTGCATTATCAATCTAAAACAGGGATGTCAAATTCAAGGCCCATGGGCTGTATTCGGCCTGCGGGGTTTTTAAATCTGGCCTGAAGGGCTGGCCTGAAAATAGCAAAGGACCAGCCTGCAGTGTCTCTGGCAACCAAAACGGGGCACTGGTGGGGGGGCACACAAGGCCTCCCTGTGCTCCATTTTTGACCAGCAAGGTGCTCCAGAAGGCCATCCAGGCTGAAAACAGGGCCGGGGGGGGGGGGGGGGGCTGATGTGCCCCCTCCCCTTTTTCTCTGGCAGAATGTTGTAGGAGGCTGTCCAGGCCGAAAATGGCAAGCGGGGAGCCTTGCATGGCCCCTCCATTCTGTTTTGGCCGGCAGGGTGCTGTAGGAGGTGTCTGACTCGTCTCCCCCTGGCCAGCCCACGGAGGAGAACTACAGTGCTGATCCGGCCCTCGAAGAAATCCAGTTTGACATCCCTGATCTAAAACAATCCTACAGAAATGTATAGTTATTCTAAATCTAGACCTGACTATGCTATGGTGTATACTGTAATATGTCAATACTACCAATTCAATTCATGTGGCCATAAAACTAATGCTCAAAGAAATAGACTTTAGAAGAAAGTAGACTTTAGAAGAAACGCTCCCATACTACCACCTCTTACAATACTAGACAACACAGTATCAACAGTAGAGACCTTCAAATTTCTAGGTTCTATTATATCACATGACCTAAAATGGACATCTAATATCAAAAACTTCATCAAAAAAGCACAGCAAAGAATGTTCTTTTTGCACCAACTCAGAAAGCTCAAACTGCCCAAGGAGCTGCTGATCCAGTTCTACAGAGGAATTATTGAATCTATCATCTGCACCACTATAACTGTCTGTTTTGGTTCTGCAACCCAACAAGACAGACACAGACTTCAGAAGATAATTAGGACTGCAGAAAAAACAATTACTACCCACCTGCCTTCAATTGAGGACCTGTATACTGCACGAGTCAAAAAGAGGGCTGTGAAAATATTTACAGACCCCTCACATTCTGGACATAAACTGTTTCAACTCCTTCCCTCAAAACGACGCTATAGAGCACTGCACAACAGAACAACTAGACACAAGAATAGTTTTTTCCCTAAAGCCATCACTCTGCTAAACAAATAATTTCCTCAACACTGTCCAACTATTTACAAAGTCTGCACTACTATTACTATTAACCTTCTCATCACTCCTTATCACCCATCCCCTCCCATTTGTGACTGTATGACTGTAACTTTGTCACTTGTATTCTTACATCCTGTTTCCTAGTATGATTTGATTGCTCATTGTATCCTATGACTATTATTAAGTGTTGTACCTGATGATTCTTGACGAATGAATCTTTTCTTTTATGTATACTGAGAGCATTTGCACCAAGACAAATTCCTTGTGTGTCCAATCACACTTGGCCAATAAAGAATTCTATATCTTCTATATTTATATCTATAAATATGAAAAAGTCAATGCACTTTTATTTGCTGCACACCTAAAACTAAAAAAAGATACAGCTTAGAAGACAAGACAATGTGTCAGCTCTGCTTGGTTCAATTTGGTGCCTCGCATCCTGCTATCAAAGGTTGGAAGAGGGAAGGGGAGGGGAGGAAGAATGAAAGGCAATAAAGCTTTGTGTGTATGTGATGGAAAATAGGGAGTGGGGGATGACAGGTGATAAGGACCAGAGCAGCCAGATCCTGTTTGTGCCAACATCTCACAGCAAGGTATCCTAAGAAATATGTGGGTTACTCCCCAAAACATCTCAGCATTCTCAAAACATCTTGGGAAGCTTTGGTTGGCTTGAAGCGGACTGGTCACAGGGGGAGGGAAGAGATTGTGGGCAAACCTTTTTTGTATCTATAGAATGCAGGAGATTTCAGAGCTGGCTTTACTGCAACCAACACCTTTAGTAAATGAACCCGTTGCTTTAACCAAATGGAGTTGAGGGCCTTTCTATCCTAAGGAATCAGATTGGGGCAGGTCTGACACAATGACTAAGAGCCATTAGAAGATTGCATCCTTTACTTTCAGTGAAGAAAAACAAGGCTAGACCAACCTATCTTGTCAGTATTGGCAGTGAAGCAACAATTGCTCCAGTGTTTGTTTTCTTGTTCTTTCCCATGTTCTTTTTTCTACGTCTAGAAAGTTTTAGAAGCTTTACGATGAATAATAGTAGCCTTTCCAAAGGACATTGCACTATTCATGGTTCATTAGACATTTTAAAAATGTAATATAGAATATACAATGAGTCACATAAAAAGCTTCAGGAAGGAAAGGACAAGCTGATTCTTTGAGGTTAGGAAATATTTGAACACAACATATTTGGCTGCAGAACCAGCCAAATGTATCATATTACTGGTCATCCCAACAAACAGGAAATTGTCTCTGATTGTTATATTGGCTTATAAAGCTAATGTCAGAATATGCTCCTGTAATTCACTGAGAAACAGGGAGGGAGGAAGATACAGCTGTTCCCAATTAAGTAGTATCCTTACTTACTTATTTATATATATTTTTTTTTCTCCAAAAATTCATTTTTGCAAGGGTTCACCTTGATGGATTGTGGGGAGAGGGAAGGAGAACAATAAACTGAAGACATCTAAATGCAAAGTCATTCTGAAAGGTTCATTCACAAAAATTATCAGTGAGTGCATTTACTTTTTCTGACTTTGGGTGTTTCAGAAAAGACTGCTAACATAAGTTGCAAATCTCAAATAGATTTTAAAAACACATGTTCATTTGTTTTCCCATATCAACACACAGGCATGGATACCTGCTTATTATTACTTCTTAATAATCATTTCGCAGATACAGTCATTCAACACTGGCCCTGGAGGGCAAAGGCATGAAGTATTATTTTTCCTGCCAGGAGACAACAATATTGGTGTTTTAAACTACAAGTCGCTAAGAATGTGTAGACTGTGTATAGAAGTACAATGGATATTCCAGTCCCAACTGTGGTTGTAAGTCAAGGAAAACCTATACTACAGGTAAAACTCGAAAAATTAGAATATCGTGCAAAAGTTCATTTATTTCAGTACTGCAACTTAAAAGGTGAAACTAATATATGAGATAGACTCATTACATGCAAAGCAAGATAGTTCAAGCCGTGATTTGTCGTAATTGAAATGATTATGGCTTACAGTTCATGAAAACCCCAAATCCACAATCTCAGAAAATTAGAATATTACATGCAATCAATAAAACAAGGATTGTACATAGAACAATAACGGACCTCTGAAAAGTATAAGCATGTATATGTACTCAGTACTTGATTTGGGCCCCTTTTGCAGCAATTACTGCCTCAATGTGGCATGGCATGGAAGCTATCAGCCTGTAGCACTGCTGAGGTGTAATGGAAGACCAGGATGTTTCAATAGCGGCCTTCAGCTCTTCTGCATTGTTCAGTCTCATATCTCTCATCCTTCTCTTGGCAATGCCCCATAGATTCTCTATGGGGTTCAAGTCAGGCGAGTTTGCTAGCCAATCAAGCATAGTAATCCCACGGTCATTGAACCAGGTTTTGGTGCTGTTGGCAGTGTGGGCAGGTGCCCAGTCCTGCTGGAAAATGAAGTAAGCATCCCCATAAAGCTCGTCTGCAGAAAGAAGCATGAAGTGTTCCAAAATCTCCTGGTAGATGGCTGCATTGACCCTGGACTTAATGAAGCACAGTGGATCAACACCAGCAGATGACATGGCTCCCTAAATCAACACAGACTGTAGAAACTTCACACTGGACTTCAAGCATCTTACAGTGTGTGCCTCTCCATTCTTCCTCCAGATTCTGGGACCTTGGTTTCCAAATGAGATGCAAAAGTTGCTCTAATCAGAAAAGAGGACTTTGGACCCCTGAGCAACAGACCAGGTCTGTTTTTCTTTAGTCTAGGTAAGATGCTTCTGACGTTATTTTGTTGTTCAGGAGTGGCTTGACAAGAGGAATACAACATTTAAAGCCCATGTCCAGGATCCGTCTGTTGTGTGGTGGCTCTTGATGCACTGACTCCAGCCTCAGTCCACTCCTTGTGAAAGTCCCCAACATTTTTGAATGGCCTTTTCCTGACAATCTTCTCCAGGCTGCAGTCATCCCTGCTGCTTGTGCACCTTTTTCTTCCACACTTTTCCCTTCCATATAACTTTCTGTGCTCTGATACAGCACTTTGGGAACATCCAACTTCATTTGCAATTACCTTTTTGAGGCTTTCCCTCCTTATGGAGGGTGTCAATGATAGTTTTCTGCACAATTGTCAGATCAGCAGTCTTTCCCATGATTGTGATTCCTACTGAACCAGATTGAGAGACCATTTAAAGGCTCAGGAACCCTTTGCAGGTGTTATGATTTAATTAACTTATTAGAGTGGGACACTTTGAGCCTAGAACACTGAACCTTTTCACTATATTCTAATTTTCTGAGATTGTGGATTTGGGGTTTTCATGAGCTGTAAGCCATAATCGTCACAATTATGACAAATCACGGCTTGAACTATCTTGCTTTGCATGTAATGAGTATGTATATATATATATATATATATATATATATATATATATATATATATATATATATATATATGGAGAGAGCTGCTGATAAGGAGAGAGCCAGTGGTGTAGTGGCAATTACAACTGCTTCACATGTAATACTTCCCTGGTTCGAATCCCAGTAAGGGTATGGCTAGCTGAAGAGAGCTAACTAGCTCGAAATAGATCTATACTAGTCTCCCTTATTTATTATTTAAAATTATCAGCTTAAAAACCTTACACACACACACACACACACACACACACACACACACACACACATATATATATAAAGGAAGAAGCAGCTGCAAGCTCACATTACTCCGAGAAGCACAAGGCCGAAGACACAAGCCTGAAGATGATGAATGAGACTTCATCGAAACGTCGCCTAGATACTTCCAATGCTACGCGGGAGAAAACCCGAAGAACCAAAGATCCAAATATATATATATATATATATATAAGAACCT
The DNA here is from genome assembly GCA_023653725.1 of Bungarus multicinctus. NCBI lineage: Eukaryota > Metazoa > Chordata > Lepidosauria > Squamata > Elapidae > Bungarus > Bungarus multicinctus. Next base: position 11,839,019 of record CM042851.1, on the reverse strand, counting down.
GTGGCCTAATGGCAATTACAACTGCCTCACATGTAATACTTCCCAGGTTCGAATCCCAGTAAGGGTATGGCTAGCTGACGAGAGCTAAGTAGCTGGAAATAGATCTATACTAGTCTCCTTTATTTAATTATTTATCAGCTCAAAAACCTAACACACACACACACACACACACACATATATATATAAAAATATTGCCTAGATATTGGCAAAAAAAATCAGGAAATAAAATACAGGTTGAATAGTCAAGACCTTGTTGATGATCCAAACTCTGTCAAGGATCTTGGAGTACTCATCTCAAATGACCTAAGTGCTAGAGCCCACTATAACTACATAGCCAAAAAGGCATTAAGAGTTGTTAACCTAATCTTATGTAGCTTTTTCTCTCGTAATATTACACTAATAATTAGAGCATACAAAATATTTTCTAGACCAATACTCGAATACAGCTTATCAGTCTGGAACCCACATTACGTATCTAATATTAACACAGTTGAGAAAGTCCATAAATATTTTACAAAAAGAGTTCTTCACTCCTCTACGATAAGATACATTCATCAATAGAATAGAATACTTTATTGGCCAAGTGTGATTGGACACACAAGGAATTTGTTTCTTCCCCAAACCACAAAAACTTTAACCTTAGACTGTCTACTATTGACCTCATTCCTTTCCTAAGAGGTCTGTAGGGGGCGTGCATAAGCGCACCAACGTGCCTACCGTCTCTGTCCTATTGTTTCTTTTATATTTTATTTTTCTTATATGTATCCATGTATTCATAACTATGTTTTACTTATACCTATTATCTTGTAAGCAATTGACAAATAAATAAATAAATAATATCTCATATATTAGTTTCACCTTTTAAGTTGCATTATTGAAATAAATGAACTTTTGCATGATATTCCAATTTTTCGAGTTTCACCTGTAGACTTAAAAAATAGTTGCAACTGATTTAAACTAGAAGCACTGGAAAATGATTACTTTTAAGTAGCAATTTTAATAATATGCAATTTAATTTTTTGGAGCATTTGTACTCTCTAAATAACCTTACAGAATTGAAGTGGCTGCTATATCATCTAGCACTTAGCTCAATTGACTGCAATTAGTGCAGGTTCGAATCCCACCAGGCTCAAGGTTAACTCAGCCTTCCATCCTCTCGGGGTAGGTAAATTGAGGACCCAAGATTGTTGGGGGCAATAAGCTGACTTTGTAAAAATGCCGCTTGGGGGGGGGCAAAAAGCCCTATTTATTTATTTATTTATTTATTTTTCATATTTCTATACCGCTCCCTCTCCCAAAAGGGACTCGGGGCGGTGTACAGCCCAATAAACACATAAAAATAGAAAATAATAAGCAGGCATATACAATGGAATGAAGGCTATTGCCGAGCACTTAGCATGGTGCTCCATAGACTGTAAGCCGCCCTGAGTCTCCGGAGAAGGGCGGCATATAAATGTGAATTAAAAAAAAAAAAGACAGGAAAAGGAAGTTAAATATATAATACATTATTTTATGAACTCAATTATTATACATGATTCAACGTGAAAGAGAAACCACTCCTTGTAATTATTCCACTTTGTGTTTAAAAATTTAGTACATGTAAAATGTTTTATTTAAGATGTGGATATTGTACAACATGATAGCTTAAAGCCCAATCTACACTTTGCAACAAGACCCAGACATGTCAGCATCTTATTTAACTTTTACATGAAGTTAGTGGAATAGATTACTATCAGTTAAGAATAAGGTACCATCGCTATGCCGATTTCATCCCCACAAAATTTTAAAGAAAGAAGTACAATGGAAAGCCTAACCTGAGTTCTATAGACTATGAGGATCTAAAAGGGATGAATAAGAGGCAGGGGCCTATTTAGAAATAGAACCATGAAAGTTACAACATTGGTTTGAGACTGGATTGCACTGTACTTTGAAGGGGAGTTCTGAGTACAATTTAATTGTAAGTTATTAAGCTTGTGATGGCTTGGATGCCAGATACCTGAGAGACCATCTGCTCCAAGTATAATCTGTTGGGAGGGCTTGCTATAGATTCACAGATCGCGAAAGTGAGAGGATCCAGTAGAAACTTTCTTTATCACCACACTGGCATTATAGAAGTAAAAAGGTCCCCTAACTTATTTTCAGAAAATAAGTTTAAATTATTATTTTCTATATAGCATTTGGAAAATAGGCTATCAGGCCTTGGGCAACTGCTGTATCTAAATAACTATATTATTATTGTACTCTTTTTATTAAATTTCATTTTAGAATGGATTTTAGAAATAAGCCATAGTTTATAGTTTATAGCATATAAATAGTATAAAATAAATTAATATTTAAAGTACCCGTCTCTCCACAATTTTTGTGAATAATTATATGACAAGAATTGCACAGGAAATGGAAAGGTATACTAGCACTTGTTCAGGAACTTCTCAAGATGAAACTGCCCTAAATTTAAAATGGTGTGACTATACATGAGCAGGACCTTTTGCAATGTCTGCAACTATATGTAATATTTTCTCTCTCTCTCTCTCTCTCACACACACACACATGCACACACACACTTAACTGCATTTAGTGGAGAGTTATGTCATAATAAGAACCAAATTCAAACAGCATTGGAGTTAAAATGAGTTAGCTTTAGTCCCAAACAGCCATGGTCTGTAATATCATTTCACCTAAAGCAGGCCCCAAACATCAGGCTTTTCTAGGCATTCCATGTTCAACTCTATCCTCATAATCACAGAGACACATTTTTATCCAGAAGGCAGAGAGCTCACCATGCAAACATAGCCTACTGTGTCACAGTCTGCACATTTCTACTTATGTATAAGACTGATCAATTTATCCTTCTAACATAAAAATACTGAGGATTGCTTCAAGCAAATTAAAAACAAATGATCAGTAAAGATAAAAAAGTAGCCATACAATAGCATACCGAGAGAGCGACAGACACAGAGAGAGGGGGGGGAGGGAGAGAGAGAATGAATATCAGTTCAGAAAGTGTGCCCGAGCTACAGATTTGTATTTCATACAAAGCAACATCAAATATGAGATAGTTTTTTAAAAAATATTTATAATCCTGAATATATAGAGTTACAAAATAAATTAAGGAGCACTTGCTTCTTTTGTTAAACATTTGCTTGGTGTTTTATTTCAGTTTGAAGAGAAACATTTCATGATTGCTTTTAAGACATACGCAGTGCATCTGATTTCCACTTGAGGGCATCTGAGAACTGCACTAATTGATATGAAAAATAAACGTTTTTGTCCTTTTACCATCGACCTCTTCTGTACATTCTACAGAGGACAGATTAGATTCAGGTGCCACAAATATGCAGCAACAACCAAACTTTTGATAGACGTATGCAATTAATTATATTACAGTAATAATAAATTAAGATGGACAGAATAGCAAATGTGTAACTTACATATTCATACATATGTATATCCAAACAGGTGATACTTGAGATGCTAGAGAGCAAAGACAAATACAAAACCAGATCAGAAAGGGTCAGACCATCAGGATAATTTATTTTTATTTTATTTATTTATTTGATTTTTCAATTGCTTACAAGATAATAGGAATAAGTATAAGCATGAGTAAGAATACAGGAAATTGGTACAAATAAATGGGGACAATAGGATAGGGACGGTAGGCACGACTGTGCACTTATGCATGACCCTTACAGTTCTCTTAGGAATGGGTGAGGTCAATAGTGGATAGTTTAAGGGTAAAGGAGTGAGGGTTAGAGGATGTAACAACAGAGTCAGGTAGTGCATTCCAGGCATTGACCACTCTGTTGCTGAAGTTGTACTTTCTGCAATCAAGTTTGGAGCAGTTTATATTGAGTTTGTTATCTGTTGTGTGCTCTTGTGTTGCGGTTGAACCTGAAGTAGTTATTGACTGGTAGGACACTGTAGCAGATAATTTTGTGTACTACGCTTTAAATCCAACCATAAGCGGCGTAGTTCTAGGTTGTCCAAGCCCAAAATTTCAAGCCTGGTGATGTAGGGTATTCTGTTGCAAGCAGAGGAGTGTAGTACTCTTCTCGTGAAATACTTCTGGATTCACTCAATTATATTAATGGCTTTGCAGAAGTCTATGTAAATTGCATCTATTGCTTTACCCTGGTTGAATATAGTAGTCCATATGTTTTTACAGTGTAGGAGTTGTAGATTGCAGGACATTTTTTTCCTGAAACTACCGTATTTTCCGGCGTATAAGACGACTTTTGAAACGAAAAAAAGTCAACTGAAAATCGGGGGTCGTCTTATACGCCCAGTCGTCTTATACTGCCGGAAAATACGGTACATAAGGAGTGAAGCTTGAGCGCTTTTACGCTTCCTCTTCGAGGGAGCCGAGAAATAAGTTTGCGGGCGCTTCCTCCAAGGCAAGGGAGAGATGCGAAGCGCAACCAGTCAGCTCGATCCGGAGTAATGCAGCGGTTCACAAGGACAAGGATCCCCCCTCACTCCCACTCGCCTTGAGCTTCTCTGGAGCTGCCGGCACGGAAGGGACGTCAAGGGAGGAGGCGCCATGGAAAACCGGGAGCTCCCGGCGTGGCTCTGTCTTGTTTGCCTCCTGCGAGAAGCGAGGGATAACGGAGGGCAGCTCTAAGACGCGGCCGCTCACCCGCCCTGTGAAAGAGACGCTTCGCTTTTCTTTGACACCTTCGGGAGGTCGCCCAGCTTCTGCCTCTCTAGCTGCTATTCTCTCCTTCGGAGCTCTAGTGGCGGCGGATCGGGCTGTTTCCTTTCGCGGAGTAGCGGCCGGGATGGTCAAGAAGTGTAAAGGGGTCTCGCAGGTGCAGCGGTCCTGCAAGAAAGTTAAGGGAGAGGCTCCAGACGCCGCCGCCTCTTCCTCCTCTTCCTCGGGTCTGAAAACCTGTGAGCAGCGAGTCGGTAAAAAGACAGTCAGATCTCGAGCAGGAGTAGTAAGCTGGGGGTGGGGGTGGTTGGGGAGCTGGGGAGACAGCTTAGAGAGTTATACTTCAGAGCCCGAAAGGAGTAATTGTAATTATAAAGCAGCTTTTTTCTGCTGCTCCTGGCAGATTTCACGCCTCCTTTCGTCTCTTGTGGAATAGTTTCATTGCCTTTCCTGAGCGACAAGAAGTTAGCAACTTGGACCGCTTCGGGTGGAATTTTCTCTTATTCAAAGCTTATGTAAAAATGTTAAGAAAAAGTTCTCCAGAACTGTTGATCAGCCCTTTCAATTCCACCCCCCTTTAAAATAAGTGTTTCTGCAAGTTCTGCATGTAATTTTCTTTCCAGATGATGCTATCATTGTTAATGTTCTCTTTTGGATTTTTTGTTTCTCGGTCAAGTTCATGGCATTGCCATTTGTGAAGAGACCTTCCATTTATCGTATCAATGTACGGTATGTTACGGTATGTTCATTAAAAATTTAATTAAAAAAGAACTGGTGTTGCCTCGGAAGTGGGGAGGTAGTCTTATACAGCGAATATAGGCCTAAACCTATGTTTTAACTATAAAATTAGGGGGTCGTCTTATACGCCGGAAAATACGGTAATTGTTTTTGGGAGAGTAGATTTGGCTCTAAGTGGAGGATAATGGATTAGTTAATAATTGATTCCATGACTTTGCATGTGATGCAACACAGTGAGATTGGTCTGTAGTTTTCAACTAGGCTGGGGTCACATTTTTTAAAGATAGGGATGACTCTTGCTAAGGACCATAGATTCGGTAAGGAGCTGGTTCTGAATGATATCTCATATATTATGCTTTGGGCTCTGCTATGGCAGTGGAGAGCTTTTTTAAGAAGTATGCACATAATCCATTGGGGCCAATAGATAGGGATGGTTTTAGATTATGTATTGCCTTTTCTACATTATCTTCTGTAAAGTCAATATATAGTAGATCATTGAAGTTAATTGTGGTACAACTAGGAAAAGTGGGGATGAGCCATTGTTGTTTACAAAGACTAAACTGAAGAACATATTGAAGAGATTGGCCTTAATGGCTTCATTGCTGCAGTCTTTCCCATTTGGTCCTTTTAGGGATGAGATGGTTCTTGAGTCTTTAAGTTTGGTGTTTACAAAATTGTAGAAGGCGCGGGTGGCTTTTGTACGTAGGAGGTTTTCCTCCTGCTTGCAGTGGTAATTGGTGCATTCTGCCTTTATCTGTTGGCATAAGATGTTGTATCATTTTTTAAAGTTTTCTACATAACTAATTTTGTTTTTACGCCACAGCAATTTTTTTAATTGAAGTTTCCTTATTGTTATGGGTAATTTGTTATTTTTGTTTTGTTTTGGGGGGTTACTAATGGTACATATAGTTTAATGACTCTTTCAAGTTCGAGCAAGAATGCATTATCATGGTCTTCTGTAGTATTGCAGCTAGAGAACAGAATGTGCCAATCAAAAGATGATAGGTCGGCAGCTATGAGATCATAGTTGGCTTTTTTGAAGTTGTATTTTGGGGATTCATCATTAAGATCCTCTTTGTGAGGGCATAAATTGAGACAAAAGTCAATCATGCTGTGGTCACTGTTTGAAAAGGGTTCTTGTATTTGTAGGTCATAGTTTGAGTTTGAACTGTTGCAGAAGATGAGGTCGAGGCAGTTGTTCAGTCCAGTATTGTTAGTTACTATTTGATCCAGTCCCAGTGTAGTAACGGCATTGTAGAGGTTTGCATACAGTATATGGGTTCGGATGTACATTCATTTAGAGTCCAATTTATAAGAGGTAGATTGAAGTCATCAAGGAAAATAAGAGGGTGTGGGCAAGAGGCAGCCCACATTAGCAGTGAAGTTAGTTTGTTTGCATGAAGTATATCATAATCTGGGGTTCTGTAAATACCGTGTTTCTCACAAAATAAGGCAAGGCCTTATTTTTTTTTTTGAGCCCCGAAAACACGGCTAGGCCGTCTTTTCGGGGGTGAATTAATTTCTCTCCCCCTCCATCAGCGGGTGGGCAGCAGCAGTGTTCCCGCCGGCACGACAACAGCAGCAGCGCGGGTGGGAACACGGAAGTGTTTCTGCCGCTGCTCGGATGTGTGCGGAGCTTCCGCACACACCCAAGCAGCGGCAGAAACGCTTCCGCATTCCCGCCGGCGCTGCTGCTGTTCTCGTGCCGGCAGGAACTGTGGAAGCCATGGAGGCAGCTCCCCCGCCCAAGAAGCAGCAGAAACGCTTCTACACTTCCTGCTGGCGCAAGAACAGCGGCAGCGCCGCGCAGGGCACTGTTAAAGGTAACTTTCCCCCCTGCCCTCCCCCCCCCAGCATGTTTTAACCCCCGGCCTCCCCCCCCAGCATGTTTTAAATTAGGCCTAAATCTGGGGGGAGGGGCTTAATTTCATTTCATGCCTAGAAAACATGCTGGGTCTTCCTATTGGTGGAGGCCGTATTGTTGGAGAAACACGGTAGTAAGAAGTGGATTGTGGCATTAACGGACAGTTCACAGATGATGGTCTCTGGAAGAGCAAGCTCCTGTGTAATTTGAATCTTTTTTAGATTTAGGGACTTTTTATAGAAGATAGCAACTGCACCTCCTCTATGGATTTCACAATCTGACTGATAAATGTGATATTCTCTTACTGTGGTAATGGAGCCTGGAAAAGATGCATTCAACCACGTCTCACAAATGTTGAATGTGGCTGTGCTTAGTAAGATGAGGAATGCATGCATTTTGTTTGCGAGGCTTCTTGTGTTGAGTAGTTTGCATTTAAGATATGTAATAATGGGTCTGGAGGAAGTAAGGGGCGTGCATGCCTAATGTTGGATGTTGGGATGATGGTTGTCAGATAAGATAGTTCTCGAAGCACAAGGCTAATCAGCCACTGAAAACTCCTAATGAATAAAACTTACTCTCAATAATAATATATTGTTACAGTGAACACCATCCCTAAAATGCTTTCCCATGCAAAGGAGCATTCAATAACTGTACACATTATAATATAGTAAGCAATGCCACAATTATTGTTTGCTGTGTAGATGCAATGGTAAAAGGCTAGAGGCTAAAGGCCTAGGCTAGAGGAGGCAATCTGGCACAGGTCTCTGGAATCTGGTTCAAGTGGTACAAAGAATTTTGTGAGATTGGTTGCATTTTCCATTTGGAAGGCAAGCAGTGATGACAAGTTTCACATCAACAGTAGTTTACTATTATTATTTTTATAAATTACAAGTATTATATTTTTATTTTCCTTACAGTGTTTATTTTAAAAAAACATTCATTTCCACTTGCTCTTAATGTTCATTATTTTCTAGCACCTAAAAACTTATATGAAGTAATAATGCCTCCTTGAAGAGATTATTTCTTGATTTACTATATTGGGAAGTTTCTGAAGAAGATAGCGATACATCAGCTACAGAGGAATCATAGAGTCATTTATAGTCATTTACTAGACCATTTTAGTTGCAATTTGGATCTGGACATGGGCCAAGACAGCGCTGTCCATATGTGTGGGGAGGGTGGCTATTATTATCTGGATGGTAGTATTTATACCTTTTGATCTCTTTGGACCTCTCAGTTATATCTGATTCCATCAATAATGGAATCCTTTTGGACCACCTATAAGAGATCATAGGAGCACTGGTTTATGGTGGCCCAGTTGACAGCCCTGGGGAAGGAGCAGTTGCTCTTTCGCCATTCCAATATGTGGGCCTGGCCTTTCGCCACGTGCTGCTTAACAACTACATAACATGCTAAAAAAAACCAATCAGTATAGTAAATCAGTACGCCTGTGATAATCAGTTACATATTACCATCCAGAGTGACTGTGGAGATGTTTCAAACACTGGATGAAAAAACAAGCTCAGAGTAAACCTACTGATCTGCAGTTTGTGCTGCTCAAAAACATATCGATAAAGTTCCAATGACTGTTAGGACTGGGTCGCACTTTCTATAAAAGAGCACAAAACTCTCGGCTCAGGATAAAGAAACCCAGATTTGGCTGGTGCGCCAGTTACAGTTCTTTATGGACTATTATTTATAAATAATGGATTAATAAGAAAACAACAGTTTCCATTGCAATCTGTTACTTTAAAAACAGGAATGCAAATCCTTTCATTTTTATCCATTCCAAAACTTCTTTTTCTGACCCGTGCTAGATTTCTGGAGCCTGCAATACTATTTTTGGAAATTACCCTCTTGGGATTGTTTTTAGGAATCTACAAAAGTTGTACTCTTGCCCATTTATTTGGCCAGGATTCTTCTACTGTCAGTTTCTCAAGTCACGAAAACAGCTCAGTCAATCATTTTAAAGCAAATTCTGAGAAATGCTATTTCAGAATTTTATTAAAATTGTCTTTCATTCTTTTAAATAGTAATTATTACCCCATAGCTTCTAAATACATTTCATTTACAAAGAGTAGTATATTTTCATTGATTTATGAGCCTGCTGGGATATGTCTAATGGAACTTAACCTTTCTAAACTCAGAGTGTTGAACCCACATTCCTCCAGTAGAAACCCAAATTTAGACACATTTATATTTAAAAGAGGAAAGCAATGTTAGGAGCAAAGGAAGTAAAGATGAATTCTCTCCACTCGCAATTTATTTTCAATCGATCTGTTATCCAGCTGTCTTACTCATATGACCTTTTTGTTCTGGTAATTGCAGCCACCCTGTTTTGCACACTAAGGTAGATCTGCCTTAAAATTAGTTTGCTGTTTGCTGTTTTGTACAATGGTTTTGAGAATTGTAACATGGCTGATAGAAGCATTTCCGAGTTTTTCTTCATATAGAGAATATACCGTAGCATAATACATTAGTGTCTTTTTGAATATTTTCTTTGGAAAGCAAATATAGAAATAGACCACACCTTTTCTTTTTAATGTGAATTTATCATTCCTTAAAGGTGCATATACAAATATAGATTAAAATCCTATATATTAGGGTAACTAGAACTCTTCTACATAAGCCTAGACATCCATTAAATGGCATCAAAAAGTTAGAATATTATGTACCTCAGCTTCCATCTAATGGTCTTCCATAGATTGGCAGTCTAGATCTCATAGCCCTACAGTGAACTGAACATGATTATTGTCATATCTTACTTAAAAATAGACCGCTGTGATATTTAATATCTAGCTCAATTTTCATTTTAGAATTGACAGTTTTTTAAAGCCATATCTGTCAACTTGAAATTAATTCCATAACTTTCAAAATTTTCAGACTATATAAGAATTACAGATAGTCTTCAACTTACAATAGTTCATTTAGTGACTGTTCAAAGTTACAATGATGAAAAAAGTGACTTATGACCATTTTTCTCACCTACAACTGTGGAATTTTCACATGATCAAAATTCAAGTGCTTGGCAACCAATTCATATTTATGATGGTTGCAGTGTTCCATGGTCAAGGGATCACCTTTTTCAAACTTGAGTAAAGTCAATGGGGAAGCCAATTCACTTAACTGTATTATTAACTTAACAACTGCAGTGATTCACTTAATAACTACGGCAAGAAAGGTTGTAAAAAATTCACTTAACAACTGTCTTGCTTAGCAACAAAAATTTGGGGCTCAATTGGGGTTGTAAGTTGAGGACTACCTATAATGGTGTAATAAGTAGGGCCAGTTACAAAGAGAAAAATTCTTCCTAAAATAAATACTAGCTTCAAAATTTGTCCCGATTAGAAAATTGTTTATTTTTCTTCTCCATATTATTATCTTTTTTTAAAAAAAAAATAGATTTCCTCTCCTTCATTTAAATATATTTCCCATTAGATACAATGATAAATTAAACTGAAACCTAGTCCTATGCCTTCAAAAAAATCTTATTAGTGAAAGATCCTTTTATTCATTAAACATATATCAAGCATAAACACTAAATTTCTCTAGTAAACAATATAGACATAGTTCCATTAGAATATAACTTACATTAGGCCATTGTTATTTTAAATCTCATTCCTTTTTATAAGTTACGATGGGTGGTTCAGGAATCTAAAAAATAAATAATAATTGTTTGCTAGAGAGCCTATGTATAAACATAGTTCACATGTAAACCTTTTTTTCATGAAGTACATTTTGAAGAATAAAGCTTCATTAATTTATGCATGAAAATAAATTTAAACAAATTAGAGTCTTATTTACCTACTCAATATATTGGTAAAATGATCTCAGTTAATAAAACTATAAAACATATTTATGTATTTTCTTAAAAACTTAACAATTATATACTTTATTCCTTTTTTATAAGAAGAGAAAGGAGCAATAGTGTTCAGAGACAATAGTAGCGGAAACTAGAGGCAGTATTCAGCCGGTTCTCACCAGTTCAGGAGAACCAGTAGCAAGGATTTAGCTTGAGTCACTGAACCAGTAGTAACTTCTGGCTGGCCACGCCCCTGATCCAATCACTCGGTCGCCGCTTGCTCGCTTGCCCTGCCCGCCCAATGTTTGCTCACCCCGCTCACCTAACGCTTGCCCCGCCCAGTCACTCCTCACCTCCTAAGCAGCACACATCCTCGTGGCTTGCCTTTAACCTGACTTCCCACATGGTGCCTGTGCCCCAACTGAGCAGCCCTGATCTGATTGCTCAAGGTAAGCCTGCGAGTCGCGCTAGCCCACTGCTGTTCCCAGATCTTGCTGGGGCCCCCCACCATTCCTGGATGTTACTGGGCCCCCCATTCCTGGAACTTGCTTGCCCCCCCACTGTTCACAAATCTTGCTGGGCCCACCATTCTCAGATCTTGCCGCCCCCCCCCCCCACCATTCCTGGATCTTGCCACCCCCCATCATTCCCAGACTCGGCTGGCTAAGCCGCCACACATGCTCTCCCAGCTCTCTCTACCAAGTGATGGCCATGGCCCACTTCCTTTCATCACCTGGGAGAAGCAAGTGGCGGCAGAGGTGCAGGAAGCCTGCTCAGGAGGGGAGGAAGGAAAGTCCTACCCCACCCATTCTGGCTGGCAGTTCTGCTCCCCTTGCTCTTCCAGGTTACAGCATGCCAGCCAGCTCTGACATGAGGCACCAGCCAGCTCGAACATTGATTGCCCAGCCAGCAAACGCTGCCCTGCCTTCTGCTCCTGCTGCTGCTGAAGGTAAGAGGGTGGCGGTGATTCACACATGCAGTCCTGCATCCCCAAAAGAGCAGCAGTGGCAGGCACAGGACAACAGATAGGAGCGAGAACTGCTGCCACAGGCGGGGTAGTGGTCAACTGCCCCTCCCGCTGCTCCTGCCACCACCAGGGACAAAAGGGCAGCAGCAGTTCTCGCTCCTGTCTCTTGCCCTGTTGTGGCTGCCGCTGCTGCTCTTTTGGGGAGGCAGGGCTATGCAGAAGCTGATTCCACACAGGATGAACATCTGTCCAGTGCTCGGGTAAGAGGTGCTCTGAAAGGGAGGGTGGGGACTCCCGGAGCTACCTCCTGTAGAAGTGCCACCACCTTTGCTCCTGCAGCCGCTTGCTTTCTGCCTTCTCCCGGAGGATGCAATGCTTCTGGCCCAGCCTGGCTAGCAGGTGGGTGTGCGGCCCTTGAGGCTGAGAGGGGCAGTGGACATGTGCATGTGCAGCAGCCCCGGTACATCTGCCCATCCCACCCTCCCAGAATACCGCCACCACCACTGTAGCCCCTCGCTTTCTGCCTTCTTCCAGGGGACAAAATAAACAAAGCGAGCGGTCACAGCAGCGGCATGTTCCAACCGCCACTCCTGCTGCTTGCTTTCTGCCTTCTCACATTGTCCCAGTCAGACCAGGGTTGTGTGTGTGTATGTGTGTTTGTGTGTTTGTGTGTGTGTGAGAGAGAGAGAGATGTGATTTACATGCATTCAATGTCTGTAGTGCAGAGATTTTGCTCTACGAAGGATTGCATTTGGGAAACATTAAATCAATACTGATCTTCCAGGAGGGATTTGTGAGTAATATGTTAATATTTGCTGGCTTCTGCTTATATTTTCTGCTTAGACTCTTGTACAAGTCCTTGGAAAGACTATTAATGCCAGTAGTACTAGAGTTTCTCCCCCTTTAGATCTCAAGAGAGAGAGAGAGATGGAGATATGGCTTCTTCGGAGTGCTTTTTGGAAAAGAGAAATGTTAAAAGGGCAATCAGTATGGGATTAAATTCCAAATGAAATTGGGTCTTCAGGGTAAGGAGACGTGAAGAACTTTCAACTGCAGTTTTCTACCAATCTTATTAGGATATTAATCTCATTTTTAAATAAGATGTTTATTTCCAGAATTTTTTACCCAGCTTGGAACCAAACTGGATTTTTCTTCTAACACCTTGAATAGTTTTCTTCATTCCAAAAAGTAAGGCAATGATTACCAGAATTATTTAAATACACTGTAATGGTCTAAATATGTAATGCTTGCATATTGAATCTGATTCAAGAAAAATTACATCGATGCCTTTGGACTCATTACCAAAAAAAGGGGGGGAACAGACCTTTTTCAGGTTTTCTTTTCAGAGAGGAATCATCAGCTATCAAAATAATGTTGGACATTTTGCAATTATAATTCACAAAATATTTTAAATTTAGATAGATTTAGAAATTTAGATTTAGAAGTAGATTCTATTTAAAGTATTTGGAGACAAATGGAACTGCTCAAAACTCAGTTGAACAGCCTCTGAATAAATGCACTTCTGAATTTTCAAGACACATTTTAATATGTTACTGATGGTAAAGTTGATCTGAGATATGAAACTCCACACAGGCAAGAACCTTGCAGGATATACAGCAGATACTGGAGCAATTATGTTTACCAAAAAGACGTGCATTTGATTTAGCCACTAAAGCCACTATCTAGTCAGTAAAACCAGTATCCGAGCATGGTAATAGAGTGACTGTTATTCAACAAAATAAATCTGCTTCTTGCCTTAGCATTATTAGTTTTAATTCATGATGATGAGAATACTGATACTGAGAGAATCTGGTGGAACATCAGAGACTTGGCACAGAAGGTACATTTCCAAAACTCAAAATGATTAGTTGTACTTCAAACTGAAATATTTATATACTACTGTGCTAAATCATAAATATTATGCTTAATAATAAAGTGATGCTGATAAACTTGGCTGTGGTAAAGTTTCAAGCCCTTATGTCACTGTTATATTTCACCTAGCGTTAGGAGTCACATTCAAATCGGAGTCACATTTTTGCAACCAAACAAACCAGAGGTGGTATTCAGCAGGTTCTGACCAGTTCTGGAAAACCGGTAGCGGAAATTTTGAGTAGTTCAAAGAATTGGCAAATACCACCTCTGACTGGCCCCACCTTCATCTATTCTCTACCTTTGGAGTCGCAGCTGATCGGCTGGATCTTCTTTTGTTGCCCTGCACAGGAGAATGGAACTGGAAAGCAGGTTAGTGGGGTGGGGAGAGAATGGGATTTTGCAGTAACCTTCCCCCAGGAGTGTGGTGGAAATGGAGATTTTACAGTATCCTTCCCCTGCCACGCCCACCAAGCCATGCCTACAGAACCAGTAGTAAAAAAATTTGAATCCACCACTGATTACCAAACTATGTTCCAGGTGGCATAACAGTTTAGCAAAAAGTAGGCCACCGTTGTGAAATCTGAATGTAGAAAACAGATTAAAAGGTCAGGAAAACAAATGTCAATAAGGATATATAGGAAATGGTCATTTTAAAAAATTGTCATCCTCAGAAATTCAGAGTATTGTTTTTTCTTTTCTATCCAGAACAGTTTGTCAAAATCAGTATAGTCTTTGCAATTGTCTCTTTAAGATCGTGTATCCAAAAAATATTATTATCTGTCAAAACAGTGAAATTTACTAGCAGTTGTCCATGTTCCTAAATCTCTAGTTGGATTTATTTGGTATACAAACCAATCAAATATAACTTCAATTTGTAGGCCTGCTGGACAGAACAAGATTTTCATCAGAATTATAAGATTTGGGAAGTACAAAGTAATCCTTTTTTATCTTACTCTTGGTGACCACAAATAATAATAATAGAAAAATTAAGTCATACATTTAAATTACTAAATTTTATGTCTCATCCAGTTTCTACATGTGCATATATAGATAAAACTCGAAAAATTAGAATAGCGTGCAAAAGTTCATTTATTTCAGTAATGCAACTTAAAAGGTAAAACTAATATATAAGATACTGATTACATGCAAAGCAAAATAATTCAAGCCATGATTTGTCATAATTGTGATGATTATGGCTTATAGCTCATGAAAACCCCAAATCCACAATCTCAGAAAATTAGAATATTATGAAAAGGTTCAATATTCTAGGCTCAAAGTATCCCACTCTAATCAGCTAATTAAGCCATAACACCTGCAAAGGGTTCCTGAGCCTTTAAATGGTCTCTCAATCTGGTTCAGTAGGAATCACAATCATGGGAAAGACTGCTGACCTGACAGTTGTGCAGAAAACCAACATTGATACGCTCCATAAGGAGGGAAAGCCTCAAAAGGTAATTGCAAAAGAAGTTGGATGTTCCCAAAGTGCTACATCTAAGCACATTAATAGAAAATTATATGGAAGAGAAAAGTGTGGGAGAAAAAGGTGCACAAGCAGCAGGGATGACTGCAGCCTGGAGAGGATTGTCAGGAAAAGGCCATTCAAAAGTGTTGGGGATTTTCACAAGGAGTGGACTGAGGCTGGAGTCAGTGCATCAACCACAC
Organism: Bungarus multicinctus; assembly: GCA_023653725.1. Classification (NCBI taxonomy): domain Eukaryota; kingdom Metazoa; phylum Chordata; class Lepidosauria; order Squamata; family Elapidae; genus Bungarus; species Bungarus multicinctus. The sequence continues at coordinate 11,823,466 of CM042851.1, read as the reverse complement.
ACAGACGGATCCTGGACATGGGCTTCAAATGTTGTATTCCTCTTGTCAAGCTGCTCCTGAACAACAAACAACGTCAGAAGCGTCTTACCTGGGCTAAAGAAAAACAGACCTGGTCTGTTGCTCAGTAGTCCAAAGTCCTCTTTTCTGATGAGAGCAACTTTTGCATCTCATTTGGAAACCAAGGTCCCAGAGTCTGGAGGAAGAATGGAGAGACACACACTGCAAGATGCTTGAAGTCTAGTGTGAAGTTTCCACAGTCTGTGTTGATTTGGGGAGCCATGTCATCTGCTGGTGTTGGTCCACTGTGCTTCATTAAGTCCAGAGTCAACGCAGCCATCTACCAGGAGATTTTGGAGCACTTCATGTTTCCTTCCACAGATGAGCTTTATGGGGATGCTGACTTCATTTTCCAGCAGGACTTGGCACCTGCCCACACTGCCAAAAGCACCAAAACCTGGTTCAATGACCGTGGGATTACTGTGCTTGATTGGCCAGCAAACTCGCCTGACCTGAACCCCACAGAGAATCTATGGGCATTGCCAAGAGAAAGATGAGAGACATGAAACCGAACAATACAGAAGAGCTGAAGGCCGCTATTGAAACATCCTAGTCTTCCATAACACCTCAGCAGTGCCACAGGCTGATAGCTTCCATGCCATGCCGCATTGAGGCAGTAATTGCTGCAAAAGGAGCCCAAACCAAGTACTGAGTACATATGTATGCTTTTCAGAGGTCCGATATTGTTCTATGTACAATCCTTGTTTTATTGATTGCATGTAATATTCTAATTTTCTGATTGTGGATTTGGGATTTTCATGAGCTATAAGCCATAATCATCACAATTATGACAAATCACGGCTTGAACTATCTTGCTTTGCATGTAATGAGTCTATCTCATATATTAGTTTCACCTTTTAAGTTGCATTACTGAAATAAATGAACTTTTGCACGATATTCTAATTTTTCAAGTTTCACCTGTATACACACAAGTTGCAAAATGGGATTACACATAAAATTGCTCTTTAAAATTAAAAAAAAATGAATACTAGGAAGTTAATTTCCATACTCCTGGTGATTACATAAATTTATGTAAATAAATTCTTGCCATCCTGACTTGGCTTAATAGTGGTTCCTATCATATCCAATTATTATTTTGATCTTGTGTCTATTTTATCTATTACCTTCCACTTCTTTTATTTCTCTCAACCATGCAGAAGCATAATTAAATCCATTAATATACAAAAAATAATAACTAATCTAGAGTAATTTAAAGGCTTCTTCAAGTCATGCTTGGCTCCATTATATTTATTCATACAAAGTCTATGTCTAAAGGCAATCCTCTTACTGGTAGCCAGTGTAATCAGTTCTTCAATCTATTGAATAAATGGGAACATATGTTTATCTTGCCAATGTTGCAATATAACTCTTTTAACTATTATAAAGGCAAGGCCAATTCACTTAAACTGTTCAGTTGTCTATGTATTAGGAATGTAATTCAAGATAATATTTTCTTTTAATCATAAACTGCTTAGAAAGGACTGCAAAGCAGTGTAAAGTGGTATATAAGTCCAAGTGCTATTGCTATATTGAAATATGGGACTCATTTATATAAATTACAGTAGGCTAAAACATGAGTTATATGTATTTATTGATTACAGTTACAATATATTATATTCTATGTTTCATTTTTTTTCTCCTGTATTTTTTCACTGATTTTTTAAGCATGTATTGCAATTTTTAATTCATATATGAATCTCTGTGTTCTGTTCCTTTTATTCTTGTCCTGATTCACTTTTGGAGAACATACAAATCTATGGTTCATATTTATACCATGCCCCAATAATAACATTCTTTGTCTGGGTAATAAGATATGCAATACAAAAATCAAAAAAAGTAAAACATTTAACATATTAAGGCACAAAGAATAACTAAGGATCAAAAGCAAATATGAGCAAAATAATTTAAATTTGTCCGAACAAGTCAAATACAGTTAGATCTGATTCCTGTCATATCCCTGTGGAGGATTTCTTGATATAGGGAAACTTGTTCTGAAAGTGATCAAAGGAAAGAACAGGTAACAGTTGCCCCTCTTTCTATGACCAACATTTTGATCTGACTCCAGAAGAGAAACTGAAGGGCCAGCTCTTTGGGGAGTCTGCTAGAATTGCAGATTTAGGATACAAAAATCTGAACTAGGATTAGTTGTCCACAAATAAATATAGAAAACATTAATGCCATGTTACCTTCCTGAGGTTAACTGGATTTTTTGCAACCACAAATTTATGTTTAGGTATATGCATGAATCATTTCTTGCTACAGGAGATTAAGAATAGGCCAACAAAACATTTAAAGTAGAAAGATTATAGCAGGATTAATCCAAGCCCTGTCCAAAGTGCAAAGTACTGTATTTCCTCCAAAATATGACCTACCCCAAAACAAGACTTAGCCCAATTTTCATGCCTGCACCTAATATAAACCCTATCCCCCAAATAAGCCCTAGTTAAGCCCCGCCCACCATCTGATTGTATGAGTTGGGGCAAGGTGCAGGTGTAAAAATCAAGCTATGGTAGGGAGAGGAGGTTGGAGGTGCCCCATGTGCCCCATACTCACTTAGCATAGGACCGCCTCAGCCAAACCTCCCATACCTAACACCTGTTGCACCACTTCCCAATTTGTTCTGCAGCTGCTTGAGGCTCATCACGCTGGTGAAACCACTCTCAGAAGGACAACATGAGGGTCGTCGTGCCAGTGGAGCTGCTTGTACGTGCAATGGCAGAACACACCATGCAGCATCCTGCCTCGAGTAGCTGAACCAGCGCAATGAACCTTGCAGCATCCTTCCGAGGACAGCTCCACTGGCACAACAAGGCTCATGGCATCCTGCCTCGAGTAGCTGCACTGCTCTCAGCAGGAAGACCCTAGCTCAATTGTCCCAGCAGCAGCAGGGCCAGCAGGCAGGGAGGGCAGACAGCAGGGCACACTGAGCACTTGGCCTATTGCTGCCACAAGCAAGTAATTGTGGGATAGAGGGCGGAGCCAGTGGTAGTAGCGCTAGCTGCCCCCAGGACTCCCTGCCCCCTGCACATCAAAAAAATAAGACCTCCCCAAAAATAAGCCTAAGTGCTTATTTTGGGGCCCAAAATAAAAATAAGACCAGGTCTTGTTTTCAGGGAAAACACAGTTGGTAGAGATAATTCTTAAAATCCAGAAGATTAAAGATGGAACAAAATACAGTAAGGGTCAGGTCAGAGTTCAAAAGTCTAGACAAATAAGTTTAATCAGAAACTCTATGCAAAACAAGTGTTTTTTAATACTGGTCTATTTTGATGTAGAATTTTTTATATAAGCTCTATCCCCACCCAGCTGATATGCATTCATTTTTTGATGAAAGGCAATCAGGAATAACACCACCTTTTCTAATCCATATAGAGCTATCTCCTACAATTGTTTCCTCACTGGTTATTCAATTTTGCACTGAGTGTTCCCATGATGTCAGAGAATCTGAAGAAGTAAACACCAATGCTCTGTAGATTTGTAAATTGCCACTCAGTCATCTTAGGCTATCACAATTTCCGTTTCATGTTTCCTTTTGTGAATAGATTATAATTTGTTTATCCATATGATTTCTTAGTTTAGTTGGTTTGTTGCCTTTCATCTTTATAAATGGGTTTTCTTTACCACTTTCCCCAATGGAATATAGATATCAACATAAAGCTTAATAGGCGCTAAACTTAAATAAATGGATCCTGAAAGAACAGCTAAACCTTTCCAAAATGCAGCCAATCTCCTGGCTAATATGTTAAGATAATATGTACACAGTATAAGTTCCATGTATATTTGGAATATTACATATCATATCACTGTATTTCTAGCCTTTTATAAGATGGTTCAGCTTTGAAATGGAAACTAACTTATTTGTCTCTTAACCTGGAATCTGATATAAATGTGAAACTTGAAACTAGTTCATCTTTCTTAGCTAGACTTTGAAAACAAAGTCTAAAAAATACAGGTAGTCCTGAACTTATGACCACAACTGAGCCCAAAATTTCCACTGCTAAGGAAGACAGCTGTTAAGTGAGTTTTGCCCTATTTTATGATCTTTCTTGCCACAATAGTTAAATGAATCACTACAGCTGTTAAATTAATAACAGGATTGTATCTGGCTTCCCCATTCACTTTCTTATCACATGACCTGAGGACATTGCAACCATGACAAATACACAAAAATTGCCAAGCATCCAAATTCTGATCATGTGACCATGGGGAGGTTGCAACAGTCATAACAGTGGTGGGATTCAGAAAGATTTACTACCAGTTCTGTAAGTGTGGCTTGGGAGGCGTGGCTTGGGGGAGGGGCAGGGGAAGGATACTATAAAATCTCATTCCCTCCCCACCCCAGTAACCTACTTTCCAGTTCCATTCTCCAGTGCAGGGCAACCAAAGAAGACCCAGCCAATCAGCTGGGACTCAATGGGAGGCAGAGAATAGATGGGGCGGGGCCAGTCAGAGGTGGTATTTACCGGTTCTCCAAACTACTCAAAATTTTCGCTACCGGTTCTCCAGAACTGGTCAGAACCGGCTGAATATCATCTCTGAGTCATAAGTGTAAAAAACAGTTATAAGTCACTTTTTACAGTGCCATTATAATTTCAGACAGTCACTAAATGAATGATTGTAAGTTGAAAACTACCTGTAAGTCATTTCTTGGGAGGAAAATACCTTAGCCTGAATGAATCTTAGGGTAGTATTCCTGTAATTTCTTTATAATTTCCACTAATGCAAAGCAAAATCGTACATAAGGCTTCTTACATCAAATACAGAGCTGGTTTGATGTAGTGGTTAAAGTATCAGGTTTTTCCCCAGGGGGAAAAAACCCTTGACTCCATAGATTCAGAGAAACGCTGCTTTTATTAAGAATGAACTGAATGCAGCAAAAATCAGGCAAGGTCTAAAGCAAATGCAAAGACAAATTGAACATTACCCCTCAGCTGCCGCCCACTCCAGTAGTCAGGCAGACAGAATCCAATTATTAGCCAGGAAGATGTTTTGGGAATGTCTCTGGACCAAGCGCTCTGCACTGCCTTCATGCATGCCATTCCCAGGACAGTTGGCCTTGAAGATTTTAAACAACCCAAGCTGGCCTCTCTTAGTCCAAGCCTCCCCATCAGTTCTCAGCAATTCTACTCTCACATTGCCTGAATACTTCCTCTCTCAAATGCCCATTGCTCCCTCCCTTCCTGTTTCCATGGCAACTGGCAGCAAACTCTCACTCAGCCCTAGAAAGCAGGCAATGGCAAACCACTTCCAAAAAATGTTGCCATGAAAATTACAGGGATTAGCTCAGGCAGCATCCAGGAATCAAAAACTGACTAGAAGATGGACAACGAAAGTCTACACACACACACGTAATCATTTAATGATATTTTCTCTAATATAATATAAAGCAAAATAATGACTAAACATGAAAAATATGATTTAAATAAATGTTTATTTAAATAAGATTTTTGACAGTTAACAAAGAATAGTTAAATTTCATTCATACTTAGGACAACCAGATTCAGGCTGCAAATGTACAGACAACCACACTATGGCAGCAAAGGGTTACATTTTCTCTGTGCCGTCATATTCATCAGACTTTTACTTCAAACCTAGTAACCATACACATGCTAAATTTAAGTCTTACAGGCTCAATTCATAGAAAATGCTAAACATGATTTATAGTCCTTAATGGTTACCTTCTGCTCAGATTTAAATCACATTCTGTTTTGCTTGTTAATCTATATTTCCCTCCCCCCACTTTGTTGGGCCTAGTAAAATAAATAATTTGTGGTATCAGTTTGACAGTTACATAATTTAATTATATCAATACCCAAACTTCATATTTATTATTGCCAGTGACTCTAATATATATATTAGTCTAATATATATTAGGTGGTCCCATACATTCTTGCAAACTTATATTCCCTAAAACCAATGTGGGCTACTTTAAAGATCAACATTGTACAATTGCATGATTTCACGTGATTTCAATTTGTACAGTTTAAATCTAGCTATACTTAATAGCACAGAGAGGAACCCCCAGGAGTTGACATTCTGGCACCCTAATGAGGCCAGTATGGTTGATTATATCATGATTTCCCAGACCTTTATTTATCTCCTTAGTTCGATATTAGTAATAACCACTTTCTACTAATTTGTCTGTTTGGTTTTACAGCAAATCTTGAAGCATCAGAAATGCCAGCAAAAGATGTTGATAGCTTGATAATGAAATGTGTGCAAAAAACCCACCAAGCTTAGAGTGCAGAAAGACCCCACATTAGAAGTGGCCCATTCTCCTGTTGACATTATAACCAAGGGGCGTGTACAGAACAGACTCAAGGTTAGCTAAAGTCTTATCTGGGGTCTTGACCTCAGAGTTCCTGCTTCAAATACACACCCAAATCTGCTCAGCTAACTCCTATGAACAAATAGAGTCATCATATCAGTCAATTATTGCTAATCTGCAAGGCTCCCTGACAAGATTTTCAACAACCAATGCTGTTTATGCACATAAAAAGGTCTAAACCTTAATATAATGATGATTGCATCAAGTCTAAAAAGGCTCTCCTAAAATGAGGGATTGAAATCATTTTCAGATGCTTTACCTGGGTTTAATTGGGCTATAAGCTTTTTAACTCAGCTATAGACATAGGTGGCCAATTCAGAAGGTCACTACAAGAAGGAATTACATCTAAAATTACAGCAGTTTTCCTTTTAAGATGCTGCAAAAGTGATATGTGAAACAGATCTAACCGTTTTTTTTTTCTCTTGATTATAATATTAATGAATAATTTGCAAGGAAATATTAAGTTACAATACAGAAGAAATCTGCTCTTCAATTAACTTTTTTTTAACAAAGTTAGTCATTTGGCTCAAAATTGTAAGCTATGCAAATTTTATGAAGTTACAAGATTATCTCACAAAGACAAAAGTTATTATTAAGGTTCTGACAGCTTAACATGTTGAAACATCTCAAAGAGATTTTAAAAAATACATAATTGAATGCATAAAGTTTATTCTGTTTGTAGTCACAAACACAAATTCATGGGAAAAGGATTTGGAACTAACCCCACTTCATTAATAGAGAGTTACTGATATAGCAAGGATGCAAAACTGCAGAACCAATCTATATTTAATACAGGTAGTTCTCAAGTTACGACCACAATTGAGCCCAAAATTTATTGCTAAATGAGACATTTGTTAAGTAAGTTTTGTCCCCTTATACAACTTTTCTTGTCATAGTTGTTAAGTGAATCATTGCAGTTGATAAGTTAGTAACCTGGTTGTTAAGGCAAGCTGGCTTCCCTATTGACTTTGCTTGTCAGAAGGTCGCAAAAGGTAATCACATTATATTGGCCACTGCAACCATCATAAATATGAACCAGTTGCCAAGCATCTGAATTTTGATCACATGCTCATGGGGTTGCTGCAATGGTTTTAAGTGTAAAAAACAGTCAAAAGTCACTTTTTTCAGTGCTGTTGTAACTTTGAACAATTATTAAATGAACTATTGTGTGTCAAAGACTACTTGTAATAATACAATCAAAGGGAGCCTATCTCAGAAGCTTTTTAAGTAGAGGGGAGAGGGGGAATCAGAATAATAAATAATGTAAAGCTTAGCTGCACATTTCATTTTCTTCCCCATTATGGAATCAGTTTAGAAAGTTGGAAGTCTCTAAAAAATGAAGAGACACAAAATGGATCCTCAGCTCCTTAAAAGAATCTAATGATAGCCTTAAAGATGCATTTATCTCCATATCTCAGCCAATATCTCCTGGTCCCCTAACACCAAGTGTTAGGGGACCAGGAAACCATAGTGAAGAAGGCTCAGCAGCAGCGTACTTCCTGCAGGTTCTCAGGAAAAACAATCTGGAAAAGAAGCTGTTGCTGACTTTTTATAAAGCCTCTGTGGAGAGCACTCTGACATACTGTCTGGATGTGTGGTATGCAGGTTCCTCAGCTGAGAACAGGAAAACCGTACAGAGGGTGATAAAAGATCATTGGTTGCCTTCTGCCCTCCCTGGAAGACTTAGCCAGGTCCCGCTGCCAAAGCAGAATCAAGGCCATCATAGAAGATCCCTCACATCCTGGCAATTATCTTTTTGTCCTGCTGCTATCTGGATGGCGCTTTATGTCAATAAAATACCACACCACTAGATTAACAAATAGTTTCTTTCCCTGGGCCATCCGAACTGCAAATAAATATAAGTTACTACCATATTAAGATGTGAAAAGATGTGAAACTGCAATACCTCATACCGATGTATAATAACTTATTACAGTACAATCTATCTCTTATGTATTACACTTGGCAAAGTATCACAGTCAATGTTGGATATTTGTGTATATTCGTAGATATTGCACTCTCAAATTGCAAATAGAAACGTGGGTACTCTATTTTTTTTTAATCTTTATTTTTAAGTCCTTTGTTTTTATTGTATTGCAAACAGTTGCTGGGGTGCATGCACAGTTTCGTTGTACTTATACAATGACAATAAAGTTCTTCTATTCTTCTATTCTATTCTATTCTATTCTATTTAAGCTTTCTTCAGTGCACAATATAAAATTATTTAACACTTTTTCATAAATACATTCAAATCTCACATATGAATTTTCCCTACTGACTTTATAGGGATTTTAATGCCATGTTTACAGAATACAGAACAGTTTATTTTTAAGTCAGTAATACTCAACAAAGAACATGACAAAATGTTATTACTTATTATTACTTACACTGCATATACAATACACTCTCTTTTTAAGTATAGCATGTTTAATTCTTACACAAAAAGTAAGTGCTTGTGGGAGATAGCCTAAACTTCCTGAAATTCACTATTCTATTCTCACTACAGTGTTTCGATACACACACATGTATACACACACACACACATACACATACATGGAGTCCCTGTGGATTTTACTGTGCTAGACTTTGCAGATTATAGGGGGCAGTGCTCATTTCTTTTAAAAGGCCATTGAGCCAGTGCTGACAGAAGACATTTCTGTGATCGTGTGGCCAGCAAGACATTATGGAGTGCTGTTACCCTCCCACCAAAGTGATACCTACTAATCTACTCACATTTGCATGTTTTCGAACTGCTAGATTGGCAGGAGCTGGGGTGAGGATGGGAGCTCACCTTGTCGCACAGAGCTCAGGTTTCAAACCTGGGCTGACAGTTTTCCAGTCTTAAATGCTGATATAATATCATGTCATGCATATATAGTGTATGTTTACTCTTCTATCTATTCATTTGGTTTCTCTATTCATTCTTGTCTTTTTTCAATCTACTTCTTGCATTCATCTTCTTTATCTTTTTCTGTCATTATTAGAGTAAGCAGTAGACGATAATGACATATTAAAACTGGAATTGCCATTGCAAAAAATGATTTAGTTGTAAAGCATGATATCACAGTACTATGTAATTTAGTAATAGCTGTTCTGGCAATCCCAGTTGCCATTACTAACCAGAGACAGCAGTGGGTCATTAAGCAAGAACTTCACATGACTGCAACCTGTGATTTATTGCCAATTTTCCACTTGACTTTGCTTATGGAAAGTAAGCACAGAATGGCAGAAATTGTGATTATGTGACCATGTGACACTGTAATGTCATAATTATGAGTCAGGTGCCAAGTTCCAGACTGTGATCATGCAACCACTGGAGATGCTGTGACAGCCAGAACTCCAAGGACCTGTCATAACTTTGAATGGTCATTGAAGAAATGGGCATACGTCAAAGGTCATCTGTACTCTGCTACAATACAATCAAAGACAAAATGCTCTAAATTTAATATGATAGTCATCAAATCATTTTTTTTCAAAATGGCTATGCACATGGATGCTGCGGCTAACCGCTCCTTTCAGTGTATGGTGTATATGATTCTGTGTATGTTTTGGATCCTTTCCTTGATTGAATCCTGTGGGGCAAGGAACATCTATAGATGGCTAGCCTTGTTACAAATTGGACTGAAATATGAAAAGGCTATTATGGACGATTTTATACATTCTCATAACATACCGAAGGCGGGAGCTAGGCCCCTGGGGGAGCCATGGATCACTATCCCTGTAGGAAGGAGGAAGAGGCAGAGAAAGAAGAACAGGAAGAGGAAGAGAGAATGCCATGCTGGGATTTTCTTTAGGCTGAGTAGTTTCCACACAAGCCTTCAATTCCAAGTATATTTCTTACCAATGCAAGATCTTTGACTAACAAAATGGATGAATTAAGGCTACAGATTGCAAAGACTAAATTCATAAAGAACTGCTGTGTTTTGCTAATCACAGAAACTTGGCTTCATTCACTCATTCCAGGTGCATCTGTTGAGCTGGAAGGCTACATAGCTCACTGGCAGGACAGAAGTAGAGATTCTGGCAAGATCAAAGGGGGAGGTTTAAGCCTTTATGTGAACAAAAGCTGCTGTATCAATACAAAGACTGTTGGCAGCCACTGCTCTATGGATCTGGAGTATATGACTCTTAAATGTAGACCCATATATCTTCCACAGGAATTCAGCGTGGTTTTGATTACTGCAGTCTATGTCCCACCTGATGCCAATACTGCCATAGCTTTGGGATTCTTGTATAACATTGTTAGTAATCAGCAGAATAAGTATCCTGATGCTATGCATATCATAGCGGGGGACTTTAATCAAGCTGATTTAAAAGAAGTGCTCCCTAAATTCTATTGGCATGTTAAGTGTGCTACTAGAGGAGCAAACATATTGGACAAAGTATATACCAACATAAAACATGGCTATAAGGTTATACAATTACCACATTTGGGACAATCAGACCATATGTCACTGCTTTTAGCACCAGCGTACATCTCTCTTAGAAGACGAGCTCTGCCTATAATAAAGACAGTGAAATCTTGGCCAGAAGATGCTTCCCAACAACTTCAGGATTGTTTTGAGAACACAAATTGGGACATCTTTTACCACCGTGACCTAAGAGGTGCACACTGCAACTATTCTGTGTTATATCAAACACTGCATAGATACTATCACTGTGGATCTATCTGTATTAAGATCTATCCCAATCAGAAACCCTGGATGACCAAGGAAGTCCAGCACCTCTTGCGTGACAGGACCAAGGCCTTTAGATCTGGTGATGGGGCAAGATACAGTGTTGCCAGAGCTAATCTGAAAAAGGGTATTCGAAGACCAAGACTGATTATAAGAGGAAGATTGAGGATAATTTTTTATAGCAATAACATGAGGCAGGTGTGGCGAGGGATTCAACAAATTACAAACCATCAACCAACCAATGTCATCCCTGCTGAGGGGGATGCTTCATTGGCAGAGAAACTGAATCATTTCTTTGCTTGCTTTGAAGTGGAGACATCAGAGACAGATAAAATACAACTACCAGCCAATTGTAGCCCCCATCTCATTGTGGAGGAACAAAAGGTGGAGGAGCATTCTGAGGGCTGTGGACCCTAGAAAGGCTGCCAGTCCTGACGGTATCTCTGGCCAAGTGCTTAAAGACTATGCTGATCAGTTGGCTGGAGTCTTTACCAGGATCTTCAATCAGTCTTTATCCCAGTCCACTATTCCATCTTGTTTGAAGACTTCCACCATTGTTCCACTGTCAAAGAAGTTCCCTATCAATAACCTCAACGATTAAGACCAGTGGCACTCACTTCTATCATCATCAAGTGCTTTGAGAAATTGGTCTGCCGGCACATCATTTCTGGTCTTCCGCATACTTTTGATAAACACCAGTTTGCATACAGAAAAAATAGGTCTACAGAGGACGCTATAGCCATCACTCTTCACACTGCTCTGATTCATCTAGAACAGCAGGGGGGGGCTATGTGAGGATGCTTTTTGTGGATTTCAGTTCTGTGTTTAACACAATTCTTCCACATAGACTAGTGTCTAAACTTCTGGACTTTCTAATTCAATTGGGCTTTCTAATTCAATCTGCCTTTGGATTATGGATTTCCTGTCTGGCCGCTCACAGAGGGTCAGATTAGGTAATCATACCTCTTCAGCCCTTATTCTTAACATTGGTACACCACAGGGTTGTGTGTTGAGTCCCTTACTCTATACTCTTTATGTGCATGATTGCATTCCCACTCACGCTAGTAATACTATTGCTAAATTTGCAGATGATACAACAGCGGTGGGACTCATCTCTGTGGGGGATGAGTCTGCCTACTGAGATGAGGTGGACAGGTTGCTTTTGTGGTGTGGAGACAATAACTTGGTCCTCAACACCAATAAGACCAAGGAGCTTATAGTGGATTATAGAAGGAACAGATCAGACATCCAGCCCTTGCTTATCAATGGAGACTGAGTGGAGCAAGTGGCCATCTTTAAGTTTATGGGTGTTACCCCAAAAGAGGATCTGACCTGGAGTGCCCACATTACAACCCTGCAGCAGAGATTATACTACCTGAGACTTCTCAGAAAACAACAACTGAATGAAAAACTGCTGGTGACCTTCTACTGCTGCACCATAGAGAACATTTTAACATATTGCACCTCTGTATGGTTTGCCAATTGCAGAGTGGCAGATAGGAAACCACTCCAGAGGGTTAACGTCATTACCCAGAAGATCATTGGTTGTCCTCTTCCCTCTTTGGAAGAGTTTTATAGCTCTTGCTGTCTTAAGAAAGTTCAAAACATTCTCAAAGATCCATCTCAACCTGGGAACCCTTTTTTTTGAACTATTACCATCTGGCAGACGGTACAGAATAATAAAAACAACGATAAAAAGGCTGAAAAACAGCTTCTATCCCAGGGTAGTAGCTCTTTTGAATTCTGCTGTATAGTGCAGTGTTGGTGTGGTATCGGGGGTTTCCGGTTCAATGTGTGAAGGGTGAAGAATGTGCGTTTGTGTTTATTGTCATGGTCATGGTCATTGTCATGGTCATAGTCATGGTCATGATGTGCACTGTAGATGGTGTTTGATTTCGTTGTACGAGATGCAATGACAATAAAGTAAACTAAACTAAAAATATATGCTCCAACAACTGATATGGAAGCTGAAGTTCATGAGTTATATGATGAAGTTCAATTTGAAATTGTTAGAACATGGAAATAAGATGTGCTTTTGTAATTGGAGACTAGAATATCAAAATTGGAAATATTAAGAAAAAATGTAGTTGGATTGTCTAATTTAGAAAACCAAAGTTAAGACTAGAAATGGAATGATGGCACATAATCAATCAACTGATGCTTGAATAAATGTCAGTATGTTGATTATTCAAATTTCATTTCTAAAATAAATGTATGCATGCACAACACACAAATATTCACATTAATGGATATAAACTATGAAATAGGTTCTTTTATTGCATTGACATGGAAGGCATGTCAAATTTGACAAACACATAATAGTTTGCAATATTTAAAAAACATCAATACAGTAAATCAGCTTGTCTAGAAGTAGACAGTTTAAAACTACTCTGTACAAATTTGAGCTGGAAATACATCAAAACAGCTTACTTACCTTCAATAAATACATTTTAACAAGAATATGTTTGAGATAATGACAGATGAATTATCTTGAAATAATCTTAAAATGTCTTGGATTTCACCTTACATTCTGCATTCCAGAGCATTCATAATCAGAAGGGCTTTGATGAAGAAATTACTTGACTCCTTATGTGAACTATGAACCTATATGAACTTATATTCCGTTTTGAGACAGGAGCATTGCTTTTACATTTCTGTAGCATTACAACATGAATAGAATGAATAGAATCTGACAAGATTAAAGCTTCATATCAGTTCTTAAATTTGCCAAAAACATTTTGTAATAGGACAAAATTTATCTACTAGAAACAAGATATTTATGTTTAAAGCAACCATTTTGTTGCTGAACAATTTTTTGTGGAACAATATTTTCATGGTTTGTGAAATCCATTTGAATTTATCAGTAAGAAAAACACCATAATTTCTGAGAAGGATGACTTCATCTCCCCATTATAACTTACTGGAAAATATGTTTGGTCAGTAAATATGTATTTCATTTTTATTCTAATCTTAATCACACAGTGTATAACATTAAAGAAATGTGATCTGCTAATGTATACACCCTTTGTATTTTTAAAGAAGACATAAAATAAAAATCTTTATATTTCCTTGGACTCTGCCTTTCCTCAAGGAAATTAAACCGCAGTTTCAGAAATCCTGGTCTAATAGCTTTCTTAGATAGCTCTCTTTCTTTTAAGACAAATAGTTAACACAGAGTATAACACCTCTATATTTTGTATAACCTACAATCCCATCACATTAATCAGCATGGTTGCAACATTTTCTTCTGATGTTGAATAGCTGATAACAGAATAACTATTGTAATCTATTTCTTAAATTTATCAAATGACATCAAATTCTGAGGGCTAATCTAAATGACAGAGAAATCAGATGCCATCCTGTTCCAGTTCCTAATTGGTTTTGTTTATTTATCAGCAGAAAGTGACCCATTATAATTCAAGACAACAGTGCATGGATATATAACTCCAGTTGCAAAGGTTTACTCCAAGGTTGCTCTTCCACTTATGTGCTCTACCAAGATAAACCATCTTGATTTATCAGATGAGTAGAAGGGGTCTGTCCAATTGGATAAAGGAAATTATAAATGACAGTTTATAAATGTTATAAATATGAAAAAGAAAGCAAGTAAATAGTTCTAGGTTTTTAAAAGGCAGTGATCAGGCTGCCTATGAAGAAACCAAACCTGAACCCAAAAGATGAATACTATTACAGGACAATGGCCCATATTCCCTTTTTAGGAAAGATGTTTGGGTAGCCAATTACAAGATTAAATATTTTGAGGAAGGGTTATCTATCCAGCTGAATAATGTCCTTTCTACCCTGGAATATCCCATCCTTGCCCTAAAGGAGCAGGTTCACAATTTGGGAATGTTCCTAGATTCATCACTGTCATTAGAAACTAAGCTAGTCAAAATAGACCTGAGCGCCTTTTGTCAGCTTTAGCTGATTAACCAACTGCAGTGTTATCTGGACAATGGCAGCCTTGCAAAGTTTTCACATTCTCCTAATTTCCTGGTGGGATTATTGCAATGTGTTGCATGTGGGATTGCCTTTGAATGGTGCACAAATTTTATTTAATTTAAAATAAAGTGGCTACGTTGATCACTGTAACTGATCAACATAAACATATTGTGCTAATACTTCACTATCTACACAAGAAAATGATTTATTTCCAAACACAATTTAAAGTTTGACCTTAAAACCTTAAATGGTTAGAAGCAGATTTCCTGAAGCAGCATCTCCTCTCATATGTACTTGTCCAGAGCGTAAAATTATCTAATAGCAATAACATTTAGACTTATATACCACTTTACAATGCTTTACAGCCCTCTCTAAGTGATTTTACAGTGTCAGCATAGTGCCCCCAATAATCTAAGTCCTCATTTTACCAACCTCAGAAGGATAGAAGGCTGAGTCAGTGAGACTTAAAATGCAGAACTGCTGGCAGACAGCAGTCAGCAGAAGAAACCTGCAGTACTGCATTCTAACCACTGCCCCAGCATGGCTCAATAAATAAGGCCTGCTTTCAGGTGTCTCCACTAATAGAGATGGACCTCCACAATAGTTTCTTCTGTGATGATACTTTGATAATGGAATTCTCTTACCAGAACAGCTGAATTAATGCCCACATTATTCTCTATTTTTCGGTTCTCCCAACTTTTAATTGGCTTTTAATTTCTACCTATTTATTTATTAGATTTAGAGGTCAACCAATTCCCAACAACTCGTAAGAAGCTTACATTTCAAAAAGTAGGAACCAATAAAATTCTAAAGAACGGTAGCTCTGAAGAGCAGTTCTGTGTTTGCTGCTATTTGGCCCACCCACCCGGGCTCTTACCTGTCCTTTATTTTCTGCTTTTTCAACCTCAGCTGCTTTGCAGGGCACAGCTGAGATTGAAAAAGCACGAAAAAAGAGGCTTTTCAAATGCTGTGCATCCATGCATAGCACTTTTCAGCTGTCCGGACAGCACAGCTTAAGGTTTTTTTACACGTGCGTGCACCAAAACATAGTCACCGAACCGGTAGTAACACTGGTTGAATCCCACCCCTGTGCTCTTAGCCAAACAAATGTTTTGCGAAGTAATATATTATCATGCCATGGCATGGCATGTTGGATTAGGATGGGAGAGACCTCTCTTAGGTACTGAAGTCATCTGGTGGCCTTAATTAGCATCAGGTTCTGCAATAAGTTAGCTGATAAAGCAAAAAAAAAAAATTGTGACCTCAGGCTTTGCTGTACAAACTAGGCAAGCAAAGTGGAAAAAAATACATGTATCCTGCATCTGTGCAGAACAAATGCTAAGGAAAACAATAGCAACAATAGTATATGCCATATTTATTTATAACTGAGATCACTGATTGTTGGCCTGCAGTCTTTATATTCCCTAAGTATCAAATTCTATTTATGATACAAAGATATTTGTGGAGTTTGACTGCATAACTGTGCATTTGTGTAAAAATGTGTCAAGCTAGAAAAAAAGTGATGATAACAGTGGGAGATATTGTTGCAATTACATTTCAAACATCAAAGTAAAAATCATGAAGATCATACAAGGTGTGCTTGTTAGGATTTATTCAAAGCATAGAATTATCCCTTATATAATAGTTACATTTTGTTCTAAGATTAAATTGACCCAGTGTCCAGTCTGGAAAGATAGCAATTCTTATCATCATCCAGTTGAACTATTACATAGGACCAGTCAAATATATAAGATTGTACATGATAACTGGTGGTAGATATTTTTAACTAATTACAATAAACCTATCATGTAGCTTTCTATTGGTTGCTAGAATATTTTCAAATTTAATCTAAAGTGCTGGTTTTAACTCCTAAAGCCCTATTATGGCTTGGCCCCCTTAGTACTTTTAGTACAACATCCACAAATCTGTCAATTCATATAATACAAATAATCCCAGAAAAAAATGCTGGACATCCAGGCAGCCAAAACAATGAAGATGTTCTCTTCAGTTATTGTCCTTTTCTTGTGGATTACTCTTCCATTTAAGGTTAAATTTCCTTCTGCTCAATTGGGATATTCCAGAATCAGGTTAAAATGGAGCTCATCTAGAACACTTTTTAATTAATTAAAAGTACCATTGGAACGTCTAATATATTATTCAGGTTTTCAGTTAATGATGAATGTTTAATTCTTAAAAATATTACTTTATTATTTTTACTGCAGATTCTTTATTTTCTATAAAACCCTCGTGATTACAGCATATAGAAATAAAATAAGTAAAATTAACATATTCAACTAAAAATATAGCAAAACAGCCTGCCAAATGTTATGTGCTAATGGAAAATATCAAAGCTTATTACTATCCTGTTCCAGGCCAAACACATACAAAGGTATATTTTGTTCTCTTTCCTAAATGAAGCTTGCAAACTCATACACACTTGTAGAATACAGGCAAGCCTCCCCTCAAAAAATATCAGACAAAAAGGAGAAGTATAAAAAATGGAAAGAGGGATACATAACTAAGGCAGAATATCAGCAGATAGCCTGAATCTGCAAAAATGAAAGGAAAGCTAAGGCTCAAAATGAATAAAGGCTTGCAACAAAAATCAAACATAATAAAAAAAAGTTTCTTTCAACATATAAATAACAAGAAATAAGTGAAGAAAACAGTAGGTCTACTAAAGAGAGAAGATGGCAAGGAAGTAACAGGCAGTAGGGAGAAAGCAGAGCTGCTTAACTCATTATTTGCATCAATCTTCATGCAAAAAGAAACTATAGTCCAACCTACCAAAAACATTAACTGTAAAAGACAGACTAGAAATAAAAATTAAAATCAACAAAAAATGGTTAAAGAACACATATCTGATCTTGATATAAATCACTGGGACCTGATGGTCTACATCCCAAACTTCTGAAGGAGCTGACAGATATTGTCTCAGAATCATTCTTACCATATCCTTCAAAAATCCTGGAACACCAGGGAATTACTTGAGGCTTAAAAAAGAGCTGGTGTGGTTTCCATCTTTAAAAAAGTGGGGGGAAAACACACCCAGGAAACTACAGACCTATCAGCCTAACATCAATACCTGGAAAGATACTGGAAAAGATTAAAAAACCTGATCTTCGAACATCTAGAAACAAATAAAGTTACTGTATAACCAAAAGCCAGCATGGATTTGTTAAAAACAGATCATGCCAAACTGATCTTAACTGATTCTTTGACAAAGTGACTAAATTATTAGACCAGCGAAAGGCTGTGGATATAGTATACTTAATCTTCAGCAAGGCATTTGACAAAGTAGACCACAATCTACTTCTTGGTAAGCTACAAAAATGTGGGATAGACAACATCATCATCAGATGGATTTCTAACTGACAATGAGTCATTCTTAATGGTACTACATCTACATGGACGGAAGTAAGCAGAGGGATGCCAGTCTTAGGCCCAGTACTCTTCAATATCTTCATAAATGTCTTACATGAGGGAATAGAAGGGAAACTCCTCAAATTTGCAGACGATACTAAACTGGCAGGAATAGCCGACATCCCAGAAGACAAACTCAGGATCCAAAAAGATCTTAAGACTTGAACAATGGGCCCTATCCAACAACATGAAAAGCAAGGTTTTACACTAAGACAGGAAAAGCCAAAGATACAAATATAAATTAGGTAAAACCTGACTCAAAAACTACCTGTGAGAGGGACCTTGGAGTGCTAGTGGACAATCTCTTAAATATGAGCCAGCAGTGTGTGGCAGCAGCCAAAAAAGTTAATACAATCCTTGGTTATAGAATCAAAATCACAGGAAGTATTAGTACCACTTTATAAAGCTTTAGTAAGGCCAGACCTGAAATATTGCATCCAGTTTTGGTCATCAAAAAAGATGTTGAGATTTGGAAAAAGTGCAAAGAATAGTAACTAAGATTATTGAAGCCCTGGAGACTAAAATATATGAAGAATGGTTGCAAGATTTAGGTTTGGCTAGTCTAAAGAAAAGAAGGATTGGGATGACAGGTTCTCTCTGCTTTTTGCATCCCACCAAGGTCTTGCATTGGGAGAGGGCAGTAATTCCACATGCTCATATTCAGAGAGTAATGGTGGCTGTGTATGCTGATTGCTGGCCTGGCTTCTTTTGCCTGCTCAGATGGCAGTTTGTCTGGTGGTACTATAGCTGGCTGCTTGTTTTCTGCTGGCACTTCTGCAGCTGACTGTTCATTGGTCTCCTCCTCTGATTCCAAAACTGAGCCCACCATGACACTTGCAATACATTAAATAAGTTAAATTATGAAATTTTAATTGCTCATATAACTAACAATGCATTTTAAAAACCAAAAGAGAGAGTGATAGGAATTCACATTAGCCAAATAAAAAGTGGTTCTCCACTGAGCCGAAGGGAGAATCCAGGCTGGGTAGTCTCTAGTCTCCTAGCTCTGCAGACTGAGTTGAAAAACTGAGGACACCCCTCCTGGTAACGGTCCCCAGTTCTTCACTCGGTCTCAGCGTGTTCAGACCACCCTTTAAGGGCTCTGAATAGTTTGGATTGTAGAAGAATTTTCACCCCCTGGATAAGCTTTTTGTCTTAAAGGCTTAAATCAAGTTTTCACACCTTTTTTTCCGGTTCATGTTTTTTTGCTTATTATTTAATTTTTAAACTTTCCTTGCTGGTGGACTGTTTTTTTTCTTTTTCTGGTTGGAATTTGGGTGCAGGTGATCCTGAGAGCCCATGTGGCCCAGGCTAGGGGCGGGAGTCAGCATCTTATTTAACTCGCCTTCTCCCGATCCACTTTCCCATGATTTGGGCTAGCCGCATCTGCCACTAAGCGCCCTTTTTCAGCAGCGGCGGCCATTTCTTGCGTCTTGGGACAATTTTGCAGTTTGTCTCCAGGACTGTCCCTTGGGGGGAGGGTTCTGGCCATCGGGATTGAATCCTGGCCCCCTATCCAGTCCCCAGAGCACCGTGGCAGCTGTGAGCTTGAATCTGCCAGATAATTGCAGTGCACCCAGGTTCACAAGCCTCTGACCTATCAGGGCTTGCTGCATTTCAAAGAGTCAGCCGTTTTTTTCACCTTTTTTTCTCTGACTCGGACTTTGAATTGCGGAGCTGGGCTGAGCTCACTAATTTGGGTCACACTAACCCACTGAAGTGGTGGACAGCTATTGTGGCTATAGCAGACAGTGTTAGGCAAAATAAATTTTTCTTTTCTGTTTTTTTCCCCTTCTCTCCCCTTGCCAGTGACAGTTAATTTTGGCGGGCTCAAAATGGCCACCAGGGGAGCTAATCAAGAATTGTCAGTTCCTCAGCAGGGTAGAGAGAAGGCTGTAAAGGGTCTCCTAAGCCCAGGTCTGCTGGACTGGAGGCAGCAGCTAGGATTAGAGCTAGGGCTCTAGCCCCTAAAAGACCCTCTATGGCTGAGGATAGACAGAAAGCCATAGATAAGCAGTTTGACAAGGCAGTGAGAGACTCCAGGATGGCTGAAAACAGGGCCATCTCTCCTCTGCCTCCACAAGATGACAGGCAGCAATACCAACTGGCAGAGAGGCAGTATTTGACTGCCTGGTCCCCTGGTGGCTCAAGTACTCAGGATTTGCAGGGAAACCTCCAAATCAGGATAGAGACCTCTCACAATTTTTCTGAGCAGCCACAGGGGATCTTGTTTGCGGCACCTGCAAGCCAAGTCTCCAGTGGAACCAGATCGGTACTTGCAGCCACCTTTACACCTACAGCAGCTGGCTTACGGCCTGAGGAGATCCAGACGCAAGAAATGAGAGCCTGGATCTCCCAAACAATTAGACAGGAATTGCAGGCGGAGGTCAACCAGCTGTGCCAGCTGTCTTATTTGGAGCCTAACAGAGGCAGGCTTCTGCAGAACAACCGATCTTCTTCAGAGAGCGCTCGGCTTCCCCTTCAGAAAGAAGCCAATTTTATGGCTCTGAGAGGGACCTCCTTCCAGAAAGGGATTTTTCGGATGAGGAGTCGGAGGTAGCGGATCCCCTCTCCTTTAAAAGTCTTTTCCAGCCGGCTCTCTGCAAGACTCTGCTGGTTAAAGCTAAGAGCACTGCTCATCTTAAAAAGAACACGGTCACTCAGGACCTTCCCACAGAAGGAGAAGATCAGGAAGATTACCTGTTCACTGAGAAAGCATCTGTGATGGATGCTGTACCTGTGCCCCAGATGTTTTTGAACCTGATCAAAAAGCAGTGGGAGTCCCCTGGGGTGTACACTCGCCCCAGTGGGTCTGAGTCTACCTTATTTAATGTGGATAAGGACCTTTGGGACATTATGGAAGTGCCAAATGTAGATGGCCCAGTGATAGACCTAGCTTTCTCATCTGTCATCCTACCTGATGCGGAGGGCGTTTTAAAGGTGAAGGACCGGAAGGAGAAGATGGCGCTCCAGAGAGCTCATCAAGCCGACGCCTGGGCCATCAGAGCATCAACGACCACATCTTTTTTTACATGGGCCTCTTTGCAGTGGCTGAGGCAATTACAGGGCAGAATCCCACCTGAAGACCTCAGGGTACATCAAGTGACTACTGATGCCATCCTCACATCAGCCAAATTTTCTTCCAGAGCCATGGCCTTATCCGTAACAGCACATAGGCTCCTCTGGCTAAGAAATTAGCAGATGGACGCCAGAACCAAAAGGAAATTGATATCGGCTCCCTTTAAGGGAGGAAGGCTTTTTGGGGAGGCCCTGGATCCTTTTTTGATGGAAACCAGAGACAAGCGAAAGATACTGCCCTCCCAAGGGAGGCGCTTTGATTACAGGTCTCCACCCTACTACAGAAAGTCTTCCTTTAAATAGGGGGAAGCTGGGGCAGGCTTTCCCCATCAAAGTAGGCCCTTCTTCCAAAGATCCTCATCTCAGGCCGATAGACAGGCCTTTGCCACCAGAGGATGTCAGAGGCAAGAGGGCAGGAGGTCCTTTAGGGGTTCCAACAGACCTTTTAGATGCATAAAGTGACGCCCGAGCCTCTTTTCCCATAGGGAGCCATCTGGGACTGTTCTGGCAGAGGTGGGAACGCACCACGATGGATGCTTGGATTCTGTCAACCTTACAGTCCAGTCTCTCTCTGGAGTTTCCTCCACCCAAGAGCCTTTGTGCACTGCCCTGTCTCCAGGGACCCCTCAAAGAGGGATCTCATGGAATCGGTGATCCACCATCTGCTGGACATTCGGACCATCCAGCCGGTTCCAGAAGACCAGGAGAGACAGAGGTTCTATTCAATTTTGTTTTTGATTCCAAAGGCCTCGGGGGGGGGGGGGGTGGTGAGCAATCCTCAACCTGAAGGGGCTCAACAGGCATCTAATCTATTGAAAGTTCAAGATGCA
Organism: Bungarus multicinctus; assembly: GCA_023653725.1. Classification (NCBI taxonomy): domain Eukaryota; kingdom Metazoa; phylum Chordata; class Lepidosauria; order Squamata; family Elapidae; genus Bungarus; species Bungarus multicinctus. The sequence goes on along the minus strand of CM042851.1, from coordinate 11,801,132 downwards.
CTCTCTCCACTCCATTCTAGAGGGACTGCAGGAGGGAGATTTTTTTGCCTTGGTAGACCTGATGGAGGCCTACCTCCATGTGCCCATACATCCCAACCATCGTCAGTTTCTTAGGTTTTGCTGTGGCAGCAGCCATTTCCAATACAGGGTCTCCTGTTTGGCCTGTCATCAGCCCCATGGACTTTTACCAAGCTCCTGGAAGCTGTAGCGGCATACCTCAGATCCTTACCCATAAGGATCCAATGCTATTTGGACAACATCCTGATAGCATCCTGTTCCCAACCCCAGGCAGAGGAGGATCTAATGTCGACAATCAGGATTCTTTGAGAGCATGTGTTCTCGATAAACCTGGACAAGTGCCACCTAGTACCATTGACTCGGCTCTTGCATTTGGGGGCTGTCATAGACACCTTGGCCGGCCAGGTTTTTCTCTCACAAGAGCGTCGAGACAATATCAGGGTCGTCATGTCACAGATCCTGTCTTCCAGAGAGGTGCCTATCATTTTGCTGTCTCAACTTCTTGGCAAGATAATGTCATGCATCGGGATTGTCCCCTGGGCCCGCTTCCATTTCCGAACCCTGCAGTGGTTCCTGCTCCCTTACCAGAGGGCAGGCAGGAGCAACTCACCAAGGAGGATTTGCGTCCCTTTGTCAGTTCTTTTCTCTCCATTGGTGGCAGTCCCAAGCCATGGATCAGGGATGCTTGTACAGGGAGCCCCTGAGGATTACCATCACCACCGACACCAGTCTGTATGGTTGGGGGACCCACCTAGTAGTCCAGGTCACCCAAGGGAGGTGGTCATGAGAAGAGCTCACCCACAACTTAAGTTGGCTAGAGCTCAGGGCTGCCCGCTTAGCGCTCAGGGATCTAAGGCAAGAGGTGGTGGGGAGACATGTTCTTCTCCTCATGGACAATGTGGCTACCAAGGCCCACATAAACCGGCAAGGGGAGCACTCGCTCCAGATCTCAAATGCAGGAGGCAACTCGATTGTGCAGTGGATGGAGCGACACCTGTTGTCCCTACGAGCAGAACACATCTCGAGAGTGTCCAACGTGCAGGCAGACTGGTTGAGCAGAGCCACAGTCGACCAATCAGAATGACTGCATCCCAGTCTGTTCCAGGAGATGACGGAACATTTCGGCTGCCCGATCCTGGATCTCTTTGCATCACCAGAAAACACACAGCTCCGGAGGTTCTTTGCACGATTCCCTGCACCGGGAGCAGAAGGGGTCAACGCTCTCCGGTGCAGGTGGCCCCAGGGACTATTGTATGCCTTTCCCCCCCACTTCCCCTGATTCCAGGGGCAATCAGGAAGGTACTGATAGAGAGGGTGGAAGTTCTGTTGGTAACCCCTTACTGGCCCAGGTGCCCTTGGTTCGCTGACCTGGTAGGACTGTCAGTCGCCAGACCCTGGAGAATTCCTCTGCACAGGATTTCCCTCAGCCAGGATCCGATCGAGCACCCAGATCCAGCCTGGTTTCGGCTGACCGTCTGGCGCTTGAGCGGGGGATCCTGAAACGGGAGAAGTTTTCCAGAAGGGTCATTCAGACCATCCAAGGCAGCTGGATTCTCCCTTCGGCTCCCCGAGAAGAAGCACTGAGGTAGGACCAAAGCCCCTTTTGTTAGGAGAAGGAGTTTGTTTCATGATTTTGTGAAGCCTAGGTCAGAACAGTCAACTGTTTCATGAAGTGGAACATTAGTGAATAAAGACTGAACATCCACCGAACACATGATGTTGTTTTTCACACTGAGGGCATTCAACTCATTAGCAATCTCAAACAAGTCCTTTAATATTGTTTTGATTAGCTTCTCTCTTATAGGCACCTTTATATCATGGTGTGCAACTGATAGTAAGCAAAGCCAGGCATAGCTAAAATGGGTCTGACCGGCATTCCCAGTCTATGCATTTTTGGTACTCCATAGAGTTGTGGTATCATGGATCCATTAGGTGATGGACTCTCAAAATTGTGTCATATAGAACAGACTAAAACTCAATTAGAATCTTCTTAGATTGTACAGCAGATAAATTATATCAGGAGATGTGATTTCTCAGTTCTTTATCCAACTGTCTCTTGAAAACAAATTAAAAAGATTGCTGCACAAAGAATTTTGGATGTAGGAGCTGAGAAAGTCATAATTATTCTTATTAAGACCAGCATATTGAAATAAATGAACCACTATAAATGTACCTTCCCAATTGTCAAATATTTAACACAGAAATGCTCAAGTATCTTATAAGTGTGTTTATTCAAATGAGATTTCAGTTGCTGGACACAATGGTTACATATGGGAGCTTGACCTAATTTCTTATAAAGAACATACTGTATTTGCAAAGCCTCAGAGATAGAACATATACTTGCATTATGTGAATGTCAACTTTACAGGAAAGAGAGAGATCAGTATCTAGGGACATTTACATGAATGGCCTATCAGGATTGTCACATTAAAACAACGTATTTCATGTGCATTCAGAGCCTCAAAATTTGATAGAGTATAGCCCCTTATCTGAACAAAACAGATCACCTGAGAACTGCATATGTGGATCTGACTGAGATAAATTGTAGGGGTGACCCAGAAATATAAATGCATATTTTTTAGCTATGATTTTCACTCTAGTTTGTATTGTATGGTCTTTAATTGTACTGTATTCTATATTTTGTACTCTGATATAACTTAACAGCTAATCAATAAACTACAGGTAATTCTTGCTGAAGAACAATAATTGGAATTGCAATATCCATCACTAAGCTTTCTGGTTTTAAAGCATGATTTCATTCATGTGACCAATCCTGGCAGCAATCCTGTTAGTCCTGGTTGCTATTGTTAAGCAATAGCAAGGATAATGCATCATTTTAAGTAACTTTAACTATTCACAGATTTCTAACAAGCTAATCAGTATAGAAGTTGCCAAGAAGTTACGAGTCCCAAGTTGCTCCCAAGCAGCCCTAGTAGGCAAGTAAGCAGCTGCTGCTGGTTGGGAAAGAGTATGCGGGTGGCCCATGAGGCATGGCCCAAGTGGAGGAGGGTCAGGGGTAGCTTCCGCCAGATCATGAAGACTTACCAGAATGACTTGTGACCTTCCTTGCTGGCTTCCCCATTGTTATTACTGTGGAAAGCTGGTTGGGAAAATTGCAAATGGTGATCACATGACTGCAAGGTGACATAGATATGCGCCAGTTACTAAACATCCAGATTGTGATCATGTGATCACAGAGTTTTTGAGTGGCCAGAACTTCAAGACCTGATTGTATGTACCACTCATTCAACCCTGTTGCAATTTCAAAAACTTTGTAAATAAATGATCATTAATCAAGGACTACCTGTATTATGGCTATTGACTAATCAATAAAACATTATTATCATTATAACCAAAGAGAGCAATAGAGATAAAATGTTAGAAAATAAGGTTCACAAAAATTTTCTTGCACAACTTAGTGACAAGTTTCAGTATCTGACTGAGAAAACATATGTATCAAAGTAACAATTCAAAGATTGATGTAAAATCTAATCTATTATTTTTAGGCTGTTTATTGTGCCTGAAATGTTTCTTATCCTTAATTTTTGAAGAACAAATTCAAGAGACCACTCTGTCACAAATAATGTATCTATTATTGAGCCATTACATTTGCAGCAATGTCTCTGACTACTGTGGCTGTAATCTTTTGGCAAACTCCTCCTTCCGCCTAGCCAAGTTCAACCATGTATTTATGTGCAAGCTATTCTAACAGATAAAAAAATGGGATAGTCAAGCAAAACAGTTCATACACAATAAGACTGCATATTAAGTTAATAATCAGAAACCATGTGAAAGTTATCACCAAATTTGGACTTGGGTTTTTTGGGCCTTAATCTTCAAGTGCTTCCATCACTAACAGCCAAGACAGAAACCAGAAAAATATAGTAGGATAATATGCATTGCAAAGATGTCCAGGGAACTTCCACAACTGTCAGCCTCATTAGGTAGAGCAGACCAGGAATCAATTCTATAGAAAGATTAAAACTTTTTATGGAAACTGATTATGGTGACAGAATCTTTCAAGTCTGATTACATTGCATCCCCTACTATCATTACGGTACCACCACTACTACTACTGTACAAAAATTTCAGTGAATTAGGGAGTGTCTGCCTGAACCCCTTCAAAATATTATCTTATTCTGGACTTTAAGAATGCATTAACCCCTTTTGTGTAAGCAATGATTCTGCACACGATATCTCCATCGAGGTCACTTTCCTTACTTTGTATACTAACAGAAGATTAAACCAATATGCTTTTAATCCCTTTTTCAACTCCGAAATATCTAGGTTATCCACAAACTTTACACTTTGGCATATGCAGTTCCATAAGCTTTTGAGGATTCTACAATCAAACACCAAGGGCAGAAGAGAGAAATTCAATCAGAAACAGTTCAGCAGTCTAATTGGGGATGTTTTGGGGGGGAGGCATGCATTGCCAAACATAAAAAAATCAGATGCTGCCAGTGCAGGCAGATTGGTTTGCAGCATTCCAGGGTCCACTTTTTCTAAAGTGCCAAATGTATATTTTAGCAGGGAAATTGGTAGACACCAAAAGAGTTATTTACAGGAAAATTTGTGTCTCCAGGAACAGTTTCAGGATCTAATTAATGAAATGCACAATTGGGTATTATCAGTATTTCAAAATTAAACCATACTCAAACCCCATCTAGAACTATGTATGCAGTGGCCTTCAGTAAACAAGAAGCAGGCCAGCATAGCTGCAACAGCATTTATTGACTCAAAACTGGAACTGAGGAACAGCAGGCAAATGCCTGTAATTTATACTCTAGACCCACAAGGCCTTAACCAATCATAATACTTGAAAAAGCCCACCCAAATATGAATGTTCTAAGTTTCCCTCCAAAACAGTTGGAGTTAATAGCTGGGATCATCTAAAGGTTATTCTCATTTTAGCAGGGCTTAACACAACTATATATATTCAATACATAACACTATATTTACTGAATGTAAATCATAGTATAAACTCTTACAAATTGGATACCATGAGAGGCTGAGGTCACTTGATCACTAGAACTCTGAACATCTAACATCACACTAACATATGAAAAGGCAAGGTGGCATATAAAAAAACTTCTTTTTGTGACTTTTTCAAATTACAGCAATTATTCTAATTAAAGTTTTACTACAGATGCCTTTGATAGTTAACAGTGTTGGAGTTAGCAATTGTTTTCCAATGAAATGTTTATTCCACTATTGTAAAAAAAAAGATTATAAAATATTGTGTATATTTTTTCATACACACACATGTAGATAGGGATATAGATACTGTATATATTCAATAGGTATTCAATTATCCAATGGAAAATCAGAACAATAAAGCTTAGAAGACCATTCTTAATATGATGATGCAGTGCAATTTTCATAGTAATGATAAAAATGAGTTTATATATTTTTTCTATATTACACTATTGTAATTTTGATTGTTCTAATTTGCTATCATATAACAGTTAATAGTCATTATAGAATAGAATACTTTCTATTTATTAAGTTATATCTGCAATATTAATAAAAACAGTTGTATAAAAATATGCTTTACTAAAGGTAATCCTCTTAAGTGGTCAGTTGATAAAGATTTTATCACATACTAAATTAATGTTAATGAATGCCAAATATATTAATGCACACTACAACTTTAGTCTTTGAATGACCTACATTACACCAATGCCTCCCTCCATGCTGCTATCACAAAGGAATCTAATATAATTTAAATGTCAACTGCTTCATTTGTTTCAACTATATTGGAGATCAGTTTCAATATCATAATATTAAATTAATATTTTTGAACTATGTAACTTAAGCAGTATTAAGGATATAATATATACAAAAGGATATAATTTGGAGACTCTTACTTCTAACTACAAAAATTAAAATCCCAATTTCATATATTGCATTTCACTCCTTAAGTCATTTGCTGATGAGAAGGGAGCCCAGGAGGAACACATGCATCCTTCCGGGCCTCCATTTTCATCGGCAAAGGCCTTTCCTCAAGTCCATTGCTGATGAGAAGGGAATCCCGGAGGGATGCACGTGCCCCTCCCAGCCTCCATTCTCCGTGGGGCAAAGGGTTTTTGTAAATATGACAAAAGGCTTTGCAAATAGAGGGAAGGCTTCAGTGCTTCAGGCCTTCCCTACATTTGCAAAGCTTTTTTTTGCTGCAGATCTCATCCAGGCCTCCATTTGCAGTGAATATAGGCCTAAAGTACCATGAGATCAGGTGAGATCAGTAGCATGAGATCTTATGCACCAAAGGCCTGAAGCACTGAACAGGCCAAGAAACCAAAGGCTCCCTAGATCTTCGTAAGGTGAATATCTACAGGCCTAGTGCCTGTAGAGACCCAGTGGGGGGAAAATAGGCAGGGTGAATATTGCAGAGCCTCTGCGATCATTCGTAAGTGTGAATGACTGCTGTGGTGCTGCAACATTCGTAATTTCGAGACTGTGTCACTTGGAGGGGTTATGTCGGAACTTTAAATGGTTGCTAAGTGAACTGTCATAGCTGGGGATTACTTGCATACATGTCCTGTATATGTTTATGAATGAAATTTGATTTTTAACTCATTTTAAATCTTTGTCATTTTATCATAACTCTCTTCCATTTTCTCATTTTTATTATAACTCTTTTCTGTTTTTCCTCCACTTTTTTGTTAAAGTCTTATTTTACACAAGCTTTTATATTGTAGCACAACACTCTTTCACAAAGTTAATTTGAAATTCATTTAAATAACTATGGCACCAGAGTAGTAAGAATTTCCATTTGTGAACTGACAAAAGAAACAATTTGCAGGCTCAAATAATGCCAGGCTGCTGCAAATAAGGCAAATTGATATATAGCTAGGCCTGATGCTTGTCACAAGTACTGTAGAGATATGTAAGCCAACAACTAAATAATTACATCTTCCTTATATGCAAGTAGAATTTCAGGAAAGCGTTCGCAAACTAAAAGTAGGGTGAAACAATTGCTATTGAATATTTCTGACTTTTGCGTTTTCAAATTTGTAAAATATGTTTTATAAATTGTACACATGTCATGCTGATATTCACCCAGCAATTGCATCCAGACATCACAATAAATCATGGTTGATAGTCTCCTACACATATATACGTACGTACATACATACATACATACATACATACATACATACATACATACCTGGAGTCTACAACAGAGACACATGTTTATTTAAAAGATCTGTATGGCTGCCCATCTTAGAAGATAACTCTGGGAGATCACAGCCCTGGGAGATCAGAACTCAATAAAACTACGAAAACCATAAAATCATAAAAATATATAAAAAGAAGAGGCAATGTAGCAGCTGCATTTGCAGGAGCACACTACTTCATTTTGATGAAAATGGTGCCACAACACATGCTAGTTTCACCTCTTTGGAACAGCCATAACAATACAACACACATAGAAAAGAGGCACAATACTACTTACACAATACTACTTTGGTCAAGCAGAACCCTTTTGCCTTTGCTTCCTTATAGACATTGCTGCAATGTGATATAATTATTAACATGGATATTCATGTTAAAGTCAACCTTCATTATGAAAGCTTTCATAGCTTTGGTCCAGCTACGCTTCCTCAATATATTCTATCACATAGATTTCTTATTTGGAGAAGAGCTACTGGATAAAAAGTAGCATCTAAATACAACAAAGAAATAAAACAATAAAAACTCCATTAGGATTAGTAAGCATGAAACATTAAATTGGATTGACATCTTGTGCTAAAACCATAAATGGTTTTGTTTTGGTTTTTGCTCAATCTAACGTTTGAGTTTAGGCAATGTAATTTGTAAATCATATTATGCCCAATATTATCTCTAGATTGACTGAGACGGTGGTCAGCATTTGAGTTGGAAATCATAAGATGTGAATCATGAGGAACATTAACATGTATGCTGAGATTACCCTGGTAGGATCTGATAAGGATTCTATTATAATTTTTGGAGTCCTGAGTGCTCTTTGAATTTGGTAGTTTTCTTGCAGATGTTTCATTGCCTGGCTAGATAATATCTTCAATGAAATTTACAACACATGGATTTAACCGTAGTTATATGGGAAATAGAGTATCCTAGACCAAGTTAAATCCAAAAACCTCACCACCAGTAGGGTTATTACTGGAAACCTGGTACTAATTAATATCAGCAAGCACATAAGAGATAAACCACATACACCAGAGGTTTGACAGAGGTGTCAAACTTGGTTTAATTGAGGGGCGCATCAGAGTTGTGATTGACCTCGGGGGTTGGGTGGAGAGCATGGCCAAGGTTATGGTTGATCTCAGGAGGGCCAGAGTGGGCATAGCCAGCTCGACATTGCTCACGTTGGGTGGCACATGTGATGGCCCAGTTGGGGCTGGGGTGGATCCATTATCTTCAGCAGAGGAAGGCAAGATTAGGGCGAGTGCCAAAACTTTGTCCACCAGAGGAACCTCACCATCCCTTTCATGTGGAGGACTACCAGAGGGAGGCACAGGCTGCCTGGAGCCCTGGGCAATGGAGGACAAGTACCCAGCCCAGGCCTTGAGCTCCCAGGGCATTGGGACCCACACAGCCTAGCCCAGCCCTGCTTCCCCAAGGAGGCACCCAGCTGCACTTAACTCCTCCTAGAGGCTGCTGCTGCTGCTGCACTCACTCTCCCCCAGGTGGCTCATGATGTGTGCAGAAGGGCAAAGTGTGTGGATCAGGAAGAGACCCATTCCCTCTCCTTACGAGAAGACCCGGCTTTGTAACCAAAGCATCCTCAGCTATAGAATGGGAGACCATCAGGAGAGAAAGGGGCAAGGGGATGGCAAAAGGGCAGAAGGGCTCCTGGTGGCCAAGTGCTAAGGCAGGACTTCACTCAGACCCTCCCTCTCATAATCTTCCTTCCTTCCTTCTCCTTCCCCTCTTCCCCTCCTGATTCTTCCTCTTCCTTCTTTCTTCTCCTCTTCCTTCTCCCCCACCTTTACTCTTCCTATCCCTACTCTTTTCCTTCCTTCCTCCTTTCCTTCCTCCTTTCCTTCCTTCCCCCCTTTCCTTCCCTTTTCCCTTTTCTTCCTTTTTCATCCCTCGTTCTCCTTTCTTTCTTCTTTTCCCTTCCTTGCTCTCTTCCCCACTTTCTTTCTTTTTCTTTGTCTGTCCTTTTTCCCTGTCTCCTTTTCTGCCCCTTCTTGGATGCTCAAATGCAAAAGGGGAAACATTTCTCAATGCCTCCTTGTCAGAGGTGGTATTCAGCATGTTCTGACCAGTTCTGGAGAACCAGTAGTGGAAATTTTGAGTAGTTCAGAGAACCGGCAAATACCACCTCTGACTGGAGATTTTACAGTATCCTTCCTTTGCCACCCCTACCAAGCCATGCCCACAGAACCGGTGGCAAAAAAAATTGAATCCCACCACTGCAACTTGCCTTGTCATCAAATGCAACTTTTGCTAATAGTTTGTGGCCACTTAAAAGACTGAGAAAAACCAGGCTCAGTTTATCTCATACTTGAATTTAGTGGGGCATCCACAGACAATACAGCAAAATTGTCAAAATGGTGGCTGTGGTAATTGATCAGAGATCCTCTCTTTTTTATGTGAAACAGCTTTAGCATTTAGGAACAGAGGTAAATTAGTTGCTTTTCTATGAATACATAATCCTTTAAAGAGCTCTCCTGTAAGGACCCTGCCTGTTGGAAATATAGCAAAGGAGAATATTTCCCCCCATTCTGCTTTGTCCTCTTTTCCCCACTGAAAATGGCTGTTTGCAACACACAAGAAAGGGATACTTTCCTAAGAGCTCATAATTCAAGCTCAGAATGTTAACTTGGATTAACTTGGATTATCAACAAAGTCCTATCTGTGAAAAAACAAAACACAAAATTGCTTTCTCCTTTGAGCCCAAGTCTCAATGGATCCAGGATTGATACAGAAAAGCTTGAACTGGGGCATCTCCAACCAACTTGCCTTTCCTTCCTTCCTTCCTTCCTTCCTTCCTTCCTTCCTTCCTTCCTTCCTTCCTTCCTTCCTTCTTCTCCCTTCCTCCTTCCCTGTCTCCCTGCTTCTCGTTCCCATTTCCTTCCTTCCTCCACCCACAGGAAGGGATGAGGGGTGGGGGACAGATTGACAGCACTGCCAGTGGCTGTGCCACAGAGGTGGGGGCAGTCCTGGTGAAAGGGAAGCTTCATATGCTATGAGGCCAGGCCAGCAAGTGGAGCATGGGGGTTTGTGGCAGCCATCTGGGCCAGCACACAGTAGCCTTAGATCTGGCCTATGTCGCTACCGTGGAGCCAGTGAGGAGCCCCCTGCCGCCTTGGTGAAAGGGAAGCTTGGTGGGCTGCGAGGTAAGGCCGGTGAGCAGAGCATGGAGGAGTTGGTGCAGGCACAGCACTGATCTACAACTCTTGGCAGCCATCTGGGCTGGAACACAGTCAGTTTTAGATCTGAACTGGGGCTGCCCTGGAATCAGTGAAGGGCCACCCCACACCCTGGGCATACGCACAGGTGGCGGCGAGTGCTGCATCCTGGGTGAAAGGGAAGCATTCAGAATGCAGTCAGCCTGCAGGGCAAGATGGTGCCCAGGAATGCCAGATGCTGTACACTCGCCACCTCCTGTGCGCGCCCCCGGGGGCAGAGCCAAGACAGCCCCTCGCTGGCTCCAGGGTGGCCCCATGGATATAAGGCTGACCATGTTCTGGTCTGGATGGCTGTCACCAGGTTGTAGATCAGCACCGGTCAGCCTGAGCTGGTCCTTCCCTGTTTCCAGGACAGCCCTGCGGGCCAGATCTAACCACTTTGTGGGCCATGGGCCTTTGTTTGACATGTCTGGGATAAAAGAAGAAATTTCCTGATACAAATAGAATGGAGTATTCTCATGACATAAAGATATACTCGGAGAATCATTTGTAGTTCCAGAAGTTTATTCACATGTCCATTCATATAGGAAAGGGGCAGGAAACCGATACAATCCAGATAACATTTATTAAAGCTTTCTTATCTAGTATATCTATTGGTAGGAGATTGCAGAAGTTCATTTAAAACATTGGATAGCACCATATTGCTTTTTGCTTTCAAAGGAAGAGAAGTGATATGGTTTTTTTAGTTAGTAATAGCTATAATTAGGGATTGGCTAGGAGGAGAAACAAGGAAAAATTTGGTGATTTATATGAAGATAAAGTAAGAAAGATTTAATTAAAATAGGGAACTTCAAATTAGACTTCACAGTACTTTGTAATTTTATCAGCAAAGAAATGAATATAGCTGGTATCTTCATACTTCATACATAATTTTAAACAAAGATGAATTCATTTGTTTTAGAAATAAATAATAATGAAAAAAGCAAGACTTTAATACTGCTATACATAAACATGACTCATAACAAAAGTATTATTGAGACTTTCTCAATACCCTGCCAGAGTTAAATAAACAATGTATGAGCATGATTTTAAACAGTAACATTCTACTAAATTCAGTTACAGCATGAACAAGGGTGTAGCTAGATGAATATTCTATCAGGGCATTCAGTCTCATGACCATTGGAGTCTATTATGGCTTTCCTTAAATTTCACTGATGCAATTTCTTATATTTCATCCAGAATTAAAATAGAAATTTGTAGAAAAAATATGGAAACAAGATACCAAGGTTATCTACTGCATACTCTAATAATGATAATGCAAAAAAACATCCTTTGAATGAGATATTCACAGGGGCACAGCATACCAGTCTGGTAGAAAGGGCATAGCACACTCCTGAGTGTGTTTTTCCTTATGGCTTGGGGAAATGAATGACTGGAAGAATATCTAGTTCTCTGCAGCAGAATAGCAGCTGAGCTATTAACCAGCTCATGTTCCTAATCTAGGCACAAGCCCTTACTTAAGTCCATAGAATTATGGGTACACAGTTGAGCAGCAGTTCCAACATATGGAAGGATGTTCAAAAGGCAAAATTACAAATTCCTAAAATAGGGAAGGGAAGAGAAGGGAAGAACTGAGGTTAGTTTGGATGGCTGTAATCCAGAGCAAGAATACTCAATTTTTCTTTCTAATGGCAGGTGAATACTGTAAATGGTCAGTGTTTGTTAGAGATGAACATGCATCAAGATGTTTACTATTTGATTGCCACTCTTTTCCCCTCTCAAAATAAGAATATTTTATTTTTAGAGTCCTTTATGAGTCCTTGTTTGATCCAAGTGTTCTTTTCAGAAGGAAAGATAATATGGGAAGTATGATTTCATATTATATCAAACGTAAAAACTCCATGTAAAAACTTCAGGATTACACCATAGCCAAATATCAACAAGCATATTAGCAAAGTTAACAGAGATCATATATCAATGCTGCAATCTATTTTTAATTTAAATAATCACAATTACAAAACAACATAAGGTAAATTTGTTCACTTTTTCAGTGTAAAACTGGAAAAATAGTGTTTACATTTTAATCCAGTGGATAATAACAGGTACCCTCGAGATGTACACGCTGGAACCAACATGGCCAACATGGGAGACTTACTGTGCTCCAAAGCATGTAAAAGGCATTGTCAGTCTTCACACTAGTATGATAATAGAACTTGATTCTCCAGACACCTAACCATATATTCAGGAACTTATTTATTTAATGTACATGAAACAGAATATCTGCTTTACTATTGATAAAAATAGATGCCTATTACAAAGTACATAATCTAAGCCACACAATACATAGAGATCTATATTCCAGTGCTTATCTGTGAGGGATCTTTCCCTTTCCTCCCTTCTGAGTCAACAATATTTGGCAGTATTGTTAGTAGTATAAAATCACTAAAACAAAACAAGTTTGCTGAGCAATGCTTGCAAAAGAGGCCTGCGTATATCAGTGCCAAAGTTCTGGCAACACTTAAAATCCAGCAATTATTGTTTATTCAATGGCATCCTTGCTTCCATATGCAGATATTTATTTATTTGATTTTTATCCTGCCTTTATTACCTTATCAGTAACTCAAGATGGTGAACATACATAGTACTTTATCCTTCTTCTATTTCCACCACAACTACAACCCTGTGTGGTATTTTGTGCTGAAAGAGATTACTGGTCCAAAATCACTCAGCTTTCATGAATATAGCAGAACTATAACTCAGTGTCTCTGGGTTTCCGGGCAAGTACCTTAGCAACTATACCAAAGTGGTTCACAAGCTACTACAAGATTCCAGAAAATAAAACAACTATACTATTCAAGTTCAATCTCTATAAGTATTCAAAAACAAAAGAAATTCTACTAATAAAAATATACTTGAAAGCTTGTCCCAAAAGTTCTTTTTTTAAAAAAATAAGAGAAAATACTTCATTAATCATTTAGAAAATACCTACAAAGTGATGTTACTTAACCATTTTTTTAATCCGCAAGCAAATTATACCAGGCTATATTTCCTTAGTCTTCCATCTATCATGCTTCATGTAGCTTACAATCTTCCAGTGCTTCCAGTCCCTATAAAAGTTTGCGTATTTTCTGAAAACAGGGCTGAGCTATATATACTGATATTTTTATAATACCTAAGATCCTTTGGGGATACAACTGAAACGTTTATTCAGTAAATTACAAATTAATACTAGGGAGGTAAATAACATGACAGATTGAAAAACATTTCCTGCTGGAGAAATATTTTTTCAGTTTTTCAGAGAACTGAGACAATAAAAAGAAATATGAGACCAATACTGTTCACTGATGCCACTGGAGTTAATGAAGTGCTTCAAGTGTGGTATTGTATTTGTTTTGAGAAAAGGAACAATACCTATTATTTTTAAAGTATTATTTATGAGAAGACAAATTTAGCATATATGGCCAAATATAACATCTTCTCTATAATACAACTCAGTCACCAATGTTGCAATGTATTAATATGTCCCAACAAACAGACACACTTCTGTTCATTTCTCTAGCTATGCACAATGTATGCACAATTGGCAACTATTAACTTCATCTGAATAAAAATTAATTAAAGAGTACGCTTTAGGGGCACCAAGATTTAGGGTAGTATGTTTTCCTGCCAATTCAAGGACTGGAAGTGAACGTTGCAAAACAGATGAATGGATGTGGCCTGAAACAGATTCAAATGATCAGAGTCATACAAAATATACCTCCCCAGAAACAGAATATTTGAGACCAATCTTTAACTGTATATACCACTCAGGTCAAATAACGTTCTGTTCAGCAATGGTCTTATAGCTTCCTCTTTTAGACAAGGGGAGCACACATCCCATTCATGTGAACATCTATCAAATAGCAAGCTATTTGGACCTTATCAGTAACAAAACATGAAATAGAGCCATCTTTAAATCATAGCAAGTATAGTATTTCTGAAAACTTGGCGAGAAGGGTTTATTTCAAAATGTAAAGAAAAATATTGATTTATAAATTTAGAAACATTCTTGTAAAATTAAGCATGTTCATTTTTTTTTCAACCAATATAAACCAATGAAGCAATAGAAAGTTCAAAGGAAAATAACCCAGTGGCATACAAGTGGAGAGATTTGAACAAACAACAGGTATAAAGTACTGGAATGAGGATTAGGTTCAGATAAGAATGTCTACTATTATTCAGCCTCTGAATAATCCCTCCATATGCATCTAGAATACTTTAAGAGGTTCTAATTGTTTTGAAGCCAAGATGGTCCACAGCTGAGATTTATTTAGATGGGAGAAAAATTACTTTTTGTGATGTACCTAAATTCTTCCAAATATCCTTTTAGCTGCAATGACTTCTAGGATTTTAAAAATTAAGGGATATTAGTCTTCAGTTCACTTCAGAACCATAATTTTCCTTTCCCTATCATAGCAGGGAAGAAATATGAAATATATTTCTTTCATCCAAAAGCTATTCTCTTTTAATCAAACTGCTAAAAAATTCCACTCATATGCACACCTTCTTCAAAAGTTCAGTTTATTGTATTACATGAAGCTCTGACTAGTTGACATTATACCTTAGTAAAACCATATCCAAGTAAATGTAATTCCCAATTCAAAATTTGATCACATACATCGTTCACCCATACATTTTAATATACAAATGAAATTCAACAGCAGTGGAACTACGTCCTTAAATTTTCCCTTCAAATATCAGATATAGGGTTCTAAATAAAAAAATAGAAATCCCCTCTTGCTTCCCTAGCCCTGTAAAATTTGTTATAGGCAAAGATAAATATCTGATTGTAGATTAGTGTCTCTTAAAAGTCCTTTCTCCATCAAACTCTAGAATAAATTTTTAAAAGCATCTCTCTACTAGTAATTATCCTTGTATATATATAATTTGATTTCATTAGCTGACAAATGCCTCTTTCAATTAAATAGCAAGCTGGTAATAGTTTGCTTGCTAAGCTCTACAGAGACACTAAATCAGGGGTGTCAAACTCACATTGTCACGGCGGTGTCACACAACGTATCAGGACTTTTTCCCCCTTCACTAAACCAGGCATGGGCGTGGCCAGCGCGTGACACATCTGGCCCGCACTAAATCAATAAATAATGGTAAATATTTTATGTGTCCTTATTCTCTAAACATACAGAAATTGGTTGGGTACACTCATCATGTTGAGCATTTGTTTTGGTTTTGGTTTGCAACAATGAACATTCATTGTGATTTGTAAACTATGATTAATGACTTAGCAGGATGTATGAACCAAGTGACTATATGTTAGTACCATCTTTCTACATATTGTTCTGAAATCTGAAAAGACAAAGAAGTTTTACAATTAATGACACATACTGTAATAAAATGAACTCCAGTACAATCTTAATAATAATCATAACTCAAATTCTCTCCATATTTGGGTTTTTATTTCTCCCACAAATTAATAAATCCAGATTAGAAACTATTTATAATATTTTGAAATTCAATGCTTTGCAGCAGTCTATTTTGATATGTTTATTGTTCAGCAATTTATCAAAAGGTCTTAATATTAAGTATGCCTTCATCTAGTTCAAGCAATTTAATGAAGTACAAAAAATTGCCATGAGAATAGTAATCTTGAGAAGCATATAATAAAGTTATGTTTTATGAAACAGCAGGCACACCAACAGACTATTAAAATATCTTGAGTCCTCTCTAGTTGCTCTTAATAGACTTGATAATCTCCAAATGTTAACAGCTGAAGAATATGACTCTGCTAAATCCCAGTGATGTATTTTAAATATCTAGACATGGTCTTCCAAGACATAGAAAAGCAAATTGCCTGTATATAATCTCTCTCTGTATGTATGTATGCATGTATGTATGTGTATATGTTGGGTCTTATTTGAGTGGCTTATACTTCCCAAAATGCTCAAAGAAGCTTACCAGCTATAATATTCTTTTTTTTACACAGGATGAACAGAAAATATCCCTACTATGACTAAGCTATTTGAAGTCCAGAGACTGTCACATCTCCTTCGTGATCTACAGTTTGATGTGTGACCCTGCAGTCACACTGAGGGGAGGGTATTATACCCCATTTATACAAAGAGTTCTGGTAGACACTGTGTGAGATGTGAATCCTAGTCAGGATTGTCCATTGCTGACATGGCAGTTCAAAGCCTGGCACCTTTTTTGTAGAGTCATTTATATGTCTTCATTTGGTTTTCCATTGGGATAGTTGTTGGGCAGATGTTGTGCAAGTGCCAATAGAGGATTTCTGGATTTGAGTCTTCCAGTTGATAAATGTGGAAGGTTGGCATGCACCGACAGAAGTAAGTTTTTCATAATTTTTCTGTTTTCTCTCACCAGTGCATCTTGCCTTCGTAAAGTTGGCGGTGCTATATGGCTCAGAACAGGAAGCAGAAAGTCGGAGTGGTTTTAATACATCCACTTATAACCCTTATGGTATTGTTGAGTCTGACATCTAACTTACTAGTATGGCAGCTGTTAAGCCATACAGGGGCACAGTATTTTACTCTAGAGAATTCCAGCCCCAGTGCTGAATATTTGAGAGTGGCAGCTGAACCTCCCCATTTAATTCCATATAACTTCTGTTGTTCCTTGTATTAATTTTAGCAAATTATCCAAATTATTATTCTCTACACTGAAGCAGAATTGACTACAGGACAACAATAATCAAGACAATAATAAAATTAATAAAATAAAATAAAGTTAACACTTTATTAATTTAACCCTGATAACTTTCATTGACAGTCTGTCCCCATGATGGAGATCCTATGGTACGCATGCCACAGGTGGCACGCAGAACCCTCTCTGCGGGCATGCAAGCGGTCGGCCCAACTCAGCTCCACCACGCATGTGTGCCTCCCAGCTGATATTCAGGTCTAGATCACACTGCCCTCCCCCATCCCATTTGCAAAAAAACCCAGCCAAACTGTTTAACTTTTTGACCCACTGGCTGGCCCCACCCCACTCTATCTGCCTCTCCCGCCTCCAGAGTCACACACACTGCCTAATGGTTCTTTGGCTGCTCTCTGGTTCCCGCTCCTTGCTTGTTGTCGCCGCTGCTGCTTGCTTGCTTGCCTGCCCTGACTCCTCACTTGACTGCTGTGGCCTGCATAATTTTTGGTAAGTTACTGAGTTTGTGCCCCCCCCCTCGCTTGCTTGTCGCAGCCCAGCCGCAGCTGCTCCAATTCCTGGCCCACTTGTTGTTGGTGTTGTTGATGCCCGCATGCAGCCCCAGGACATCCACCCCCTTGCCAGCCAGGAGTGCTGCTGCCAGTCGCTCCCCTGTGCCCGCCTATCTGCCTGGTATCCCCAGCGGCTTTTAATAACGCCGCGGGAAAGGCCTGGGATCCATGGTGGCTGAAGGGGCAGGCATGGCTGGCTGGATGCTGCCCTGAACACGATTCTGTCAGAGGAGGAGCCCTGTGCCCCTCAACTGCTCATGCTGCTGCTGCTGCCACCAGGAAAGGCAGGTGGTCCGTAGCACACCTGTATTGGCAACAAGGGTGATAAACAGGGAGGAAGGGTACCGCATGAGAGATCACAACATCAGAGCCCTTCCCAAGTGTTCCCTGGCCTGTGAGGGGAGGGCGCAATCTCCCGCATTCCTCCTTCAGGAACCGCAAAGCATTTGCCTCCCCTCTAGAACCCGCTAAGCTTTTTCCCGCCACACTTCTCTTCCTCACCAGAATCGCTCACATGCCCAGCGGGAAGGAGGGGGCTTGGCGAAGGCCAGAGGGGCAGCAAGCGCTTTGCGGTTCCTGGGGGGAATCGAGCCTCCCACTTGCAGCATCTTCAGGCATCGCTGGCAGTCACTTCCTGCTGCTCAGGAGTTCCACGCTCTTCCCACTGCTGCTCGGGCTCCTCGATGCGCAGAGGCAAGAGGCAGCAGCTACAACGCAGGTTTGCTAGGCAGACTGCAAGATAAAAATCACCCCTGCCCTGCTTGGCCTTGCCCACCTGCCCAGTCGCACCCGTGTCTTGTTTAAAGCTCTCTTTTCACTTAGCTCAGAGACCAACAAAAAAAAAATCCCAATCAATGGGACTTCTATCTCTAAGCAGGAGAGAAAGCCACAGTCACCTAAAGCAGCTCCCCTTGAGCATGGAGAAAGGTTGCAATTTAATCCCCTTTATCCTCCAAAGGTCCCTTCTACCCTCCCACCTCTTCTCCGCGTACAGGAGCAGCCGCATTTTCACAGCAATTGGCTAGCTCTGTGGCCGAGGGAAAAAGCAAGGAGGCAGAGGCTGAGGGGAAAGTTAGGGAGACAGGAGGAGGGTTCCCCTTCATAGCCAGCCGAGGCTGTCTGCAATCACTGCTGTTCCCCTTTGTGGGAGCAGAGCCCAACGTCTTTTTTCTTGCCCAGCAGTTATGGCTAAGGAAGCGCTGCCGCTGGGTACTTTAACACCCACCATAATCCAACGCTCGGCTTCCTGCTTTCAGTCTCCCGCTGTCACAGGTGTCAATTCAGGAGCTGGGGGGGCTACAGAAGGCTTCGCCCTCCTCCTCCCCTCGGTTCATCTCCAGGCAACAGTGCGTGTGGCCAGAGAGATAGAAAGAGAAGGAAAAAGAGAGAAAGAGAGACAGAGAGAGAGAGAGAGAGAAAGGGAGATGAAAGAAAAAGGGGGAAAGAGGGAGAAAGAGAGAAAGAGAGGGAGAAAAAGAGAAGGAGAAATGGAGAGAGACAGAAAGGGAAAAAGGGGGATGAAAGAGGGAGAAAGAGAGACAGAGAGGGGAGGAGAAAGGGAGAATGAGAGATGGGGAGAAAGGGGAAGAAAGGGAAAACGAGAGAGAAAGGGAGATGAAAGAAAGAAGGAGAAAGAGAGAGAGATGAAAGAAAGAGGGAGAAAGAAAGAGAGGGAGAAGGAGAAAAAGAGGAAGAAAGAGAGAGGGAGAAAGGGAGAAAGAGATGAAAGAAAAAGAGGGAGAAAGACAGAGTTAGAGAGGGAAAGAGAGAGATGAGATGTTGCTTCTTATGGGAAAGGGAAGTTATCTAAGCAAGAGCCCCCTCCTCACTTTACCCCACCTGAAAGGGGAGAGGGAGTCTCTTTGTTGTTATTTGAATAAAATGAAATCCACTGTTTGTACCTAGTGTGACTGTCCTTTTATTTCCTGCTTTTTCAACCTCAGCTGCTTTGCGCGGCCCAGCTGAAGTTGAAAAAGCAGGAAAGGATTTTCAAATGCTGCGCATCCGCGCACAGTGCTTGTCAGCTGTTCGGGTGGCACAGCTGATGATTTCTTGCAAACACTGTGCGTGTGCACACGCACATAGCGCTTGTCAGGCGTGGCCGCACGCACAGCACACAGCCATGAGCAAAACGTGCGTTCACCAAACCGGTTGTAACACTAATTGGATCCCATCCCTGCGTGTTGGCGCTTCACAATAAATGAGTGGGTTTGGGGTTGCAGTTTGGGCACTCGGTGCCGAAAAGGTTCACCATAACTGGTCTATCCTATTCCAGGATATTGGAAGCTAAGGAGAGGCTACTAGGCTATTGATGGTCTCCTCAATTGCTATTGGCCTTAAAGCTACAAAAAGGCTCAAGCACATCTCAGATAAAGGATCCTGGATATGGAAACCTCAATTAGGGAACCAATTAGCCAGCTAAGTGTCTTCATCAGCTTGATATGTTTACATATTACAGATATATTTTTGTACTACTGTGCTTCATACAGTATCATACAAATCTTACTCCAAGAAATCCTAGATTTAAAAGATTCCTTATGCTGAATCTGTTTCTAAGAGGCTGCGTAGCTCAATTACTGATTTATGTCCTATTGTATTGTGATTTTTAGAGAGCTTCTTTATAACAGTACATCCTTTTCCTACTTATAGCTCAGTGAATTAGAGAGATGTCTGTGTGAGCTGCTTCCAAATATCTGTTCGTTGTGGATTTAAAATACGTTTTGCCTCTTGTCATTTCGGTAACAAAGCTGGAATATTTCCATCCACAACATATTCCTTATTCTCTGCAAGGTTTCTTAATGCTTTTTGTTGTAGCTGATTTTTCTTCATTTGCTGTTGTTTTTAATTTGTATTAACTATACTTTTGTGTGCCTTCTACTGCAATTGAAATTGCATATAAATAGAATTAAATAATAAATTTAATCAAACTAATGTTGAATGCATCCAAATTTTCCATGCAATTTTGTGGAGTTCATCTGCAATTAACAGCCATTTATCCTTGATTATCTTAGCCAGTAGTCTTAATATTTACTATACATATGCACTATTATGAATATCAGTAATTTAATATTCATTTTTAATATTGTATGCACTCTCCTCCTCGACTATGTATACGTATCTTCTTATAGTGTTGTATGACTTCTTATAATATTGGCCACAATAAAGACATTTTTTAAAAAATTGCCCCAAGAACCAGGGAAATCCTTTCCCAAGATCATTGTGTCTGTGAAAGAAGCAGCAGCTGAAAGTTCACATTGATATTATACATCCAACAGTATACTGGGGCTTTTTTTCCAAAGAGGCTACCTGATATAAGCAGTTCAATGTTAAAAAAACAAACCAGACAGCTGAATGTCTGATCAGATTTGTTGTGAAATATTAGTGATCAAAACTCTAAAATCAGACAGCTTTTTTATTTTACTGTCTTGGAAAAATTCTTTTTTATAAATATATTTTACAAAGCATTTCTTACGAAAGTATATTCTGAAGTCAAAACAGACAATATGGTACATTTTAGAAGGGAGACATATAGATGCAGCTTCTTTCAAATCCTCTTCTTGACAATCTCAGCATATGTCTGCAACTGGAGCACAAAACTGTTGACACTATTATTAAATGTCTGGAATTTAGCATGGACTGATGAAGATGTCCAACTGTTGCAGTCAGAGGCAGGGGTTATAATATATGTTATTTTCTTTTTTCTTTTTAAAGGAGAAGCTCAGGTATTTATGGATGTCATGGCAAGTTTACATATCTGTCAGCCTCAGAGCCTCCTTACTTCACCACTAATTAAATTTTACTGTTGGGAAAATTTTTGGTTTTTAAACAATAACTTGAATAACTATAGCAGAAATAATTAGCTTAGCGGGGTTATTAGTGGTTTACTATTATGCGTTCACAATATAGGAAGAGTATGCTCATTTCAACTATGTATGGGATAAATTGAGTCTACAAACAGAAAACACACCTTTGAAAAGAACTTTAAAGAACAACCTGCTACTAGAAATGAAGTGAAATGAAGCCCTACATGGCACAGGATCTACAGGACTAGCTTTCACTAAGGACATCTACCTCTCTTACTAATTCAAATGAGGTGGGAGTGTTCCTAGTCCCTTCCCTTTAACATTGCTATCACTGGGAGCCAGAATGCATGTCTTTACTGTGGCAGCTCCTGCCCTATAGATACTGTCCCCTGAAGTTCAGCAGACCTTTTCCTCCTAACATTCCAAAAAGCACCAAAGATCTGCCATTTCCTTCAAGTGAGAGGATTTTATGAAGGACTGTATGTTGAAAGTTTAACTTTGTTACCAGTTTTTAAAAAATGTTTATGGTTTTAATATATTTTTATATATTTTGTATTATGTTGTTTTAATTGTTGACTGGGAACCCCCCTAAGATCAATATAAGATGGGAAATGTTTTAAATAAATACAATAAAATATGAATGAGGAATATAAGTTCCAATAATTTTCCCTGGTATGTCTTTTAAGAAGTTGTATGAACAAATAAAAAGCATCTGTTTAATGAAAGAACACATTTTAGAACTTTTAAAAAGTTTTTAGACTTTTAGGAACATTGTCACTTAAAAGAAATGCAAGTTGTTTCTTTTTTTAAAACAATGCAAATCCTACAATAACTTTTTAATAAACAACTAGTTTCTTTCCATTTAATCTAGTTCATCACCCAAAATAAAAACAATCTCCATTCTGATTCCTCCCTACTCTGCTTTTTTTCCCACTTAAAAGAAACCACTATTGACCTTGTCTAAGGATAAAGATAGGTCTGGGAAACAGCTGGATTTTCCTTTTTGTACAATGGAGATCCAAATCATAAGTCTCAGCCCTATGTTCATACAAAAATAATCCCAGAAACCTCCAGAGTTTACCATCATTGACTGAACTTTCTTCCTTGTTCTAGCTGAAAACTAAGCTCATGGTTCAATGCTTACCTGCTTGTTTTTTCTAAACTAGCCTAAATTCACTGTTTTGGGATGATCTTTGAGTTGAATAAATAAAGGTTCTACCCTAACTAAGGGTTTAGGTTTATCCTTATCACCAACTGAGCTACTTTTATTTTATAAGTTTATATTAATTAAATCCTTAGCCTAAATGTGTAAGCAATACTGCCTATGCAGAACAGAACATAATTTACATACGTGTAATATTTTTATGTTCAACATTCTTACGTATACTGTATTACCTATAACAGAGATTAACAATTTTCTTCTACACAGCCAGAGGCCATACCGTTGTCATTTCTTTCTCCTTCTTGCCAGTGCTGGCTGGGAGACTTGTTACTCTTCCCATGCTAAGAGAGCTGTGAAGGCATTGCCAAAAATAGCTACAGAAGGGTGTGGTAAATTTTTCTCTCCTTTTCTCAGGCCATAAGAACCTGGTTCTTTTTTGTCTGCCACTAAAGATAAAATGTGTCAAAAATATTTTTGCTCAATGGCAAATAAATTCACATATGCAGGTTCTGCAAACTTATTAATCAACAACTCAATTGCAATATTGAATTGCTGTCATTAAGTGATGCAGTCATAAAGTGTGACATAATATGACTCACTTAGCAATGGCAATCTAGGCAATCCTGGTTGTTGTTTTACTTCAAGGTCATTATGCGGGAAGCAGAGGGAGTCCCAGACAATGCCTGGAAGGCCTGTGCAGTCCACATGCAAGTGGGTGTGAGTGATGCAGTGTAGCTTGAACTCAGGGAGACTGGGGCAAGAGGATGCAGGATGCATGTGTGCAAGTGCAAGGAGGCTAAGAAAAGAAGGCATGCATGAGTGTAAGCAGGGGAAGAGGGGTGGGGTGCATGCATGTATATCTGGATGTATGTGAGAAAGGAAGGCCAGGAAAGGAGGATGCTGGTAGATGCATGTGTGTGTAAGTGCAGGGAAGCCAGGGTAGCATGGCATTGCTGGGTGCACGTTTGTATGTGTGAGTACAGGGAGGTCAGGGAAAGAAGGTACAGGGTATATATTGCAAGTGCAGGGAGGCCAGGGAAACAGAGTTACTGGATGCATCTGTGTGTGTGTGTGTGCAAACATTAGGGTGTTGGGGAAAGAGGTCACAGGGTATATATGTCCAAGTGCAGGGAGGCCAGGGAAAAAGGGCACTGGTGGGTGCGTGTAGATGTGCAAACTCAAGGAGACTGGGGAAAGTTATAGTTAATCAAGTATATTAGATTCATATAGTTGGAATGAGCCATTTAGGTATGGAGTTAAAATTACTGGGTTCAGAAAATTAGGAAATCCAGTTTCAAGTCTTACTGATACAGATCTATTCAAACACACTCAAAACAAAGAGGAGCTTGCCACTGTCTAGGTAAATGACTCCACTTTTAGACTATGCTTACTATTTTTTGCTAACACTCAAATGAAATGTATGTTCCTGCAGCGTAAGACCATGATTTTGTAACTTGTACTCCGGCAGTTCAGAAAACAAATCATATCCTTCTTCCATGTGATAGTCCTGTACATACTTTACACCTGTGTCACATTACTGACTCATTAAGTGTGTAACCAAGTTCTATTCCAAGATTTCTTTCAGATTTACGATCTGACCAGGAATCCATAATCCATACTCTTGCAATTAATCTGTGTTTCTTAAGCCCTTTCAGGCTCACTTTTTGTGGGGAAAGAAGATCTATTATCTTTATTCTTTTAATAATGTTCTTTACCTTTAAATTTGTAAGCTGCCCAGAGTCTTGGTGGATTTGGGTGTCCTTTAAATTACAAAATGAATTTAAATCTGCATTTGTTTCTACTAATTTTTCATTCTGTATTTTCAATGCATCCTTCAGCTTCTCATGATCATATTGAATTTTGTTTTTGTAGTATTAGGTATTCTATCTTGTATGTGTCATCTGCAAATCTAGTAAGATTATTCCCATCTCTTTATCCAAATTATTAATACAAATGTCACTTATATGTTGACTTATGTTGTTCTTTTTATTTTGTCATTAGATTTGTGATTTGCTAATAATACCTTTTAAAAAAACACCTCCTATCCATCTTGGTGTCTTCTTCCTATTAGTTTGTTATGTTGCAGAATTTTGCTTACTTATTGCTCAGAGTTATTGGAAATAAATAATTCCTTGAAATCCATTGTATATATTTGACTATATTCAGTGTGACTAAACAATAATAATCTAACTGCAATTTACACACATTAATTGTATGCTTTGGGAGGCGAGGGGTTTTTTTTGAACACTCAAGTTTATGTTATCCATTATTTTTGTAAACTGTGTGTAATTAGGACAGAACATTAGTCATGCCATTACATCACCAAAAAAATTCAACCTGGCAACAAGAAAGAATAACTTGATATAGGAAGAAAAACTTTCAAGTTACACAGGCATATTAAACTCTCAGGATAATATTTAAACATAATTAAACAAATAAACCTGTGAGAAAGGTAGAAAGAGTGAAAAATGAAGTATCCACATTTCAGGCACACATCCAGGTAAACCTATACTGATAAAGTATGTTTTTGAAAACTCTTATGATGGAGAAGCTTGAACATCCCCTCACTCAACATGGGACAACAATATTCTCAGCAAGTACAGTATTTGAAGCATGTGCTTCCTTGGGCTGAATTGCAACACCCATTCATCATGTTAACTGAGACTGCTGAATCAACAAACATCTGGCGGGTTAAAGGTTCTCCATCCTGTTCTGGATCCATCTTAAGATTGCAAAGATCATTATGCATTTGTCTAATAGTTTCAAATACTAATATAGTTCCATATATGGTACCTTGAGAACTCCAAAACTGTCCTATAACTGAGACAAAATTGAAGGATCTTTAGTGTTCTCTGAGCTTGGTTATTTTCTTGCAGATATTTCATTATCCAAGCTAGGTAACATCATCAGTGCAGTTTGAATAATGAAACCTTTGCAAGAAAACAACCATGGAACTTAGAGAGCTCAATGACCCCTTTATTTCAACCCTGAGCTACAAATATTCTCCTTTATTGAGACAAGATTATCCAACTCCTTTTCCCAGATGAGGATAATTACTTAAAGTCAGCAGAGTTCATAAACCGGAACATTTTAATTTAAAGTCCTCAACACACACCGGCTCCACTATAGCTCCTAACTGAAAAGTTACCCGATTGTGGTGAGAGGGTCAACGATTAACCTAAGCTTTAAAGACAACGCTCCTACCTCGGCTTTCCACACTACGTAGAAAGAGGCGTGACTGCTGGGCACATTCTGTCCCTTCCTCTGCTGAAGCCACTTTCTGGGAGAAAAGAAGATGCTGTTGGCCCCGCTGCCCCCATAGCCGCCGCCGCTGAGAGCCGAGGCTGAAGGCGCGCGCGCCAAGAAAGGCAGCTCCCACGCCGTGAGCCTTTTGCCTCGAGGGCCCTCATAGTCAAAGTGGAAACTGCCCGAAGGCGACTTGTCCAGGGGCGTGCTGGGCACGGAGAGCGAGAAGGCGCTTTGCCCCCCGCCGGCCGGGCGCAGCAGGGCGCGCGAAGAAAAGGCCGCCAAATATTCGGCCGAAGGACCACCCGTCGTTTTGGCCCGCGCCGAGCGGGCTGAACTCTCCAGCTCTTCGCCGGAGCGGCCGATCACGGCGGGGTCCAGACTGCGGGTCTGGCGAAGCCCCCGCTTGGACAAGCTCTTGGAGCAGAGCGGAGGACTGCCGGCAGCCGCCGGCGAGGAGGAGCACGAGAAGACGCTGTTGAGGAGGCTGTGCGCGGACATCCTGAGGGCAGCAGCTCAAAAGCCGCTCGATCTCTCCCTTCCTTCGCGCCGCCGCTGCCGCCTTTTATTCCGCCAGCTGCTGCCTCGAACGCTGGCGCTGGCCGGAGGACGCCGCTCGAGTTTTACTCCAGCCGTCCCGCGAACCAGCGCCTAGGTCCACCCCTCAGAGGAACTGCGCTCCCTTGCTCGGCTCTGGCTGTACCTCAACCCGTTCTCTTGCCGCAGGCCTCCTCTCCCGCGGGACGTGCGGCTCGGCTCTAGTTCATGCGCTGGGTGGCCCCACGCGTGCCTTCCGGCATCCTCGCTTGCTATTGCTAAGTCTTATTCCATGACTACAGCCTAATTTGGCAGGAGAAGGAGAGTCTACCTCCTCCTCCTCCGTGCCTTAGGCCCTCCCTCCAAGCTTGACCTTTCTGGAGTCCCCACGCTCTACCTTGGCGCGTTGTCCGCTCCGACTCAAATAGACGCCCTGGGGCTGCGCAATCCTCAACAACCGCTTGCTTTAAGATTGCGCAATGGGCTGTGGTGTATTTTGTTATCAGGCCGATATCCCGCAGCTTATGGATTCAGTAAGCTCTTTGAATTATTTCGGACCAAGGTTTGATTCGGAGCTGAATTTCATCACTAATTGTGTATGTTTTTATTGCCTCCCATCTTCCTGGCTGTTCTGATTTTCATTTTTTGGAAAACAGTATTTTGTAGGTATGAATAAACTACATTAATAATTGTTACCTACAGTGAAGACAGAGAAATAGATAGCATTTAAATGCTCTTTTTTCCCAATATTAATTAATTTTTATTCATTATTTATAACTGAGTCTTTAACTTGCTTCTTTTCACCAATACTTTATTTATTTATTTATTTGATTTGTCAATCGCTTACAAGACAATAGGTATAAGTATATACATAGTTATGAATACATGAAATGGGTGCATATAAGAAAAATAAAAGAAACAATAGATTTCTAAAGTTTTCTAAAGTGATTTCTAAAGTTGGGGCGGCAGAGAACTTGCTTAAAAAGTAAGCTTGCAAGATCTTCCATCCTTCTCAGAAATACCTGTCAAAAAGCATTTACCTTCTTCTTTACATCTGATAAATACTGTGCAGGTGCTTAGAAGTTTTTGTTTGCTTCAAATGTTCCCAAGACAGTCTCTTCTAGGGAGAAAAAAGAGTCTTATCTCTTAAGAAGACAGATCACAAACAAGGAAGCCAAACAAGGTAATAAATTAGTATCCTTGCCATGATATTCTAGGATTGGCTGATGACTTTTCAGTGTTTTAAAAGACTCCGCAGAGAACTAACTGCCTTTGTGTGAAAAAAATATGTAAAGTTTAACTCTAGAAAGAAAATCCACATATTAAACCATTGAGAATTGGATACACTGTGCTATGCATGTTTCTTAGTACAAAACCCTCCCAATGTTTGTTTCTGCAGAGCAGATCAAGCGATCATTGCTAAATAAAAGATTTACCTGTTGACTTTCTGTACTTACTGGATGCAGAATTGTTATTCCTCAACAATTAGTTCAGCAGTAGAATCGGAAACTGTAGTTTGGAAAATGGGATCTGGCTTCATTCAACAACTTCAGTCTTATCACCTTTCTTGCCCTTGCTGACCTCTACTCCAAGCCCAGCCTGTGAAGATAGTTGTGTAAAGAAGATATATGACTTGACAGAGATCTAGAGACTCTATACCTTTTACAAATCATGAGAATTAGTGAGAGAAACTTATAAGAGCCAATAAAGTCCAGCTACATGGTCTGGTGGCTTCAGATTTTCCAGGAAGAGCTCAGCTCAATATATATAATAACTTATGGATCTCATATTAAAAAAAACCCTTGTAAATAGAATGGATGGATGCATTAAGATCTAACTGGACAGTTTCCTAGTAAGACAACTTTTCATATTGGCAAAAAAAAAAAAGGATCTTAAAGGAGTTTCAGAAAGAGGAATATTTTGGGGGCAGAAAAAGCATGCAAAAATGTCTCATACAAGGAGTCTGCAAAAAAAAAAAAAAAAAACCAACCCCTAATGATAAATTAAACAAGTGGTTGAAATGAATAAATATTGCTGGACAGCACCTACATCAGTGCCACTGAGATGGGTATATAGCAGTGGTGGGATTCAAATTTTTTTACTATCGGTTCTGTGGGCGTGGCATGGCTTGGTAGGCATGGCAGGGGAAGGATACTGCAAAATCTCCATTCCATCCCCATTCAAAGGGGAAGGTTACCGCCGGTTCTCCAAAATACTCAAAATTTCCACTATCGGTTCTCCAGAACTGGTCAGAACCTGCTGAATACCAACTCTGGTGTACAGTATCCTTAATTATCTACTGATCTAGATGATACAATAACATATTACTCTCTACCTATGTGTGATGCTTGTCTCCTACGATAGTACTGTTTTTGCAGAAATACCTAAAGATGATTGGTATAATTTGGAATCCCATGTATCAGGTTTGGGTACTGATGTTAGATTTGAACTCCATACTCCATGGACATCTTGGGACCTGCATAATATGATTCTGCAATGCCCTACAACTAAGTTTACTGAACAATGATATACAATGAAGCTTCTTGGATGAGAAGCAAAGCATTTTCTTCTTCTTCCTTTGAGATTTAGTATCAAAAAACCACACCAGAAGGAGGAGAGTACAGTCTAGTACAAAATAATTGACACTTCAGTGCTATTATTTCAGCAAATGTTAATCACCCATATTTCCTCCTTTGAATTCTCCAGCCATTCAACCCTAACTCTTGCTGAATGTTTTTCCAAACATGATTATTTATTACCTTATAAATAACTCAAGGCAGCAAACATGACTAATGCATCTTCTGCCACCTCTTTCCCTCACAACGATAACCCTGTAAGATGAGTTGGGCTGAGAAAGTATGACTGCCCCAAAGTCACTTTCATGCCTTAGAATAGCACTATAATTCATCTGTCTCCTCATTTCTAATTTCTAGAGGTGCTTTAACCACTAGACCAAACTGGCTCACTGAGTACCTTCTTTAAACTGCAGCTAAACTTTTCCTTTGTCCTGTTTTTCAGGAAATTCCTACTGCAAATGCTAATTTTCAATTTTATACTAGCAGGTCTTCTTACCATATCCATGGCCCAGTTTCAGGATATTCAGTATGTGTGCTCTGCCTTCCTCCATCTCTGTTCAAGTTGCCACTGAGACCTGAACTTGCCTTTTAGCCTCTGGTTACTCTATTAATATTTATATTGATAATTATTATTGTTTTGGCTTTGCATGTAACTGTGGGGCCAACTTGGTGAAACTGTGAATTTCTCACATATTCAGGTTCCTCAATTCCAAATGCTGGCTTTGTTTCCCCTTTATTTCATGCTAGTCTTCTGCCCTCTGGTGTTGCTGCATTATATTAAAAAGCCATTCTCATTAGCCTGATCAGCAGCGTGTTTGCTATTTCTTGTGTTAAACATGCTGCATTCCAAAGCTCCTTGATTCTTCCATTATCTTCTATGTTGTTTGTTCAGAAAATAGACCTAGCATCTAAAGACTGGATTCAGGTGCTTTCTTGACACAGATGCACACCCATGGGGCTCTTCAATGTCCAAATGGTCATATAACAGCATCTTGAAAGCCTAACCAAACTAATTATGTTTAATGTAACAAATCTTGAAAGGCTAACAGACTAATTATGCTTGTAGAGATAATCTTGGAGAAACTATGCGATATCAGTTAGAAAATTATAATTTAAGGTTAAGATAAGAAGACATTAAACTAGTCCCTCTTTTGAGTATAAGACGGAGGGAGGGAAGGAGGAAGAATATTGTTGGACTTAAAGCGTCTGTTACTCTACTCCGCCATCCTAGCTGAGGGAGTCTGAGAGTTAAAATCCACACATTTTAAAGTTGCCAAAGTTGGGAAACATTCTCATAGCCTATATCAATAAAGTAGAGTTCCCGTCATTCTTGTGGAATCTTGTGTTTTTTTTCCTCCACTGGATTCAAAACTGTCTACTCTAGTCAAAGTTCTCTTCTGTTAGGCATTCCATCACAACACAACATGGGACTTCCGGGGAAGATGGCGGACGGCTGCTTTCGCCGGAGTTCTCTCCGGCCCGGGTGCTCTTCGGTGCGGGTCCCCATGCCCCCTGGCCCCCCTCGCCGGTGGCAGAGGTGGGGGAGGGCCCGGGGAGACCAGCGGTTTCCAACGAGAGCTGGTTGGGGGCTCGCCGGAGCTAAGGGAGCCGATGGGAGCGACGGCGTTGGCGCGGCGGCCCTGGCGGCCCCGGAGTGGCCTCGGGACGGTCTTGCTGGCCTTGGCGGCCTCGGAGCGGCCTCGGAGGGGCTTCGGAGGCCCCGTTCTGGATGCAGCAGCCCCGGAGCGGTTTTCCAGCTCGCCGGAGCCGCGGCGCCGAGAGGAGAGACAGCGTTGCCGCGGCAGTCCTGGCGGCCTCGGAGCGGCCTCGGGGTGGCCTCGTTGGCCTCGGAGTGGCCTCGGAGTGGCGTCGGAGGCCGCGCTCCAGGTGCGGCGGCCCCGGAGCGGTTTCTGAGCGGCCTCGGAGGCCTTGGGAGTGGTGTGGAGCGGCCCCGGTGGATTTGTGGCGATGGATCCGGTGCGTGCGACGCGGAGTTCCGCCGAGGCCCTCTCCGGCCTGGACGGCCTCAGCGGCGGCCCCCCTTGTCCCCTGGGCCCCCCCGCCGGTGGCAGAGGCGGGGGAGGATCGAGGGAGACCAGCCGGGACACCTGGAAGCTGGTCGGGGGTCGGCTGGAGCCGCGGGACCGATGTGGAGGGCGGCGTGGTCACGGCGGCCCCGGCGGCCTTGGGTCGATTGCGGAGGCCTCCTCCAGCGGTCGGCGGAGCGGGGCGGCTGCGGACGGGCAGCGAGCGGACCTGGGGCATTTTCGATAGCCCCGAAGACGACGCGGCGGCTGGGAGATCCACGGAAGGGCTCGGCTGGGGAGCGATGGTGCCGATGCCCCCGTGGGCCGCTTAGGTGGAGCTGTGGTGTCCCTTCCTTCCCTGGGGCCCCCACCGGTGGCAGAGGTGGTGGGCCTGGGGGGGGGACTGGCTCTGCCTGTGACTCTTTCCCCCCCGGGGGTCTCACCGGTGGCAGAGGTGGGACGACCGGGGGGAGGCAGAATATACCCCAGCTGGACTGGATTCCATTTTCCATGGCCGGAGGACGGCAGACGCTGCGGACACTCCGGGACTGCCGAGATGGGGCGGCCGGGTCCACGGAAGTACCCAAGGACAGAGCTTTGGGCCTTGAGGGATGCCCCCCTCTCCCTTAGGTGGCCTTCGAAGCTCTCTAAGACCTTCCGCAATGAGGGATCCTGGGATCCGGAGCGATGGTGGGGTCGGGGAAACCGGGGAGGGCGTGGTAAATTCGGGCTTGAAAAATTTTTAAGGGGATTTTTTAAGGGGGAAAAGTCCAGGGCGGGCGGGGGAGACAGCCCGCATGGAATTGGGGGCAGCCGGGCCGGCGAGCGCGCCTGTGGGGCCTCGGGGGTCCCCGTGTCGGGGTGGCAGACAGGGGGTGGGCAGCCGGGGGCCAGTTTTATCGGCACGGTAACTGGGAGAGGTAGGTATGCTAGGGGTGGAGGGCCATATCCGGTTAGGGGATCGCGCTCCCGATGTTTACAAGCGGTAGCGCGCTCCGACCCTCCCTACCCATCCTGCAGCCCTGGTTGTCCGGAATCTCAGGCCCTGAATACCCGGCTGCTGTTGTGCAATGCCAGGTCCGTGGTTAATAAGGCTCCCCTGATCTGGGAGTTGGCTCAGGAGGAGGCCGCGGACCTGGTAGGTGTCACCGAAACCTGGTTGGGCCCAGAGGGAGGTGTCCCTCTGGTTGAGATGTGCCCACCAGGTTTCCTTGCATTTCACCAGCCTAGGGCTCAGGGAAGGGGCGGTGGGGTGGCGGTGCTTATAAAGGAAGTCCTTTGTCCTAGGGAGGCCACTGTCCCTCAGACGGCTGGCTGTGAATCTCTTTTTGTGAAGTGGGGGCAAGGGGTTCAGATGGGTCTTTTGTTGACGTACCTGGCTCCCTGCCACGTCTCATCGGCCCTACCCGGACTCCTAGAGGTAATAGCCGGGCTGGCGGTTGAGACCCCAAGGCTCTTAGTCATGGGGGATTTCAACCTGCCATCGCTCGGTGAAACCTCGGGGTTGGTCCGGGAGTTCTTGGCTTCCATGACGGCCATGGACCTGACCCAGTTAGTTTCTGCCCCCACTCACATGGGAGGTCACATGCTGGACCTGATTTTTGTCTCTGGGCAGTGGTTGAATGACTGTAATTGGGGGGATTTAGTTATTACACCCTTGTCATGGACAGATCATTCCCTCCTTAGGCTGGATTTCTGTTCCGCTACCCCCCACCGCAGGGAGGCGGAGCCACTTAGATGGTTCCGCCCCAGGCGCCTAATGGATCCGGATCGGTTCCAGAGGGAGCTTGGGCCATTTCCTGAATCTCTGGCTCTCAGCTCGCCTGGAGACCTGGTGGCCACCTGGGAGGGGTCGGCCGCCGGGGCCCTAGAGCGAGTTGTGCCTATGCGACCTCTGACTCGGCACAGATCCCATTTGGCTCCGTGGTATACGGAGGAGCTACGGGAGATGAAGTGCCGGAAAAGACGTCTTGAGGGCATTTGGAGGGCGAGCCGTTCCGAGTCTGACCGAACACAGGTGAGATCTCATATTAAGACTTACCTTGTGGCGATAGGGGCGGCGAAATCTTCGTATTTCTCCGCCCTTATTGCATCAGCAGAAAATCGGCCTGCCGCCCTGTTTAGAGTGACCCGCTCTCTACTTGAACCGAGAGCGCGGGATGACCTCTTGCAGGGTAGAGCGGAGGAGTTTTCCCGATTTCTCCATGATAAAATCGCTCAGATTCGGGAAGGGCTCGACTCCAATTGGGTGGTCCCGGGGGAGGTGTCCGGGGCAGGTCTTGAGAGTGTTATCTGGGGGGAGTTCGATCCTGTGACCGCTGAGGGTGTGGACAGGTTGCTGGGGGGTCTGAATGCCACCACCTGTTTATTGGACCCGTGTCCTTCCTGGTTGGTTTCGGCCGCCAGGGAGACGACACGAGGCTGGCTCCAGGGGATTGTCAACGCTTCTTTGAGAGAGGGGGTGCTCCCTACCGCCCTGAAGGCGGCGGTGGTGCGCCCCCTCCTCAAGAAGCCTTCCCTGGACCCAGCTATTTTAAACAACTATCGTCCAGTCTCCAACCTTCCCTTCGTGGCGAAGGTTGTTGAGAGTGTGGTGGCACGTCAGCTCCCCCAGTACCTGGAGGAAGCAACTTACCTCGATCCGTTCCAATCGGGCTTCAGGCCTGGACATAGCACTGAGACGGCATTGGTCGCGTTGGTTGATGATCTCTGGAGGGCTCGTGACAGAGGGTTCTCCTCTGTCCTGGTCCTATTAGATCTCTCGGCGGCTTTTGATACTATCGACCATAGTATCTTATTGCGACGGTTGGAGGGGTTGGGGATTGGTGGAACCGTCCTCCGATGGTTCTCCTCCTTCCTCTCTGACCGTTCGCAATTCGTGTTGACGGGGGGGGAGAGGTCCACCTCTAGGCCCCTGGTTTGTGGGGTGCCTCAGGGGTCGGTCCTTTCTCCCCTCCTGTTCAACATTTACATGAAGCCGCTGGGCGAGATCATCCGTGGTCTTGGAGTGAGGTGTCATCTGTATGCAGATGACACCCAGCTTTACATCTCCACTCCGGACCACCCCAACGATGCTGTGGGGACTATGTCTAGGTGCCTGGAGGCCGTGCGGGACTGGATGGGCGGGAACAGGCTTCGGCTCAACCCATCCAAGACCGAGTGGCTGTGGTTTCCGGCGCCCCGATATAGCCAGCTGACACCTTCGCTGGCTATTGGGGGGGAGGTTCTGCCCCCCACAGAGAGGGCTCGCAACCTGGGAGTCCTCCTGGATGTACGGCTGTCGCTTGAACATCACATCGCGGCCGTCTCCAGGGGGGCGTTTCATCAGATCCGTCGGATCTACCGGTTGCGGCCCTTCCTGGATCGGGACGCCTTGCGCACGGTCACTCAGGCCCTTGTCACCTCTCGCCTGGACTATTGTAATGCCCTCTACATGGGGCTCCCTGCGGGGAGCATCCGGAGACTCCAGTTGGTGCAAAATGCAGCCGCGAGGGTGATTATGGGGGCGTCGCGTAGCGCCCATGTGACGCCTCTCCTGCGCGAGCTGCATTGGTTGCCGATGGCTCTCCGGGTTCGCTTTAAGGTTCTAGTTTTGACCTTTAGGGCGACCCATGGCATGGGACCAGGTTACCTTCAGGACCGCATTCTACCAACGTTCTCCAACAGGCCGGTGCGTTCCCACAGGGAGGGTCTGCTCCGGGTGCCGTCGGCCGCTATGTGTCGTCTGGCGGCGCCAAGGGGTAGGGCCTTCTCTGTGGGTGCCCCCGCCCTCTGGAATACTCTGCCACCGGAACTTCGTACCGGCACGGACCTGAGGGCCTTCAGGCGCGCGTTAAAGACCTGGCTCTTTGAGCAGGCCGGCCTGGGCTGAGATAATGATTTTAAATTTGATCTCCATTTTTAACTTTAAATTGGGTTTTAAGGGTGGGGGGGGGGGGTTTTCTAATTTTAGTCTGCAGCTGATTCTAATATTTAATTACTTTTTAACTTTTGTATTTGTGGGGTTTTTAGACGAGCTGTTCACCGCCCTGAGTCCCTTGGGAGAAGGGCGGTATATAAATGTAATTAATAAATAAATAAATAAATAAATAAAAGCCTTTATAGACTCCCCTGATGACCCTCCATTTTCTGGGGAAAAAAAACTTTGAAATGCCATCTGCCCAAGGCTATGACTTTGTTTCTATTTACATGTTTAAAAGATTGAAATTGTCCCTGGTGGAAATTGCAGGAAATACGACTTCAGCAACAGAGTGGTCAATGTCTGGAATATTCTACCTGATTCTGTGGTTTCTTCCCCAAACCCCAAAAACTTTAACCTTAGACTGTCTACTATTGACCTCACCCATTTCCTAAGAGGTCTGTAAGGGGTGTGCATAAGTGCACCAACGTCCTATTGTTTCCCTGTCTTATTGTTTCTTTTATTTTTTTTTTATTTTTCTTATATGTATCCATGTATTCATAACTATGTTTTTATTTATACCTATTATCTTGTAAGCAATTGACAAATAAATAAATAAATCAACATTGGTACTATGGCTAAGACATTAAAGGAATTGTCCCTCATTTGAGAATACATTCCAGTCGAATGTTCTTCCCTGTTCTAATGTCATGATAGCCTCCTAACAGAACCACTGGATTGAATCTGCATGTTCATTTGGGCACCCTGTAGATGTGGAAAGCCGTATTCTACCACCAACAATGAGCCAATTAGTTTTGACTGATGATTAATGTCTCTCTTATTATCCATAGTTAAGCAGAATGTTAATATCTGTATGCATCAGCATGCTTGTCTCTAGTACTAAATCCACTCTTGGGCTCAGCAAAGCCAGTGACTGTTCATGCAGAAATGTCTCCAACCAAATTTAACCTTCTAGATTACTACCTTCCCACTCCTTTACCTGCATTTATAGGCAAACAACTATCCCTGTTCAGAGTCAATAGCAAACCAAAGCAACATCTTCTCAAAACATGGCCATCACAATATTTTATCTCTACCTCTTATCAAACAGCTCAGGTTGATGATGATTCTTGTGTTAACATTTAAAAATTTGCTTCAAAGGCATTGAAGTGGCAGAAATGTTGGAACAAATAAAAGCCTTTTTCCATTATCTCTAAATAAACACATACTGTAGGAAGAAACCAAGGTAATAAATAAATGTGCATGTCTGAATATTCTATGATAGGCAATGATCAATCACATTTCAAAAGATCATATAAGGAACAAAATGCTTTGGGTGGGCAAAAAAATTAAAGTTTAATCATATATGGAAAAACATTAAAAATAAACACATTGTGCTATGTATATTTGTAACTATTGTAACCAACAATAGTTATATTTGCACCTATGGGATAAATCCAAAATTGTTGTTGAATAAACTTTTCTCTTTGTCTGTTGTCCTCCTCTACTCATTGTCTATAGAATTGTTATTCTACATACTGTGCCATTGAAAAACAATTCTTGAACCTAGCCTTAGTAAGCTATAGTTTAAAAAAATATGATCCATTTGGAACATCACCTATACTTATCCTAATGTAAAAATAAAATTGCTTGAAATCCTTAACTCAATAATGCATGTCATTTGTTTTATAATGGAAAATCTATTTACACTGGCTATATAACCAAATATTATTTCAAGATATGATTAAGTATATTATAGCAACATATGAGCCAAATCAACTCCCTTAGCAAATTCTCTTTCTATTTTGGGCTACATATATAAATAATGAAGCAAGCATTCTTCTGCTTAGGCTGTGTTAATACTTTTGTTTCCTTGCTTAAAGCCTCTGAATTCATGGATTTAATCAAGTGTAAAACTTATCTTTTCTCTCCCATTGTACTGAAATTACGAGCAATTCCTATATAAGCCTTGAATGAATATAGATCCATATCAAGTGGAAAAGGATGAGCCACACATACGAACTCCATAATAAAGATTTATATGTGTTCTAGTTTGTTCTCTTGAATTCTGAAAAGATTCTCACTGCAGAGAAAACATTTTTTTTTTAATTTTTACATGTATCCCCAGCACAGACATTTCCAATTTAGTGGCATATAGACAAATTATAGACCTCTCCAAACATCCCCGGCAGAGTTTTTCTAAGCCAGCTGAGAATGATGGAGATGCTAGTCCTGATTTAGAGGATTCCAAAAATTAAAACCAATCATTTCTGTACAAGATTTTGGTTCAGCAGCTACAAGCTTGTAGTATGTCTCCCCACACCCTGTGATTAAGTCATAGGAAGAAAAAAGGACAAGACTGTCTGATTTTCATCTTACTGCATCACCAAAAATAAAAATGATAAGGGACTGAATTTCAGAGCTGTGCTGACATTTGTGTGTTTGTGTACTGTTTATATATATATATATTTATATATATATATACTTGTGTTACAACACCCTGGTAAGCCCCAATCAAGGGAGGAAGCATACTGCTGTCCTTTTCTGTCTTTCGGCTCATCACCAGAGACCATCCAGACAGAAAGCTATTTGTTTCGTTGTCTTTTGTCAAAAACCTAACACACACACACACACACACACACATACTCAAATATATTGAATGTAATTATGTATGTGTACACGTGTATAAAACAAGATACAGATTATTATGCACATGCTTTTAAACAAGTATGCTTAATTAGGCTTTGCTTGGAAGGAAAGCAATCCTGCTAATATCCTGCTTTAAAAAATAGCTTCTCTTGTCCACTATTTGTTCCAGAAATGCAGTTATAATAGTATTTTCATGAAAAAACATGAAAGACACTATCAAAAGGTTTAATAGGAAACCAGCTCAAAGCCAATCATGGAACAGTTATCTGGAGAATGAAAAGAGTAACCAAGACAAAATACTTGAAAGGTTATAAATATATTGAATGTAAATGCAATGATTCCTTTCAGATTTCATTCCAAAGATATACAAACATCAGAGTGATGACTGGAAAACTGATAACAACGAGAACAAACTACCAGAAAAGGAGAGATTCACCAAATGTTGGCAAATCTTGAAAGAGCTGCTGAATGCTTATTTTCTGGGGTAAAGTAACAATTCTTAGGAAAGGAACTTACTAGTGTAGACTGTGTGTGTGCATGTATGTGTTTATTCTCTCTCTCTCTCTCTCTCTCTCCCCCCCTTCCCCTCCAATATTTAATTACTTGGAAGGTCTTGTGAAGAAATACAATGACAGGTATTTTTTCAGCTTTTTACAGAAATACAGAGCACTGAGGAAATTTTTAAGAACAGCTTTAGGTGTCAAAAAGTTCAACAGAAGCCGGTAGACATTTGCTAAGGAGATAAATGCTGCTATATGGTAGTGGTAAAGGCAAACCAACATACAGCAGCAATGATGTTGCAATCATGCAATGCTGCCCAAGCCATGTCACACTGTTGTCATTATGTTTGGATAGTATAGTAGGAAGCATTCTATATGTGATTCTGAAATCTGGCCTTGGACAAGCAGAACTGATTTAGTTCTGTCTGGACAGCTAAACTATAATGTGCAACACTAACATGGCTTTGTGGTGGATGAGTGCGTGGCACGGGTATAAGAGAAGGAGAGAGTTGCAGTTAATTGTCAGAATTTGGACAACAGACTTACCAGGGATATTAGGGTTCACAGAAGACATGTAAAACATAAACTAACCAAATAGTTGAGGCTGTATGAAACACTAACACCTTCTCCCCAAAGCCCAAACTCATAATTAAAAATAACCAAGCTTTGTTTGTTTAAATGCAGGCACTGAGACTATCAACAAATTGATTAAGCATGTTGTATTAATACAGTCTTACTGTGTGTCTCGAGGAAGGTTTGTAGCTTATATTGGCTGAGAGAAACCGGATTCTTGTTGATGTATATGTATGGTGGCAAAGACAGTTTTGGATTCTCTTTGAGAATTTAATGATACTGTAGTTGCATACAAGAATTCAATCTCTGCTGAAATTATCTACTGAAATTGATCTTAGATATTCATATGACAAACATGTTTCAGGATATCATGTATGAAATGTATTTCAGCATATTTATACAGTGGCTTACAAAAAGAAAAAAGAAAATCTGAGTAGCAACAGGATGAATTGTAAAGAATTTAAACAAACGTATTGATATTCCACAGAAACTTTATTGGCTGCCAAATCATTCTCTGTTGTATTTTAGTTTCTGTTTAGTTGTGAAAGAGCAATGAGAGCAAATTGACAGTTTTCCAAGTGCCTCTAACCATGGTAACATGTTATAATGGGGAAAATAGGTTATAAAAGTGTACTGTATAGAGACATGCTTTTAGAAACAGGATACTGAAATCTGTTGAGAGGGAGGAAAGAGAAGAAAGTTATAGGACCCAGGAGCCTGGAGTGGAGGGATAAGGAAGAGTTCCAATCTCTGGGCAAATGAATAATCAACACATTTTGCAGGACTATAATTTAAAGCAGGGGTGTTAAACTCACATTGTCACAGCATCATTACATGACATATTGGGACTTTTTCCCCCTTCGCTAAACCGGGCATGTTCCTGGGCATATCCAGCATGTGACACATCCAGCCCGCGGGCTGTGAGTTTGACAGCCCCAGTTTAAAGGAAAATATCAAAGTTGCTATTGTTTCAAATAAATCAGAATAGAGCAAATATTAGAATCAGTTCTCCAAATCAATTTATTGATCATGAAATCAAACCAGTAGATCAGAATGTTCCAGATCCATTTTTTGTTCTTTTGATGCAAGAAACAAATAGGCTAATGTATTTACAGTTTGCTAATTCATCACAAGAAATACACTGATGATCCACCAAATCAGAAGCTAGTTAGTAGCATCTCCCTGATAAACCCCACTACCAGCTACAACTTAAGGCTGAAGGTTAGGAGGGAAGAAAAATATTGTCAAGGAAGATTGGATAGACAAAATATATAAAGGTATAAATATATTTGACCATCACTTATGCAAACCCATCTTTCACTAAAGTTCACTAAGAGATTTCATTACAGGTCCATATAGGAAGCCCTGCTCCTCCATCATATGATCCTTGGGCCAATGATGGATTCATTTTTTTTTACTCCCGGTTCTATGGGCGTGGCTTGGTGAGCGTGGCAGGAGAAGGATACTGTAAAATCTCCAGTCAGAGGTGGGATTTGCCGGTTCTCTGAACTACTCAAAATTTCCTCTACTGGTTCTCCAGAACTGATCAGAATCTGCTGAATATCACCTCTGCTTGAGTCAGTGAAAACCAGAAAGCAACATCAATTATTGCACCCAACAACTGACTTTTATGGTAGAGGAAATATTGATTGCAATGATATTCTGATTTTTTTGCCTTATTCTTATTTCTTGTAACATTAACATAATACATAAAATTAACATAATACATAAAATTTAACACCTATTTACATGTTTCATCTAATCACACATAATATGCATTCTGAACTATCATTTTAAAAAGTTTTTATTAGCATAAAGAAATCAAAACCATGCTGTAATACTGCAATTCTACAATAATTAACAGGAGTTGTATGCTTTTTGGAAAAATTCCAGACATGTCTGTTATTACGGATCTAGCAAAACAGAGATTTGTTTTCACAGATGTACTTTTCAGCATCCCAGTTTGACATTCATTGTTGTTGGAAGGGGGAAATTAACAAACACTGAAAAAAGGTGTCTGATCCAAAATAACTTGTAGTACAGCAATCCCTGCAGTGTATATTTGGCAACATATAACAGATGAAATGATGTTAGTTAAAATATGTAATAATAGTAGTTAATATTATTATTATGCTGACTGTAAAAAGAAAGAGGATCAACAATAAGACATACTGCAAGCTTCCTGGCTCAATTTCTTACTGGAGAAGTCAGAATTTCTATTTTTGTGTGAGCTTAACGTATTTCAGAGACATTGATATATCTTATTGTATATTTAGTAATCTTTTGCATATAAACAGTGATTGTTGGGTTGTCCAGAATTCTTGATGTGTTAATATTTTATTTTGTTGGATCTCACTGAGGCAAATAATATATATTTTTATAAAACCATATTTTCCTCTGAAAGGAAACTTAAACTTATCTGACATTCATAGGCAGGCTATAAAAATGTACATAATACTGCACTGAAAGATCAATATAGTAAATCCTCATGAACATAGGTGAAGGCATAATTGTAAAGCTACTGTGCTCAATTTTCATCTCAGATTATACATTTTCAGTTTCATGAATTTCAGGAATACCTAATTATAGATGACAAAGGTTTCATTTTTCATGCTTTACAAGACAGCTGAAAAATTAGTGGCTGTGTACAAGCTCTAATTGTTGAGTCTATATATGCTGTGTAAGTGTAAGCTGTATGACAATCCATTTCTGTTTAATGTGTTGAATATTAAATTATGATGGTAATGATGATTTTGCAATTTATGGGTGGGCCTCTTGCATGTACTAATTCAGGAGCAGAGAAAACTGGTACCCTCTCATATCATGCCCCAACTTTCTTCTAACATGCCAGTTGCCTTGTCCAGGAAGAACATCAACGAGTTCTTTGAGCAATTAAATCCCAAAATATTTGCAACCTCCCTCAAATTTCTCACAGCTCATAGTTTTGTGACACCTTCAGCTTTTAGAATCCCTGAATTATGCTAAACTAAGCAATGTATTATTCATATCGGAAAATAGGATGTTTCATTTGTTTTTTAATTGATATTGTTTTATTTGATACTAGACAACCTGTGACTTGTTGGGTCAATATGTGCCAATATTTATTTATCTACAGAGATAAATAGAATAATCATAGGTGCATAAAAAAACAGCAGGAGTAGGACTGGCTTTCAATTTCCTGTTGGTTTCCCCATTGACTTTGCTTGTAAGAAGCTTGCAGGGAGCACTGAACATCATGATTATATGACCACAGCTGACTCTGGCAGTGCTGCAGTGGCCACAACTTTGAAAATACAACTGGTCTGAAGATCTTTGAAATTTCAATTCCATGGGTCTCAGATTTTGTATCTATTCCTTAAATTAATGGATTTGAGGTACCTTGGTTTAAAAATTGTGCTTGCAGCACCATTTCAACTAATTGAAGGTTATAAACAGATAAACACTGAGCATTTTAGTAATATATAAATTTATTTCTTCGTCAACATAACCCTAATGAAATAATATAGAGTCTTAATAGGTGAAATAACACAAAACCATGTGTTATTTTAAGTAGTTCCAAAACCTTTTTCAGAACTCCTAGTTTAAGGTATCCTAAAATATGGGCAATTGATAACTAGGTAAAACACGTTATTGTCCCTTTTGATCAAATTATCTGCAGTCTTGGAAGCTTCCACTCAAAGAAAACACTAAACATTACAATTTCAAAGGATCAGATAATGGGAAATGAGAATGGAAAAAAGCTTTTTGGTACATCCTTTCTCTGAAGGATGAGAGATGAGAAGCTGTCTATTCTCAAAATTGCTGTTATTCAGAGCAGACAGTATTGAAGGTTAGGTATGAGTAGGTCAAACTCATAGAAATTCCTACATATGAGATAAGTTACATGAATCAATACTTCTCTTTCCATTTCTGCAAAAGGCTCGCTAATAGTATTTAATTTAATCAGGGAGGCTAGAAAGGAGGGCAAATAGACTTCCTATTGTTTTTCAGCAAAAAGATTATTTCCATACTTATGGCTTTCCCCACTTTGACAATGGAGACTTGAAATATAGGGGGGAAATTGCATTAAAGCATGAATAACCAATGATGGACAAACAAGTAAGAATTTATTTTTTATTTTTGCAAATTGATATTTTATTGTAGAAGCCAAAAATGATATTTTATTATTAAAGCCAAAAATGATTTCTCTAAATGAAATTAATGCAAATGGGAAAGTGAAATCTCCCACTTCTGTCCTCTGCTTTAAAATGAAGGAAAGAAAAGGAGGAAGCAAAGCAAGACCTTAATTTAGGGTTAAAAATTTCAATGAATATTGAATATTTTTACACAGTTATATTACATTGTTAACATGCTTGTGGTCAAGTCAGAGTTCCACCCTCCATTAACCCTGGATCTAGCTTCTTTCAACTTCTAGCTAGAGTAAAATGCCCAGAGAGGGGAGATTTAATCCTTCTCATCCAGTCATGATTCACATTGAAATCACATCGTTTGGCATACATTAGCAATAGAAACTATTATCTGCCATTTCAGTGTATGGAAGGAATTTTATCAGGATTGTGCCTAAAGTGAGAAATTTTTACTCTGATCATATTAACAATTGTCTCCCTTACTTCTAGAGTTGCTGTAATTTCTATACTACAAGTACTAGATTTAAACTAACATATGTAAAGTATTTTGAACTTCCAAAGTTAATTATGATTAGGCTAAATTGCTACCCATTCCATCATGCTGTATTTGTTGAGTCTTTGTATGGTTTAGTTAAATGTCCGTTCATATATTATAAATATATATAGTATGCATGGAATACCACATTTATTTTTGCATTTATTAAATAACACATTTAATTTTTGCAGGGAGATGGAGGGAGAGACATGAATGAAGTAGTTGTGGCAAATGTTAATATTATTCCACAGAATGACAATTACACTAATTAAATGTGTAATTAATTACACATTTTTAATTTTCTTAATTGCAAAAAAATGCTATTGCATATCATATTGATGACTCACTTCCTCCAATAGATCAACAAAGCACAAATGGCCCATGACTTTCTGTATAGTAGGAAAGGTTTTGATCTCAAAACATTACCTCTCAAAAAGGCTTATTACACACTGATCAAATTAGGTAATTAGAAATAATTATCTGGAAAAGAAGACCACACCAGATTAAAAAACAAACAAACCTCATTCTTATCTAAATATACTGACTCTAGAGGAATTAAACATAACTATTAGCCACATGGTGTTGAGATTTTATACATTCCCAGATGTTCATAATAAAGGCATTGGTTATCTTCTTGTTATGAGCAAGTGTTTCCCACTGAGAAGGAAATCTATCAGAATTTATTTCCCAGAGTTCTATTAAAACTCTGCCAGCAGAAGTAAAATTAAACCCACCAAACACAAAAACTCAAACTCAGCATTTATAATCTGCACAGTATGTAGTTTGCACTATTCATTTATATTATTATTACACTTATTTCAGGACTAATTTACACATGTTGATTTTTAACATACAATGCCAATTTAAATATCACTGACAAGATTTTCAGATTGTTCAATAAGTCACAATGGCCTTGGCTATTGCATTCAATCAATCAGAATAGAGTTGGAAGGGACATTGGAGAACTTCTAGTCCAGGTTCCTGCTCAAGCAGGGGACCCTATACCATTTCAGAAGAAGGGACTGTCCAGTCTCTTCTTAAAAACCTCCAGTAATTAAATCCCTACAACTTCTGAAGGCAAGTTGTTCCACTGGTTAATTGTCCTCACTGTTAGGAAGTTTCTCCTTAATTCCAAATTGTTTCTCTCCTTGATTTGTTTCCATCCATTGTTTCTTGTCTTGCCTTCTGGTGCTTTGGAAAATAAATTGATCCCCTCTTCTCAAATACTGGGATACTGCTATCATGCCCCTCACTTCTTTTCTCTAGATTAGCCAAATCCAGATCCTCCAACCGTTCTTAATCTGTTTTAGTCTCCAGGCCTTTTAATCATCTTAGTT
Organism: Bungarus multicinctus; assembly: GCA_023653725.1. Taxonomy (NCBI): domain Eukaryota; kingdom Metazoa; phylum Chordata; class Lepidosauria; order Squamata; family Elapidae; genus Bungarus; species Bungarus multicinctus. The sequence goes on along the minus strand of CM042851.1, from coordinate 11,756,581 downwards.
GCTCCTTTTTGCATTTTTTCCAAAGTCTCAACGTCTTTTTCGTAATGTGGTGACCAAAACTGGATACAATATTCCAGATATGGCCTTAGTAAGGCTTTATAAAAAGGTACTAATATTTCATGTGATTTTGATTCTATGTCTCTGAGTATACAACCAAGGATTGTATTAGCTTTTTTGGCTGTTGCTGCACACTGCTGACTCATGTTTAAATGATCGTCCATTAGAACTCCAAGGTCCCTCTCATAGTTACTGATTTTGAGCCAGGTTTCGACTAATCTGTTCTTGTATATTGTACTTGTCCATTAAGTCAGGAAATCTCAGCTTTTTTAAGCTGTTGCCTTGTTTAGAATTCTGGCGTTACGGGCTTGACCCATCATGTACTAGAATTCAGAGTTGCTTCCTACCACTCTCTCATAGTATTTCAGGATATCTTCTACTACCTTAATTTACAATTCCCCACCCCGAGCAGCTGGGAGAAAACAGTTCCAAAAGAAGCATTGGGCTGCAATCACTTATCATGTTTGTTTTCTCTAGGGAGCTTTTGGGGCACAGGCCGGGATATTGCTGGAAATGAAGATTATGTTTGAGATGATCGTTTTGCATAATGCTAAATTTCAATTTATCTGTTTATAGAAAAAGAATCTAAAACAACACTAAATCAAGTGAGACAAGCCACATATCCATGCATCAAGAAAATTGTCCAACAGTATTATGGTGGGATACTACACTAGATCAAAACTGCAGCTCCCAGCTTAATACTGGGAGCAACTGTTTTTCAGTTGCAAAGATTTACATAGGAGTCATCAAGCACTCAATGATAACAGTGATGAAATACAAGTGAGAATGGAGTGTTACGTTTATCAAAAAATTGGTAGTTAGAATTGTTCCCCTAGTTCATAAGAGTGGCATGACAATTTGACAATTTATTTTCCTAAGCTTCATTGAATTATGGTAGCAAATTGATTTACAGATAGGCATTTGAAGTTAATTTTAATTCTTCAATGAAAGATTGTAAATTTTTAGTTTTAAATGTATATATTGTTAAAGGGTCCCTAATGGAATTATTCACTTATAAGATAAATACTATCAACATTTTTTTTACTAAAGGCCTATTTGTACTGAGCTGAATCATTTAATTTTTCAACTATGTTTCTCTTCAAATATCAAAGGCAACAAACATTATTAAATAAGCACATTTTTTTAAAAAAAGTAAAGTATTGAACTAAATCTAAACTAAATGTATTTGATATCTCATATTGCTTTTTTAAACCTGGAAGTCCTCAACTTAAGGCCACAATTGAGCCCAAAATTTATGTTGTTAAGTAAGTTTTGCCCCACTTTATGGTTTTTTTGCCACATTTGTTAAGTGAATTACTGCAGTTGTTAGTCACACAGTTTTTAAGTGAATCTAGTTTCCCCATTGACCTTGCTTGTCAGACGATTGCAAAAGGTAATCACATGACTCCAGGACACTGCAACCATCATAAATGTGAGTCAGTTGTCAAGCATCCAAACATAAATCACGTGATTATGAGGATGCTATAACATCTTAAGTGTGAAAAATGGTCATAAGTCCCTTTTTTCAATGCCATTGTAAATTCAAACAGTCACTTAACTATTGTAAGTTGAGGACTACCTGTATTCAGACACAACAAACCAACTACATACTGTATGCATCTCGGTTTATATATTAGCATTGGAAAATACAAAGAAAGAAAAATAATCCTGTCTTTGCAGTACATATCTATAATTGTTGGATTTTGATAATTGGACATCATTTTGTGGATATAAGAAATCATAAGAAAATGAGATGGCAAACACCTAGAAAACTCTTATTAGCTCAATAGCTATAATTCTGAAATGTTGATAATTAAATGTTGTGTAAAAAAGAAGTCTAATATACATACTAATGAAATAATGGACCCCGAATATATTTTATAAACAAAATTATAATATGGCTTTTCTATTAAGGAAATAATAGACATATTAATAGACATGTGGGTACTTATGTTTATTATTAAATTATTAAATTACTTAAGACATAAACTGAAATTCTGGATTATAGGACTTTATTAAATATACATACACTATAATTTGAATTAGATTTAATATAAATCCTTTGTGGAAATATCAATATTTTTTGGAGATTTGACTTGTGACACTTAACAGCTGTCTTGCTTGGCAACAGAAATTTTAGGCTCAACTATAGTTGTAAGTAAAGACTCCCTGTATTTCTTTTCCTTGACCTATCTAGTTTTCTGCTGGGACAAGTCTTCCAGTGCGATTCTAAAATTTTAGCAGGATTGTCTAATGATAAGACAGTAGCTATAATACTCATTTTAGCAGGATTGTCTAATGATAAGACATAGTAGCTATAATACTCACACTCTGCTGTCAACTGCTGTCAAGACATTTCAGTCCAAATAGGATTTTCTTTAACCAGGTTATAGTCAAGCCAGCATGAATACAGAACAAAACAGTTTATAATGTAGTTCAATACTTCAGATCCTGTAGTTCCTTAAATTGGCAAGTCACATTTATGCTTAGTTATCTTCCAATAGCAGAACTTTTTAAATTAAGATTTTGCCTATAAATACTTTATAAAATAAACTTTTAACATTATTGCAACACATTATGAGGATCTATTTTTAAAACAACCATTTGAGCATGTAATAAATATATATGTAACAATTATGGAATGACCAAATAATGAATTGAATTACAGTTGAAATATGAGTGTCTAGAGTTGTATATTTAGTATAATAGTATACAAATTCACTCAGAAATATATTCTTTTGTTTTATAAGTAGTTCTGTGTACATTAAATTTTTTAAGATTTCTAAAATTAAAATGCATTCCTTTCCTCTTTTTGCTTGTTTAGCTTTTTATATGATGTGGAGATGAGTCTAAAAATAGAAACTGATTTGGCTCTGGTCTTAGTGCTATCTGTAGTATTTCATTTGATGGTCCATTTGATTTTGGAAGCAAAATTTTGTGTTGCCTAGTTTTCTTGGTGTAATACAAAATAGTTTTTGTGTGTATTTTTAAATTTTCTGAGAATTCATTTCATTTTACTTATGACAAAATATTATGCAAACAAGAACATATATGTAAAATGTTTATCATAAAATGCACATTTTCTTTGAAATTAGATCATAACAAATTATTACATAGTATAAATATTAATTTATCTCAGAACAGCAATGTTTTGGAATAGGCAGAGCAATAATAACAAAAATGACCCAAGATATTTTGATGTTTGAAGGAAAAACTCTAAAGCATTTTCTAACTGATCAACGTGATAAGAACAGTGGTGGCTAACCTTTTTGGGCTCCTGTACCAAAAATTGAGTGCGCGCTTGCACGCTTGTGCTTGCGTGCCAGCACCCAGAAGGCAATGCGTACTCCCCACACCCTCTATGCATGTGCGTGCAATTCCATCCCATCCCCCACCACCCCCTTATCTGCACTGCACCTCACAGCTGATTTTCAACCGGTTTGAGGCCTTTTTCGGCCTCCCAAAGGCTTAGGGAAGGCTTCTTCAGGCTTCTACAAACTTTGTAGGTCAAAATCTAGCCCCGTTTCATCACTTCCTGTTTTTCCAAAAATATCGGAAGTGACAAAATGGGGCTAGATTTTGGCCTACAAAGCTTGTAGAAGCCTGAAGAAGCCTTCCTCAAGCCTTTGGAAGGCCGAAAAAGGCCTCAAACTGGCTGAAAATCAGCTGTGATACATGCACATGTGTAGTGAGGTAAGTTTGCCTGCAGTTCGGGTGCCGGAACAAATGGCTCCGAGTGCCACCTGTGGCACACGTGCCATAGGTTCGCCATCATGGTGATAGAGTGTTTGTGTTGGATCTCACAAAGCAGTTGTGAAGTAACTGATGGGCAGTATATTTCATGTTGCCTTTTCAAAATAAGCATATAAATATAAAGATATATTATACTACTTTGATTGTAGATTGTAAATTATTATTTTATTCTCATGAAGAATAAAAGATAATATTTAAAACAAAAAACAAAAACTGGTGAAGATATAAATCAGTTTTTTCAAACTTGGCAAGTTTAAATGGTAGATTTCAATTCCCAGAATACATAAATGTTGAAGTTGCCAAATTTGAAAAACACTGATCTAAATAGTAACTTAGGCCCATTTTTGTCTACAATGCTTTTTACCACAGAGTAGTTTTGGCAGCTTAAGATTGCTAGTTCATCTTGTTCATACATGCACACTACCCACGGTGTACCACAGGGGCAAATTATCTTTTCACCAGTGGCTATCAGCACTCAAGGGATGTCAGGTCATCTGAGCTTTCACCTCACATCCAGGCAGGTCCGGCGCCAGCTCCTGCTTCCACATGGGATGCTGCTTTTCCCACCAGTGGTACTTATTTATCTACTTGCATTTTTTACTTGCTTTCAAACTGCTCAGTTGGCAAGAACTAAGGGAAAATGATGACACCTCACTCCACCACACATTGCTATGGCCTCAAACCATCAGAATGCTGACCATCTCTAGCCAAAAACTCCAGCTTCTTTGAAGTGCTGTGCCACTTTGCCCCCTACTTAGGCCTATAAAAAGATTCATCATGCCTTCACCTTTCCTAGCCATTTTCAATGTTTTATTTCTAAATGTTTTATTTCTGGTAGAAAGAATTTACCAGATGATCTAGGAGAAAAATGAAGTCTAAAATTATTTTGGAATTCAAGTACTTAATTATTAAAATTCCTCTTTGAAATAATAGAACAATTTAATGTCCCTTGCTAGTACTCAAAATGTTCACCAGAGGCTAAACACCTTATCCTGTTTGTTGAGACAAACTTGAGAACAATTTTTTTTAATGCTATGCAGAATACCATTCTCTCCATCCTCCACAAATCTAGGATTGATTGTGTCAGGGTGGGTGTGGTGTTAATATACTTTTTCAAGACAGGCATTCAGATGAAAAGTGTTACCATTTAGCAGTTAGGATTGTAAAATAAAATTTCAAGAAACAACAAACAATAGTGATCTGGTGATTTTAGTAGGACTGTGATCAGAAATCAGAAAATTAAACAATTTCCATATGGAAAGAAATATCCATTGGCTCTTAATGTCTGCATCATTAAATTGTTGTTAAAGCTACAGAGGCTGAAAAATTGGCAATACTTGATGGGTGTTATGCTTGTTTCAACTGTCATTGGTTCTTGAATACATCATCTTATGACACCAGAGCAGCTGTCTGCTGAACTGATGTTCTATGTCTTCATCTTTATTATTATTGCTTAGTGCATCTGTCCCATAAACCATTCAAAATGTGAAAGCTAATGGAAAAACAAGGTCATATTCAGTCCTTAAGAGCTGGAATCTTTTAATTGCAGTCTTGCCACACATCATGTTTGCATTTTAAAAGATGTACTTATTTTAAAAGAACACACGTATTGCCACAACTGAGAACATACTTCTGCTGTTATCTAGGCCTTGTATCAGTTTCTTATTCCTGTCTAAAAATATGTTTGGGCTGATTTTCAGTCAGAAATTCCATTGAGTAGTCTTCCACTTACTGTTACAATATTTTTCAGTATATAACTGGACATAGCATTAATTTTATTCTGGAAAAAAGATTTTATGGAAAATGTAAATTATTGTTTTTGAATGTGCTCTAAATTAACTAGTGTTCACATACATTTGCACAAGAGAACTTAATCTAGAATGAATGTATCCCCTGGGTATAAGACAGGAAGCTGGAAACAAAATAAACAAGATATCTGAAGTAGACTTGGTAAATTTCTAATGTCAGAGGATAGTGGGAAGCAATTGTTGACCTCAGCCAGTAAACATGCAGACATTAGCATAAGATAAAGTATGGTCAGGGTTAGAAATCTCAACTCTGGTCAATGAGTACGTGTATTCTGGCTGCTAGACAATCATATATAATATAAAAGAGTTCCTTAAATTTAGAATGATTACATTTTTATACTGAAGAATCTACCATTATGTTTATAATTGTGGCCTTTTTCTTTTACTAATGCATGCTTGCTTTCTATTTCTTGTTTTTACCACTCTGGTCTCTGGTGGCTTAATATTATAATAATGGAAAATAATGTGAGGGGACCCTTACAGTAACTGTTTTACATTCGGAGATATGATCCTTCTTCTATACCTCTTGTTACTGGAGAGACAAAAAGATAAATTACCAGGGTACGAAAGGAAAAAAAAAAAGCTGAGCTTTGGACTTATATAAGGCATATTGAAGGTGCATGAGTAGATTGCAATGAAGATAAGTTTCTTTTTAATCTTTGTTTTTTAAAATGTTCTCGGAGGAAATATAAGATCCCTGACCTGAGTATTGTCTGAGGAATGCATGAACAGCTGAATGCTTCCTGACATAAACTGGGAGCTTGATCAATCACTGATACTCAACACTCTAATGGGAATTAGAACTATTGTATCGGAAACAACCATGAACTGTACTATGAGAAGAAATAGAAAGTTCTTATCTAATTAGTTTTTGTTAATAGACCATTAATAGTAGAACAGATATTAAAAATAAATTAGGGTTCAAGCAAATTAATACTCATTTTCTTTATAAGAAAAATATGCTTCAAATAATACAATAATCTCTATACACTACTTGTTGAGTACGGCTTGTCAGCCAGCTAAAATTCAACTGGTGGTGATATTGTCTATTCCACATTTTTCTAGCTTACCAAGAAGTAGATTGTGATCTACTTTGTCAAATGCCTTATGGAATTTTAAAGATTTAAAGATTAAAGATTTGTTGACCCATCGAAGACTCAATTCTAGTGACTACATGGAAATACCATATAATTTTTTTAGCAACTGTATAAGTTATTTTGTATTGCTTTCTTCTGGATATGTGTGTGTATGTGTGTGAATATGAAAACACGAATCTCATAATGGGAGGTAAGACGAAAGTGATACAATCTGAGTAGATTAGCAGAAGTGGTGTGAGAAAATCTGGGAGGTTGTGGTACAGGATTAGGGCAATTCTGCCCTTGAATTTAAATGCAGCACATCTAACCTTTTCAGTATCTGTGTGCCCTTGTGAATGGCCTTATTTTCACATTCCCCACACCCCAAAATACTTATTCCCAAAACATATGATCAGAATCCATGCCCAAATGAAACAGCGCATTCAGTACTTTGCTTTATCTTTGGTGGCAATTACAGCCTTGAGTCTCTTGGGGTATGACACAACAAGCTTTGCACACCTAGATTGGAGGATTTCCTGTCATTCTTCTTTGAAAATCTTCTCAAGCTCGGACAGGTTGGATGGTGACCATCAGTGGACAGCCATTTTAAGGTCCCTCCAGAGATGTTCAATAGGGTTCAAGTCAGGGTTCTGGCACAGAGTTGTCCCTAAGCCATTCCTGTGTTGTCTTGGCTGTGTGCTTAGGATCATTATCATGTTGGAAAGTGAACCCTTGGCTCAGTCTAAGGTCCTGAGCATTGTGGAACAGGTTTTCATTGAGGATATTCCTATACTTTGCTCCATTCAGCTTTCCCTCAACTCTGACCAGTCTCCCAATCCATGCTCCTGAAAAGCACCCTCACACCATGATGCTGCTGCCACCATGCTTCACTGTGGGGATGGTATTGGATAGGTGATCAGTGGTGCCTGGTTTCCTCCAGATATAATATTTAGAATTGTGGCCAAACAATCTTGGTTTCATCAGACCAGAGAATCTTGTTCCTTACATCTGAGTTTGAGAGTCCTTCGGGTACTTTTTTGCAAACTCCAAGTGGACTTTCATGTGTTTTGCATTGAAGAGAGACTTCCATCTATCCCCTTTGCTATAAAGCCCAGATTGGTGGAGGGCTGCAGTGATGGTTGTCCTTCTGGAACTGTTCAATCTCCTTATAGGATCTCTGCAGCTCAGTCAAGTTACCATTGGGTCCTTGGTCACCTCTCTTACAAAGGCCCTTCTCCCCCAATTGCTCAGTTTTACCATATGACCAGTTCTTGGAAGAGTCCTGGTTGTGTCAAATTTCTTCCACTTGAGAATTATGGAGGCCACTGTGCTCTTAGGAACCTTCAGTGCAGCAATTTTATTGAGACCTTCCTTGGATCTGTGTCTTGTAATAATCTGTGCCTTGTAATCTCTGAGCTCTTCAGGCAGTTTCTTTGACCTCGTGGCTTTTGCTCTGCTATATAGTATGCACTGTCAGCTGTGAGGCCTTCTACAGAAAAGTATGTGCCTTATTGTCCATTTGAAAAATAAATTCCAAAATGGCTGTTTTATCCAATGACAACGTGGTTTCAACTCCACCTTCCGACTTCAGCTCATCAGTTATCTTGAAAGGTCGGCTTCTAAAACTGCTTGCAAGCTGTTGCTGTTACTGCAGGATCTTGAGGAATGATTCTGGGACTTTCCTTAATCCCAGAAAGTCAAGCAGACAAAAGGAAGTCAGCTCCTTTTGTTGTTGAGTTGGAAAAACGACAGTCCAGAGAGAGGAGATTCTCCAGAAATCCTCAGGAGTTGATCTATGGTAAATTAAATTGATTGGACATGATTTGGAAAGGCACATACTTTTCTGTAGGCCTCACAGTCAACAATGCATACTGTAACAGCAAAAGTGCAACTGAAACAAGTGTATCAAGTAAATTCACAATTTTTAAGAGATCAAGTTTGGGACTTTTGCTTTATGTATATTAACAAGGCTGATAATTCTTTGAGAAAAAATGATATGAGAGCTATCTCAGGGAAACTTTAATCAGGGGAGATTTGCTTTAGACTAATTTACAATATTTAACAGAACAACTTTGGGATTTTTTTAAAAAATAGATATAAATAAAGCTGAGAATTTCAGGAAAGAGACTTAATAGACTCTCCCGAGAAGAAAAACTGTTCTATGAAGACAAGCTGGAGGGAGTGACTTAAATATGTTTTAATTAATTAGGATGGATTTTATTAAAAAAAAAATGTACTAATAAAAGCTTTAAGTTAGTTTTGTATATTTAAAACAAGTATTTATGTATATGAATGTCTGCCGGTTCTTTATGTAATGCTGAATAATACTCTAAAGTTGGTATAATATTATGGACTAGATTTGAAAATATGAGAACAAATGATATATTATTCCCCACAGCAAGGAGAAGCAGAGATGGTTAAAATGATTCTTTTATCCAAATAAGTGATATTAAATTTTGTCTCTACTTTGAAATTGCTTCTGTATTTTGTTTGCCACAAGAAAAAAAAAATGAAACTTTCTGTTTTTGTAAACTAGACAGGCTTATTGTTATAGAAATGTCTTGCAAATACTGTTGTGTAAAAAGCAAAAAGTTGTGGTTGTAATATTGTTATCTTCTACTATGCTAAAGAGAGTCGGAAGTTGATGCCTTTTTTTCTCTCATTACACTATACTCCCTCTTTTTCCTTTCCTCTCTTACTTTTCCATGTTTTTTTTCTTTGTATTTTATACCTTGATAAACTAATGAAAAAAGTTTTAATTGTTTTTTTTTACCATAGGTCAGTTCCAATGAAGGTGTAGAAACATGTCTGCAACAATCAAGAGAAATGGGAGGCACCAGAGCTAATTTCCAAGTGTTGTTTCAAACAGCCTGAATACTTATGCCAATATATTTTACTTTTTTCTTTTTAACAAATTTACAGACACTTCTAAAATTCTGTTTTCACTTTATCATTTCTAGGGTGTTAAGTGTAGATTAAAGAGAAAAAAATGTATTTCAATAACTATAGAATCAGGCTTCAGCATAAAATTGACAAAAATGAAGGGGGTCTGAATACTTTCTGAATGCACTATATATGATTCTGGCCAAGAGTCATCTTTTGGTTCAGAAATCGGCTAGCCAAGGTGGCTATACATCATTCCATTTATCAAAATAAATATGCTTAGGATCTTACTATACTTTAAAGAGACGAAAATATTATTTTCTGTTCTAGCATAATCTATCATGTTTATCACTTAGAAGCACTTGCAAACTATGACAGATGATTCTAGTGAAAAACACTACAAAACAACTTTAATCAAGTATGGACAATTCAGAACTAGATTGGCTACCCCATAAATTTTAGCAGTAATCTGTCAGTGCAAATGCAGGCAAAACTGGATATTTGGATTCTCCAAATCTGGAGACAATTCAAAATCAAATACCAAGCCAGGATTTGTTTAGCCATGATTTACTGAATAAAGCACCATAGGCTGGGTTCCCAAATATTCTAAATCATTTTAAACAAGAGTGACTAGGTATTTACACTATGCTAAGACAAAATGCACTGCTGCGGCTTTGCAAGTTATAAGAACCTATCCTTTGAATTGTTTTTTATTGCTTGATCCCTCTTCAAGCATCAAGAAGGAATATGTAGAGGCTGATAAAGTCCCAGAAATGCCAATGGGAAGACCGTGGCCAAAGTACACACTCAATTTTGAATCAAACACTGTTCAAACTACATTAAAATTTATAAATTTAAGAAACTTTGCATATAAATAAGTAATGAAGCCCACAATATGAGAAAACTTTTCTGGTCACTTTGAATTATTCACTCACAAAATTCCAATACTGCACCATTTTAGACTTAAAATGTAGAAGATAGAAAGTCTTCCTAATATGCTAGGTATTAGAAGAGACGTGATGTTTCTATATGCATGCAGATATGGCTTTTGCTCAGATTTAGTGCCAAATACATCAAATAAATAAAACTATCTTTATGACATACTGTTGAAAGGTTGGAGGAATTACCAATTTCATCAGTGCTGATCACTTTGAATGCAAAAGGAAGATGATGGTTTTAAGACAATTTTTAAAACAATCGCAATTTGAAATCCTTATGCGAACTTTCCTTGTCTTGTCATCCTTGGGATAACACAAGAACATCTCTGGAAACTCTATATTGGGCAGACAGCATTTAAGTAAGGCAATCCAATTTGAAAAAAGTTGTATCTGCACTTTTGTTTGCAATGATGTGGCAGCAAATATAATAAAGATGCTCATATTGTAATGCATATAACTCTGAAATATATAAACAAAGTTAATGAGATAAATAAAAAGCATTATGCCTTCTTAGAGTGAAATTGCTTCAACTTATTACATCTAATTAAAAACTAATTGAAATTTAAACTGCACCAATACAAAAATTGGTAAGATTGTCAAAGATATAGTAAATAGAATGCTTCCACTTTGAGAAAAATATACTATATTGCATTCAAAGGAACACAAAATATATTTTCACATTTTTCCACAAAAGCTTGCAATTAGCTATTTATTTTGCTTGCTAAATAATGAATGTGCTGATATATATTTGTATTTACTATTGATAATTATGCAAAACAAACTTTGATTTGGTTATAGATGATAAATATACTGAATAATACCTGCAATCACGGGAAAGAACTTTTTTCATATTATTGCCAGAACGCACAACTGCTCAGCATTGAAATTGTGCTACTATAATATATAACATGCAAAATAGAAAAGCATGTGAGTAATCAAGATCATAAATGCTTAAGAATTTGAAATAGTCCTTTCTTATTAGAAAAGATTGATATTATAAACCCCCAAGTAGCCTCAATGGCTATCAGAGTTAATGACTGACCTTCAGAATCTAACAACCAGATGATGCAAAGAATAAAAATTCTTCCATTCCCCATGACTGTTGTTCCTCTGTTCTGACCATTCAGTCAGAACAGAAGCAGCTTCTTGGATGAGAAGCAAAACATCTTCAAGGAAAAAACAAAGAAAATGCAATTGCCTTTTGAAAAGCAAGTTTGGCAGAAGACTGATATTCTAAATCTGCCCATCAATATTTAGATACGCTCCTTTTAAAAATTTACTAAGATTATTTCAAATAATGTAGCCAATAAAGCAATCATCTTGCTTTCACAAGGTCAAAAAATATTCACAGAAAAACAACTATATTACTTCTGAGAAGTCAAGATCTTTTTTTCTTTGGAAAAATAAGAGACAGCTGTTATTCATTTTCAACAGTTTCATTGCTACAGTAATCCATTTGGTTAATCTGACCTACAGTTTTGTAAAATAAATATTTTCCATTGTTATTCTTGAATAGAAATTAGGCTTTTAGGCCATCTAGTGGAAAATAAAAAAAATGCATGTTATATTAACTTCATGATTGTCTTCAGTTTGAGCTCAACCCATGATTATGTGGAAATTATGTGTATTTTCTTGATAATATTTTCTTGGAAATTATGTGTATTTTCTTGATAATATTGAAGTATTTTGCTAACTGCCTTCTGATGGTTTCAGTCAACCCCCCAAACAATGTTTATCTGTGTACTGTTTGATTAGATTTTAATTTTTATAGCCATCAATAGACAAAACTAACTGCAATAACTAAAGAAAGAAAATACTTGATTGTAAAATTGATCCTTCAGAATTTCAGATTTCTTTACAATGTGATAGCAACTCTGAAAACTGATGTAGTGGCGATATGTTTTAAAATGTGTAAAAAGGTATTGTTGAATTTATACCGATTCTCTTTATACAAATGTTCAATGTGACTTATAATGTGTAATAATTTTTTAAAAGTCAATAAGACATGGTAAAATTGACACAATAAAATAAAATTAAAAATTCATATCACAATTATTAAAATAGTTCATCAATCATCTGTTTTAATAACTTCTAATAGCCATACTACTGTTACAGGTTAATCTGGAAGAAATATACAATTATGCTGAGGATGTTTAATTTTCTTTGGCCTTGCTGCTAGCTTGACCAAAACAATCAAAAACCTTCCTCATCCTTTTTTCCCTTCTTTTCCTTTCTTTTTCTTTCTAGCTGCCTACTCACAGAAACTCTAGATGATTTAAAAATAAAAACACAATATTAAAAAAAACAAAACGGTAAGAATAAAAAACTCATTCCATACCCCTGGTAGCAACAGTTTAGTTTTATCTTTGCAATCTTCTCCTTCCCCTCTGGCCAAGGGATGATTGATTTCCAATACAGGTAGTCCTCAACTTACAACCACAATTGAGCCCAAAACCTATGTTGTTAAGTAAGAAATTTGTTGAGTTTTGCCCTATTTTACAATTTTTCTTGTCACATTTGTTAACTGAATCACTGCAGTTGTTAATCAGAGTTTAGTGAACCTGCAGTTTCCACATTGACTTTGCTTTTCAGGTCACAAAAGGGGATCATATAACCCTGGGACACTGCAACCGTCATAAATATGAGTTGGTTGTCAAGCATCTGAATATAAATCATGTGACCATGGGAATGCTGAAATGGTCATAAATATGAAAAATGGTCGTCACTTTTTTCAGGGCCGTAACTTCAGTCACTAAATGAACTGTTGTAAGTTAAGGATGACCTGTTTTAATGCTCTTGTCTAGGCAAGGCTAAACAGGCTTTTAAAAAATGAGAATCCTGTCACTTGTAAATCCCCAAGACTGCCCTTTGCTTCTTCAGTCATTCAGTTGCTTCTAAATTTTCATAACCTAAAAGACATTATTTAATCAGCAAGTCTGTTAGAAACTACCGTACTTCTATAAGTCCTTGTAAACTCCAATGTAAATTCCTGTGCCATCAGTACTTAGCCTTCTCTTCTGTCTTCCTCCTTTTCAATCACCTTCAATTTTTCCAAATATTTTTTGTGTTTAATTTTTCCATTGATTTGTCCCTTTACATTGTGTCCAAAGTATTTAAGCTTTTATTAATGCTTGCACGGAGCAGCTAGATTCTTGTGATCCAAGGTATTCTCAACAATTTTATTCAGCACAATTCAAAAGCATAATTTTCCCATTGTTCAGCTAATTTAATGTTTTCAGAGCAGAAATGATTGACTGAACATTAGCCTTCTTGGAACCGAAGAAGTCAAATGGATTGGAACATCAGATGTTTTAGGGCAGACAAGAAAATTGTGTAAGACACGGAGTCACTCTGATTATTAATTAATGTCAAATTAATTCCTTGATTTTTCCCTAACATGTATCCTTAAGATGTTCTGATTTCTTTAGTCTGATTCCCTGTAAAGTAATTCAATACAATTCCAATGAATCTGATCATAATTCATTTTCCAAGATGAATGGACTCTTAAAAATTACCTGGACTATTAAGTAATTTTTATCTCATTACTGAATCCACGTTATCCATTATCAGAAGCATGGTAGCATAGTGGTTAAAATGCAGTATTGCAGGCTACTTCTGCAGTAGTTCAAGCAGTTTGATTCTCACTGGCTCAAGATTGAATCAGCCTTCCATCCTTCCCAGGTCAGTAAAATATGGACTCATATTATTGGGGGTAATATGCCAACTCTATTAACTGCTTAGAGAGGGCTGCAAAGCATCGTGAAGCAATATGTAAGTCTAAGTGCTATTGCTATCAACATAATAATAGCAAAGACTTGGGATTAGTCACTTTGATTTGCATTTTTAAAAATTTTATCTGCTTTATTGGTTTTGCTACATTTTAAATTACCCATTAACTTATCCAAAGAATTCAGGTAGATTGACTAAAGATATTAGCATAGCAGCATTAACAACTACTGAGGCTGACGATTAAGACACTGTTTTGAATGTGTTCTTTATTATATTCATATATCAGTTTCAGTATGAGGAATAAACAGGGTAAACTAGAAATCCAAGCACATGAGGGCAGATATGATATTGTTGCCATTACCAAAACTTAGTGGGATGAAACTCATGAATGGAACACACACATTAACTTATCCAAAGAATTCAGGTAGATTGACTAAAGATATTAGCATAGCAGCATTAACAACTACTGAGGCTGACGATTAAGACACTGTTTTGAATGTGTTCTTTATTATATTCATATATCAGTTTCAGTATGAGGAATAAACAGGGTAAACTAGAAATCCAAGCACATGAGGGCAGATATGATATTGTTGCCATTACCAAAACTTAGTGGGATGAAACTCATGAATGGAACACACAGCTAGAGAGATATAAATTGTTTAAAAGAAACAGATCTAATAAAAGAGGAGGTGCTATATATAAGAAATAAATACATCTCTACAAAAATAAGCAGAACAATGATGAAAATTATCTTGAATGCATTTGGCATTTAAAATTGCCATTGGTATCTAATATAGGCCACCAAATCAAACCGACGAACTTTTTGCCAATCAGTTAGCTAAGATATGGAAGAGGCATACAACAATAGTAATGGGGTACTTTAACTACCTGACATCAAATGGGAGACAGATTCTGCACCTAGTGGAAGATCAAACAGATTCCTGGAAAACCTAGCATATAGCTTTGTCTCCCAAAAGATAGAGAAGGGATCTAAGAAGGTTAGTCATACTAGAATTAATTCTCACTAAAAGAGATGAAATGATAGAAAGGGTTGAAGTTACAGAACTATGTGGAGGTGGAGAGTGACCATGCAATATTAGAATTCAACATAATGCAAACACAAGCAATAGAACAAAGTCAAAGTAGAGTTTTGGACTTTAAGAGAGCTAATTTTAATAAACTTAGAGAGACCTTGGGAAGCATTCAATGGATGAAAATTCTCAAGAGGAAGAAAGAAGCTTGGGAAACCTTGAAAAGTAAGATTATAAAAGCTCAGCCTAGCACAATACCAATGAAAAAGAAAAGTTAGAGATCTCAAAAGAAACCAGCATGGGTGCACAAAGAACTATCTGATAAACCAAAAGACAAAATGGGCAAGTATAAAAAATGGAAACAGGGGCACATATGTAAGGCAGAATATCAGCAAATAGCCCAAACCTAAAAAGAGAAAGTCAGGAAAGCAAAGGACCATAATAAACAAAGGCTTGCGACAAATGTCAAAAAGAACAAGAAAAGCTTCTTTCAACAAGTAAAAATACAAGAAAAGTCAAGCAAACAACTAGTCTCTTAATGGGAGGAAATGACAAGGTGACAAGGAGCAGAAAGAAAGCAGAACCGCTTAGCTCATTATTTTTTTTGCATCTGTCTTTACACAAAAACAAAAAAAAATGTCCAACCAATAATTTTTTTTTGTAAAATACATATTAGGAATGCAAGTCAAATAAGCAAGAAAATGATAAGAGAACCCCTATAATTGTAGATGAGTTCAAATCGCCAGACCAAATCCTCAACGTTCTGAAGGAACTGACAGATGTGATCTCAGAAACATTTGACCATATCTTTCAAAGATCCTGGAGCACCAAGGAACTATCAGATGAGTAGAAAAGTGATGTGGTTTCAATCTTCAAAAAAGGGGTTAGGATGGATCCAAGAAACTACAGACTTATCAGGCTGACATCAATACCTGGGAAGATTCTGGAAAAAATAATCAAGCAACAAATCTGCAAATATGTAGAAGCAAACAAAGTCATAACCAGAAGCCAACATGGGTTTATCAAAAACAGATCATGCCAGACAATTCTTATTGCATTCTTTGACAATGTGACAAAATTAGTGGCACAGCGAAATACTGTGAATATAATTGTCTTTGACTTCAGTAAGGCATTTTATAAAGATGACCACAATTTATTACTTGATAATATAGAAAAATGTGAGTTAGATAGCATCACTTCCCGATGAATTTGTAACTGGCTGACCAACCACATCCAAAAGTACATAATGAACGCCTTTACATGGAGGGGAGCATGCAGTCCGGTTACTCAAAGCTCCGCCTTAGGCCAAAATCTTTGTAACTTTTAGACAAGGTGAACTCACAGAAGATGAACTCGTCAAATTTGCAGATGACACCAAACTGGAATAACCAATACCCCAGAAGATAGGCTCAAGATGTAGAAAGAATTTGACAGACTTGAACATTGGATCCTATCTAACAAAATGAAATTCAATGACAAAAATAAGGTTCTACATTTAGGCAAGAAAAACTAAATGCACAGGCTTAGCATAAGTGCTATCCAGTCTTAATACAGCTAGAATCCTGGTGGACAATCACTTACATAAGAACCAGCAGTTGCAGCTGCCAAAAAGCCAATGCAATCCTAGGCTGCATTAACAGGATAGAATCAAGATCACATGATATGCTAGCACTTTATAATTCCTTGGTAAGACCATACTTGGAACAGTGTATACAGATTTGGTCACAATATAAAAAAGATGTTGAGACTCTGGAAAAAGTGCAGAGAAGAGCAACAAAGATGATTGGGGGACTGAGGCTAAAACATACAAAGAACACTTGCACGAATTGGGTATGTGAAAAGTCTAGTGAAAAGAAGCACTAGGCATGACATGATAGTAGTACTCCAATATTTGAGGGTGAGTGTCAACTCATTTTCCAAAGCACCAGAAGGCAGAACAAGAAGCAATGAAAGGAAACTAATCAAGGAGAGAAGCAACCTACAACTAAGGAGAAATTTCCTGACAGTGAGAACAATTAATCAGTGGAACTTGACTTGCCTCCAAAAGTTGTGAATGCTCCAGCACCGTAAGTTTTAAAGACGAGATTGGGCGACCAATTGTCTGAAATGAGATGGGGTCTCCTGCCTGAGCACGGGGTTGGGTTGGAAGACCTCCAAGGTCCTTTCCAACTGTTATTCTGTTATTCAGCCGAGGAACTGAAACGGAGACGGTGCTGGCTCTTTTCCTTTATTTCAAGAGCGGTGGGATCTCTACTTGGTACACAGCTTCAGCATTGGATTTAGACTAAGACTGTACTTTCCCGCAAGCTTCCGAGGAAAGAAGCGGCCTTCCCATGGTCGGAGGTAAGCACTCGGGGACGACCGATTCTCCGGACGAAGGAATTCGCCCTACGCTCAACGCCACATGCGAAAAAGATAAAAGACAGCCCGTTTCTCTCGGCTCGCGTGGGCCTGCGCCCCGAGGACGCTTTCCTCACGGAGTATTAGCAGGAGTTGGGCGGCCCGCGCTGCGCCTCCCTCTCCCCATTCCCCTGGGGGGCGTGGCTAGCTTTGCCTTTCGCCATGATGAGCAAATGACCTCGCGGGGAATGAAATTTAAATTCCACAAAGGCGAGAGAGTTCTTTGCTTCGAGCCGGACCCGACCAAGGCGAAGGTGCTTTATGATGCCAAGGTGGGATTTCTCCGCTCAGCGCGCGGCCCTTCTTTTCCCGCGCGCCAACCGCCGCCTCCTAACGGAAGCCGCCTCCTTCTCTCTGGCGCTTCCGGGCGTTGTTTGTGTCGTTGTTGCCACTTGCGAGGCTTCTGACAGGAGCTCGGAAAGAGGAAGCAGCTCTCTTCCATTTCCGTTTCTCCCTCTTTTTTTTTTTAAAGTAGGATTTAAAATGATTAAGATTGCGGGTGCCTCTATTTGAAATGGACGCTGCACGAACATGTACGACGTCGGATAAGGGAAGAGATGGCCCCGAATGAGAAAGCTTCTCCATTCTCTGTCTTTCAACTCCACCAATCCCGATGTGCATTTAAAACTTATGTGATCCTCGGGGATAACACTAGTAAATGGTTGGTTACAATAGGCAAACGCTGTGTGTAGGTTACAATTTGATTATTCTTTTATTTTCTAGTGAGTGTAAGATAAGCAGGTTCTTCGGTTCCTAATCAGACGCAAACACTTGGTAATAAGCTATTTTTTGTTTATAGTACAGCCCAGATACAGTGCCAAGTTTAACGCACACAGTTGAACTGCCTCTGGCATTTCATGCTTGTTTGCTCAATGGAGTATATTAAAACTGTTTTCACACATAGAATGCCAGGTTTTTGTCTCTTCTGGTTAATTGGCAATGGATTTTTTATTTTTGTTCCCTGGCTTAAAATCTATTCAGTACCAATGCTATTTTTGCTGATTGGTTAACTGGTATGCAAGCTTTTTTAAAAAAGGAAATGAAATTTCATTTCAGAGTATTGTGACTATATTCTTAACACTTTGCTTAATCATGGTTCATCCAACAGACCACCTATGAATCGTGTACTATTCCATAAGATTTGGGGGGTGAAATTCAAGGACAAAATCATTGTCTTGTGATAGCAATGTTATGGAATAGATTTCACAGTGGGTGTAAAACATAGGCCTCCCACATTCCATTCTACTCTTAAGTCTTTTGGAAAGCAAAAAACCTTTACAAATATGTGTCCTGGGTTTATATAGCATGCAGCGCTACAATTGTGATTTAATGCATCATGTGGACCAACAGCAGTCTTTGAGAGTCTACAACAAAGCAATATTCATCTTCATGATAAATGCACTAATTAGTCCCCAGCAACCCATTTTCACAAGATATTTTTCATTCTTTTGATTTGATGCTTTATCATGTACATATATATGATACATATACATATATATGTATGTATATATAATATATGCAGCTAAGCGTAATTTAAAAATGAAATAGTTTAACATATTTCCATATTTTAAAATGGAGATGTTCTCTTGATTGGTGACAGTTATTTGATAGATTTGAGCATTGTAATAGAGTTTTGTTTCCTTGTGAAGAAGTGCTCCTGTATTATAAATTAAGGTGTGCAACTGAATTTGGATTTTGCAACTTGGTATATATTTTGGTCACCCCAATATAAGACATTGAGACACTAGAAAAAGTTCAGAGAAGAGCAACAAAGATAATTAGGGAACTGGAAGCTAAAACATATGAAGAATGTTTGCAGGAATTGGGTATGTCTAGTTTAATGAAAAGAAGGACTAGAGGTGACATGATAGCAGTGTTCCAAAATTTGCCATAAAAAAGCACCTGAAGGCAGGACAAGAAGCAATGAATGGAAATTCATCAAGGAGAGAACCAACTTAGAACTAAGGAGAAATTTCCTGATAGTTAGAATCAGTGGAACAGCTTGCTTTCAGAAGTTGTGGGTGCTAGAGGTTTTTTAAGAAAAGATTGGATAACCATTTGTCTGAAATGTCATAGGGTCTCCTGTTTGAACAGGAGGGTTGGACCACAAGACCTCCAAGATCCCTTCCAATCATACATTCTGTATAGAATTTGCTTCAAAGTATGATGCCTGAATTCTAGGAACCACTTCATATGGGCTAAATATAGCCTGCAAGGTTTCAAATAATAAAGGTAGGATAATAAATAAGGGAAGAAACATCCAGAATATTCCAAGAGGAAGCAGTTGATTTTCAGTTAATCATGAAGGCTGAGCTTGATGAGGAGTGATGCTTCACTTACTGCAGCGGTCCCCAGCCTTTGTGACTTGGTGGCCCAGCTGGAGTTGGGAGAGGGGAATCGGGCCGCACGAGCGGTGGGCTGGCACTCATGCACACGACTCAACTTGTGGAAGTTGAGCTGTGTGCATGTGTGCATGCATGCCAACCTGCTGCTTACACAAGTTGAGCTGCACGTGCATTGGTGCCAGCCCACTGTTCGAACAGCCCAGTTCTCAATAGGCCATGGCATAGCAGTGCGCCCTGGCCCAGGGGCTGGGAACCCCTCCCTTATTGGATTCCTATTATCTGACTTGCTTGGGAATAAAATGAAGCAGGGATGATATGGATTTCACAACAGGATTTGGTTTATATATGCTTGGCATATTATATATGCTTGCCTGTTGTTAATATTCTTGGGTCCATTCTATAGAATATGACACACATCACAATAACACTAAAATAACGTAATGATATCATTATGGAAATATTGCTGTGGCAGGCTGTGTAATGTTATCACACCTTTTCCCCTTTCAATCACCTATCCCTTACTGACTTTTAAAGGAAGTAAATACCAAAATTCAATACAGTTATTTATTTTATATTTGTTGCAAATTGAGGTAGTTTATTTTGGTCAGTTTAAGTTTTTTGTAATGGAGAGATGTTATTGCATTCAAATACTGCATTTAATCTCTGAAATATAATCTTTTAAAATGAAGTGCTGGAATATGTTCTTAATTACTGTACTTTGCTTAGACTCCTATGTTATAAGACATTGAATTGTAAAAAAGGATTTTAATAATTTGAGTGCATGCATATAAAAGTGTTTGTGTAAGCATACATGTGTTTGATTTTAGATTGTTGATATTGTTATTGGAAAAGATGAGAAAGGAAGAAAGGTCCCAGAATATCTGATTCATTTTAATGGTTGGAATAGAAGGTGAGCATATATTTAAATAAAAATATCACATATTCCCAACTAGGAGAGAATTACTAATTCAGATATAATCCATACTACTCTAGATGAAGCTTGGACTTTAATATGTTCTGATTGACTTTAAAAATGATTTGGAACTTCTGCTGGTACAAAGTGCTGCTAAATCGTAAATCCTTGGTAGTTAATCTGCGTAGCACACTGGTTGCCAGCATGTTTCTGTCTTTAATTTTAAATCATTTTGAAATCTTGATTCAGCAGATTTTATATGCAAATCAAATTTTCATCTCAAAATCCCTAAAATGATGGTCTTACATAATTGAAATGAGGAAATTCTATTAATTTTATCTTAACTTTACAAAATCTCCAGATGGTTTATGCTATTTGTATAGTAACATCAATGTTTAAATGATAACAGTCGAGGACTACATGTATTAATGGAATCCATAATGTATTCTTACCTGCTCAATACAGAGTGCCACTTAAGATTAGTTGGGAGCTTAGGAGATATATGCACGGTAATGTTCAAATTCATTTGCTGTTTATCTGATACATTCAATCAGCTTGGTAGACATCTTTTATAATATATTTATTATTGATTTTTTTTTTAAAAAAACTACTTAGTTGGGACAGATGGGCAGCTGAAGATCATGTACTTCGTGACACTGATGAAAATCGCAGATTACAGCGCAAATTGGCAAGAAAAGCTGTGGCTCGCATGTAAGAATCAAATATGGTTAACACTTTTTTTGAAATAGATTAAGTCTTTTTCAGATGACTTAATATCAGTATCAGCTGCAGTGTCTTTAATTCTGGATATCTGCTGTAGCTATTCTATATGTGCAGATGATTTTTCCAGTTCGTTTAAACATATAATATTTTGTACTGTAAAATATTTGGTGGCCTTATAAGGTCACATATTGCTGATATAATAGCAGGAAAATCATTTCTGATTTAAGAGTTTTATAAAACAGGGAAAATACTTATTAGTAGCAGGTAGAAAAACAAGACAGATTTTCCTTTTTTGCTGTTCTTATGGAAGAAGGAATTACTTGCTGATTTATCCTGCTGATTTGTTTTTATTAATTCTTAAAATAATGGTTTTATTTTGGCTTAGATAACATGATACAGATTATTGGACAAATGTAAACTAGGCTCTGATCAATAGTAAACTATGGAGAGGAAAAAGAAGATAGATATGTTACTGTAATTTGTGTGAATTAACCCCTATATATTTGAAAACTATGTTTTTATGTTCAGAGAAAGAAACCCAAATATGTCCCCTTTTCTCAATGCTAATTTTTACTTTTATGACTTTAAAGCAGGTTAAAAATCATGTTAGTTAAATTGTAGCTTATCTTCAATCTTCTTTAGGAGAAGAAAAGGAAAAAAAGGGCGTTGCAGGTTGCCAGGTGTTGATTCTGTACTGAAGCTCCTTCCTACTGAAGAAAATGAAAAGACTAGTGAAAAATGTAAGTTGGCTTATAGGGGATGCTTGTGCCATCTAATTAAAAATTGCATATAATAATTAAAAATTACTATAGTTAATAAGCAGGAAAATAGTTAAGTTCTGTTCCACAGGTACTTGCAACTTAAAAGAAATGTTGATTAAGGTAGTTGTAGTATAAATTGTAACATATATTATACAATATAAATTGTAAATATAAATAGATATATTGAATTGTAGACCTGTGGATTGTTTTCTTTCTTTTTAATTATCTACTTGGATAATTAAATTTAACCAATACATTAAAAATACTAATAAATATAATAAATATACACTCTGGGATTCTTTTTAGGTACAATATAGCCTAAGTAGCTAACAATCATCAAACCACTTTATGTAAAAACTAAAAAACAGTAATCCCATCTTTCCTTTCATTCCCTGGAAAACTAGGAAGGATCCCTTCTGAAATGCTTCCCATTCCCCTTCTCCTTATGTGGACTGATGGCATAGTATTTAGAATGCAGTATTACAGGAAAATCTGCCCACAGCCAAGATCCTCAGCTCAAGGTAGACTCAGCCTTTCATCCTTCTGAGGTCGATAAAATGAGGAACGAGATTGTTGGGGGCAATATTCTGACATTTGTTAACTGCTCAGAGAGTGCTATAAAGCACTATGGAGCAGAATCTAAATCTAAGTTCTATTGCTATTGCTATTTTACATGCCAATTATTCAGTTTATGTCTCTTGCTGCTGTCTCCCAAGATCATTTCTACATATCATTATAAATTGACATCATTTGATAGAGGGACCTGACTTGCGGATGGGCAAGTATCCTGAGGGAGGAAGTGAGTCCACAGATAACATGACATCCCACTTTCCTGGTCACAGCCTAGATCAGGGTGTCAAACTGGCAACCCGCGGGCTGGATGCGTCACACATAGGCCATGCCCTCCCCACTCCACAAAGGGAAAAATGAAACATCTTCTGATGGCAATGTGATGCCACGAGTTTGATACCCGTGGCCTAGATAATTACTCTTCTTGTTCTTCAAAGCCTTTGCCTATGCCCTCTGCACTAAGCAGAGTTAGCAAAAAAAAAAATTGGCCAGGTCTTCCATCTGTTGCTTTGATTGGAGTTGTAATCCAGAAGAATCCCAAGTTTAGTTTAGTTTATTGTCATTGCACCTAGTACAACAAAATTAAATACCATCTTCAGTGTACAATTTATGACTATGAAAATAAACACAAACACACATCCCTCACACTCCACACATTGACATGAAAACCCCTGATATCACATTAATATTGCACTATACAGTAGAATTCAATAGAGTTACTGCCCTGGGATAGAAGCTGTTTTTCAGCCTACCTGTTCTTGTTTTTATTATCCTGTATTGTCTGCCAGATGGTTCAAAAAAAGGGTGCCCAGGATGAGATGGATCTTTGAGAATGTTTTGAACTTTCTTAAGGCAGCAGGAGCTATAAAGCTCTTCCAAAGAGGGGAGAGTGCTGTCCTATCTGCTACTGTGCAATTGGCAAACCATACAGAGGTGCAGTAAGTTAAGATACTCTCTATGGTGCAGCAGTAGAAGTTCACCAGCAGTTTTTCATTCAGTTGTTTTCTGAGAAGTCTCAGGTAGTATAATCTCTGCTGGGCCCTTTTGACCAGTGCTCCAATGTCAGCATCCCAGGTTAGGTCCTCTTTTATGGTAACACCCATAAACTTAAAACTGGCCATTTGCTCCACTCAGTCTCCATTGATAAGCAAGGGCTGGATTTCTGATCTGTTCCTTCTATAATCCACTATAAGCTCCTTGGTCTTATTGGTGTTGAGGACCAAGTTATTGTCTCCACACCATGAAAGCAACCAATCCACCATGAAAGCAACCAATCATCTCGGTAGGCAGACTCATTCCCCAACAGGGATGAGTCCCACTACTGTGGTATCATCTACAAATTTAGTAATAGTATTACTAGCGTGAGTAGGAATGCAGTCATGCACATAAAGAGTATAGAGTAAGAGACTCAACATGCAAGCCTGTGGTGTACCAATATTAAGAATAAGGGCTGAAGAGGTATGATCACCTAATCTGGCCCTCTGAGCGGCCAGACAGGAAATTCATAATCCAAAGGCAGATTGAATAAGAAAGTCCAAGGTCCAGAAGTTTAGACACTAATCTATGTGGAAGAATTGTGTTAAATGCAGAACTAAAATCTACAAAAAGCATCCTCATATAGCCTTCCCGCTGTTCTAAATGAGTCAGAGCAGTGTGAAGAGTGATGGCTATAGCGTCCTAAAGTTACCTGCTTTTTAAAGTGGGGGTCATTATTCCCATCAGGACCTCAAATCAAAGCCAAAATAAAGCTAGATTT
Organism: Bungarus multicinctus; assembly: GCA_023653725.1. NCBI lineage: Eukaryota > Metazoa > Chordata > Lepidosauria > Squamata > Elapidae > Bungarus > Bungarus multicinctus. The sequence goes on along the minus strand of CM042851.1, from coordinate 11,731,838 downwards.
CTTAACAATAGACGTAATTCTGTGTTGTAGAATTTGCTTTGGACTTTCCAGACACTAGGTCAGGATTTTCATAATATTCTAGCTTGGCCTGGGATGGCAATATATTCACATATTGTGATACCTAGTCTCAGACTAACAGATTTCTTCTATAGTGGCTTCCTGTAGATGGCAAGTATGAAAGGAAATAAAAATTGTGTTATTTCATATTGGAACAACTACCTTCTCCATGTGCAGTAACTGAAGCTACCTTCTAAAGAAGGAGTGGAACCAATAGAAAGCAGTGTTTGCAGTGTTTAAATGGTGCAGGCTAGCCTGATAGATAGTATCAAATGCCAATGAAACCAGGAGGAGTACAGTTCTCTCCCTCCATATACAGACTATTTACTCATAAGGGTGCATAGTGTTGTTTCTCTTCCATGTCAAGTCTGCAACATATTGAAAAGATTGGAGATTGACCAGGATATTGCATGGTTGGATCAAGAGATGATCTGTTTAGAAGTGATTGTTGAATCACTTTTTTCAAGACTGATGGCATTATCCATTTCTTAAACATTTACCATCTCCCAAGTTAACCACATAGTGTCCATCCACACAATTAATTGATCCAGCTTGCAGGAAACAGAATTCAGGCTCTAGAAGAGCCCGTCTGCTTCCTCTGTCTCTTCCATAAGCTCAAAAAAATCTCAAATAATCTTACAAGATGTAAGTAATTTGCCCTACCTATCTAATACTTCAGTCGTTTAAAATGCTTCAAGGTTATAGTAAAGTGGTGCCCAATATAATACTTCCATGAAACCAATTCAGATTCCATAACATTCTACATCTTGGAAGAGGTAGACTTCCAATTCCTATTATTTATGTCTGAAATTAAATAGCCTGAACATTTTTGTGCTTTGTTTAAATTCTATAATTCAGCTAAAACCTCTAGTTAATATGCTGTCTTGGTTTTGAAATGTAACATTGTTAAATGTAATATTATGACAAACGTATTAAATGTGAATTCATTTCTTTTTAAAACAGCTATAAGTAGTTCTTCTGATGATGATAGTGATGAAGGAACAGAAGAAGAGCTAAAGAGTGAAGAAAGTGACATTGATGAAAAGATAGAAATGGTAAGTTTATATAAATTTTGTCAAAAAAATTTAAGTATAAAGAATGAGAATATTAATTTTAGAGTAAATAATTAAGCTATGCAGATGCCGGTGGGGGAAAAGGAAGTTAAAAAGTACCTTTGTTTTATAAAATGTCTCAATAAATCATAAGATTTTATAAAATATTTTCACATTTAGAGGTATATTGTTAAAAATACAGGTTAATGTAGAGACATTGTAACATTTGGGTTAAATTGTGATATTGTTGTTAAATTAGTCAGAACTATAGATTATCCTTGACTTACAACCAATTGATTAGTGATTGTTCATACTTACGATAGATTCAAAGTTATGAACAGTCCTCAATGTTACTGGCTTGCAGTGTTCTGTGGTCACGTGACAACCAACTGCAGAATCTTACAGTCATGGCAAAAATGCCTATTGCAAAAGCTGGATTTAAACTTACGACCAATCATATGATTTGCTTAACTATATGGTTTGCTTAACTACAGTGATTAAGTTACTGACTTCACAAAAACAGTCATTAAACCAAGTCCAGTCACTTTACTCAACTTATGACCACAATGACTTACAACCAAAATTCCAGATAATTGTGGTCGTAAATCAAGAATTATCTATACTACAATTATCTTTGAATTTTCTTAGTAGTTTTAGTTTGAAATTATAAATATATGAACATTTTTGTCCGTAATGCAATGTTTATTATCTAATATCAGTTCAAATTTGCACTGTAAATATGTGTACTTATTACAACTTTTGATTTGGGGGCTGGATCCAGACCTTTGGAAAATTCCTCATTCTAATCAATGACCCTAGAACTAGACGATAATTCTTAAAAGAAATGATCAGGTTACTGGTATCCATTGCATAATTCATGTCTGGAATTGGAGTATATTATCTGCTCTTTAAAAAGACAAGGAGATGCAGGGTGATAGGGAAGTTACATGATGATCAGTTAACTTTTCTGAACAAATTGTTAGAATGTTATTTTTTTAAAAAATCTAAAAATATTAAACACATAGAAGAACAAGAATTGCTGGAAAGAAAATCGACATCGATCTTGTGATATGAATCCTGCTTCACCAACCTTCTGGAGGGATTTTTTTAAAAAAAATATTAGTAGGAATCTAGAGGAGGGTGACCATTGCATACCTTTCAACAACACTTTGATAGTTTCTTGTCAAAAGCATTTGAGAAAGTTTAGCAGTCATGGGGCATATAGCAATTAGAGGACTTGTCCTTTAATGGATTGCTATTATCTGTAACTAACCAGGAAAATGAGACTGGGAGTTCTAGTAAGGAGATCAGTAAGCATGTTACATATTAGCTGTAAAAAAGGCAAATTCGATGCTAAGGATAATTAGGAAAGAGACTGAAAAGAAAGTAGATTTTTGTAAAAGCACTGAGATATATGCATTAACCAAAATATCAAGATATAGATCAAAATTGGACTTTTATCTTGAATAAAACTATTTTGGATGCTCCTCTTTGCTTTGATCCGCAACAGGTCCTTACTTGTGATTTCAGGATTTATCAGGCTTTGATGTATGCCTCATTAGATAGTTTCAATATTCCTAATAGTCTATTACATTTAATACAGTATAAGTTTTTTTTAATGTTAATTATATTGATACAGAAAGAAGAGCAAGAGACTCATGCTAAAAGAGATATGGAAGAAAGAGCAATAAACATTGAAATTCCTGAAATCTTGAAAAAGAAACTTGAAGAGGATTGTTACTATATTAACAGGCGAAAGCGGGTATGAAAACATTTTATGCAAATTAAAATAATTGGATATAGTAATACTAAACACTTGTATGCAAAAATTAACATTATTTGACAATTTAATCACATGCACAGTTTGTCAGATATAAGACTGATTAAGTTCAGTAGGATTTGATACCAGGTGACTGTATATAAATGTACAACCTGTGCAAACAAATATGGAAATTAGTGAAAAAGTGTTCTACAGTATGATTTAATAGCAATTTGTTTTACTGACTTAGAAGGAAGTAGATTAACTATAAGTTCAAATCTTCAGGATTCTCCATTTTGATTGTTTTTTCTATTCCACAGCTAGCCTGAGAGCATTCTAGCTTTTGGGTGGCATAGGGGTAGCATTGGCATATTAAAATACTTAGATGTTGTCAAGGAATAATAGATTTATGTTCTTAAATAAATTAAAGTAATTTCTTATTTATCTGAATTAGTTCATTTCATTATCAATCGTATGGTGATATTGACAAGAAGGAAACTTCATACTCTTGCCTTAAATAAGACTACTCAACTGAAAAAAATAAGGACCTAATACTTATGTGAGAAAAGTGTAAACTCCTTAGTGTTTACACGTAGTTTTGTTTAGTGAAAATAGAAAGGCAGCTTGTTTCTTAATTCTAAATATATGAACTTATTCTTTTATTTTTATTGCAACTTTTCTGACTTTCTGATCTCTGAGTTTTAATGATAGAAAACCTAAGACTGGCCCTTCTGGCCTGGCTAAGGTCCATCTTAGTTTAGCATTTTGTATATGGTTTCTACAGAGAACCAGTAACGGACTTAAAATTGCCTGTAGACAGCTCACAAACAGGAAATGAAGACATATCCGTCTCCCGTGGTTTTCCTGCAACTGATATTTGAAGCATTTCTTACCCTGGAAATAGGACTGAGAGTAATAACCATTGATATATTTGTTATCTATGAGTTTGTTAAATTTCCTTTTAAAGCCTTAACAATGATTAAGGAACAGGAAATTGTGGGAATGCTAGAGTCAAGTCAGTTCCAGATTTATTTCAAAAAAGGCAATTCAGGGGCAACTGTTGAGAGAGGTAGGAAAAACTGCTCTGGCGAGAATCAACCATACTTTCTTTTCTTCCATTCAATTGTGTCTAATTCTCACAGACTGCATGGACAAGTATATGAAGCCTCAAAATTTCTACATTGTTTATAGAATTCTGTATTTATTCCACCGTGGCTTTAAGTGTAGCCTATTGACATCTGTGTTGTTCTTGATTCTTTGGTCTTGCCAGCTACATGAGGCTTGACAAGGTGTGAGAAAAATAAAACTAATGGGATGAAAACTGTGGTACTCCTATCATACTTGTTTGTTTTCGTTTCTCCAGATTATAGGCTAGTGAGCAAGAGAGCGGAGAATAGATTTGACTATTGTTTGAGGGGGTGTCCAACTATTTTTTAAAAAAAGACCCATTTTATCTGTATAAGCACTATGTTTATTTGAAAATATGAACAGAGAATGTAAATTAATTAATTTGTTTTTTTTAATGTAGCTTGTGAAACTGCCATGTCAGACAAATATAATAACCATCTTGGAATCATACGTAAAGCATTTTGCCATTAATGCAGCTTTTTCAGCCAATGAAAGATCCCGTCACCATCAAATGACATCACATACCAACTTAAATCTCCATTATATCCCACCAGAAAAAAAGTAAGCAAACACTATTTAAGTTAATGTTTAAAATGAAACTTCAAGCTCAAAATAATTAGGTATTAGCAAGCTTAATAAATTTAGTTTTGCTTTCATTTCACTTTGTATAAAGGAATAATTATGCTGTTCTTTTAAATAAGTCATATAGCCATTTAATAAGGCAACTATATTCATATTTTAACTTTTCTCCAGCTATACCATTTGCCTAATTTTAACTTTTTGTAATACTGTAGTACAACTTTCTTTTCATCAACTTTTTACTGACACAACATGCATTTCTTATGATCTACTCTTTAACATATCACTATCATATTTATACAATCTCTAAAACATTCTTCATTAGAGGTAATCTTCTACTTATAACTAATAGATTCTGCCGATTATGGTTGTAAGTCAAGTCAGTTGTAAAGTGAGTCATCCACATGACTGACCCAATTTTACAACCTTTTTTGTAGTGGTCATTAAGCGAATCCATGATCATTAAGCAAATATGCAGTCACTAAGTGAACTATTATTCCCTATGGGGTGTTTTTTGCCAAAACCAGGATGTAAAGGCCAATTTTTGACAAATATGTCATAAATTGCATTCATATGAATACAAAATGCTGCAAACAACTATAAATGCAATTCGGTTGCTGAGCACTGAAAATATGGTTGGGGGAGTGGTCATCCATCGCAACTTCAGAACTAGGTCATAAGTACCTTAGAGTCGCCTTAGGCAAAAAGGGCAGCATGCAACTTTGATAAATAATACTGATTGTTATGACTTTGTTCTTCAAAATAAAATATTAACATAAACTTTGTTATATAAAGTACCTATTTCTTTTGTAATCTTATTTTTCTAGTGTTGAATTATGTAAAGAAATGGTGGATGGCCTAAGAATAACCTTTGATTTCACTCTTCCTCTTATTCTACTGTATCCTTATGAACAAGCACAGTTTAAGAAGGTGACGTCCTCCAAATTTTTTTTACCAATAAAAGAGAGTATAGCAAATTCTAACAGGTGGGTTTGGTTTTTTGCATTCCTTTCAAGAAATAGTATGGTTTTAATGGCATTTTTTAAAACCTGTAATCATAAAACTATATTTTTTATTGCCAGCCAGTAAGCTAAAAGAAGACATTTTAATAATGATGAAAGTTACATTGTTACTATTTAAAATGTTCCTTATTGGCCTTGTATACTGGCCCACAATAATCACTCAACATCCTAGTTCACCATATTTTTATTTGATCAGAAATCAAGAAGAGCTTTCTCCAAGCCCACCTCTTCTGAATCCATCAACCCCACAATCCACAGATAGTCAGCCTGCAACAGGAGAACCTGCAACACCTAAACGCAGAAAAACAGAACCTGAAATCCTGCAATCTCTAAGGCGTTCTACGCGTCACACATCCAACTGTGATAGGCTGTCAGAAAGCAGCGCTTCTCCACAGCCAAAAAGGCGGAATATTGAGACTCCTGCTTCAATGCCAAAATTATTTTTACATCTTGAAAAAAGTGAGTTCTGTGTTAAGATGAATAACTGATTATGTAAAAAGGAAAAACAATGTAAAAGTGTTTTCAGTTTATTGCTTGTCTTTTAACAAGCTCAGTGAAGCTTTGGGCATGATAAATTTGAGTGCTAATAATGAACATTTTTCAAAGGCATTGCATATGTACTTTAAGCTTTTATAATAAACATAAAATGTTTACATTATCAATATCACTATTTTAATAGACTGGGTCATACTTACTGTAGTATGCTACATCCATTCCCAGGGGTGAGCTTCAAAAATTTCAGCAACGGGTTCTTTGCCCGGTTGCTGAGTAGGTGTGGACATGATGGGCGTGGCCTAGTCAGCCTCCTGCACCACGGCAAGGGGTGGCTTTTTTGCCTTCCCCAGGCTCCGGAAGCTTTTCTCAAGCCTCTGGGAGGGCAAACATGGCCTCCCCTGGGCTTTTCACCCTCTCCCAGCCTCTACATGGGCCCTGCACTTACCTTGCATCCAAAACGGGCCGCGTGGAGACTCCTAGAAGGGGAGGGGTGGGGAGGGGTGGGTGGGGCCAGCCAGAGATGGGATTTGGAGGTTCTCTGAACTGGCCATAACATTAGCTACAAGTTCACCTGAACCCAGGCAAACCTGTAGCAGCCCACCCCTGTCCAGTCCGTATTGGATTTGTCATGGGGATGTCTTCTGATCTGATTTTTGTTGTGATAAGAGCAGTTGCAGTTGATAAAAGCATGCTTGTGGTATAATAACATGCATTTCATCTAAATATGATGATACTTCTAGCAACAAATAATAATATTTGAGGAGGATGACTCAGAAATATAAGCAGAGCAATATTTTGTATTTTGAATTACTAGATACTAGAAACTTTTTTTATATTTTAGCAATGGGCAGATGACTTTGAACATCAGTTCTGGTCTGTTTGTTTTGTAGAAGCAGTTGAAACAACTTGTTTATTCTAATAACTGCAGAATCCATTATCGCTTTGTTTTTAGCAAAATAATTTGTCTGATTTAGCTATTAGCAATGTTTTGTTTAAACATGAAGCCAGTTAGGTGACTTGAGCTAGTCACTTCTCTTAGCTCTGGAAATGAAATGGCAAACCACTTCTGAAAATCTTGCCAAGAAAATGGCAAGGCAGTTGTCAGGAATCCAAAACTGATTCAAAAGCACACACACATTCAGAGCAAAGAATTATTAGCTCCTTGATATTAGTGTGAGGAATTGTGACACTGGGTGATTAAAAATATTATTAGAAATTATATTTTTATATATTTTGAATATTAGTCAAAGATAATGTGGTTATCACACACATTTATATTATTGAAATTTTATAAAAATAAGATTGCCTATGTCAATGGAGAGAACCTGTTTGGGGCAGTGGTTAAAGCATCAGGAGAAACGAGAAGACCATGAGTTATAGTTCTACCTTGGGCACAAAGCCAGCTAAGTGATCTTGAGCCAGATATACTTTCTCAGCTAGGAAGAAGGCAATGGCAAACCAATTCTGAAAATCTTGCCAAGAAACTGTGAGGAGGAATCTAAGCAGTTTCTAGGAGTCATAAACTGTTTTAAAGTATCCACTCACAAAAAGGTCAAAGGAACTTCTTTTTTTTTCATTCTTTTTGACTTTATTACTATGCTCAGATTCACTGTTGAAGAAGGTCAATGCAGACCTGTTCAAATCACAGGCTAACAGCAGCTTTAAAAGAATAATAATAATAACAACAACAACAACAACAATAATTCAACAGCCACAGCCCCCTAGAAAATCAACTGGAAAACCGCAGTGGAAAATCAGGTTGGAGTTGAAAATGAAGAGCCTGCGAGCAGATGCAAGCAACTTGAAGCATTTGCAGGAGAAAAAGCTGAAGAACTACAAGATCAAGAAACATCTGATAAAAAAATATGGGCTCAGCACAAGAAAAATTGATGAAGCATTGGAAATTGTGAAGCAGCAGATAACAGCAACAGCAAGAAAAATTGAAAGATACGAAGCCAGGGTCATCCAGTACAAACAAAATCAATTGTTCCAATTAGACCAAAGACGGTTTTATCAGTCTGAATCAGACAGGGGATACGAAAATTGAAAAACCTGAAAAAACAGCAACTACTCAGTTTTGGAAAGACCTATGGGAGACTGAGAAATGTTACAATAAAAATGCTGGGTGGATCAGAGACTTTGAGACGAAATTCTGCAAGAACAAAATGGACCAACTGGAAATAACTATTGAAATAATAAGCAACAAGGTGAAAAAGGTCAAGAACTGGACATCGCCTGGCAATGATCAAGTGCATGGCTTTTGGCTCAAATACCTGACCAGCCTGCATGGAAAAATGGCCAAACAATTCAATGAGATGCTGCAGACAGGAAACATCAGTGAATGGTTAACAGATGGGAAAACCTACTTGATACAGAAGGATCCAGCAAAAGGGACAATACCTGTAAATTACAGGCCAATAACGTGTCTGCCAACCATATTCAAACTGCTGACCGGCATTACAGCTGACAGGATCCAGGACTACCTAGAAGCAAATAACATCTTGCCAGTAGAGCAGAAAGGAAACAAATGAGAAAGCAGAGGCACAAAAGATCAGCTCCTGATCGACAAAATGATTTTAGAGAACTGCAAAAAACGAAAAACAAATCTGCATACAACTTGGATTGACTAAAAAAAGTATTTGATTCACTACCGCACAGCTGGATCATCAAGTGCCTGGATGTCATCGGAATATGCAAGTGCATTGGTACTTTCACTGCAAATTATAGAGAGCTTTCCAAGATGGTGACCGGAGCGGCTGGATCCGTGCAGAGCCCTGCCGCGGATCTGAGGCCTCCTGCTGAGCCCCGTCCCCCTCAATCCTCGCCAATGGCGAGGATGATTGAATGAACTGAGGAAGAGTCTAGCGATGGCGGGGAAATGATCAAGGCGTTGGGGCCATTTGGATGATCGTCCGAGCCGCCCGAGCTGTTCTCCGGGTTACCGCGAGCGACAGCGATTCTACCCTGACTGGGACGGCCTTGCTTCACCCACTGCGGCTGTCACGGATCTGGGGCCTCCAGCTGAGCCCCGTCCCCACCCCCCACGGCCATCGCCAGCGGCGGGGGTGGCTAGGGGACTATGGAAGAGTCCGATGCTACCGGGAGAACGATGGAGACGCCGTTTCAACGGCCGCCTGGGCTGCCCAGACCATCCCTCGAACTGCCATGAGCAGCAACGGCCCTGCTTTGACTGTGACAGCCTTACATCATCTGTCACAGCTATCGTAAGTCTGGGGCCTCCCGCTAAATCCCATCCCCCACGGTCATCGCCGGCAGCAAAAATGACTGAGAGACCGGGGGAGAATCCGACATTATTGGGATGGCGATGGAGATATTTGAGAGGCCGTTTAAATGGCTGCCCAGGCTATCCGTCAAACTACCGCAAGTGGCAACAACCCTGCCTCGACTATGACAGCCTCACCTCGTCTGCTATGGTTGCCATGGGTGGTGCCACAGCTACCACAAATGAGGATAGCCCTATTCCAACTGCCCCAGATGACTCTGCAAGAACAGCTATAATTACCACGGATGATGTTGTTAGACCTCCCGCAGGTACCGCCACGGATGAGATTGGCCTTGCCACAGCCACCATGGATGTCACTACAACCATCTCAACCTTATCTCCTTTGCCCTTGGCTCTATCTCCGGCCCCAGATTTGACTTTGACTGTGCTCGGGGGCATGGTTTCATCGACCACTAGATCGGAATCGACCCCATTGGTGACGGTAGAAGCGAAGACCTGGCGACCTCAAGGTCGGCAATATTGACGACAGCGCCAGGATGTGACGACTTCACCTAGCTCAGCGACAACAGCAACCTCAATGAAAGCAATCCCGTCCTGACCTCAACGTCGACAATGACAGGGTGGCCTTGTTGCCGACGGTGGCAACAATGGCAAAATAGGATGGAGATGACAGCTAGTCGTCCCTGGGTCTATCCTTGGTTCCAGCCTCGATGTCGACAGTCTTGGCCATGGGATTGGCGAGGGTCATGGCCGATGGGACGCAACAATCATATAGACCGATACCAACCTGCCACGCCTTTACATCGCCAATGCCAAACATTAGAACCGCGGTCAACCAGATCATTGAAGTACTCATCTACGGACCTACAGGCCTTGAGGAATGTCCCCCCTTCCCTAACTTGGCCCTCCGGACTTCCAAAAGCTTACCTTAAGGACGGATCCTGGGATCCCGAGAGGTGACATAGCCAAAGGAAATGCTCTGGGCGTGGTGCCCATTTGTACCAATTTATCCAAATTTTTATCGGGGTTAGGGAAGGCAACTAGGTGGGGATTGGGGAAAAACTCACCTAAAATAGTGGCCAGACCGGGGAACACACACGACCGGGAGGTCTTGGAATCAGGGATGGTCAGATTGAAGATGGGGGTTTCTTTCCGGAGAGAGAAAGGGATGGCTATTGACACAATTGATGGGAGAGGCAGATATGGCATTAACAGGGGGCCATATCATGCTGTGGGAGCTCGCCCCCGCTATTTACGGGCGGTGGCGTGCTCCAACCCCCAGGTTACGTCCCACTCCCTGGGCTGTTCGAATGATCCGGCCCCGGGCTTTCGGCTGATATTATGTAACACCAGGTCCGTAAATAATAAAGCCCCCCTCATCTATGAATTAATTGAGGGGGGATCGGACCTGGCAGGCATCACCGAGACCTGGCTGGGACAAGAGGGGGGTGTTTCCCTGGTGGAGGAACCCGGCCCGGCCGGGTTTCGGGTTTTCATCAGCCAAGGGTCCAGGGGAGGGGTGGGGGGGTTGCAATGATTATTCGGAATGATCTAGATCCTAGGGAATCCACTGTTCCTCAGACGACCAGATGTGAATCCCTTTTTGTGAAATGTGGTTCCGGGGTTCAGATGGGCATATTGATCACATACCTGGCTCCCTGCTATGTGACTTCGGCCCTGCCTGAGCTCCTCGAGGTTGTAGCCAGCCTAGCGGTTGAGACCCCTAAGCTGATGGTCATGGGGGACCTCGGAGATTGCTCAGGAGTTCTTGGCTTCCATGACAACCTTGGGCCTGACCCAATTAATTAGGAACCCCACTCACGCTGGAGGCCACATCTTGGACCTAGTTTTTATCTCAGAACAGTGGCAGAATGATCTGGGTATAGGGGACGTTATTATTGAGCCCCTGTCATGGTCAGATACTCGCTCCTTAGACTGGACTTCCAAGCTGCACCCCCTCGTTGCAGGGAGGCGGAGCCGACACGATGGTTCCGCCCCAGGCACCTGATGTACCCGGATAGGTTCCTGATGGAGCTTGGGCCATTTCCCGGAGTTCGAACACATGACTCGGCTGAGGGTAGCCACCTGGGATAGGGCGGCGGCTGGGGCCCTTGACCGAGTTGTGCCCTTGCAGCCTCTGACCCGGTGTCAGTCTCGCTCAGCTCCATGGTTTACTGAGGAGCTGGGGGAGATGAAGCGCCAGAAAAGACACCTAGAGAGTAGTTGGAGGACCACCCGCTCCAAATCTGACCGAACACTATTACGGTCCTATATTAGGACGTATTTAGTGGCGATAGAGGCAGCAAAACGCTCTTACTTTTCTACCCTTATCACATCCACAGGAAATCGCCCAGCCACCCTTTTTAGGGTGACCCGCTCACTTTTAGAACCAAGAGCGTGGGAGGATCCTCTGCAGGGACGGGCTGAGGATTTTTCAAATTTTCTGCTGGACAAAATCACTCAGATCCGGAGTGGGTTGGACTCTGACTGGGCAACTCTGGACGGGGGGGTCAGGAGCAGAATTGGGGAAGGTCATCTGGGAAGAGTTTGACCCTGTGACCCCCGAGGATGTGGACAGGATGCTGGGTGAGCTTAATGCTACCACTTGTTTACTGGATCCGTGTCCCTCCTGGCTGATATTAGCCACTCGAGAGGTGACACGAGGTTGGTTCCAGGGTATCATCAACGCTTCCTTGAGTGAGGGATTTCTGCCTACTGCCTTGAAAGAGGCGGTAGTAAGACTCCTCCTCAAGAAACCGTCTCTGGATCCAAATTTGTTATCTAACTATCGTCCAGTCTCCAATCTTCGCTTTGTAGCGAAGGTTGTTGAGACTGTGGTAGCACGACAGCTTCCCCAGCACCTGGATGAAGATATCTATTTAGATCCACGCCAATCAGGCTTCAGGCCCGGATACAACATGGAGACGACACCGGTCACGTTGGTAGATGATCTCTGGAGGGCCCGTGACAAAGGTTATTCCTCTGTCCTGGTCCTGTTAGATCTCTCAGCGGCTTTCGATACTGTCGACCACAATATCTTATTGCGTCGGCTGAAGGGACTAGGAATGGGGGGCACTGTTTTTCAGTGGTTCTCCTCCTTCCTCTCCAACCGTTTGCAATTTGTGTAGACGGGACAGAGATCAACCTCAAGGCCCCTGATCTGTGGGGTTCCTCAGGGGTTGGTGCTCTCGCCCCTACTGTTCAACATTTATATGAAGCCGCTGGGTGAGAGCATCCGTGGCTTTGGGGTAGAGTTTCATCAGTACGCTGATGATACTCAGCTGTACATTTCTATCCCAGGCCACCCCAACAAAACCGTCGAAGTGATGACCCGGTGCTTGGAGGCTATGCGGGGCTTGATGGGGCGAAACAGGCTTCAGCTCAACCTGGCCAAAACCGAGTGGCTGTGCTTTCCGGCACCCTGATACAGCCAGCTAGTTCCATCGTTGACCGTGGGGGGGGAAACTCTTACCCCCACTGACAGGGCACGCAATTTGGGTGTCCTCCTGGACATATGGCTGTCGTTAGAAGAACATATCGTGGCTGTCACCAGGGGGGCTTTCTACTAGGTGCGTAAGATCTACCAGTTGCGGCCCTTTCTGGATCGGGATGCACTTCGCATAGTCACATCCGCCCTCGTTATCTCCCGCCTAGACTATGCCAATGCTCGCTACATGGGGCTCCCCTTGAAGAGCACCCGGAGGCTCCAGCTTGTGCAAAATGCGGCCGCGCAGGTGGTTTTGGGGGCTTCTCGGGGCTCTCATATTACACCACTCTTGCGAGAGCTGCATTGGCTTCCGGTGATCTTTCAGGTGCGTTTCAAGGTATTAGTTACCATCTTTAAAGCGCTCCATGGCTTGGGACCTGGGTATTTGCGGGACCGCCTATTGCCACCATCAATCTCGTCGGCGAGTACGCTCCCATAGAGTGGGTCTCCTCGGGGTTCCACCGGCTGGATGGCTGGCGACTCCGAGGGTACGGGCCTTCTCTTTGGGGGCACCCTCCCTCTGGAACAAATTATCCCCGGAGATGAGGATCATCCCTAATCTTTTGACCTTCCGGCGCGCGTTGAAAACTCACCTATTCCATCAAGCCGGTCTGGCCTAGGGTTTTTTATTTACTTTAAATTCGGTCATAATTGCTCTTAGTCCTCACTCTTAAATCCTTGCCCCATCCTGTTTACTTAACAACCAAATTTATTGTTTAATTATTCTAATTATTGTATTTTCAACATATTTCTAATGTCTGTACACCGTCCTGAGTCCCCCAAGGAGAGGGGGCGGTATATAAATCTTTAAAATAAATAAATGCGATGAAGCACTGGAAAACAGAACTGTTTATTGGAAGTGAAAGCTACGGACTGGTCAACATCAAAAGAGGGATTTTCCAGGGTGATTCTTTGTCACCTCTGCTGTTCATCATCGCCATGATCCCCCGTCAACAACATTACAGAAAACTAACCTGGGTTATCAAACTGCTAAAAATTCACAGAAAATCTCTCACCTGCTGTACATGGATGATCTGAAGTTATATGGAAAATCAGAAATTGAAGTCCAGTCACTGACCAATACAGTTCGAATTTTCAGCACTGACATCAGCATGGAGTTTGGCCTGGACAAATGTGCTACAGTGGCACTGAAGAAAGGGAAGATCATAGAAAGTGATGGAATTGAAATGCCCAATGGACAAACCATCAAGTGCCACCAGCCCGAAGCCTACAAATACCTGGGTATACTGCAGCTGGATAATATTAAGCACGGGCAAGTGAAAAATGTGGTCAGCAAAGAATACACACAAAGGGTCAGAAAACTTCTAAAAAGCAAACTGAATGACGGTAACACCATCAAGGCTATAAATACCTGGGCCATACCCGTCATCAGATATACTGCTGGGATCATAAACTGGACACAGGCAGAGCTGGACAGCTTGGATAGGAAAACAAGAAAACTGATGACCATACACTAGGCGCTGCACCCGCATAGTGACGTCGACAGGCTATATTTGCCCAGAAAAGCAGGCAGCAGAGGACTTTTGCAAGTGAAGCAGACAGTTGAAGAAGAGAAGCATGCTCTGGCAGATTATGTGAAAGACAGTGTTGAACCAGCTTTGATGGAGGTCAACAAGAGGAAGCTGCTCAAAGTGCAGCAAACCAAGAATCAATATAGAAAAACAGTGATGCAAACTCGGGCTGACAGCTGGTGTAACAAAGCACTGCATGGACAGTTCCTTGAAAAGATCCAAGGAAAAGTAGATAAGGAAAAGACCTGGTTATGGCTGACCAATGGAACACTGAAGAAAGAAACAGAAGGCCTGATTCTTGCAGCCCAAGAACAAGCCATCAGAACGAATGTAATCAAAGCCAGAATAGAAAAATCTACTGATGACCCCAAATGCAGACTCTGCAAAGAAGCGAATGAAACCATTGATCACATACTGAGCTGTTACAAGACAATAGCTCAGACTGACTATAAACAACATCACAACATAGTCGCTCAGATGGTCCACTGAAACTTTGTCACAGCTACCCTCTGCCTGTAGCAAAGAACTGGTGGGATCATAAGCCTGAAAAAGCAGTCAAAAATGAGCATGCAAAACTACTGTGGGACTTCCGAATACAGACTGACAAAGTTTTGGAACACAATACCCCGGATATCACGATTGTGAAGAAGAAAAACATGTGGATCGTCGACATTGCCATATCTGGTGACAGCAGAATCGACGAGAAACAACTTGAAAAAGTCACCAGATATCAGGACTTGAGAATTGAACTGCAGAGACTCTGGCATAAACCAGTGCAGGTGGTTCCAGTGGTAATCGGCACACTGGGTGCTGTGCCTAAAGACCTAGGCAAGCACTTAAAAACAATTGGTGCTGACAAGATCACCATTAGTCAGCTGCAGAAGGCAACCTTACTGGGATCTGTTCGCATAATCTGCCGATACATCATGCAGTCCTAAATGCTTGGGAAGTGTTCGATTAGTGATTTGTGATACGAAATCCAGCATGGTTATCTCATTTGCTGTATATACTGTCATTTTTGTGTATAATAATAATAATAATAAGCAATGTTACTACGTAGTACACTACAGGAAAGTTCTGGTCTGCTACAAATAATAAAGAAATACATAGTAAAGAAATTGGACCATTGAAAAAGGTCAAAGGAACTTCTTAACAGCTGTAAGAAATCTCTCATAGCTGAATAAGAGTACTTGTCTTTATATATCCATGCATAAAATAATGTCCTACTCTTTTCTTGAAGAAACTCCTGTCCACAGTGGGTCATCATCTCCTATTACGCTAACCCCTAGCAAAGAAGGTAGTGCAGTATTTGCTGGATTTGAAGGCAGAAGAAATAATGAATTGAATGAGGTAAGTTTTTTTTGTCCAAGACTAAAAAACATTCAAGATGTGAATCAAGATGTCTTTGAACTAGGAACCTACATTCCTCCAGATAATTATTGAAATAGAGCTTGCATCATTTTAGCTTACTGTTTAATATGTACTAACCTCTTCCTTTCTAAGTGTGTTGGATTACAATGTTTATATCTTATAGGTGATATATTTAGAGCTATAATTAAGGTTTAAAGGAAATCTATTGTGTATGAGAATTTGTATTTACCATTAATTGCGAACATAATTCTGTAAATTTTATTTTTTAATAAATGCAAACAGTTTTATTTAATAAATGCACTGTTTTAAAAACAGTTTTGGAAATGGTTCTGATGCAGAAAGAAGAAAGTTGTACAAATTATGAAGTTTTCTGTTTTACATATTTTAAACTACTAAGATAAAGATTTTAATAATATTTAGAATCCTGACATGATTTTAAATTAGATTTAAAACAAGACAAAGTTTATTCTAATTTTATTTTTAGGTGTTGTCATGGAAACTCATGCCAGAAAACTATCCTCCAGGCGATCAGCCGCCGCCACCTTCTTACATTTATGGATCTCAACATTTGCTGCGCATGTTTGGTAACATATATGAACTTCTACAATGGTTTTTGTTATAACTTTATGCACTACATTTATTGGAGATTTTTAATTTGAAATTAATTCTGCATTCCTAGTAGAATTTAGTTCACTCAGGTACATATATGCAACAATGCTTTTAAATAATCTGATTTATTCAGAAATATAAATCTCTCTTAAGAAGATTTTTTGTTTAAAAAATCAAGACTGTATTTCAATCTAACTGATTTTCCAATGTTTATAATAATTTCTATAAAGTATGGGTGATCTCAGGCCACTTATTAACTCTCAGCCCAAATCACTTTACGATGTTAAGGAGGGGTGGGGGGAGATAATTGGATGAAGGTAACTTTGAATGCTTAAATTAAAGATGGAATATAAAAAAGTGGAAATAACAAATAAGGGGAAGTGTTAGTGGTAAATTGCTTTCAATTGAAAGAAAAACTGTCAAATGGGAAAGGTTGACATTTTTTCCCTTTTTGTTTTTACAGTAAAGCTTCCAGAGATACTCGGGAAGATGAGCTTTTCTGACAAAAATCTAAAAGCTTTAGTAAAGCATTTTGAGTTGTTCCTAAGGTAACCTATGGATAACAGCAAATTTAGAAGCCTAAATATTTGAGAGCAGCTAGTAACTTGCAGAACAAACTTTTTAGTTTGTTCTAGTTATTTGTTTTTAGCTATAGGAAAGATATTTGTTAGATAGCTAATTCATCCTATAGGAGAACAGTAGAAGAGTCTAATCAGGAAGTTTTAGCTTCTATAAAAATACTTTCCTTGTAATATTATAGGTAATCCTCATTTGGCATCTGTAATTAGGACTGGCACATGATTATTAAGTGAAGCAGTGCTAAGGGAAAACTCACCTGACTGAAACTGCTACAATTTTACTCCAGTTGTCCTTTGCTTGTACAGTGTCATAAGGATATGACCCCAAAGAGTCAGATGAGCCCAAATGGCGGAGAATGTTTCTAGACCATTAGGAAGCTGAATACAAGGATAAAATCTTATAGCTTTTTTCCCCATTTCCCTACCTTTTGGACTGTTCACCTAATACTAGGATAATTAGCAAGAAGAGAATTAATGTTTGCATTTACATTCATTGGAAAGAAAGAGATTACAAGAGAGTAAGCAGGTACACAATGGAGAATATATATCTAGAGCAGGGGTGTTAAACTCACATGTCACGGCATCATCATGTGATGTATCATGACTTTTCCCTTTGTTAAACCGCGCATGGGCGTGGCCAGCGAGTTTGACAGCCATGATCTAGAGGAATATGTTAGATGATAGCTGCTTAGGAGGTAAACAAAAGCTCCTGATAACTTTAGGCAGCAGGTATGAGCTGGCAGAGGAATCTAAAATTACAAAGCTGAATTTGTTAATTTGTGAGCGCTCAGGTAAACCAGACAGGAAACAACCAGATAAGCTAATGCTTGTTATAAAGGTACATTACCAGAATCCTACAAGAGTCAAAGTACAATCCCTCTCCCCCTCCCCCTCCCCCCCCCACATATACACTCATTATTTATAGCCTGGTCAATTAGAATGGGTTCTTTCCCTGACCATTAAGCTCCTCCCCTTGCCATTCTGTAGGGAGCATCTCCCCCTGTCTTCCCTCAAAGTTATTCCCACATATCCTTACAAATTAGCACTTTTTAGTGATATGGTGTGCTGCAGAGAAAAGCGGCTCAGCAAGAGATAGCTTGTTTAGGCAATCTCTCCACTCAGTAAGCAGAGAAAAAGGAAAAAGGGTCAGGCACAAGACAACACAAACCAGTAACTGATTGTAATGAGGAACACATGATTGAGAAAGAGAGAGAGCCTGCAAAGGTAAATATGGGCATTGGTCACAAAATTACCTTTTCATCGCTGTTATAACTGTGAACAGTTGCTAATCAAGGTAGTCGCTAAACAAAGACTACTTTTATTGTGTATAGGAGATTGACAGAAATTATGTGCCATATGTATGATTAAAGAGACATTTCAGTGTATGTAGAACTTGCATATACAGTAGATTAGAAGGATAATTATTTTTCCTGTATTTCTTAAGGTGTTCACGTGAAAAGAATATAGCTTGGTTCATACTGTCAATTAATATATTGCAATAATAACCTCCTGCAGGTTCATTGCTGATGTATATTTAGGATCTATTTTTTCATATAGAAACAATATACCTGCCATTCAAAATTAATATATCTTAATTCTGCAGCACTGAATCAGTCCTTCTGACAAATGCCATATAATGCATAATGTCTGATTTTATCTGTTTTCTAATTAAAATATTTAGGAATATTATTTGTAGAAAAAATATTGTAAGGTAATATAACTTGCAGTAATAACCTGTGACCACTAGTCTGTACTAATATGCAGATAATATAGTTCCAGTCTGGATTACTACAGCAAACAAAAAGTTCCTAATATATTAAGATTAGAATTTTTATTTTGAAGTTCATGTGCTGAAAAAAGTATTTAATCATTAGGTGTAAAATTATAATATCTAATTATTTTAGTTTCAAATGAGTTACATAAATTAGCAAAAATATGCAAAATCTGTTCAAATAATGATCCGAATGAAAGCATTTCCAGGAGTATTTCAATGGATTACTTAACAATTGTTCAAAGTTCAAAAGAAGTCATCTTGGATATAATGGGAACCACACCCAGTTAACCATTTAAAAGATTTATGGCATGGGGTTCTTTGTATATGGTTAATTTATAGCAATTTTTCAGAAGCATTTTAAGAGTATCTTGGATAATTTAACAGAACAAATAATCATACATATTTTACTTCTATAGGTTCCTAGCTGAGTATCATGATGACTTCTTTCCAGAGACAGCTTATGTAGCAGCCTGCGAGGCCTATTATACCACCAAAAATCCACGTGCTATCTACTGAAACTGTGGATGCAGTCAGTTGTACAAACTGGGCACGTTCTATGTCTCCTATTTTATTGCATTACTTCAAGATCAAGAAAAATTGGAAGATATAATTGTAATATAACAAAGGCTTTCTACAAAGTTGTTCTTTTGGCATAAAGAAATTTTCATTTCATTTCAGAGCTATACTGATGTTGCATTGTACACTCATCAGATAAATGAAGCTCTGCATTGACTGTTAATGCATAGAACTGCATACAAATAAAGTAAGAAAAAGGAAGAGATGCATTAGAAACAGACTTCAGAAGAACTAATTCATCCTGTGTTCCACATTATTATAGCCTTGCTTCAGACTGACCTCTCATCATTTCTGTTTAAAAAGTGAATGCAGTTGCATTGTGCAGGTTGTCCATATTTGGGATTTTTTTCTATAAAATCTGTAAGAAATCACTTCTATGTTAGCATCCTTCATGAGGGATGGACTTGAGGATACCTACAAGGAAAGCACTGTTAATTCTATGTAGGTCCATTTCACAGTGACCAAATAGCTTTGATTGGAATTAATAAATCCCAAATATTGTTTGAATTGCTTTTTGTATTTAAGAAGAGGATATACTTCATAATTTTTTGGAAGAAAGAATGATGAAGTGATAGTTACTTGGCAAAATTTTGGATCTGGAAATACTTGAGTTTTGTTTTATTTTAATTTTATAGTTCTTGCTTATAAATCAACTAGAATTTATTTCTGAAAGTAAGAGAAGAATCAGAATATTTTGTTTATGTTAACAAAAGCTAACTGATTTCTAAACTGGAAGAGGTTGATAAATAGGGAAGAGCCATGCTATCATTCAGTTAGTCTGGTCTTACTACAGCACAACTCAAGAAGTCCATTAATTTCACTAGGATTATTATGGTCAACTCATCTGATACATTGCAAATATAATGTGCTTGCATGAGGCAATCTAACTAGAATAGAGGTCACCAATCCTTGGGTCAGGGCCACTACCAGGCCGTGGCCTGTTCGAAACTGGGCTGTGGGAGAGATGGGCAAGCACATGCACGTGTGAAACTCCATTTGTGCGATGGCAGGTAAAGGTGTGCAACAAAGCTCCACTTGCGTGAGCAGAAAGCTTCACATGACAGCACAAGAGCTCTAGGCCAGCAAGCTGGAAAGGTTGGGGACTGCTGGAATAGAATACTTCATATTGTACTCTGCCAATTATATAATAGAGTCCGATGAAGCAATCCTAATAAATAATGGCACCCTAACTGCCTTATTTTAGAAATTCAGAGCATCAGCTCAAGTAGTTAATAGTTAAGAACAGGAATAATAGTTGTGATCTCTGTGATGATGTGGACTATAACTGCAACCCCAACCAGCAGAGCCAAATGTTGAAAAATCTCAGCACAGAAAAAACATTTTGTTGATACTAGTCCTCAACACTCAGGTTATGCTTTGTAATGCCTGCCATTCAGCTTCCAAATCCTTGCTGTTACATAGAGAACTTTTTTTTAAAAAAAAGGAGCATGCTAATATAAATGGGTGCAATTATTTGGATGCCCTTAAATAATATTTGAATGGACACCTGTTAAAAATGTGTGACCAGCTCTGTAATTTGTGAGCTGTTATTTTGGTGCTAAATTCAGTATAAATGTATTGATTGATTGCATGCATTACTTTTTTGACATAAGTCCTAAATCTTAAAACAAATTTAGACTTTGGGTTGCAGCCATGTAGTGAGTGAAGCATTTATTAAGTTTGATGTAAAATACTGTTTTAAAGATATAATTAAATATTAATATTGTATGAATGTAGAATAATAAATAACATTTTTGTCATTCTGTTTTCAGCATGTTTGAACACTAACCACTGCATTTTATTGCATCCAAATCATGCATAGTGTCAGGCACTGATAACCAGGAGCATTAGCTAAGTTCAAAACACAGAAGAGTTTGTTGTTGTTACCTATACACAAGAATCAAGTTAACTAACAGTCAAAGCTAAATTGGTACTAGATAAGAGTCAATGGTACTCATGAGGGGGTGGGGACTGAACTTGGATCTCTTATGACAACATAGTGATTCCAAACTGATGACAGTTTAACTCTGCCTTCTAGCTTAGCCCACTTTTCTCCTACACCTAGTAATATAAAAGCAGCCTACAATAGCTAAATTGACCAAATCCCTTATGGCTGCTTTAGATGGGAAGGGGAAGCATTTGTATGTACAGGAACACAAAATACTTTGTGAGTCCAGCATTTGAAAATACTTCATTCCATCTTTCTTATTTGATGTTCAATATATTCATTTTTCTTAACTGTGCTCTCACTTTCATATGTCTACAGTATGCAATAGTAAGTGAATTCTCCCACAAAGATATACCACATATTTATTGAGGTAAGATTTATCATAGGCAGAAATGGCTGACTGATTAAGCTGTTAATGTTACATTAATTCATGTAGTCATTCAAGCATTTAAACATCACAAAAATAAATATGAGTATACTGAAGCTTTATAATGATACCTCATTGTTCAGAATGACATATTGAGCCAATTATTTTTAGAAACTTCTAAAATGTAATGATAAGAGATACAAATGTGTAAAAATAAGGTAGATATGCTACTTTAATGTACCTATTTGAAAGAAGTTTCACAAATACTATTTTGACAAAAGAATTGCATTTTATTTCAAGGCCAAAGTGTTTAGGTATTTTATTCTACTGCAAGGTAACCATCACTAGTCTAGATAAATGAAGCCTCCGTTTTAGTGTACATGACTATGGAAGCTGGAAATACTTCTGATTATACTTGATTAACAGTCAGCTGGCATGTAATTATGTTCTCATCCTTTTAGAAATTCACTTACACTGGATGGAAAATCACAGGTAAGAATGACAATTGTAGTCAAAACTATATGACATCTTCACTTGTTAGCTAGAATGTGTGCATCCATACATATACATATCCTGCAGGTTAATAACAATAAGATTTGTGCAAAAGAAATGCAGAAAGTATACCTAAGGCTGGGGTTATAATTAGGATACTGTAGGGCATAGATGAACAAAAAAATAATAAACATGAATAAGATCAGTCTATTCCTCATTAGCATTTTTGGAACATTTATTTAGAATCTGTAAATAGAAAAATGTTCAATAGAATTATCAAGTTTGTATTTTAATTTGCAGATAATTGTAATTTTTTTTTTGAGAAAATACCACATGAATTCAGAATATATATATTTTTTATGAAAGAATTACACATATCTGATCCAAATTTGTTCCCTACTCTACATAATAAAATAGGAACTCTAAAATGTGGGTGTGTTGATGTTTCAGAAAGTTAGGACAATCTGTGAGAATGCAGAATATTTTTATTGTTTAATGCAAAAATCATTATGAATCTGTAAGCAAGTTGCACTTTTACATTTTAAAATAAGTTTCCTGTTATCACTGTGTTCCAATTATAATTGCATGGTCTATATGCCTTTAAGAGTCTTGAATACATTGGATATAATCCGGACAACTGGTAAGAATTTATCATGGGAAAATTTACTGTTTCCTTCTCCAGTTCTTAAGTGTTCAAAAGTAAATGTATACAATTGTAAAATGTGTGAATTGTTATCTTGTTGCCTGTACAGAAAATAGACCTTAAATGAATTGATGCTTTTGGGGAAGGGGACTCCTGGGAATATTGAAATGAAGCAAATGTGAAGAAGCGGCTGTAATGTACTAAATAATAGGAAAAATAATGGCTTAGGAGCTATGATAATTTGAGGAAGGGGATATGTTTCAGGCTTCTTTGCTCAATGGCTAACAGAATTAAAGAACAGCATCTCCCTCAGCACTTAAAACTGGTTCACTACAATAGCTGCCAGATACATACAATGCAGAAAATAAGTCAATTTACTATACCATTTAAGGAATTGGACTTGAAGCTAGAAGCTGGAGTTCTAATTGTGACTTAGGCATGGGAGCCAAATAGATGATTTTGCAACGATCATTCTGTCTCAGCCCTAGGATAAAAACAATCACAAACTATTTTCAAAAAAAGTTCATGTAATTCCAGGTGTCAAGCATAACTTGAAAACAAAAGCAGAAAACAGATTACAGAAAACTTCTTGTCTTTTTCTCCAAAGTCAAAGTAAAAATTGACCATGACAAAACAATACATGGAATTGCAGTTTTACAATGTTTCCCTATGAAACTGGCTATATTTTTTTATTTATTCAAAAGCATGTAGATTTGCTATTGGTCACCACAACTGAAAAATAATCCTGTGTAGTGCAGTGAAAATGTTCAAAACTGGTTCTCCCCCACACACACAGTAGATAGGGAGTCTAATGCGGATACAGTCTCTTCCAGGATGATCCTGTGTACAATAACAGACTAGTAGAAATATTTAGTAACTTGCTCATGTGATGCTGCAAAGTTCCAGATTTTCAAGAATTGGATGCAGAGTTTTACAGCCATTAGTGCTGTGAATCTTCTGATGGAAAACTAGATATTTTAATCACATCTATTATGAAACTGAAGCATGAGTTCATTTTTTATAATGGATTATATGGGGCAGCAAAGAAGACTGCTAGGAGAAAAGTATTTTGTTTTATTCAAGATCTGTCACTTGGAAGAACCTACTCTGACTAGCTGATAGTTGTGCAAGCAACTGCTGCATGACCTCTTCTAAAAACTCCAATTTGTTAGCTGATACAACTTATACCTCTTATAAAAAAAAGATGTTTGTAATTCCTGTTGATTTATTTATCCACTCCTATTTTCATCTTTGATCTAAAAATTTTTGGAGATTAACTGAAGTTTCAGGGATCTGGTTTGGCATCAATTAACAGCAATGATCTGTAATCCTAAAGGGACAGTTGTCAGTAAGTACCAACCCCAGTTAATCACTTATTTTTGTGTCTTTTATCAGCTACGAAGTCCCCTGCTCAAAGAGTGTGATTTATGACAGTGATATTTTCCTAATATACTGTATATTTGAAGGTTACTTCACGGATTTAAGCAATTGGCATATGGCTTCTATAAATCAGGAATTTGGGTTTTTAGCCATGATGGCCTCCTATTGGCATAATTCCAGCATAAACAATAACCATAATTGCTTAAAAGCATAAAAATAAACATCTGAAGGGGGGAATCGTGCACGCATGCATAGATGCGCTGCGTGCAAGGGGGAATCGTGCGCATGCACAAAGATGGCACGTGAGGGGGGAATTGCACGTGCATGTGTAGTTGCACGGTGCACAAGGAGGGAGTCACGCATGCATGCGCAGACATGCAGCGCACGAGGGGTTGGCAGGAAACCAAAAAAGGTTAGCCACCACTGCCCTAGCTTATCTTGATATTGAAAAGCTAAGGAGGGACAGATCTGTGTAGTACTTGGATGAGAGACTACTAAAGAAATATCGGCGTTATAAAACTTGTGCTAAGCTATACTTTTCTTTAAGTGGTTTGTTATCTAAACAACCTACCACTGACATATTGCAGTGCCTATATAGATACCACTAAACACTAAACCAAGCCACATAGATTAATGTGATATGTCAAAAAACAGTGATCTGAATGTTGTAAGCCCATCACCTCAAATATACTGGTTATTGAGGAAATTTATTTTTCCCACCTATTGTGAAATTAACATGAGACATTTTAGAAAATTTTAGCAATGTTAGGCTTTTCCATTCTGTATTCACATCAGCCATACTGTTTGAAAGACAGTAATGGCAACTACAAATAAATATTTACAGTTTAATGCAAAAACTTTTATTGGTGTTCTAGAAGAACCTGGTGCTAGTGATGGCAGATACCCTTTTAAAATTTATAACTGCTATCTTAAAGTATATATCTATTTCTAATAATAGAGAAATCCTCTATGACTGTCAGATGGAATAATCAGTTACATTGCCGGCCATCAGCTATTAATGGATGTCAAGATTATCAGAGTAATAAATAATTCATCCATGAGTCATTTTTATAGTATCTTCATTTTTTATATTTTGCTTTGTGGTGATCATAGTATATCCAGCATTTGCTTCTAATAAAGTACTAAAATGTCCTTGGTAGAGCAATAAGATTTCTTATACATTTATATATAGGATTATTCAAATAAAATGGAAGTGTAATATATAGCTTATTGCAGAGGAGGGATACAGACTATGACAGTATTCTATATATTAATACAATTTTCAAATGGTCAACAACTGGCTTCTTTAACTGCTTTCTTTTCCCTATCAATCATGCTTCAAGTTGGCTGACTAGGGCTATCCTGAACTGAAAGGTCATGGGAGAGAATGCAGATGTCCATGTACCACACTTTGCCTGCCTGGTTCATCTGAAATTCACATACAAGAACCCTTACTATGTGTCAACTTGTGACATTTCCTGACCTGCTCCCAAGTTGCCATAGGCAGAGGGATGGGAAATCGTTCCTCGCAGCTGCACCAAGGAATTCACACCTCACTCAAAACAAACAGCCGGCCGAAGTTAAAACCATCTCCATGGAGACCCACAACGGCTGGAGGGAGTGACTTCTACCATCCATGAAATTGCTTTGTTGGGGAATATGACTGGTGACACACTTTGGTGGGAACGGGAAACAGGGTCAAAGGCAAGGCGCGAACTGGCTTCACCTAGGTCGTGCCGACATGGCGGTCCTAATAAACAACTGGATTTTTCTTGTTAAATGGCTTGAGACTCAGAATTTTATTAGGGCATTGGTCAGAACCCTGACATCAAGCCAGCTCTCAAAATTAACAAAAACGACTGGGATTCCTGAGCCCTGAACTCTCCACTTGCTCTCTGATACCTGGGGAGAGAAACTCAGGCCACTATGGCAGAGGGTGGAATCTCCAAAGCTCCTGGCAATGCAGAAGGAGGCAGATCCTACTCCCATCCAGGGAACTCCAGGAACCAGCAGCCAAATTGTAACCCAAGTGCAGCTGTCTCTAGCCATGGAAACACAGACGTCCATGATGTCCGCCTCAGCAACCGAAGCCAAAAGGGATGAGTATTGGTGGAAAAAAGTCCCTAAAGCAGCCGAGGCCAAATTTCCTGACCCTAGCTCCCGTCATTTGGGACAAACCATAAGCGAACAAGGAAGATGAATGGATGAAGGAGTGGGAGGAGGTCAGAACCCCAAAATCCCTAGTTGGGATCCTAGGTGAATCCTTGGAGTAATTGAGGAAGGAATTTGACCTAGCCACCCTTCGCAATGAGGGACAGTCGTGCTGCCCAAAAGAAAGGGGGAAAGAGATGGGGGTGTGCAACCAAACTCCCAGAAGGGAGGAGAAGCCAAATCCAACCTGCTAAGCTCCAATTAGCCAGCCCTAAGTTTAAGATGGAGCAACCCCAACCCAGAAATGGGGAGGCAGACGAGAATGCAGCCCTGCTCTCCACCCACCAGAAGAAAAAGCCCGAGGCTGCCCCCATGCCATAAGCTAATTGCCCAAGGGGGTCGAACTCTCTCCATGAGCTAGAGCCGATGGAGACAACTAAGCACACTAAGCGCAGGCAGATGAGGCCCAATGAGACAGGGGACTGACAGTGTTGAACAAGCTGCCCAGGTTCAGGGGGAACTTTGATCAGCTAGCTCTATTCCTTGTCTCCACAGGAGTCCATTTGGATTGTTATGGACACTTCTACCCATCGCATAGAGCCATGGTGAATACCATCTCCATGAGATTAGAGGGAAAAGTAAATGAATGGCTAGCAGCCCTCCATAGGAGGAGAGCCCTCCAGCTGCAGGACATTGATGAATTCCTGCAAGAGTTAGAAACCAGTATCGAGGAGGTGGAGAAGGATCAATGTGCAGAGGATGAGTTTCAGAATTTAAAACAGAGAGGGCGACTCATTAAAGAACACATCCCTGAATTCAGAAGAGTCATGGGAAAGCTATTGCCCTGGCCGGAGGAGCTACTAGTCCATTTTTTTCAGAGAAAACCTAGACAAACAAATTAGTCAAGCCACTGTCTATTGGGACATTCCCAATCGACTCTCTGACTGGTTTTGAGTAGCCATAAAGATTGATTGCAATTTGTGGCCAATGACATGCAAAGGCAAACGGGTCCCAAAGAGAGAGGACAACCAGATCGGAGACCACCTGATCAACGAGATGCCACAGCAACCGAGCCAGCAACCCACCAGCCAACTAGTGACTCAGCATGAACACTGAGATCTTCCAACTCCTATCCATAGACAGTGAATTCCAGGACAAAGGAGTTTTTTGTACATTAGACTCTCCAGTAACAATTGTCATGTAATAGGACATTACTAGCTAGTTACTAGTTCCATATAACTCTTCTTTGCCCAGGCTTGTCTATTAACTTTGATGTTGAGCCAATCTCCAAGTAAAATGAGAGGATGAGGACTAATTCTGTGTCTATTGCCCTTGACAGATTATCTGGCCTGTCTTTGTGTGCCAAGGTAAACAATGTCTGATAGGGAAAGTGAAACAAAGAATGTAGAACTGGCTTTGGGAATAGGGAAAGAAGGAACTCTGAGAAAGATGAAAGAACTCAAAATAATTCTGCCTTAACTTTGGTGGAATACTGTATGCATAAAACTAGCAGAAAGTTTGTTAAGTCTTCAAGATTCATATTCTATATTCTAACATACTACCACAAAGAATGTTCTAGAATTCCTATTGTGTCTTTTTATTAAGCAGGCTTTACTAATCTGAAAAGATGACAACTGCAAAAAAAATCATCAACCTTTATTTATTACCTTTTTAAATTGTCATTTCATAAAAATCCACTACTATGCTTTTGTTTCAGTTACATTTTCCATTAGGCATCATCCTTTGTTTTATTTCGTTGTCATGGTACTTGCATGGGAACTAATACATGATGCTTGCATCCACAAGTGTGCATTCTGCCAGCAGTCCTTGACTTTATTACAAAATATAGCTTGATTGACAACCAAAAAGAAATCTGTACTATGCAGGAGATTTCCAGTCCTTTGTTCTGATAAATAAAAAACATATTTGTCCCATATTTAGACATCTAGTCAATATATCATTTTAGATTACTCCTGTTCTGTGTCTGGCTTTAAAAAATGGCCAGATTTCGCCACATCACAGGCCAGATCTGGCCCGCGGGCCTTGAGTTGGACATGTCTGATATATGGTATTATGATGGGCTGCCATTGTTTCATGGAGGCTTAATATCATGATGGCTCAATATCAGCAAAGCAACTGCAAAGATCTTGAAGCAGTATCAAGAAGCTAGAAAAGGTTGCAGGGTAAAACAAGCTCACAATATCAATGTGGAATGAGTTTGTTTATCAAATTTATATACAGTAGCCACCCATCTCATGGATGTGACTATGTGAGTTGCTATTAAACAGTAAACATCATTGCTATATCATAACACTGGCCCCAGCATTGCAGTTGATTAGCTTGTAATTCTCTTGAAGGAGCTGGTTTGCAATCTGTAAGGTTGGATTAATAGTTCTACTAAAGCAGCAGAGAGAAATTGTGATCTTTGCCCAGCTGTAGATGGTATATTAGGTTACAGGACTACCTGGACTAAGGAGCCTTGGCAACAGTAACTCATTCCTTGATTACCTCATGGCTGAACTAGTATAATTGACTCTGTGTGTGGAGCTAGTTAGTTAAAAATTATAGCTAATGCAAAATACAATAGCCAGACTATTAATTATACAATTCATTTCTTAGTATTAATCTGTTTTAAATTTGCTACATTGGGTGCTAGTATGTTCCTGGGCTCAATTTATTGTACTTGGTATCACCTATAAAATTCTATATATTATGACATTGAGATATTAATAGTCACCATTATCAAGCATGATATTGCCCATCTGGTCAAATCCTGAAATTGAGTTTGTGTGTGTGTGTGTGTGTGTGTGTGTGTACATACATACATACATGCATATATGCTCACACATGCACACAAACTGGTGATTGAAGTATCCCACTCAGTTCTATTTTGTCCCTCATGCTTAGAGCTGTCAAATGTCTAATGAAAGAAGGTCATGTCCTCTTCATGTTTGGTTAAGTATAGCCTTAAAATCAAATAATGGCCAATTTTACGAGTATCTTCAAGGTATCTCTTCCTACACATTCCCCCTTTTTAAAAGGTTTGTTAGGTACACTGAGTACTCATCATGTTAGAAAGCTGGAGTATAAATCTAAAGCCTATATTGTGACATCAACATTTTCTTAAGGTACAATATAATATTTTGCTCTAATAGAAACCTGTGAACTGTATAAAATCTATAGCAATAATAGGTTCTTTTTTATAAGCAAAGGGGAGAATAGATAAAAATTACATTTTACTGAGGATGAACCCTATCTCCCAGTTTGGCCATCATCTCTTGTACTGCTTGTAATTTGCTCATTTGGGCCCTACCAGGACCAAAACTATCATTCCTAAATTTTAAATGTAATCTGAAAATTCTTTAGCTTTAATCTTTTTCTCATTAAAAACAAACCACTACTATTTAGTGCCTTAAAATGGAAATTACAACCTGTGGGTAGGATCTAGTTTTTTAATATCCTGGGACAGCAACTCTGAACACAATTGTACATGCAGTCCTTAGCAGCTGCCCTCTCATATTTTCTACAGTAAAGTGAATGAAATGAATAACATGCTATACAGGAAATCTTTGATACTGAGAAAATATCCTTCTGCTTGGTCCATAGATGGAAGTCCCTCCAGCCTGCCTATCAACACTTTGCATCTCCCAGAATGTTCCATCAATCATAGTTACTTTTCCTGCCAATCAACTTTCTGTAACTTCTGTGGATCGTTTTCACTGAAATGAGCTTGCATTCCCTGAAGATTAAGCAGAATTGCTTAAGTGGGAAGGGAATGAAGCTTTTCCTCCTCCAGTGACTGCTCAGATTGCTCTTTCCTTGTAGTTATTGGTTATCTGAGGTACTGCCATTGGGGAAAGAAATATCACTTGCCTTTCCAGTGACCTTTCTAAGGATTGCTGCTTTTCCGTTGCTTATGAAGTCTTCCCCAGTGATGCTGGTGTGATGAGTCTGTGTAGTGACAATGGGCGGAAAAAAGCCTGTAAGAAGGATAACGCAACTTGATTGCCATTCATGGACAGAAAAATTCCCTGATCTGATCGTGAAATGAGTGTATCAGAGGAAATATCTGAGATGGCTTTAAAAAGTGGTAATGGCAAAACACTGAAATTGCCTATTGTGGAATAAACATGCATATTTTAACCAAGTAATGCAACATCCCATTTGGAAAGAACCGATCCACACCATGTAAAATTTGTTTTGCCATTGCAAATCACTGTTGAATTTAAAGATAAAAAGCTGTAAAAAAAACTAACATAAAGTAGAGGAGAACTGACTGAAAATTGAATTAAGCTGAAAGGTTCAGTTAAAGGGCAGTGCAGAATAAGAAATGCTAAGTACAGATGCTTAATTTGCTTTTGCTTTTGATCTCTTTAGCCTTGTGAATAGTGGTTTTGTTATATAATTCTGATGACTACAATAGTTTAATTATTCATATTAAATTAGGTTACGTTTTCTGATATTTAAGTAAGAACTGAGCTATTTTAAGTGCTAATCTATTTCAGTACAAAAACCTTTTTACTGCAAAAATACATTTTTTATTACAGGTTTAGAGTCAATCCAAAAGGGGCCATGGATATTCATTGCATTTTATCCTTTCAACAGTTCTGACTACTAGGTTAAAACTAAGCTAAAATATTGTATCTCAAAGTACTATATGAATCCAATAAAATTATTATTTATAATTTAGTGTGTACTATGAACTCAGAAAGTCAAAGTAATGCAGTAACTATGACATTTGTTAAATATGATGTAAGGCTACAAACTAGGCTGGAAACCAGGAGACTGTGAGTTTCAGTTCTTCTTTAGGCATGAAAACCAGCTGGGTGACTTTAGGACACAGTCAGTCTTGCTCAGCCCAACCCACCTCATAGAGTTACTGTTGTGGAGAAAACAAGAGGAGGAAGGCATACTAGGTAGTTTCACTGCCTAAAGACATCCAGCTTGTCATTTGGAAAACTGACAGCCCAGGTTCGAGACCCAAGTACTGCATGATGGGGTAAATTTCTGTAACTTGCCCCGGCTCCTGTCAACTTAGCAGTTTGAAAGCATGCAAATATAAGTAGATAAATGGGTACCACTTCGGTGGGAAGGTAATAGCACTCCATGCATCTCTATGTATAGCCATTCTGGCCACATGACCATGGAAAATGTCTTCGGACAATGCTGGTTCCCATGGCTAAGAAACAGAGATGAGCACCATCCCTAGACCCAGACACAACCAGACAGAGAAATCTTTACTTTTATCATTTAAAGATGGGATTAAAAAAATAAAGTTAAGCTTATATGATCACTGCATGTTGAAGGCAGAACAGACCAACACTTGATGCATGTATTATACTAAGAAGATCATATCACTTAATCTAGATTGGTGTTTTTCAAATTTAGCAAGTTTAAGATGGGTGAACTTCAAGTTTCAATGCTGGCTGGGAAATTCTGAGAGTTGGTCCAAAAAAAGTTACCAAGTTTGAGAAACACTGATCTAGGTACATCCTTACCTCTGAATCAATCTATTACAAGGATCATTCAGTATAACGATACACTCAGAGAGTTGCTTTATATTCATTGGCAATGAAAAATTCAGACAAAACAAATTTACTCAGAATTGGAAGCCATCTACTGGAGAACTGTATCACAAAAAAGTTATTCTTGTTGAACCACAGTATCTGCACCCGGAACATAATGGATGTTTAAGTTAATGGAATGTGGTGGGGCTGAGCTCCTCTTTTTATTCTTAGATTTACATTTTAAAAATACCTACCAGTTTGATAGATATTACTGTATATTTTTATATTTCTGTAAATAATTCTATGTCAAAAACTATTTCAAGCATGGGATGAAAATATGTTCTTAAAATATAAGGCTAGATCCAGACCTCATCCGGTATTCCCTAAACAGGAGTAACATTAGGAAAGTTTAGATCTGCAGATGAATTAGCATCTATTTTTCATGTTCAGCTTAATAGAGTTGCTCAAATATCAGCAACCAACCAAATTTCATTTTAGGTTTTAAACTCTATTTATATCCTGAACATAGCCATATAATGTTTGATTATTTTTCAAATACATATTATATATAATGAAGCTTGAAAATCTTTTAGTATCTAATTATATTCAGCTGAGTAAAAAAATTGCTGTATTTTAAAGAGTAAAAGAAGAGGGTGAGGAAGCCTATCTTTATGCCTCATTAAATGAACATACTCAAAATTCAAATTTGCCATAACTTATCAACTGCAGAATATGTTTCTTTTACTTCTCTTTAGCTGTTAGACTGTGAAATTAAACACAACACTATTTAAATAAGCATTGATATCAATCAAATTGTGTCTACTAAAACAAATATGTGGTTGAGCTTTGTAGTTCAGTGTTCCTAGGGATAGATTTCAGGACAGCAAAGGGGATGTTCCTATATCAAACATCACATATAATGTGTGGTATTTTATTGCATGTAGTGCGCTGAAGTCAAGGTTCCAGGGGTGGATATATGGATCTCTAAAGTCAAGGGATATCTCTTCCTTACAGCTAATCCTAGTTTACTATCTATCTCATCTAGCAACTGTTCAAAGTTATACCTATGTAAAAATTGCTTTTTACAGCTGTTGCAATCCTTGCATTTACAGCTGTCCCATGGTCACATGATCACCAGTCACATGATTTGCAATCCCCTTGCCAGACTTAATAGAGAAGGCAGAAGTAGCATTTTAAGTTGTGGTCACATGATTTCCTGATTAGCAACTGCAACTATTAGTGAATGAGTTGCTGGTCCAGTTATGACTTGACAAATTTGCAGAATGTAAAATTGTGTTGGATAATTACTATCAAAATTAGTTTGGTAAATTAAAAAAAATAAGAGAAGCCAAACAAAAACTAATGCAGTTTTGTTTACAAAGATGGTAAAAATCAAATACATTGGCAGCTGAATTTGTGAAAAAGATATTGGAATAGATCAGGAATATCAAAATCACATCATCACGGCATCATCACATGATGCATGGTGATTTTTTTTCCTCTTCGCTAAACTGGGCATGGGCATGGCCAGAACGTGATGCCCCTGACCTGTGGTCCTATGAGTTTGACAGGCCTGGAATAGATGATTATAAAATGGATGAGTCAAAACTATAGGAAGGAAGGAAGGAAGGAAGGAAGGAAGGAAGGAAGGAAGGAAGGAAGGAAGGAAGGAAGGAATTAATTAATTGTTGATTGCATCAACATAAATATAGTTTCAGAACAAAAGAAATAACAGTTTCTCTTCATTTCTATAAACAATGCAGACTGAGGAATTCTGGGAGCTGATGTCCACAGATTTAAAATAGTTAAGATTGAAAAACAGTGGCTTAAAACAATATTCCCACTGTTTGCTTCAGATTTTCCTCTCCAGCCACACAGATTCAATGTATAAAGTCCATTCTCATCATACTTTAGCTTAACAATTCCTTCAGAATTGTAGACTATGTCCTTCTAGCATTCTTTCATCCTGATAACTTAAATCATAACCCACCCACCGCCAAACGAAGTCTCTTGTCAACTTCATTTGAGCAGCTATTCATTCAGTTGCAACTTTTTTTTCCAGGCCTTTTTTATGGATTTCCGCCTAAACAATTGAGAAGACCACTTGAGCACTGACTAGTGTCCAGCCTCTCACAGTAGTTCACTGAGGAGAAAGCAAGATTCTCATGGATTGAGAGTAGGCAGATTTATTGTAGTAAGAAATAGAATCTTGCTATTTATTGGAGAATGGATATTTTAATCTTGGCCATCATTTATCATGGAGAATGTTACAGTGGAGCCTTTGATCATCTTTCTGACAGCATCTCATCAAAGCAGGCAAGGCCCAGAAACGTGCATAACAAGGATTCCAAAAGTAACAGAATTCTGAAAGCCTGTGAAAATTTCTGTCTCATTTTATACTAATTAGCAATAGCAATAATACTTAGATTTATACACTGCTGCACAGTGCTTTACAGTCCTCTCTAAGCAGTTTACAGGGTCAGCATAGTGCCCCCAACAATCTGGGTCCCCATTTTACTGACCTTGAAAGGACGGAGGGCAAAGTCAATCTTGAGCTGGTCATGATCAAACTGCAGAATTAGCCTGCAATACAGGTAGTCCTTGACTTACAACTCTTCATTTAGTGACTTTTCAAAGTTACAACATCACTGAAAAAAGTGACATGACTGTTTTTCAACCACTAACAATCATTGTAGCATGGTCACATGATTTATGTTCAGATGCTTGACAACTGACTCACATTTATGACAGTTGCAATATCCAATAATCACCTTTTGTGATCTTCTGACAAGCAAAGTCAATGAGGAAGCCAGATTCACTTAACAATCATGTTATTAATTTAACAACTGCAGTGATTCACTTAACAAATGCGGTAAGAAAAGTTGAAAAATGGAGCAAAACTTACTTAACAAATTTCTCACTTAACAAGATAAATTGGGGGCTCAATTGTGGTCATAAGCTGAAGACTACCTGTACTGCATTCTAAGCACTGCACCATCATGGCTCTTAATTAAACAAGGCAGGATTATTTTGAGTTTCTTCTCCCCTCCCCTCCCCTCTCCTCTTCTTTTTCTTTCCGGGACAAGTCCCTGCAGTTTCTTGGCAAGTTTTCAGAAGTGGTTTGCCATAGTGTCCTTCTTAGGACTGAGACAGAGAGAGTGGCTCAAGCACACAGACTTCCTTCCTGCCGAAATTATTTGAATCCCACCACTGGATAGAGCCCATTTTCCAAGTCTGTTAAGATCTTTTTGGATCCTGAGCTTGTCTTCTGGGGTGTTGGCTATTTCTGCAAGCTTAATGTCATCTATAAATTTGATCTTTTATTCCTTCATCTAAGTAATTTATGAAGATATTGAAAAGTACTGGACCGAAGATGGAACCTTGTGGTACCCTACTGCTTCCTTCCTTCCATGTAGATGTAGTAGCACTAAGGAATACTCATTGAGTATGGTTTGTTAGCCAATTACAAATCCTTCTGGTGGTGATGCTGTCTATCCCAAATCTAGATCTAGATCTTTCAAGTCCCATAATTCCCATACAATCAGCCATCCATTGGTTGAGAGTGATTGTTTTAAGACAAAATTAAAAAGCCTTTGCTACTTTCATCATTTGATTTGGATTCTTTTAAGGTTCTATGTTTCAGTGGTTGTTTTATAGTTTCTTAGGAAAAGAAAATATACCATGTAAATTAAGGTTTCAGCATCTGAATGCCACAGTAAGGGGGAAAAAGGTTCAATACTTTATTAAGAAGCTTTAAAACAAATATTTCTAGGGAAAGGCTGAATATCCAAGTCTTAAAAAGAGAAGAAAAGCAGCTGTAATTGCTTTCATTTCAGAAAAAGTTCATTTATTTTCTCACTTTAATACTATGGCATACTGAATTTTTGATAGATTAATTAAAAGTTGAAATGTGTTAATTATTTCCTTTTTAATGTGGATCACACTGCTCAATTTGCCTCTTTAATTACTTAGATCAATTTCATCTTGAAATAAGGTTAATGGTGATTGACAAAAGAACCATATAAAGTGCAGACAAGCTTGAAATAAATATTCTCCCTATAGTATTATATATTTCAGAGGAAGCTTTCAAATCTAAGCACTTACAATATGCTTGCATTATCAATTATTTAAATTATTCAATTCTACCATGTTTGAAATATGGAGGGGCATGGACAAGACCCATAAAGTGCCTTCTTTATCATTTTTTCCTAGACTAAGCATTGCACAGGTAGTCATTGATTACAACTATTAGTTGAATGATGGTTGAAAGCTACAATGGCATCATTAAAAATGACTTACAACCCATCCTTAAAATTATGACCATGGCACTGCCCCCTCCCCCCAAGTCACTTGATTGAAATTCAGGTCTTTGGCTACTGGGTCATATTTACAATGATTGAAGCATCTTGTGATCATGATTTGTGTCCTTCTCAGCTGGCTATGACAAGCAGAGTCTATTGGGAAAGCTGAATTCACTGAATCCCTTAGTAGGAATGAGAGAGAGTGATTAGTCACCCAGTTAGCTTTTGTGTCTATGGCAGGACTAGAACTCCCAATTTCTAGACTGATACACTTTCATGCTATACCAAACTAGCTCCTAAAACTAATCATATGTAACAAAGCACTATTTTAATTTGATTTAATTTGTCACCCAGTATAAGTCACACAATAGTTAAAAAAATGCATTAATCACATTCTGGGTTATTTAACTACAAATCAATTGTATCATCCAAACCTGGATTAATTGATAAATTAATCTGAACTGCCATTAGTCCTCCAGGAAAATAATGAATGTTGGATCATTTTTTAAAATGGGTTAGCATTTAATATAGAAAGGCATTTTTCATGATGTAATATCTCTCAATTTTTTTTACAAATTATTTTAGAGTAGGGAGAGACAAATAAGCTAAATGGTCACAAACCTTCAGTCTTTTCTCCTAAAGATTGGGTTTATATAATGCACATGGAGACACGATGGCTCAGTGGTTAAAGACTCTGAGCTTGCTAACAGTCCAGGTTCAAGACCTGAGCACTGCATGATGGAGTGAGTTCCTGTTACTTTTGCCCCAGCTCCTGCCTACCTAGCAGTTTGAAAGCATGCAAATAGATAAATGGATACCATTTTAGTGGGAAAGTTACAGTGTCTGGGCACCTCAGCATATAATTATGCTGGCCACATGACCACAGAATTGTCTTTGGACTATGCTGGCTCCCTTGGTTAAGAAATGGAGATAAGCACTGGTTCCTAAAGTCGGACATGATTGGAGAAGGAAAACCTTTACCTTTACCTTTATGCAATGCACAAAACTCAAAACAAGTAACCTAATTAAAGCTTAGCCCTATGCCTGAACTAGTTCTATGTTTTTTTCAAGGCACAGGTTTGGCCACAAACATTCCCCTTCCATTTCATGCCAGCACAAGTAAGCTTGTTGTCAAACTGGATGAAATAGGAGCTACAATTTTTCCTTGGATTTCAATGCAACAGAAGTGAGTTTGGGGCTGGGAAGAAAATAGCTCATTCCAGGCAGATAGTTAGCAGATAGTTTCTCCCAACATTGATTTATTCTGAATATTTTATGGCTCTCATAAATAAAATAGTACATTGAAAATCAAATCACGATGATAGCTCTTAGCGTTTCCATATAAGATTATGCTGTCACTTCAAATTGTTCTAGGGAGGTTCCTCAAGTGCCTGTTACTGAACATTTTACTAATCATGCAAATAGCTATTTGGGAAGATTGCTGGCGTTCAGAGGCATCCTGCGATCTTTGAGCATATATTAGGCTGCTTTTGTTTTAAATATGTGAGGTTCAATCTGTTATTCTTTGGGAATTGGAAAGAAATGTATCTTTCACTGCAACATGAAAAAGAGAGTGGCTTTTTATGACCTGCCTTATATTAAGTTATGTTTTACATTAAGTTATAATGGGTTGATTTGATTTTAACTTAGCAACTTATTTTGTTTTAAAGATCAGAGTTATGTGCAAAAAGATCGTTACAAGTTTTGTAAAAAAAAATGTGAAGGTAAAATAATCTGTGGATTATATTAATGAATCATCCCAACTGAGGCAATGTTTAAACAAAACACTAAACCAGGGCTGTCCAACTTTGGCAACTTTAAGACTTGTGGACTTCAATTCTCAGTATTCCCCAGCCAGTCGTTTTGGCTGGGGAATTCTGGGGGCTGAAGTACCCAAGTCTTAAAGTTGCCAAAGCTGGACAACCTG
This sequence comes from Bungarus multicinctus, assembly GCA_023653725.1. Classification (NCBI taxonomy): domain Eukaryota; kingdom Metazoa; phylum Chordata; class Lepidosauria; order Squamata; family Elapidae; genus Bungarus; species Bungarus multicinctus. The sequence continues at coordinate 11,693,859 of CM042851.1, read as the reverse complement.
CACTACACTATAAAAGTTCAATTGCTGTGCAGCTAAGTTCACTACAGGGCTATTTAGAGATGCAGATATGGAGTTTTATACCATACTCTGTCATAACCTGGTTTCTTTGATTATCGGGGGTGTGTGTGTATGTTTTAATGGTGATCTACATTAAGTCACACCAGCACACCTGTTTGTCAAATAATTGGGAAGAAATTGGAACAAATTATGAGTCTCCTTTTCCTCCTAGAGGTCAAAAGGTTATTCAGAAGGAAGGATTGCCATTAGTGAATGAACTGAAGAACGGTATATTTAACTTTCTTTTCTCTGGAGTAACAAGAATTTTGTGAATCACTGACAGACACTACTTGGTCTGCCACTTACATCAATTAATGGGCATCTTTGAAAGTTTTAAGTTTAAATATTTAAAACTCTAGCATGTCAAAGTTTAAATGCTAAATCCTTAAAGTTTAATTGTTAAAAATTACAGCATGCAAGTCAACATTAAAAAAATGTGTTTTCAAACAAAATTAATATTCTGAGAGAGAATTTGCACTGTGAAGGGGAAGGAAGACAATATGGTGATATTGCTGTGAGAAGCAGTAATGAGGTCATATGCCTAATTGCTGAGCATCTTGCAGTGCAGGAAAAGAAAATTTAGTACTATTTATAAATATATCCATTGAAAACTAGGTTGGTTATGAAACCTCTTTATTGAAGCAAAATCAAACCAATCCCAGCTTAGGCTGACAGAAGAATAATAATTAGTAGAACATACGGAATGATTGCAATTTGAAATTAAAGCATGAGGAAGTGGTTCTTGATGAATTTGGGGTACGAATGAAGAATGAATGTCCTCAGATTGCAAAAAAATAAAAGTTCTGGTAATCTTCATGCAAATTTAACATTTTGTGTTTGTGAGATGGGATTTTCTGCACTCTAGAATTTAAAAACTGGAAAAAGTAATGATTACACATGGTTGAAAGAAATACGAGTGTATTTATACACCAATATCCAAAGATTATGTAAATCTCTTCAAAAGAGATTTATTCAAACCCCTCCAAATTAAATTAAATTAAATTTAGGTCAACCTATTTGGTTGTTCCATATTGGAAATATACTGCAACACAAGCATGCATAATAATTAAGCTGTTTTGGAGGCTGCCAATTTGTTTGGAACAGCTTATAGAGTTTGTAATTGCAACACAGAGCCTTCAGAAAATATATTTTCTTTAGGCTTAGCTTTCCATATAGTCTATATTTATTTTATTTATTTATTAAATTTCTATACCGCCCCCTCTTCCAAAAAAGGGACTCGGGGCGGTGCACAGCCAACTAAAAACAAACAATATATACAATTAAAAACAAATTAAAACAATTTCATCAGAGGCCGAAATAAAATTTAAAATAGAAAACTAATACAAATTTAAAATTTAAAAAATTTAAGAAACCTAGTTATTAAAAACCCCAAAATTGTTACTGGGCCAGGCCGGCCTGTTGAAAAAACAGGGTCTTTACTGTGCACCGGAAGGTCTGAATGTCGGTAATGGCCCATATCTCTGGGGGCAAATCATTCCACAGGGAGGGAGCCCCCACAGAGAAGGACCGCACCCTCGGGGCCGCCAACCGGCAATGACCAGGCAGCGGAACCCCGAGGAGGCCGACCCTGTGGGAGCGCACTGGGTGGCGGGAGACTGTTGATGGCAGCAGGTGGTCCCGTAAGCACCCAGGTCCCAAGCCATGGAGCGCTTTAAAAATGATCAATACCACCTTGAATCGGATCCGGAAGGCCACAGGAAGCCAATGCAGCACGCGCAGAAGCGGTGTTACAAGATCACCCGCGCGGCCGCATTCTGGACCAGCTGCAGCCTCCGGACACTCTTCAAGGGGAGCCCCATGTAGAGAGCATTGCAATAGTCCAAGCAGGAGATGACGAGGGCAGAAGTGACTGTGCGAAGTGCATTCAGATCCAGAAAGGGCCACAACTGGTAAATCAGACAAATCTGACAAAAGGCCCACCTGGCAACGGCTGCAATGTGATCTTCTAAAGACAGCCGTACGTCCAGGAGGACACCTAGATTGCGAGCCCTTCCCATGGGGGTCAAAATTTCTTCCCCCACAGCCAGCGACGGAATAAGCTGGCTGTATCTGGGCGCAGGAAACCACAGCCACTCGGTTTTGGTCGGGTTGAGACGAAGCCTGTTAAGACCCATCCAACTCCGCACGGCCTCCAGGCACTGGGTCATCACTTCGAGGGCTTCGTTGGGGTGGCCCGGAGTAGAGATGTACAGCTGAGTGTCATCAGCATACTGATGGAACTCCACCCCGAAACCACGGAGGATCTCACCCAGCGGCTTCACATAAATGTTGAACAGCAGGGGCGAGAGCACAGACCCCTGAGGCACCCCACATAATAGGGGCCTTGGGGTCGACCTCTCCCCCCTGTCAACACAAATTGCGAGCGGTCAGAGAGGAAAGAGGAGAACCACCGTAAAACGGTGCCTCCCACTCCCAACCCCCCCAACCACCGCAATAGGATACTGTGGTTGACAGTATCAAAAGCCGCTGAGAGATCTAACAGGACTAGGACAGAGGAACAACCCCTGTCCCGGGCCCTCCAGAGATCATCCACCAACGCGACCAACGCCGTCTCCGTGCTGTGCCCGGGCCTGAAACCTGATTGGAGGGGGTCTAGATATACCGCTTCATCCAGATACTGAGGGAGCTGACGTGCCACCACACTCTCAACAACCTTCGCAACAAAGCAAAGGTTGGAGACCGGACGATAATTCGACAATAATGCTGGATCCAGGGACGGTTTCTTGAGAGGCCGGACCACCACCTCTTTCAAGGCGGCGGGTAAAAGCCCCTCTCTCAAGGAAGCATTAATAATCCCTTGGAACCAGCCTCGTGTCACCTCCCGAGTGGCCAGGACCAGCCAGGAGGGGCACGGGTCCAATAAACAAGTGGTGGCATTAAGCCCCCCCAGTATCCTGTCCACGTCCTCCAGAGTAACAGGATCGAACTCATTCCAAATGACCTCCCCGAAATCCACCTCTGCCCCCCCGCCCGGAGATGCCCAGTCAGAGTCCAACTCATCCTGGATCTGAGTGATTTTGTCCTGCAGAAACCTAGAAAAATCCTCAGCCCGTCCCTGCAAGGGATCCTCTCGTGCCCCCACCTCCAAAAGGGAGTGGGTCACCCTAAACAGGGCGGCTGGGTGATTTTCCGCAGACGCAATAAGGGCGGAGAGGTAGGACCGCCTCGCCATCCTTATCGCCACTAAATACGCCTTAATATAGGATCGTAATAGTGTTCAGTCAGATCCAGAGCGGCTGGCCCTCCAACTACTCTCTAGGCATCTTTTCCAGTGCTTCATCTCCCTCAGCTCCTCGGAAAAACAAGGAGCCACTTGGGATCGGCACCGGGTCAGAGGCCGCAAGGGCACGACCCGGTCAAGGGCCCCAGCGGCCACCCTATCCCAGGTAGCCACTAAGCCCTCAACCGAGTCATGTGTGTGAGTCTCAGGAAATGGCCCAAGCTCCATCAGGAACCTATCTGGGTCTGTCAGGTGCCTGGGGCGGTACCATTTTATCGGCCCCGCCTCCCTGTGGCAAGGGAGTGTGGAATGGAAGTCGAGTCTAAGGAGCGAATGATCAGTCCATGACAGGGGTTCCACAACCACATTCCCTATACCAAGATCATTCTGCCACTGATCAGAGACAAAAAACAAATCCAGGATGTGACCTCCCAAGTGAGTAGGATCCCGAATTAATTGGGTCAGGCCCATGGCTGTCATGGACGCCATGAACTCCTGAGAAATCCCCGAGGCCCCACCGGCAGAAGGCAGGTTGAAATCCCCCATGACCATAAGCCTGGAGGTCTCAACCGCCAAGCCGGCTATGACCTCAAGGAGCTCAGGCAGGGCCGATGTCACATAGCAGGGAGTCAGGTATGTGATCAACAGGCCCATCTGAACCCTGGGACCAAACTTCACGAAAAGGGACTCACATCCGGTCGTCTGAGAAACAGTGGATTCCCTAGGACACAGATCTTCCTTAATAACCACCGCAACCTCCCCAGCCCTCCCCTGAGCCCTCGGTCAATGAAAGACCCGAAACCCGGGTGGGAACATCTCCACCAGAGGAACTCCTCCCTCTTGGCCCAACCAGGTTTTGGTAATACCTGCCAGGTCCGTTCCCCCCTCACAGATCAAATCATAAATGAGGGGGGCCTTGTTAACGACGGACCTGGTGTTACACAACATCAGCCGAAGGCCCAGGGCTCAATGACTCAGACCACCCGGGGAACAGGACATGACAAGGGGGTCGGAGCGCGCCATCACACACAAACAGCGGGGGCGCACTCCCAATACAGGATATGGCCCCCTATAACTGCCAAATCTGCCTCTCCCGCTCACCGTGCCAATAGACTGTATTTCGCCCTCCCCGGAACAACCCCCCATCCTCGATATGACCCCACCCGACCCCAGCACCTCCCGGCAATGCTTGACCCACGGCCTGGCCCCAGCCCCAGGTGGGTTGTCCCCCAACCCCCGCCCAGCCATCCCTAACCTCAATAAAAATCTAGATAAAAATTTACGTAGACAAGAACCCTCCCCCAAGCGTTTCTTGCGGCCGCACCATCTCTCCGGATCCCAGGATCCGTCCTTGAGAAATGTCTTTGAAAGTCTAGAGGGCCACTTAAGAGAAAGGGGGACATTTCTCACGGCCCACAGGTCTTCAGAGGAATATCTTAAATATCTTATATTATATCCTGTAAAGTAACTCAATACTGCAATATTTCTTGAGACTACTGTACCAGTAGAAAATGGAATATGGTACCACTTGATACAATATATAAGGCTATCATCAGCAAAAAAAAGATCACAAACCACTGTGTTACATTGTAAGTTCATAAATTATTATACAGCACTGAATGAATATTGAACATTTCATTTGATATATAGCTGAACCGTGTTGATGTCTTACTTGAGAAGGCTCTTTGAAGTGCCCTTCTTTCCTTAGCAATTTGTTCTCGTTCAGTAGATTTTCTGGTAACTATATCAAAATTTTTAGTTCCCGGACTTTTCTAAAGGATTGCTAGATGATAATATTGTTTTAAAACATCTATTTTAAGTAGCTCAACACTAGGATTTGGCGCCAGCTGTTTTGACATAAGTGTATCAGTCTGAATCAGATCTGAATATGAGTGGAAAACCATATGATTGTTAAAATAGGATGAGGACAGGGTAGTAGATTATTGTTGTTTATTGCAGTTTTTCCTTTTGTTAAATGCCTTTAATGCATGCTCTTGTAAGACTATCATGTTTCTATCCAGCAGAATAATGAAATATGATTGGTCTCAAGTATTTATGGTCTCTATTTCTCTAATGCCTGTGTCATCATCATCATCCTATCTGTGTATTTTCCTCAGCTATTTCTGTGGCTATGTTCCTTTCACTGACCTTCTGAAAGAATTCAGAAAAAAAAAAATCCTCTAAAAATCATGAAAAGAAACTTCACTGGAGAAAAAATTCAGCAGTCACTCTGCCTTTTCTGGAACCTGGGTGAAATTAGTCATCTTGAAGAGAAGCAATGTTGTCTGAAAGTAAAGCTATATAGTTTTTTGCTCTAATTTTTTTTTCATTTTTGCATACTCCTTTAGAGCATAATCAATTTGAACTATGTGGAAAGACGTGCAATAACCAATAACATCCACTGAAATTAGTCTGATGACTATTAGAGATAATATCTCCTTATCCAAAATGATGGCTGCTTTCATTTACATACTTGAGCAACAATGTATATACCATACACACATTTATTAAGAATCAGGAAAATAAAATTGGTTGCAAACAATGTTAACACTAATAGTGTGTGTGTGTACACACACACAAACACACACACACTCACTCCAATATGTAGTTATAAGGTAGTAGATTGACAGAGCAGTATAGTTTTGATCTTAGGGCATTTTTCACAAATTATTTTTTCATTATTTTGGTTTTTTTCCTAAAAAAAAGCAATGCTGCTTTTTTTTGTATACTTTTTATTAGAACTCTTAAAGAGAAAATGAAAGCTAATACTTTTAGCTAACAAAAGCAAAAGGTGCAAGTAAAAAAGTTAAAAAAAAAATTGAAAAGAAAAATGTATGAAGAGGCTTCAGATATTTTTCAAGGCAGTTATAAGCACAATTATATTTTAATAAAAATAATGCTGCTTTTAAAAAGTCAATATTAATTGTTCTATCCATTTGTAGAAAATGCTTAACCAGTGCATTGACAAGATTGATTTGTTAAAACCAAGTATCAGGTCCACCAGATGTAAATGGATATACATTTTAAATAGAGTGGCTTTTTTTGGGGGGGGGGGTATAATATTTATTCCTTCAGATTGTGGTATCATCGCTATTCACCTTAATTAAGAAATCTTCTCTCATTGGCAGACTTGTAGGCAAAGCAAGTTAGAAAGATCATCTTATATTTTTATCAAATTCCTCTAAGGGCATGCATACTATCTTCCAACCATATCTATTCAGAGACCTTAATATCAGCAAATGAAGAATGATTAACTGACCCCAAGTCACACAGTGAATTTGGTGGCCAAGGTATAGATATGGACCTAAATCTCCCTGACAGATGCCAAGGACTTGCTGCCCAAAGCCCAACTGCAAGTCAACTGTGTAAAGCTCCTCACCTTCCCAGGGACCGAGCTTTAATTTCACTGCACAGCTTTTTCTTATCTGTTGCTTTAGAACTGGCTTTTTTTAAAAAAATGAAAGACATTAACAAGCTATCAACTATAACAGTTAGGAGGTTTTCACAGACTTTCCTTATGTTGTCAACTAAGTTTGTTGTGTCTCTTACACAATAATGATGTGTTATATGGCAAAAGACAAATAGAAATAAAGATACTGATATTGTGAATAATTATTTAGCAGTAGTGGCTTCCTTTACTACTATTATGTAGTAATAAGTGAGTTATTTCTGGCAAAGCTTTGATTTTTTAGCACTGGGTTGACCTTTGTAATTCTTACAGTTCTACTTCTGTTAATACTTTATTTCTTATTGTAAATCAAAGTTCATCTATTCGATTATTTCTGATTCTGGATGTTCTTTCCAGAAATGGTACATTCTTTTCGGGTATCTTCTTCTCATTGGATATGACTTATAATAGCAAATCATTTCTTTGTTTTCAGACTTTGTTTATTTGCAACAGGTAAGCAACTTTTTTTCCAGTAGCCTTGTAGCTGTTGGTCCTGGTTGCTCAGTTCTAAGTCCTTTAACCCACTTGTCACCAGATGTCTAGGAATTCCAACAACTAGCATGGTCATTGTTGACCTGGGTGACGACCGAGCCAGTATAGTTTTTTGTAAGTGACATTTTACAATATTGTTAATGGGAGACACACTCTTTCTCCAGCTCCTCAGATGAGACCTGTCCAGTATTGAACCTCTGGCATAGGTGTCATCATCAGAACATACAAGCCCCAGTACCACTTCGAGCTAGTGTCTCTAATATTTTTGTCCCATAAATCTGGTAGATGCCATAGTGCATGATACAAAATATAAAGAATATTTATACTAGAGGGCTGAGAAACTGGTTGGACGTGGGCTGGCATGAACATCTACCATTATGGAAAGAAAGAAAAAACTTTCACTGTAATACAGGAATGAGGGAACTTGCCACTTGGCTTGATATATTCATGACGAAAATTGCTTTACCTCTACATACATCATTGGTCCTTCTCTGGTTTTAAAATTCATTGATACAGATCATAACCTGAGTCAATCGAAGATTTATTCAGGCAACGGAAGAAATATTTTATTGCATTTGATTGTGAATGAATAAATATGTTTTACATGTTACCAAATGTAAACCATATTTTTTTTCATTTACAATCAATTTTAGTAAAACATGGGAGGTCTAACTTTATCAAATTATTCTGGACTTGCTACATGGGTCCTTTACAAGAAGATATGATATTTTGTTTGTAAACCATTAGGCTGCACCTAGTTTACATGAATCTTTCAATAAGTCAAGTAGGCATAAGAAAAATGGCACCAGTAGTACCTTAGATTTCATGAAAATAAGTGGCTTGATGTCTAACAACTTTCTCAGGGACCCATAGTTTTTCATGTCATGTTCATACCAGATTTAAATATATTGCATCCAAAATCTTGATCCCATTCATTTTTCATCATAATTAAAAATTAACAGATTGGTTTACACAACAGGCTTGTTAAGATGTGATCAGGTAATTTATGTTTCATTCAGATAGTAAGTTAATTCAGTGTACCACAATTAAGTAAGCTATGATTAATATGTATTTATTTAATTAATTAATATACACATATCCATTAAGGGCAAACGTGTTTTTCCTAAGAAGTTAACCCACAACATTAAAAATATATATTTAATCTTGCCTCCATAATTTGAATTTGCTGTTTAAGTTTAAAGTTCTGTTTAAGTTTAAAGTTCTGTTAAAGTTCAGTATACAGTATTCTTTTAATTTTGCCATTGCTGAATTGTTGTTCTCTCTGTTACGAAACATAAAATTCACATACATAAATCAATAATTTGGCAGACAAATAATATTAGTCCACCTTAGTTTTCATCAGTATTCAAGATTTTTATCCCTGCATTCCCATGCATCTGACAAAGATTTTAAGTTGGTGATACAGCTATAGACGTACAATGTATTTACATTGCTTTCTTTATTACATCAAACTTACACTGGAAAGTGTTTTTGAAGACAGAGATTACGTTTTGACCTTTTAGAGCTTGTTCCTGGAGTAAAGATTTTTTTCTCATGTTACAGATAATTGCTGAGTGAATTGAATGCAATCCTCCCAGAGAGCAGGAACTAAAAAGCTGGGCATGCCTGTAATTTAATAGATCATTTATCTTGACTAGAAAGGCAGCCATAACTCAATCTTTTTCCACCCAAAGGCCTTGCATTTTCCTACCTGTGGGCTCCATGTATTTGACATGGGTTTAGATTGAAGTGATTAATTCTGCTTGTAGTTAATTACTATAGCCCAAGGAGACTTGGGGTGGGTCAGAACAAAGTTTTAATTTGTGCGGTTGTCATGTTACATCTTGTCGGGTGGTGGATCTTTGAATAGTTCAAATCGGGGGTCTCCAAACCTTGGCAACTTTAAGACTTGTGGACTTCAACTCCCAGAGATGCTCAGCTAGCAAAGTTCCTCAGCTGGCTAAGGAACTCTGGGAATTAAAGTCCACAATTCTTAAAGTTGCCAAGGTTGGAGACTTCTGGTCCAGATGATCTCTGTAGCTTTTCCCTCCAGTTAGTAGAAAAGAGAAATAAAGGATGTGTGGCACCTTTTAAATTTTAATACTAGGAGACATCCCTCAGGAAAGAACATGGGAGTTGATCATCATAACAAGATTTAGGTACATTCCTTCCATCACTAAAATGACAGCAAAACATTTCAACATCAGCTGAACAACATCAACTGCTCTGGTAGCAAACTCTAATCTATCTTTGTAAAAAGGCCAGCAATTAGTGTTGTCCTTTGATTTGAAACACATTAAAGAAAGCAAATAATCCTTCAACTGGGTTTCTCTTCCCATCAAGTGTCACCCACCAGCAGTGGGTTTTAGTCATTTCTTGGGCAGCTTCTTCTGCCATGGGAGTTGCTTTCCAGAAGGCCACCAACCAAATAACTGGAGGTCTGCCAGAAAGTAATAGAATAGAATAGAATAGAATAGAATAGAATAGAATAGAATAGAATAGAATAGAATAGAATACTTTATTGGCCAAGTATTATTGGACACACAAGGAATTTTTCTTGGTGTAAATACTCTCAGTATACATACAGAAAAGATACATTTGTTAAGGATCAAGAATCATAATGATAGTCATGGGGTACAATCAACAATCAAATCATACTAGGAAACAGTCAATATAAATTGTAAGGATACAAGGGACAAAATTACAGTCCTACAATCACAAGTGGGAGGGGATGGGTGATAAGGAGTGATGAGAAGATTAACAGTAATAGTAGTGTACACCTTGTAAATAGTTGAACAGTGTTGAGGGAATTATTTGTTTAGCAGAGTGATGGCTTTTGGAAAAAAACTGTTCTTGTGTCACTATTCCTAATTAGTACTATTAATAGTTTATTAAATCATTGAGAAAGCTGGAATTGGATGTTAGGTTGCTGAGAGGAGAAAAGGGGGTATGTGGATGTATTTTATTGCTAGACTTTGACCATTTATAGGATCAAAGATAGTGTCACTTATAAAAGTTTGGGAAATTATGTATTTTGATAGATCCCTATATGAATGGAAGCTGATGCTCACTCTACACAGTACAATTTTAAGTGTGGTATCTTTCTCAAATGTGAATGCATACTTATTAATTGTGTGCAGGTATTTACCATTCAGAAAAAGAAAAAAAAGTGAGTAAGACAGATGCAAAGCTGTAGACATCCTTACCATTGACTCAGGCCTCTTTTTATTTTTATCTTTTTACTGTAATGGTATTAAAACATCCCCCAAAAGTGACCGACTCCTTAGATTGCCTACACTTGTACAAACAAACAAAATCCCATACGTGAGGAAATTTTCTGATCCTTTAATCTCTCAGGTTGAACTGTTCTATTTTCCACAACACTAAGATTCTTTAAACTAGTGTTTCTCAAACTTTGCAATTTTAAGATCTGTAAACCTTACAGTACACAGATTTTAGACTTCAAATTTACATTTTGGACTTCAAACTAAAGTCTACACATGTCAAAATTATCAAGATTGAGAAACACTGCTCTAAACAGTAGTCAAAGCAATTGAAAGTAAAATAATTAGCTCTTAGCATCTGGTTGGTTAGTTTCCAACCATTGTTTCTTGTTTTGCTTTTTGGTACTTTGGAAAATAGTTTTATTCCCTCATTTTTGTAGGAGCCCCTCAAATATTGGAACAGTGCTGTCATGTCCCCCCAGTCCTTCTTTTTATTAGGCTAGATATACCCTAGTCATGTAATCAATTTTTATATGTTTTAGCCTCCAGGTCCCTGAACAACTTTGTTGCTCTTCTCTGCACTCTTTCCAATCTGAATCTGAACATTATTTTATATTGTGGTGACTAGAACTGGATACAGTTCTAAATTACACCCAAAATGTGCTATACTCTGCCACAGCTTGCATAATAGTGGTGTTATGAAGTATGCCCACAATTGCCGGTGATAATGAATTCTGAACCAGCTGAAGCTCCCAAATTGATTTATTTGACCTAGATATCACCCTTCTCTAATCGATGCTGGGCAGCTTACAACATAAAAAACTAAACAACAAAATGTGTGTGTGTATAAGACAGCAAATCCAAAACAATATACGTATTATAACCCAGTAAAGATTAAAAGCTTGGGATAATGCTTTCCAAGGTCAGTTCCACTACAGCATATTGCAATAGTCCAATCAGAAAGTGACTTGGACAAGAGTGACCATGAACAGACTCTCTTGATCCAGAAAGAGGCACACCTGGTGCACAATGCACAATAGATTTGTACAAAAAGCCTTCTTAATCATGGTTGCCATCTGCTCTTTGAGGAGGAGCTGAGGGAAATCAGGAAGATCTCAGTTTGCATAACAGTTTAGTTGGGTGGATAATACCCAATCTGGATTTAACAATAAAAGACCTGGAAGGCCATAAAATACATAGCTGTCTATTCATCTAGACCCTATTCAGGAATTGGGAAAAAATCTTGACAACATCACTTGGATTAGTTGGGGCAAATGTATGTAACTGAGTATCATCATCTAACAATGTTACTTAATTCTGTGCTAATAGATTACCTAACCCAGTGATTTCATGTAGACATTAAATCAGGTAGAAAAAAGAGTAATCTTGAGTCATTCCAGAAAGCAGATTCCAGCATTAGATCTCCCTCCCACCTACCAGAACTAGCCTCAAAGGAAAGAAATCCATTCCTTCCCCAAACCACTATTCAGTATTCATTACTGACCAGATCCCTACAGTTTTTATAAGGGCTTGAACGGGTTCTGTGAGACTAATGAGAAAAAAAACCCTTTCTACAAGGACTAATTTTTGTATATATATATTTTTCTTTCTTTGTTCCTCATGAAGGTTTGTTTTCACTTTAATCCTTTGCAGAATGTTTAAATAATCCTGGTTCTCTTGTTGTTGCTAATAGATCTAAAAGTATCAAAAAATCTTATATGGTGAGCTCACCTGAGATACGTCCAGATGGAAAGCGACTATTATTTTCTATCTAATGAGATTCTGCAGCTGTTTCCTCTTTCTCTTAAAAGATTATCTGGCTAATTACAAAAAAGACAAGAGGAGTGAAAGAATTATAAATGAAGAGGACTGAGAATTTTCTTTGAAGGTTTACATAAGCAATAACCTTATCTCATTCACAACATTATGAAAGGTCTAAGCCATTTTTTCCCCATTCGTTATGATTTTCATATGGCTTCTTCCATCTCATTCTGTATGTGTATAAAATGATAATGTGGGGAAAATGGTATCGTAACCACAGGATAGCTTTTGAAATTGGAATATTTAGGTCAAATTTGTATTCAAGTGCTTTCTGTCAAATGCATGAAATAACACAGGAAAGCTATCAAAGAACAAATATAATTTTCCTTCTTTCATTGGATTTATTCATCAGAATGATCAAGATAGTTCAACTGTACCAGATGGAGTATAATATATAGAAATCAAATTGACTATATCATTACCTAAAAGTAGTAGAAAAGCTCAGTTATAACATCAAAAGCATTTCCAGGTCCTGACCATGGAACAGATCATAAACTGCTCAAGTTCAAGTTACAAGTTAAACTAAAGAGAAGAAATCCTTTTTAATGATACAATCTTTATCATTCACTTATATTCAAGGACAGCGTCAGGAATCCTGAGTTGCTTTGAAGTCCTGAACCTCACTGATGGATATCCGGAGGAATTACAGAATAAAGTTAAGGAAATAGTTAATGTTGAATGTGAGAACTGACTGCCAAAAATGAAGAAGGAAAAGAAAGCAAACTGGGTGTCAGAACAAACTCTGGAAATTGTTGAGAAGAGTAGCCAAAGCTAAGAAAAACAAAATTCTCAGACAGGAACTTAACCAAGTGTTTCAGAGAGCTATATGAAAAGACAAGAAGCTGTGTTGCAACAACATATGTAAAGATATATAAATAGACCTAGAAAAATAATGAAAGGCTTTCAAAAGATCTTTGAAGGTTGTAATCTTGAAATGATACGCTAAAGGATGTCAATTGACAGATAGGAAAGGAGATCAAAGGAAGATAGAAGGAATATATTGAAATACTGTACCCTAGACATAACATTTTAAGATACCTTAGAAGAGATTCTCTACTTATAAAACCCTGTAACCTAAGAAGACAAAGAAAGATCAGCACTCAGATCGTTACCTAATAGGAAGGCTACAGGAACTACATTGAAATATGCAAGCAACAGAAAAAGAATCAGCCAAGATTCTAACCAAATTATGCCACCACATCTGGAAAACAACACAGTAGTCAATTGATTGGAACAGGTCAATCTATTTTCAGTACTAAATAACAGAATAATAGGGTTGGAAACAATCTTGAAAATCTTCTAGTTCAACCCTGTGCTAAAGCGGGAAATGATCCTATACCATTTCAGACAAAGGTAAAAAAAAAAAGGATATTTAACAGAATCTGAAAATAATCATAAAATAGCCTTAATTTCACAAGCTAGTAAAATACTACTTAGGACCATCCAGCACAGATTAGAAACCTACATTGAAAAAGAAATGTCAGATGTTCAAGCTGGCTTTAGAAAAAACAGAGGAACATGAGCCATTATTGCTGACACATGCTAGATAATTGAGAAAGCCAAATAATACCAAGAGGTACTCTCTATGACGTGTTTCATTCATTGTAGAAAGAGTGTAAATTCTATCAATTGTTTCAAGCTTTGTAGCGTGCTCTGAAAAATGGGAATCCCAGAATATCTAATCATTCTTATGAGAAACTTATATACAGGCCAGGAAGCCACAATACAAATAAAACAGATTGAAACAGGTTAGCTCCAAGATGGCAAAGAGATGTGACAAGGCTTCAAACTCTCACTTTATTTATTCGATTTATATGCTAATTACATATACTGTAAAAGAAAGTTGGATTGAAAGTAATGAGTGTAGCTTTAAAACTGGAGGAAGAAATGCCAATAACCTGTGCTGTGTTAATGACATCACCCTGATAGCTAAAAATGCAGGCATTGATAAAAGTCAAAGAAAGCGGTGAAAAAATGGGATTAAAATTAAATATGAAGAAGACCAAACTAACTACAACTGGTAGAACAACCAGTCTTGGAACTGAATGAATACAATGAAGTGGTTGGATAGTTTCTGCCTTTTAGGATCAACCATCAACAATAAAGAAATTCATTCAAACTAGTATTTGGTAGAGTAGCCATGAAGACCTTGGAAGGTATTGGAATGCTGTGATTTGTCTATAATTAAAAATATCAGATTTATGAAAACTACAGGATTTCCCTTGACACCAAGTGGAAGTCAAAGTTGGACTTTGAAGAAACAGGCTATTTTGTTTTCTCTTGCTTAGAGAACTTAAATATATGCCCATCCTTGCATGAACTGAAGATTAAAGTAAATATGCAATGGATAAAGATATTCTGCGTGCTATTTAATGCTTCTAATGCAGTCTAAAGCCAGTATCAGAACCTTATTTTTTCACATTTTTTTCTGAAACAATCTTTTATAATTTGGGTCTGAGTCAAGAATCATTCTCAGCAAGAGCTAAATAATGACTAAAATGTTTATTTAACATGACAGCAACAACTGCATTCTGATTGCTTACCTGCAGCAGCCTAGAAAACGTAACCTCAGCACATTTCTTGAAGTGTTAGTAGTGTGCATTACATGTTCCTTTTAAAAAAAAAAAATCCTGGCTTTGTGCTTATTTGTTGGCATATTTTCTTCCCACCTGTTCTTCAAAGTCAGCTATAAATGTAGCTCTGCTGGTCCTGTTATTCCAAGCAACTCAGAGTTTTCCCAGCATTTGACCTTGGGGTATTGGGATTGTCCCGGGCCACTTCAGCTCACTTGAATTCCTCAATTCCCTCCAAAGCCTCCCTTGCATTTCAATACTTTCCCCACTTCCTGTTTCTGTTGTCTGGTTGTAAGTAGGGGTGCACGGTGAGTCAGCCGTAATATAATGTTTGTTAGGACACAACATTTGTTGAATCAAACAATGTAAATTACAGTTTTTTATGTTTATGTTTCCTGAGATGACATTTCTAAATAACATTATGCTTTTATATGGTCCATTTCTATGATGAATATTTTATTAGTTTCCTGATTTAGTATAATTTAATTTTTTGGTTTATTAAATTGTAATTTAAAATTTATATAGCCAAATAGTTCATAGCTTAGGTATGTAGAACAAATGCCTTCTAATGAGAAGTAATTCCTTTACATTTTTAACTTTAGCTGAAATAGGGGATATTTTAATTAAACAACAGGAAAATTGCGCTTATTTTTTTTTTTTAATTACATTATATGCCGCCCTTCTCCGAAGACTCAGGGCGGCTTACAGTCTATGGAGCACCATGCTAAGTGCTCGGCAAAAGCCTTCATTCCATTGTATATGCCTGCTTATTACTAGGGCTTTTGGCCGCCCCCAAGCGGCATTTTTACAAAGTCAGCTTATTGCCCCCAACAATCTTGGGTCCTCAATTTACCTACCCCGAAAGGATGGAAGGCTGAGTCAACCTTGAGCCTGGTGGGATTCAAGCCTGCACTAATTGCAGGCAGCTTGCACTAAGTGCTAGATGATTAACAGCCTGCACCACCAAGGTTTATAAGGAGCTCTTTTGTTACTTATATTTACTTCCCCACATAATTGTCACAATGCACTCCACATTTCTTCCAATGACAGGCAAGCTTCTTAAAGAATCACAAAGAATGTCATACCTATTAGATCTCTCGGCGGCTTTCGATACTGTCGACCACAGTATCTTATTGCAGCTACTGGAGGGGTTGGGAGTGAGGGCACTGTTTTGCGGTGGGTCTCCTCCTTCCTCTCTGGCCGTTCGCAATTTATGTTGGCGGGGGGGCAGAGGTCGGCCCCGAGTCTCCTGGTTTGCAGGGTACTTCAGGGGTCGGTGCTCTCGCCCCTTCTGTTCAACATCTCTATGAAGCCGCTGGGTGAGATCATCCGTGGCTTCGGGGTAGAGTTCCATCAATATGATGATGATACTTAGCTGTACATCTCTACCCTGGGCCACCCGGATGAAGCCGTCGAAGTGATGGCCCGGTGCCTGGAGGCTGTGCGGTGTTGGATGGGGCAGAACAGGCTTCAGCTCAACCCATTCAAGACTGAGTGGCTGTGCTTCCCGGCACCCTGATACAGCCAGCTGGTTCCATCGCTGGCTGTAGTGGGGAATTCTTGCCCCCACAGAGGGGGCTCGCAATCTGGGTGTCCTCCTGGATGTATGGCTGTCATTGGAGGACCATGTGGCGGCCGTCGCCAGGGGGGCTTTTGGTCAGGTCCATAGGATCTACCAGTTGTGGCCCTTTCTGGATTGGGATGCGCTTCACACAGTCACTTCCGCTCTCGTGATCTCCCACCTAGACTATGCCAACGCTCTCTACATGGGGCTTCCCTTGAAGTGCACCCGGAGGCTCCAGCTGGTGCAGAATGCGGCCACGTGGGTGGTGTTGGGGGCTCCTCAGGGCTCCCATGTTACACCGCTCTTGCGTGAGCTGCATTGGCTCCCAGTGGTCCTCCGGGTGTGCTCCAAGGTCTTGGTTACCATCTTTAAAGCGCTCCATGGCTTGGGACCAGGATATTTGCGGAACCGCCTCCTGCCATTATCGGCCTCCTGTCGGCCAGTACGCTCCCATAGAGTCGGCCTCCTCGGGGTGCCACCGACTGGATGGCTGGCGACCCTGAGGGTGCGGGTCTTCTCGTTGGGAGCACCCTCCCTCTGGAATGAATTACCCCCGGAGATGAGGATCATCCCTGATCTCCTGACCTTCCGGCGCGCGTTGAAAACCTATCTATTTCATCAAGCCAGTCTGGCCTAGGGGTTTTTAGGATTTTAATTTGGTTTTTATCCAGTTTGGCTTTTAAACTTCTTATAAATTTCAGCCTTTCATATTTGGTCTTTTAACTGTTCTTAATTTTATATTGTTCCCTGCATTTTAATTTCGCTGTGCACCGCCCTGAGTCCTGTCACGGAAATAGGGCAGTATATAAATAAATAAATAAATAAATAAATAAATAAATACCTTGTCTCTTCAACAGTCTTCACAAATCTTTCAACTTCTTCTTTTGAGTCTGATAGCCACAAAATTATTTATTCAATTTAGGAAAAAGCTAAAAGTCTGTTTGGTATTATGATGGATGGTGGATGGGGTAAAACAATAAGACCTAACTTCACGATTCCCACTTAAACCCATGTGAAATCCAGCATTGTCACATTGCAGCAAAATCGCTTTTTTGTGCTTCTGAACTCTGTTTCATCATTGCTTCAAAATATTGTGCCACTCTGAATTGATAATAGTGCAGGTTTAGGAAAATTTATGTGAATAAAACCACCTGCTGCACCCCATAAAACTATAAACATGAGTTTTAATGCCAAAGCATGGTTTTGAATTTTTGTCCTAAATGAAACTTTGTGATGACATTTGATGGACCGGCATTTCAGGATCAAAACAATGATCCCATAGAAATGCAAAGAAATTCTTCAACTTCATTCTCTGGGTGTGACATCAATTGCCAACAAATTTCAAATCTTGAAGCTTTAATCTCTGCTGTTAGCATGCAAAGAAACTACAAACTTTTCATTACTAAATAATGCCTATAATGTGACCCACATATTTTCTGTAAAATGCTAAGCTTAACCATTTTCTTTGATCTGCTGATTGCCCTTCATCAGTCCTTCTTATATCTCAGATTGGTTTCACAGGTCATCAACTTCATGCTTTGTCATGCAAATCAATCCTTCTTGGGTCACCATTTTCACATATTTTTTAGCCCAGCAATGCATAATATTCATGTCAATACAGTAGTTACCATAAATAATTTGCATTTGACAATGAATTTCAACTGCAGACTCCTTTAGCAGTCAAAATTGCTTATTGAGGAATATTCACTGCAGATTTTCATTTCATGAACACAACCTATTCTGATAACAACTTTCCACCAACTGAAGTAAAAGTATAGATGCTAACAACATGTAAGCAGTTTTAGCACATCGGTATTGTTATCTGTTGGCAAACAGTAACATTGCAGGCATTACTTTTCTTTCAGCCACCACAATATTTTGGGGGAACATATTGAATTGACTCTAATAGCTTTCTTCCCCATCTAGATCTCCATTTATGAAATGGGGAGAGGTGGCTTTCATTGATTCTCTCTGGAGATTCCCTGAACTCTTCCTAAAAACGTCTTGATATTTTGGAACAGAGTTCTGTCGGTGCCCTTGCAAAATTGCTGTCCTTGTACTGCAACTGTACACTCTTCTTGAATTATAAAGCCATTTGAAGAAAGGGATGACATCACAGAATGAAACCTGCTGGTATTATATTTGCTATACAATACATATTAAATCCATTATGTTTGCACAGATGTGCATACATAGCATCAGCTATTCACTTTATAGCTTTTACTGGTTGATATCCGTTGTGCCTGTGGAGAGGCCAACAGCCTCAGAGAATTCTACAAGGTTTGTTAGGCAGAATTTCCTGTTGTTGAAGCTTGTACCTCTACATGGGTTTGGCTTTTAAACATTTTTTCCCCATTTAGTCGGGGCAGATGGTAGTTGATGGACTATAATTTTTCTGCTTTCCCTGTGTCTTTTTTTAAAGTTGGTCATGTTTATTTTTCTAATCCTAACAGAGGCTGAACTGGAAAACCAATTGCATCCTTTTGCCGAAAGAACAGGAATTTTACATTTGAGACCTTTCAGGAGTTTTGGCTATATATTATGTACAACATGTAATAATGAACACATCTCACAACAGTTGGGATGGATCAGGTTTGTGGTTGGATCAGCAACCATCTGCTTGTTGTGGATATTGTGTCTTAAATTCAGTAATAGAAAATGTCACTGTAGTAAAATATGTTTTTTTCCCATCCAGCCCTGTCCAAGCCTCAGAAACTACCACCCCAAGTTCCGTTGCAGGAGAGAGGGCGGTATAAAAATTTCATAAAATAAATAGATAGATAGATAGATAGATAGATAGATAGATAGATAGATAGATAGATAGATAGATAGATAGATAAATAAAAGTCCCTGCAGTTTTATTGGAAAGGTTTTTCAGAAGTGATTTGCTATTGCCTCCTTCCTAGGGTTGAGAGAGACTGGCCCAAGTTTTCCCAGCTGGCTTTAAAGTAAGGCAGCACTAAAATTCACAATCTCCCAGTTTCTGTCCTGATGCCTTTACTACTACACCACACTGGCTCTTGTATATTGTTTATACATTTGATTTGTAAATTTTTAATTTGTCAAGTTAATCTTGAATCACATCTTATTGACCCATGAGTTAGTGTAGAAAAAAGTAGTTCGGATATAGGTATTTGCTAATTTTCTGTCCTGAAAAAAAAATCTCACAACACTTTTCAGATGTGGCACTATATTAGTATCACTTTTTCTCATCTGTTAATAAAATAAAATTCTGCTAGCTGGGTTTCTCTTTGATGTCTGCCTTAAAAAAGTTATTTTTTACTTGTTAGTGTAGAGTTTGTTATTTATTTATTGTATTTGTTACATTTCTAACCCCTCTTTCCTTTGGAAGGTCAGGGTAGCATACATGGAAATTTTCCTTGGTTCATTCCCACAACAAAAATGAAATAAATTTTAATGAAAGTGAATGATCCCAAAGTCACCTGAAATTCCTTGATTCTATATATTACGATTATTAGTATGTTTTCTTGAGGTTCTGATTTCTTTGAACTATCATTACTAGGGTTTTGAATAAACATAATGCTAAACCATTGTTTGCTTTAACTAAGCCTTGTCTAAGTCACCTGGATTCACACAACATACTGCAGTCAAATCAACATGCTTTGGTTTGAGATAAAATATGTACCCCTAAATCCTAAAGGGATTTTTCAGTTCTGTTCTAGCTTCTTCTTAATTAATCTTCTCATCTCAGAGAATATAGTGTCTGCTCTTTTGATTTTTCAAAAATCAAAGTTGTGACCTTCCTCAGCATATTATCCTGATGAATCTTCATATCTTCTGTCTTCTTTGCACTGGGGTTGTTAAAGTGCCTTCAATAAACAGTAGGATTATAGCATTTTTCATTCAACTGATTGTAAATAGCCAAATAAAGTCTTATTTAAAGTCTAATTTTTCAGTCTGTACATCAGTTTGCTATTGACACATGACTGTCTACAATACATATCCTGTCAGAAAACTTTCATTGCTTAGCTTTGTCATGCATAAAATTATACAAGATAAAATTCAAAAAGTGATACATTTGAAAAAAGAATCTGACTGCTACTAAGAATTGAATATTCATTCAGAACGCAGTCATTTACTTTTTCAAATTGTCTGCATGCAAAAGTTACTATATTTTCCCATCTTAAAATAAATGTACATGTGGTAAGACTAATGCTGTGGTAGTAATAAATGATTAGGTTGGAATGTGAAATTTGATGATTATTTAACTCAGATCAATTGCATGATTTTGGTTAAATCGGTTAAAACATTTGAGCATTTCAATATATTTTGTATATATTCTCTTGTAAATATAGGCAAACATTTTTCAAAAGTGAGAATTCACTTCTTATACATGAATCATTATTTGTCAGACCCAAGGAAATGCAGACATAAGCAATAGCTGGGCTTCTAATTTCAGAAAAGGACAATTGTGCATACAAAAGACCATAGGCAAATGGGCTTGGTATCAATTAAAGCAGAAAATAAGGAAGGGTGGTAACTTGATAAATTACATCTTTGAGCTTTTCCTTATACAAAATTGACTTGTATAATAGACGTTTGTAAAATATACCAGATTGCGACTACTGAACTTGTTTACAGTATTAATCTAATAACCAAGGACTGGGGCACAATATTTTGGCACCCAACAATCTCAGTTCTACTTAATTTGCGTCTTTTTTAGCCACTGTTTGTTCTACCCCAATTTCTCTGCTCATCCCAGTAGCCTATTTCACTTGTACTTTCCATATTAGGTTCAAGATAGGGAAAATCATTCTAATTTACCAGACTACATTGAATCAGGATGAACCTAATTATTGCCATTTTGAGTATTATTTAAAAGTCAGTTCTGAAATAGAAAGTCTGAAACAGAAGTTCTAGAAGCACACGGGGAGATTAGTCATGAAGGACAAGAAAACAATCAAATTCAGAGTGTACCAAGAACCCTTTATTTCAACCCTGAATTAAAAATATTCTCCTTTATTGGGTCCATCTAAGAATGATTTATGGCTCTTAGAAAACAAGTAGAATCCACAAACGTGTCACTACTTTCAAATTTCTTCAAGACTTGACAATACCTGATCTACTACTTCATAAAACAGAGGTTGGCTACTTCTTGATGGCTAAAGGGTTTTTTTCCATTTTTTTTTTCCAAAATAAAGGACTCGATGTAAGATGAAGAGATCCAAGGAGAAATTTAAAAATATAAACAAATAATTAAAATTTGGAAAATAATGACTTACTAGTGAATTAAATCTCCCAACTGGAATTTTTGCATGGGCTTTAACAATGCTGGATAAAGTTAATTAATGTTAAAGATTATGAAGCCATTAAGATTAAATTCTCCTTATCAACAAATGAGACGCTGTAAACTGTATAGAGAGAGCTGTAAAGCATTATAAAGCAGTACATAAGTCTAAATACTGCAATGCCACAATGACTGAGACTAAATTACAATATACAGTATTCCAACCCAAAATTACAATATACAGCAGGTGTGTCAAACTAGATTTCATTGAAGGGTCCTCATGATTGTGTTTGACCTGGGGGGCGGGGGGGGGGCATGGCCAACTTGACATCACTTGTATTGGGAGTGTCTGTGGTGGCCCAAGTGCTATGCTAGTGAAAACAGGCTCCTGAGCTCTGTTTTCGGCCACGACAGCCTCCTGCAACGCTCTGCCAACAAAAATGGAGCTCAGGAAGGCCAAATGTGGCCCTCCTGAGCTCTATTTTTACCATCAGAGGCACCACAGGCTGGTCCTTCATTGTTTCCAGGGTGGCTCTGCGGGCCAGATCTAAGCACCCCGTGGGCCAGATTCAGACCACGGGCCTTGAGTTTGACACCCCTGATATACAGTATTCCAACCCAAATCAATTGTAGGACAACACTTACAGGAATAACAAAGTTTTCAAGACCCTATAGAAGGCCAACAGGTTTGGGATCAACTGAATAACAGCAGTTATGTTGTTCCAAAGGATAGATGCTGAGACAAAAGAGACTTTGATTCCACTTGGTTTTTTACTCTCTTCCTAAATAATCATGCTGAACTGTGTCTCAGTCAACTCAAAAAGACATGCACAGTCAGATTCTAACTTCTTGGAAAAAGGGATATGAGGGGACTATTTTTGCTTTTGTTTATGTAAGAAAGCCCAGCTAATGCTTTTTAGTAGAAAGTTAATCCTTTGAAACAAGATCTGATATTCATCCTAAAATAAGCAGAATCCTGCAGCATTATTACATTTAATAACTCCTGCACCAGAAAGTACAAGCATCCCAATGAATTTTTCCCAATATTAAGATATGACTCATTCCTTTGCAGTAAATTAATATTAGGGAAAATTCCAAAGCAATAACCAGAAGTTATTGAACAATAATAACAACAAACTAATAATTCAAATCCAGTAAGCCTTTTCAGAAAGTAAGTCCCACTATTTTAGAATAGCACACAAAAAATCTGCTGATTCTATTCTTAGATATAAGTTATCAATTTCATTGGAATATTTTTCTTTCAGATACATTATGTTTTTTGAATTTTTATTTTGGAGGATTGTGGATGGAGAATCCTGTCCCATGAGCCATCAAGAGAACAGATTTCCAGACTTTTAACCCAACATGTAACTTTCCATCCCCTCCCAATTTCTGTTGAAAAAGCATCCAAAAATAAACATTACCACAGGTTTCCCATGAACTTCCAATCTGTATTATCTTGGTTTAAAGGAATGCGTCAATCACTGTGGCTTATAAACCTTTCTTTATTATATTATGTGCAAACATGGAACATAGAACAAAGGAGTAGAAGGGACTTCACAGGTTTCTAGTCCAGCCCTGGAGGATGAGGTTTGAGAGATGGGGGCCAAGCACACAGGAGCTGCAGCATGGTGTTGACTGGCTGGGCTGCCTCATCATAACCCTATAATCTGTCTTTGTCTGCGGCTTTCACAGCTGGGACGGAGCAGGCAGCTGTGCATCTGGCAGCCTCCATGTGCTGCTTCGAGCATCAGCCTGGTGGTCACAGAGCTTGGACCCACCATGCTGTGCAGGCTGAGGACTCCCAGCTATCTATTGGGGTGAGGGCTCCCCACTTTTCCTGTTCACTGGGGCCTTCATGAGTGGGCAATGGGACAGGCAGCAGACTTGCTGAAGAATGAGGTTTGATGGCAGGGGCAGTCTGTCGCAGAATGGCAATGATGGCAACCAGTTGGGCCACTTCACGGCAACCCCTCTGTCTGTCTTTGTTCCTTAACCCGCAGTCCATAGACCAGTACTGGTCTGCAGCCTGTTGGGTACTGGCTCACACAATTGGTGGCAAGCATGTAAAGCTTCATTTGTGCAAGCAGAGGCTATGCATGTAAAACCATTGCTTCTCCCCCATCACCACTGCTGCTGCTGACAATTCATAAAGCCAGAAAGGATAGTAACTACTGCTATAAACCTTCCAGATGATATGAAGTCTATGGTCATCTTATGCTACTCTACGTTCTGTATAAAAGGAAGATGGGAGACTAGAAACTAACAAGTCTTGTTAATTTCATTTTCACATTGTTTGTTTGTTACTAGTACTCAGATTATAAACACAGATTCCTCTATCTCTATTTTTAGATGGATATTAAACCAAACAAACCAATGTTGAAAATTAATCGGCACTGAAAATTTGACTGGATTCTGAATTATGAGATAATCATTTGCTACCTATTACAGTATATGAATTCTGGAACAGAATAACTTCGACTATTTCCTTTTCTGATCTAATACGTCTTCCATATTCTTTAAGAAGTTGAGGTATGTGAAGTGAAGATAGAGTAAATAGAATGCAGATGCCAGAAAGTTCAAAAAATGTGGCAATGCTGTATAATATAAAACTTTTACTTGAGGATTTATACAGTGGCTAGATGTATGGAATTAATGAAGGCCTTAACCTAGGGATACTCCTTATGGCATATCCAAGCTTTATTTGAGAACTTGAAGAGAATAGCAATCTAACTATTGCTGTCGAGTTGGCTTTCAATTAAATGTAAGAAATGCCAAGTTGTAGCTTGGTTTGTAGCTTTGCAAGAGTGTTTTCCTTACATTTTCATTTTTAACTGCTTTATCTATTAGTTCTTCCAACTTTACAGTATACTATGTTCCACACACTTATGCATATAGTTTACTGCTGATTTTTTTTAAAAAACTGCAATTATACTTTTGGTTTCAGTCATATGGAACTAATAATATATTCAATCAATAAATGACCATGCAGAAATACTTCTTTGCAATAATCAATTAATTTTAAAGTAAAATAAAAAGAGAGCAGAATATTATATGTATAAATTAACATTTAGTTTTTATTAGATTATCTTTTTGCTCAGTTTTATGCAATTGATACAATCATTGTGTTCCTAAATTAGGTTGTATATTGTGAGCCCTTCAAGTCTTCTTAGTTCTAAGCTGCTGTCATTTGATCCCTGTTACATTATTAACTTTGAGGGGAAACTTAGTAATTTGCGCTAGTTAAAAATACAGCTCTTAAAATCTAAAGTATATTTTTCCTACAAAAGTCACCAGACAATTTCAATGATGCCTATGACATAACAGGATTATCAGCAATTATAATTAAAGTCTAGCACTTTTGGTAAATATTAATTATTAAATATATGTTTGTAATTTAATATTAAAGATTAAAAAATATTTTTCCAGATGAGCTTTGCCATGCAGTAGCATGTAGCACAAGAAGCGTCTATAAAGTTTCTCATTTAACAAACAGTTGCTTTCCCACTGATGTATTTTCAAAGGGTTCTTAGGAAATATCTGATCCTGTACTCTACTATTCATTAGATTGACTTTTGTCCTAATAGGATAATAGGACTCCATCCCCCACCTCACACTTATCCATTGATATTGAACAGATACATGAGTGTTTCATGTTCATTCTCTAAATTCCACTCCATTTTAACAAACTATTTTCGAGAAAAACCATTTAAACTTGATAGCAAGAACATCCATTCTTTTTAAGATCAGGCAATTTAGTTTAATGGGAAAGTTATGCACATACTTAAACTCCCCTCATTGCAATTGGTGGAATTTAATATGTTTGACTTTGGCTGGATGATGTTCAGTGCTCCTTTTACAATTTGCATCTGAAACAGCTTTCAAAGGGCTATGTAGTCATATCCATTATACAGACTGTTCACAGGTGAAATCTTGGAAGAGCATGGAAACATCGGATTAACTTAAAGACAATTTCTTTGATTGTAAGAATATATATAGATGAGAGAGAGACACACACATACAAGAGAATGTGTGATTATGTGATAGTAAAATAGATATATTTGAGTTTATAATTTTCTCTAAGCCAAATATGGTATGATATATGAATTGAACCACTGTGGTTTGTAAACAATGCTATGATTATACTGTGTATAAATCTGTGTATGTTTATTATGATAACAATAAGAGAGTCAAATTGGTGTGGTGATTGGCTATTGTGCTGGTCCAGATACCAGGAGTCTGTGATTTCTAGTCCTGTCTTAGACCCAAAAGCCAGTTAAGTGACTTTGAGCCAGTTGCTCTCTCTCAGTCCAATCCGCCTCACAAGGTTATTGGTGTATGGAAAATAGGAGGAGGAAGGAGTTTTACATATGTTTGCCACTTTGAGTGACTTATAAAGCAATAAAAGTAGGATGAGAATCAAATAAATATGAGAATCCAATGTTGGAAAAGATACAAATCACTCAAACAAAGATGATATAAAATCCATTACCACGGTATAATTTGGTAAATATATAAAAGATCTAAGTGTTATTGGATCAAAAATTAAATTCATTTTAAAAAGATCACTGAAAAAATAAAACAATTTTCAGTCTTTGAACTATAATAATTATCTAATCAACTTTAAGGTACATTTGAACAACCCAAAACATATTTTACCAGCATAAGGCAGTAAAGTCTGTTACTTGTTAAACAGCATTAATCAAGCACAGCAAATCACAGAAGTTAGGTTAAGGATTGTAATTTCATTTTAAAAAGGATAAATTAATATACATACTTGCAACATTCAGGAAACCATCATTTTTTCAAGTAGTTTACTCTGGGTGGGAGTGACAGAGTTCTACCAGCAAGATTTGCAGCTGAGAATTATATCAAACACCATATGTTCACTTTATTCAGTGAATTATTTATTGGATCTCTTTTTCTACTATAGCTACCTTGTAAAATATATATCTGCTGGGTTTTGTTTTCCCTACTGAGAATATCATTCCAATTGTCATTTCAGACAGATGGCAATATCCTAAAGTTAATGGTCCCTGAAACAGTAGAATTCAGTGAAGATTCATTTTTCAATTTCTCAATGATGTTTAAATTACATTAAGAAATGAGGAAGGATGGTAGGGGAAGTTTTCTGCTTAAGAAACTGATACAGAATTACATAGGAAGCCCTAGCCACAAATCCCTCAAAGCAGTGGCACTGTAGGTTTTCTTCATGGAAACTTTTTTATATTGACAGCATTCCCAAGGAACTCTGGAACTCATTTCAAAGACTGTGGGATACTGCTAGGGGCATCCACACAAGCTCATCGCTTTCATCAGAATGTTGAAAGCCGATTTTGTACTACAAAATCCAGCCCTTGGGGTATGTGGGGTCACATATAGCATAGAGGCAGAGATTGCATCATGTCATTGCTGAAGTTAATCAATTCCCTCAACCCTCTCTTGCAGACACCACTGATTGTTCTACAAAATTCTCTAAAGCGTTCTTGATCCAAATTTACTAAATTTAAAGAATATGCCAATGCTGAAATTTATTGCACCCTGTTCAAGTTAAATGTATGAGCACCAACTACAGATAGTTCTCAACTTACAAGAGTTCATTTAGTGACTGTTCAAAGTTATAACAGCACTGGAAAAGGTGACTTGATGATTTTTCACAGTTACAATCCACAGGTTGTAGCATCCCCATGATCAAAATTCAGATGCTTGGCAGCTGGTTCATATCTATGACCATTGTTGTATCGCAAGATCATGTGGTCGCTATTGCAACCTTTTGACAAGGAAAGACAATGGGGAAGCCAGATTTATTTAACAACCAAGTTATTAACTTATCAACTGCAGTGATTCACTTAACCACTGTGGCAAGAAAGGTTGTATAATGGGGCAATATTCACTTAATAAATGTCTCAACAACAGAAAGTTGGGGCTCAATTGTGATCATAAGTTGAGGACTATCTGTATGCCAAAATTCAGCTACACTTAAGGAAATATAGTTATGATGCAGAATTGTCAGAGATCACTGCTCGTCTTGACTGATGACCTCTTGTTCTTAAACAAATGTCCATGGAATTCTGAATTGGAAAACAATCTGAGACTCAGTCACTTCAATGAAACAATGTGGTGGGACAGCTGGTTTGCAGTCAATTGTGCTCTCTTCTGGGATATAATAATGTATGTTTCTCACTTAGAAGGTTTAAATCCCCTTGTTGATAACCTCATTCCTATTTTCAGTCCCACACTATAAGAACGTTTCCCCTTCAAAAATATTATTTGCAATTTTTGTAAGACTTAGTACTCGGTTTCTTCAAGCTTATGCTTATTTTTGTCGTTTTGATTACATAACAATAGATTTTCTAAGAAATTTGGAAGCAGCTAAAATTAAATATGAAATGTTACTAAATAACTGAAGAAATAATAACTTCTCAGTCAAAGGTACGTATATATGAAAATACAGGTACTCCTCAACTTACAGAAGTTTGTTTAGTGACAGTTCAAAGTTACGGCACTGAAAAAGTGACTTATGACCATTTTTTACACAACCAATGCAGCATCCTCATGGTCACATGATCAAAATTTAGATGCTTAATAACTGGTACATATTTATGATGGTTGCTCAATTGTAGTTGTAACTTGCAGACTACCTGTAGTTAGAAATATTTGTTAGTATAATATGATGGAAGTATAATCTTGAAATTGTAGTGTTAATTTTAAAGTAATAAAAGATATTTTTTCCAATAAACCATGAAATTCAATCATTATCTACTACATTAAATATTAGAAATCTACTTAAAATAGAATTTAAGAGAGCCTATGATTCTTAAATGAAGTCATGACAATTCTTTGGCTGATGTTTATTTTTTTTTACTATTTTACTTTTTATATATGCATATTTGTTAACTTAATTTGTATTACACTAATATTAGTGGTATGATTGTAACTAATCAGAATTTCTCAATTGGAGCAAATTAAAAAGCCAGATGAATGAATGAATGAACGATTTAGCTGAAATGTGTATAACCGAAACATGCATTCTTTCATTTTCAATATTGTATATAGTTCATTGAGATATATACTATGATTTTTTTTTCAAAAAGTAACTGTAACTTCACTTATTTATTTTTAATTATACATGCTTTATCAATTATTCATTTTATTTTGTCCATTTTTAATTGTAAAAGCATCCCAAAGATTTAAAAAAATAAATGCCAAAATGGTTATCACTATAAAAATTGCAGTATGTTTCAGATTGCTCATAGCTCCCACTCTCAAGTTGTATATAAATTAGCATTAAAAGAATCTGGAAATACTTTCTTATTGCCTCCTTGCTACTCAAATATTAAATCTTAAACATAAAACTGAAGAATCCTTAAGAGTCTTTTGTCACCTAGATCTAATCCACCTTCTCTGGCAAATCTTTTTCTGCCTTGACTCCATGGTGCATTCCTCTCATTCTCAACCCACATGTGAGTCAGAATTAAGTAATCCTTAGTTATATTACTGTTAAAGTAGTAAGTAAGTCTTTATTGATTAGCCCTTGGTCATATCAAAGTGCAAAGTTCCAGCAACAAATTGTTACAAAATTTAATAAAAGCAATTCAAAATGAAATATGATAAAATACAATTTAAAATGGAATCTAGACAAAATATGATTTAAGATGAAATAGTAATAAAATACAATCCAAAATAAAATTGTAATAATATACAATAATTTAAGATATAGATAAAATATAGTAACGTTATATTTCGGAGTCATCCTTACAGTCTACCCCAATCAATCCCACATATGCAGATCTCAACTGAATCATTTTGTTTAAATACTGTGCTACTTTAAATGTTATTTTCAAGTTCTGGCCGGACATAAGGTAAGTTATTTTGATGTGGGTATCCCAATGGGTCATTCGTCTGATATAAAGACCAAGATACCTGTCTCTCATCCTCTTATGCAGGCAACAATCAAATAGGATGTGAGCTAGGTCCTGTTAAAGTAATATTTTCCTGCTTATTTGACTTTTATGGTAGAGGAAACATTGATTACAATGATATTCTGATTTTTATGCCTTATTCTTATTTCTTGTACTTGTTTCTTACTGGGTTGTCCCAGTAACCATGGTTTACGACTTGTCCTCATGACATTGCCTTTATCTTATCCTTAGCCCATAGCTGAAGCAACTTGAGATCTTCCTGTTATAGTGTCCAAGTTAGTTTGTCACAGATTTTGCCATGGGTGCAAGGTAGGAATAAAACACGTTTTTTTCAATAATATGATAGTGATCAGGGGTTGGAATCTGTCCAGTTCCAACTCCAGTCAGCTGTGAGCAAACTCCCCCTAAATTCCAGAAGGTTGACTTGAAGGAGAACTGATGGTATTAACACCAATAAGCCCATTATAGGCCATTTGTAACTTCTGCTAATAAGGCATTTCATGTGGCCAATTTTAAATTGTTTTTATTAATTTGAAGCAGCGGCCACCCAATTGCACCTATTTTATAGGCCATTTCCTAATGCTTCTAATCACGATTATTCAATGTAGCAGCACCATTCCCTTGCAAGAATTCAGATCATTTGTTATTGATGCTCCATTCCCACTTGCATGTTGTCTCCCAGACATGAATTTGCAGTGAGAACCCAATGCTCTTCACAATATCTCCTCTGGACCTGTGATCCACCAGTCACACTATTTCTCAACATGGTGTGGTGTGTTTTTGAAAGAGCAAAAGAGAATATTCTGTGCATGCTGTAAGTAGGCCAACTTGGTATGTAGCTAAATCTGCCATTCAATGAACTCCACCCCAGCATACAGTATATCAAGGAAAGCAATTAATGATAGTTTTTCTGCTTGCAGTGAGAAGGGAAACAAGCCAAGGAAAGCCATTCAATTTTCTTAAGCTTGTCCTGCAGTAAAGCTGTAAGGGCAACATTATACATTCCTCTCATTACCAAGATAGAATAGGCTAGGCTCTTTATTCTGACATACTTTTTTGTTATTTCAGTGACTGCTGTATTGTACTTTAACATGCCATTTGGCTATGCCTGAAGTATCAATTTATTTTTTAATAATATGAGTGAATAAGGCATTTAATTATAGCTAATTATTTAAAAATCCTATGTGTATTTTTATTTATTTATTTATATTCCACCTTTATTAGTTTATAATTATATTATATATTATCATTGCTGGTATTATTAAACCAATATTGAAAATTCTAAATAACTTCCAGTCCTATCCTGGATTCGTTCTGCAAACTTCCATTGTTTCTGCAGTAGATGTTGAAACGAACAATTGAGGAGTATCTGGAAACTCCTTGACAATCCAATAAATGAATTTCCAATGAGTGAGAGGAATAGTAACACTGAAATAGAACTGCAATCAAAGAGGGACAAATTTAAAATGACTTTAAAGGGAAACCAAATAGAATAATTTATACTAGGATAGAAGCAAACAATTTTGGTAATGGATCTGTTAGCATGTTAAAGGCAGATTCTTGTATCCAATTCTGGGAAATCAAGAGTGCTCAGTGGTAATTTGGTCAATAAGGCCCTAATCTTTGTTCTTTTATATTAATTGCAAAGATATCAAACCCTGCATGGTGAATGATTTATTTAGGGGAGCAGGGAAAAAGAAATGCTGCCTAAAATTGAAACTAAAGGCTTAGGTTGTTTCGTTTGCTAAGTTAAAAAAAGACAGGCACAAAGAATATTCAGTGTACTGTATCTTAGATCAAAATCCTAAGAACTCTCAAAACTTTGGCAAGCAGATTTTTTTTGCAATAATTTGATGCAAAAAGGAAAGGCACCTAATCACAAACAAGGAAATGGGCCTAGGCTTCTCTTAGCTATTTATTCAGAAGCCTAGGTCCATTTCCCTGCCTTTCCTTTTTGCATCAAATTATTGCAAAAAACAAAACAAAACCTGCTTGCCAGAGTTTTGTGGGTTCTTGGGATTTTGATCTAAGATACAGTACACTGAATACTCTTTGTGCTTGTCTTTTTTTAACTTAGCAAACGAAACAACCTAAGCCTTTAGTTTCAATTTTAGGCAGCATTTCTTTTTCCCTGCTCCCCTGCATCTCATGCCGATAAATAAATCATTCTTCAGCAGCCTGTGTTAAATGTCACCACCCAGGCGTTTGAAAGTGAGTTCACTCTCCATTGGCAAAGAAAGTTTCCAGCTGCATACCCTTGAGTTTTAGCTATACATGAACATTGTTGTACCTATGCTCTATCCCTCTTCCTATTTAGAATTAAGGAAGGATAGTTACACTAGCTATGCTAGCTACCATTCCTTCTTTCTCAAGCTAATAGTTATCCTCCTATGCTCTTTTTTTGATTTTACATGAAAATCTGTTCAGAGATAAATTTTCTTCCCATAGTGGTTCTTTTTCTTCAGCTGGTCTTGTCTCAGATTTTGCTGTTCTGTTTCTTAAGTTCTTTTCCGAACTTCTGCTCGAATCTTCATCAACCAGTGTTGTTTATATATATCTTGGTTAATAATAAATAAATATGTCTTGGTTTACCAGCCATTATACTTCTTTCTCTCCTTCTCTGTTTCTCTGAACAATTTTGGTTTTAAATTTCTGCCTGTTTCTTCATTCTTGCTCATTCAGCAATAACCCCATTTCCTATGGGACAATATTGCCCACAAGAAAACAAGAGAATCTTTGCTGTAACAGAATAATAGAATTGGAAGGGACCTTGGAGGTCTTCTAATCCAACCTCCTGCACAAGCAGGAGACACTATACCATTCCAGACAAGTGGCTGCCCAGTCTCTTTTTAAAAGCCTCCAGTGATGGAGTGCCCATAGCTTCGGAAAGCAAGCTGTTTCACAGGTTAATTGTTTCACTGTTAGGACCTTTCTCTTTAGTTCTAGGTTGCTTCTCTTCTTAATTAATTTCCAGCCATTCTTTCTTGTCTTGCCTTCTGCTGCTTTGGAAAATAGGTGTCAACCCTGAAGCTGACCTAACTGGAGCCATCTTGGAGCTTCAGTGTTGCCACACTGGAGCCAAGAGATAGGGAGGAGGGATTAGAGATAGCTATGGCTTTGTAGACAAAGTAAAATATTTTCTCTTGGGAACCAAGGACATTTTCACAACTGTGCCATGGAAGGAGGAGTGAGGTCACCAGGCAACATCTTGATTGGACCATGTGACTGATTGTTTGGGGTTGTGGAAAATCGTTCTCTTTTAATTAGGTAAAAACCACAAACCTTCAGAGTCGGTTTTCACCAGATTTGTGCCAATATGATATATCCAATAAAGCTATTCTTTGAGGAAGCTACCTGTGTTGGAGTTTTGCTTGCTATGGGTCTGTTACTTGGAACTCTGACAATAAGTTGATCCCCTCTTCTTTGTGGCAGTCCCTTTGATATTGGAACACTGCTACCTTGTCACTCCTAGACCTTCTATTCACTGAACTAGACAAACTAAATGCTGGCAACTGTTCTTCATGTGTTTTGGTTTCCTGTCCCCTAATCAGCTTGGTTGCTCTTTTCTGCATTCTTTCAGAGTATCTACACTACATCTTTTTTATAATTTGATGACCAAAACTGGATGGAGTATTTTAAGTGTGGTCTTAGTAAAGCTTTTTAAAGTAGTACTAATACTTCACATGATCTTGATTCTATCCCTCCTTGGCTTTTTTGGGTGCTACTGCTGCCAGACACTGCTGGCTTATATTTAAGTGATTGTCCACTAGGACTCCAAGATCTCTCTTCCAGTTACCACTATTGAGCCAGATTTCACCTAATCTGTACCTGTATATTTTTCTTATATTATCTGTCTTATCAGCTAAAAAGAATAATGTATCTATTTGGTTCATATCTGAGAGGATGCTAGAGAGCTATGGGTGCCTGTAGTAGTCAAAATTTCCTTACAACATATTTTTCCCTATATTGCCCTCATCTGGACACGTTTAACCTGTACTAGCCTTAAAGTATTTCCCCCTTATTCCAACATTGATCTATGCATAAAATCTGCCAGACTTCGTTAATTTAGAGGGAAGCCTGATGACTACAGTGATATGAAATTAAAGCAATAGAAGCAGGATAGATAATTGGCCATATGTCCCTGCTCCCCATTTCAATGAAACTGATATAGCCCTTAGATTTATATGAATAAGAACTGCCACTCTATCCCATTCCTGCAAAATGAGGAGAAAAAAAGCAGCAATCCAGTCTGTAGCTTGCCTACATTAAGAGAACAACTGCATTCGAGACACATTCTTCACATTCCCAATAGTTCATTTGTGATGCTTGATCCATATTTGTTTATGCCTGAGGGTACCCAGAGAACAATCTATTTTGATTTTTAAGTTTGTCAGAAATGGCAAGAAGTGGTGCAAAGGGGAAATGGCTGAAAGAAGAAGAATAAATGATGGGATTAAAGAGCTCATTTCTCTGAAATGCAACACTTTAAGTATTATATTGTACTATTTAATATGAAATGATATTATACTTTCAGTGTTTATTCTAAAGAAAGTGGATATAAACAGTGTGCATTTGGTAATATGTTCCTAAGTATTTTAATAGCATTCTAAAGTTTCAAATGCTGCAATGCATTTTCAAAAAAAACCCACATATACCTAATTTATAACCTGAAATATATGATACTTGTCAGACTTTAGATCCAGACTTAGTGAGAAATCACATCTTTCCAGACACTTAGCCCTTAATTCAGTTCTTAACTAAGCTTGGAAAAAGAATTCTGGATATTACTTGACTAGATTAGAATCTTTATTGCAGGCAAGAAGGAAGCCTAGAGAAGAACAGTTGATTCCTCTCTTCAGGACAAAGATCTCAGCAATCTATATCTCTGCTCTAGACTTTACATACCAAGCTTTTACATCTTGCTCTTCATCAAGGCCTATTACACTTGATAGAATTTCCAAAGAAGAAAAATATTTTATTCCATGAAGATAAGCTGGAAGGAATGACTTAAATTTAATGAGTTACCCAGATTTAGGATGCATTTTTCTCTGCTTGATAGGCGCTACTGAAGGAAAAGTTTAACCCAAAATTTGAAAATGTATTTATTTTACTTCTATATATTGTTTAAGTAATTCTTAAAGTAAGCAAAAGGTATTGAAAATGTATTTGAGAATACCTGTATTAAGAGAAAGTTAAAGAAAATGATGTGCAGTTTAAAGAAAAACTCCGTATGTTAAAAAGGATGATTATAAAAGAAAAAAAAATTCTATAAGGTTAGTTTGAAGGGAGGGATCTAAACGCAATACTGAAGTTTAAAGCTAGTATGTTAAGAAGTCAAAGAAAAAGATGTATTAGAAAGTTTTGATTTAAAAAAAACGATTTTTTTTTAAAGTTTAATACTTTGAAAGAAAGAAAAGGATGAAAAAAGAGTTTCCCCTCTTTTTTTCAGTAAGGTCAAAGAATTTGAAAGAATACAATAAATTTTGTAAGTTAAAATGGTGACAGTTAATAAAGATTACTAGGTGCAAATAGAAATACACATTATTTCCATAACAAGGAAAATAAAGCAGGAATGGTTAAATTGATTATTTTATTCAAAGAGGAAAATATGTTCTTATTTGGATATCACTTCTGGAATTTGTGCTTCTGAAGAAAAAAATGTAACTTTGACTTTGGTTTCGTTGATTAGAAAGATTTGGAGTTATAGGAATGACTAAGTATAGATTAATGTGTAAAAGCAAAACATTGAAGTTGAAATGTGTTTATCTAGTACTGTGCTAAGAAGAATTGAAAGCCTTTTCTTTCTTTTTTTCTTTCCCCTCATATCTCACATCCCTCTTTCCCCACTCCATTTCCCTCCTTTAATTTCCTATTTTTCTTTTCTTCTTTGTATTTTATATAATAAAAATAAAAATGATAAATACTACATCTTGCCCTTCTGAATTAACTCATACTTGGAAGGTTACTTGATGGTCTTGGAAGGCAGCAGCTACAATGTTTATCTAATGGTTATGTCTTGCAACTGCAAATACCCATTTTTAACTATTAAAAATGAAAGTAGAATCCAAAACAAAGCACCAGACCCCCAGGTGCTGGTTTACAATCAATCAATCAAAACACTTAACAATCATTTTATAATTGATATGGTATTAATCAATTATAGCCAATCTATTGATTCTTTCTCTCCTTAAGATTGCAATGATCTTCCATTTTACAGTATGGATCAAGGAAGTATAATGTCAGAAACCTAATTCATTACCTACAAAAGTACTTGTAAATGTTAGCAAGCTGCTTCTGGTTGAAACCTAGTTTTCCATTAAGGACTATTTTGCCTAAAACAATAGACACAAATTTTCTCAGTCCTTAAGATATAGATATTTGTAGTTGTCTCTACACAGAAAAATGCATTATTCAAATAGAAAATAGTACAGGAAGTCATCAATGTATGACCACAACTGAGCACAAAATTTCTGTGGCTGAGACATTTGTTAACTGAGTTTTGCTCCATTTTACAACCTTCCTTACCACAGTTGTTAAGTGAATCACTTCAGTTGTTAAGTTAGTAATATGGTTGTTAAATGAATCTGGGTTCCCCATTGATTTTATTTATCAAAAGACTGCAAAAGATGATTGCATGATCTTGGGACATAGCAATGGTCATAAGTATAAATTAGTTGCCAAGCATCTTAATTTTGATCACATGATCATGGGATGTGCAAAGGTCATTAATATGAAAAATGCTCATAAGTCAATTTTTTCATTGCCATAGTAACTTTAAATGGTCACTAAATGAATTGTTGTAAGTTGAGGATTACTTGTATTTGCTTGTTCTGTGGTGGCACAGTGGTTAGAATGCAGTACTGCAGGCTCCTTCTGCTGACTGTCGGTTACCAGCAGTTCAGCAGTTCAATTCTTACCAGCTCAAGGTTGACTCATCCTTCCAAGATCAGTAAAATGAGGGCCCAGATTGTTGAGGGCACTATGCTGACTCTGTGAACTGCCTAAAGAGGGCTGTAAAGCACTGTGAAGCAATACATAAATCTAAGTGCTATTGCTATAGCTTGTTTGTTTAAGAACAGGTTCATTTTGGTACCACCCAAATTGATATTATAGTGTGTATCTAACTTGAGGAGAGGATAAATGAAAACAAATGGATAATTTTATTTATTTATTTATTTGATTTGTCAATCTCTTACAAGATAATAGGTATAAGTATGAACATAGTTATGAATACATGAAATGGATACATATAAGAAAAATAAAAAGAAACAAAAGGACAGGGACGGTAGGCACATTGGTGTGCTTATGCACACCCCCTACAGACCTCTTAAGAAAGGGGTGAGGTCAATAGTAGACAGTGTAAGGATAAAGTTTTTGGGGTTTGGAGAAGAAAGCACAGAGTTAGGTAGAGTATTCCAGACATTGACCACTCTATTGCTCTATTGCTCTATTGTTGTATTTCCTGCAATCAAGTTTGGTGCGATTAACCTTGAGTTTGTATCTATTGTGTGTTCTTGTATTGTAATGGTTGAAGCTGAAGTATTCATTAACAGGTA
Source organism: Bungarus multicinctus (assembly GCA_023653725.1). Lineage (NCBI taxonomy): Eukaryota > Metazoa > Chordata > Lepidosauria > Squamata > Elapidae > Bungarus > Bungarus multicinctus. The sequence continues at coordinate 11,656,713 of CM042851.1, read as the reverse complement.
GGACATTGCAATGTATGATTTTATAGACTATAATTAAATAGGACTGAAGGTGGTGTAGTTCTAGATTTTCTAGGTCTAGAATTTCAAGTCTGGTGGCATAAGGTATTCTGCAACGAGTAGAGGAGTGGAGAATTCTTCTTGTGAAATATTTCTGGACTTTCTCAACTGTGTTAATATCAGATACGTAATGTGGGTTCCAGACTGATGAGCTGTATTCAAGTATTGGTCTAGCAAATGTTTTGTATGCTCTAGTTAGTAGTGTGATATTACCAGAGAAAAAGCTACGTAGGATTAGGTTAACAACTCTTAATGCCTTTTTGGCTATGTAGTTACAGTGGGCTCTAGCACTTAGATCATTAGAGATGAGTACTCCAAGATCCTTGTCAGAGTTTGGATCATCAACAAAGTCTTGACTATTCAGCTTGTATTTTATTTTCTGATTTTTTTTGCCAATATGTAAGATAAAGCATTTATTTGTTGAGATTTGAAGTTGCCATTTGTTTGATCATTCTGATACATAGTCGAGGTCTTTTTGAAGGGTAGCAGGGTCTGTGGTGTTGAATAGATTTACATCATCAGTGAAGAGAACACAGTTGCTCTTAATATGATCACAGAAGTCATTTATGTAGAGTATGAAGAGAGTTGGTCCTAGAACACTGCCTTGGGGGACACCACTGTCGACAGATACAGAATTTGATAGGACGCTCCCAATTTTGATCATTTGTTGTCTGTTTGACAGGAATGCTTCTATCCAGTTATGCAGGTGTCCAGAGATACCATAAGATTTTAGTTTTAGGAGTAGTTTGTCATGTACCACTGACTCAAAGGCTTTACAGAAGTCTATGTAGATTGCGTCTATTGTTTTGCCCTGATTTGTAGTCCATATGTTTTTGCAGTGTAAGAGTTGCAGATTACAGGATAGTTTTTTTCTGAAACCAAATTGTTTATTAGAGAGTAGGTTGTTTGTCTCTAAGTGGAGGATAATGGATTGGTTAATAATTGATTCCATGAATTTACAGGTGACACAGCATAAAGAGATTGATCTGTAATTTTCAACTAGGCTGGAGTCTCCCTTTTTGAAGATGGGGATGACCGTGGCTTGTGACCATAGTTTTGGCAAGGAGCTGGTCCTGAAAGATTTTTCAAAGATTATGCTTAAAGGTTCTGCTATGTCAGTGGATAGCTTTTTTAAGAAGTATGCACATATTCCACCTGGTCCAATAGCTAAAGATGGTTTTAGATTGCATAGTGCTTTTTCAACATTGTTTTCCGTAAAATTGATATGTATTAGATCACTGTAGTTGTCTGTGGTTCAACTAGGAAATACTGGGCATGATCCATTATTGTTTACAAATACTGAGCCAAAGAATATGTTAAAGAGGTTGGCTTTAATGGTGTCATCATTGCAGTCTTTATCATTAGGTCCTTTCAGGGGTGGGATGGACCTTGAGTCTTTTAGTTTTTTTGTTTACAAAATTGTAGAAAGTGCGGGTGGAATTGGTGCGTAGAAGGTTTTCCTCTTGCTACTTGTTTGAAGAAAGCTGCATGATACTCCACAATGCAGGATCGATGATCATTTTTCCTCTTTTCCTCTTTCTCTAATTCATTTTTCTGATGATTAATTACAAAAGTTTAAACAGATTCATTGTATGTCAAGGAACAGCATATGTATTAATATCCCACTGTGCTCTGCAACTGTTGAGTCAAGAAATTAATTCACAGTCTCTTTTCAAAATGCTTGTTTTCCTAAATTCTTTATACTTCTACTTTCCTATCCTTCTGTGAGATTTATGATTGCACACAATAAAAAAATCTGTCTCTTCACATGCTAGTACATATTTATCTTGATTAAAATACATAGTTGAAAGTTTTGATGATGTGTACACCAAATGTTTTAGAAAAGTTGCCGCTTTAATTGTTTCTAATTAAAGCATTCATTTTTTGTTTATTTCTTCATAATTTTGCTGGGGAGTTTTGAGAATCATAATGAAGTAAAATTGGAAGTAAAAATATCTGTAGCTCTGCAGATAGCTTTACAATATAAGAAATACTGTAGATAAGGGATAAAGTTAAAAACAGAATGCAATCATTTATATTGCCTTGCCCTAAGAACCTGAGGAGCTGTCTCATCCCAATGGGACTAGACCACCTTACTCATGCCAGCAGAAGAAGCCTGCTAAGAACCCCATCTGTTAAGAAATTCTGGTAGGTGGGCTGAAGGAGAAGAACCTTTTCCATTGTGTCCTCATTCCTGTGGAACACTCCAGCACTGGAGGTGATAAATCCTTTTGGCTGTCTGGAATGGTATTAAAACCTGGTTTGACCAGTTGGCTTGGGGCTCCGAGGGAGGCACTCACCACTTGATGTGGCTGACAGGATAAGAAAATTTAATCTGCATAGTTTTAATACAATTACTTTTCTATTTAGCTTTTTATAATCTGCAAGCCAACCTTACAAGGAAGATGGGTGGTATAAAAATTTAATAGATAAATAATAAATAAAGCTAAATTGTGACACATATTCCCACAGTACATTGGTACCAAAGTTTTAAGAAACAAGCAAACAAAAACATTCTGTATGAAAATGAATTCTTCAACGGCTGAGAGAGATAAATGTTCACAATGTTCCTTATTTATGGTAACATGCTCACATTTTGGTTGCTTGGCAATAAGTTTCCATTTTTTTTATTTTTTTTATTTTGTCAATTTGTCAATTGCTTACAAGATAATAGGTATAAGTAAAAACATAGTTATGAATACATGGATACATATAAGAAAAAGAAAAAAAGAAAAAGAAACAATAGGACAGGGACGGTAGGCACGTTGGTGCGCTTATGCACGCCCCCTACAGACCTCTTAGGAAAGGGGTGAGGTCAATAGTAGACAGTCTAAGGTTAAAGTTTTGGGGGTTTGGGGAAGAAACCACAGAGTCGGTAGAATATTCCAGACATTGACCACTCTGTTGCTGAAGTCGTATTTCCTGCAATCAAGTTTGGTGCGATTAACCTTGAGTTTGTATCTATAGTTTGCTCTTGTGTTGTTATAGTTGAAGCTGAAGTATTCATTGACAGGTAGGACATTGCAATGTATGATTTTATATACTATACTTAGATCGGACCGAAGGCGGCGTAGTTCTAGGTTTTCTAGGTCTAGAATTTCAGGTCTGGTGGCATAAGATATTCTGCAACGAGTAGAGGAGTAGAGAACTCTTCTTGTGAAATATTTGTGGACTTTCTCAACTGTGTTAATATCAGATACATAATGTGGGTTCCAGACTGATGAGCTGTATTCAAGTATTGGTCTAGCAAATGTTTTGTGTGCTCTAGTTAGTAGTGTGATATTACCAGAGAAAAAGCTATGTAGGTTTAGGTTAACAACTCTTAATGCTTTTTTGACTATGTCGTTACACTGGGCTCTAGCACTTAGATCATTAGAGATGAATACTCCAAGATTCTTGTCAGAGTTTGGATCATCAACAAGGTCTTGACTATTCAGCCTGTAATTAGTTTTCTGATTTTTTTTGCCAATATGTAGGACAGAGCATTCATTTGTTGAGATTTGAAGTTGCCATTTGTTTGACCATTCTGATACATAGTCAAGGTCTTTTTGAAGGGTAGCAGTATTGTCTGTGGTGTTGAATAGCTTTACATCATCAGCAAAGAGAATGCAGTTGCTCTTGATATGATCACAGAGATCATTTATGTAGAGTATGAAAAGAATTGGTGCTAGAACACTGCCTTGGGGGACACCACTGTTGACAGGTACATAATTTGATAGAACGCTCCCAATTTTGACCATTTGTTGTCTGTTTGACAGGAATGCAGGTGTCCAGAGATACCGTAAGATTTTAGTTTTAGGAGTAGTTTGTCATGTACTATTGACTACAGCATCCTATGGTCACATTTTGTGACTTTTTTGCCATTTTCTAGCAAAAATAACAAAAATGCCCATTGGATAAAATGAGTTTGCACTTACAACTCCATCATTCACTTAATGATCAAATGGTTTGCTTAACAACTGCAGTGGCTCTTTTAACTATTGAAAGAAAGATTGTAAAACCAAGTCTGGTCCCGTGGTGTTTCGATTTATGAATTATGGCTGAAATTCCAATCTTTGCTTTGGTCATTGAAGATTACCTGTGTATGCTTTCCACTAAACAGCACAAATCTGGTGGCCATAAAATGTTGAGATAAATAGATCGATTGATCAATAGATTGATGCATGGATGGATGGATGGATGGATGGATGGATGGATGGATGGATGGATGGATGGATATTAAAAAGTTATAGAAAATTGCCTTAGATTTTGATGCTGCCTGTAAATCTAGTCTTGGTAAAGAGGAGGAACAACTAGTCATTAAGAGTTCAGAAAGACTACTCAATCTTCAGGAAAAATATAGCCTGTCTTAATTTTGTTTGGTATAAGATAGAATAGAGAAATCCTGACAGAAATACAGAAATACTACAATAGAAAGTATTCTTAGATTTCTTTTTGCTTCTCTTTCTTGGCTTTGCTTGGCACCAAGGGACAATGCAGCCATCATGGCCAGAGATTAGGAATTTCAGGAGTTATCATGACAAGAGAACTGCAATTTGTAATAGTAGTGAGGATGGCCTTGGGGGACAAGAGGAAGAGATATTGCCTAAGAAACAATCAGACAGGAGAGGGAAGAGCCCCCAGTGGGTTTAACGATCAAAGGAAAAAACTTAGGAAAGACCCACCCTATTTAACTGAGTGGTTAAAAGTAGTAGCGGGAAATTTGTGTTTTCACACTTACAATATTCTGTTAATGTAGCCTTACAATAAAGTACAATCAGCTCTTCTAGTTGTGTTTCCTGTTTGCTTTACTGGGAGACCTGACAGAAATTAATCAGTTCAAGGGTAAATGGACATCAATATTCCTTTGATCAGGACTAATAGATTCTAGGTTTTGCAGCCCATATAGCATCTGCAACTTGACCAATGACTGTCATTGATTAGGTACTGAAAGTTCTTCCTGAGGACAATATCTGTTGCTGGCCCTTCTGTTTGCATACCACAATATTATATATAGTATTTTCGCAGCTGGTGTCTTCTAACTGTGCTAGAACTATAAACAACAGAATATTTGCTCAGATTATCTTGTGAAGAATATCTTGTGAAGAATATTTTATGATGCTCATGCTGAGAAAGATCAATCTATGTTAGTTGAAACATGGATGCTAAGGTTTCAGATAGAGTTTTGCCATATCAATATCTGGAGATGCACAAGACTGAACCAGGGTCTGTTTATTGGACATCTATATTGGAATAAATAGTATTGGTGAAAAAACTCAAGGGATGGAATGCTTAGTAGAATAAGAAACCTCACACAAATAGGTCTGTACATGCCCTATATATCTAGTTGTACATTACTGGCAAAAGACGCTTTTAAAATCAGCCATTCCAGTAGAGAGAATTTATTCCAGACGGTTGAGCAGAAGATATGTGAAATTAAATGTGAAAATAAATTATTTTAAATGCCAATTCCCTTCTATTTATGTTTATCAGACAAAAGACTATTTTATTCTCTAAATATTTTACAAAAGTAAAGTTTTCTGGTTTATTATGGACACTTGTGATCAGTGAAGCATAGCAACTGGCTTGTGATGGCTACTGTATGTAATCAGTATTGTATATAATCAATATAAAATAAATTTGTAAAAAAACTCATGGCAGTATTTTTGCCACCTGGGAACTGCCTTGAAAGGAAAAGAACTACAAATGTTACATGCAGCTGTCAAGGTCAATTTTTTTTCTCTTTACTGGTTGGATCATCATGTGACCAGTTTAGACACCCAGGCAGTGATAGAGAAAAGGGAAAGCAAGTTTGAAGTCCTTAGGGTCATCTGTACGTTGGCACTTAGGTTCTCAAAGAAGCCAGAGGAGGTGGAAAAAAGAAGTTTGGCAGGAGATGCTGCTGTATTATGGAACAAGGAAGTAGCAGCAGAGAAAGCCAGAAACAAAATGATCCATGGCCAAGAGAAGAGGAAACAAGAAGAAGCCTGAGTGTCAATTGTCCTGTTGACATATGCAGCAAAAGAGTCCTGGAACATTTTTTTACCAAGAGTATAATTTTACTGATAGATCCATACAGGCACAGAAGAAGAGAAGCTAGAGCTGAGGCTTTTGTGCGAAAAACAGCATAGTTAATTTCCCTTTTTCCCCATTTGGGCCATCCATTGTCCATTGTCCATCAATCTAACAGGTTCTTTTTATTTTGGGAAGTCTGTGCCTTTGGCAGGTTCTCATCGCACTCCCTTGATAAATCAGGATCTTCTCAGGCTGCCACTGAAGCCACCATTACCGCCACTGCCCTGTCAGGAGTGGGGTAGTGAGTCCAGCTGTTATTGCCCCCTGCTCCAGAGTCCCAGCAGCACTGGTCAGGGTGGGCATTGTTGGCTGCAGGACAAGGGGCAATAGGGTAGACAGCACTGCTAGCAACTTCACTCCTCCCATCCCAGTTACTGCTGCTGTGGTCCCGGGGGACATGGCTGCCCAGATTTCCAAGCCGCCAAACTTCTCCCTCAGTTGCTCTACTGATGGCTGCAGGTGATCATTGGGAGCTTCTACTCAGCAGGCTTGTCCCACTCCACTGGGTGTCTCACCTTCTACCTGTTCCCTTGGATCATGTTGACTTCCAAGGAGACCAAAGGGTCTTTGGCTTCCACTGCCTTGCCCATGTTTGTTGCCCACCAGATCTTGGAAGCTGGTATGGGGCATCCCTCACCCACTCTTTCATACTCATCAACTGCTGCTCAAGTTTCTCAGCCTTCTGTTTGGGACACGTGCTGGCTGGTTGTGTCCCTGCTCTGGCTTGCAGGATTGTTGGAGCTTCTCAAGCCAGGAATTTTCCTGGCATCTTCTTCTCTGATTCCTTATTTGCTGCTGACATTGTGAAGTTGTTGGCCTCCTGATGGAGTCCAAGTAGGTTATTATTGGAGAGCTAGCTTAATATCATTGGCATATGCAGCAAAAGAAACTCCTGGGATATTTTTTTTATCAAGAGTATAATTTTACTCATAGTCCATACACAGAAGAAGTGAAGCTAGCTCTGAAGTTTTCACTTGAAAAACAGCATAGTTAATTTCCTCTTTTCCCCATTTGGGCCACCCGTTGTCCATTGCCCATAATCCAACACATTCTTTTTATTTTTGGAAGTCAGAAGGTTCCCATCACATTCCCCTGAAATATCAATATCTTCTCAGGCTGCAAATGGCTCACATAAATTCCTCATCTTCCTCCCTGCTTCCAATAGATTCCAACATTCTCCTCCCCTCTCCCTTCATTTCTGTTGTCAAGTTGCAAGTAGATTCTGTTATGAGTCAGCCTTGACACTGAGACAGTTGGAGGCAGAGAAAGAAGAGAGATGACAGAACAGAAGACTGTGAATAGAGCAGAGCAAACATTATGGCTGTTCAGGTGCTGGAACACTGGGTGAGAAGGAGAGAGAATAGTAGATTTCCAGTTACAACAGGTGGGAAAGTTGCTAGGATTTGTAAGCCTGTATATAAATAAGTGTGGGAGAAAGAAAGAAACTAGCTCTTAAGTATTTTGTATTATAAAGGAGAGTAGAGTTTTGAATTATTTAATTAAATTCTCTCTGTGTATATATTTACACATATACTGAGGGGGGGGGAGAGAGATGAAGGGGGAAAGCAATAAATCATTAGAATATTATAAATACAGTGTCCACTAAGTTTGTATAACAGGAACCATCATTGTAACTCATGTGTTAGCTGCGTGTTTAACTTCATTCCTATCTGTGCTCAGCTTCCAACTCCACCTTTACTATATATCAATACTGAAAACTAAATATTAGGTTTCTCCTTTTAAAAATAAAACATTTTATGTTGTCTTTCTTCCAACAAACCCTGGAATTCTTCTTTAAATTTATGAAAATATGATACATTATTGTAGAATTGACTGCAAGACAGAAGCATTGATACTAAAGCATAAAACCACAGTGACCTTTGTTTGGTTTTGTTTGTGTGAATCTAGGAAATTGTGATTATTCAACAAACTTCAATCAGAACAGAGCTGGAAGAGACCTTGGAGGTCTTCTAGTCCAAGCCCCTGCTCAAGCTGGGGACCTTAAACTATTTCAGACAAGTTAGTGTCCAGCGCTCCAGTGATGAAGCACCTACAGCTTCTGAAGACAAGCTGTTTCACTGGTTAATTGTCCTCACTGTTAGGACAATTAATTCCTGGTTGCTTCTCTCCTTGATCCATTGTTTCTTATCCTGCCTTCTGATGCTTTGGAAAATAAGTTGATCCCCTCCTCTCCCCCCCAAAAAACTGGAATACTACTATCATGTCCCCCTTAGACCTTCTTTTCTCTAGACTAGTCAAACCCAAATCCTACAACCGTTCATATGTTTTAGTCTCCAGGCATTCGTTGTTCTTCTTTGCACTTTTTCCAAAATCTCAACATCTTTTTTACATTGTAATGACCAAAACTGAATGCAATACCCCAGGTATGGCATTACTAAGGCTTTATAAAGTGGTCCTACCATGGTTTCCCCAAAATAAGACCCAATCCTATATTTTGGGGGTTCCAAAATAAACACTAGGGCTTATTTTCAGGGAAACAAGATTTTAGGGTGATCAGCCTAGCTGGGCGCCCCATCCTGTCCAGTTGTGCACACAAGAGATGGAAAGCACGCAGGAACAGATGGCATCCAGCAACAGCTGCAGCCTGCTGGTCCCTTGGTTAGCACACTTTAGGGCTGCGCAGCCCACACAGCGCAGGTGAGTTGATTCCTGTCCAATCAGCAGATGAAGGCAGAGGCGTTGGAGGGAGGCAAGTGATCCGGATGCACCACACAGGCAGCAAGAAAGCTGAGAGTTGATGGGCCAAAGCAGGCAGCCAGCTGTGAGAAGACTGTCATTGTGCAGTGGCATCAACAGCAGACAAAGGCAGAGGCATGGGGCAGAAGGCAGGTGATCCTGATGTGCACGTGGGCTGCAGGCAAGCAGAAAGCTATGAAGACCAGCTTCCCGTGGCTGCCTGCCCTCTCCTGCCCATCAACTCTCAGCTTTCCCACAGCCCACACAGAGCATCCGGATTGCCTGCCTCCACCCCACACCTCTGCTGCCGGTGTAAAGACAAGTCTCCCACAGCTGCCTGTTACTTCCTTGCAATCTTCTCTCTTTAGTGGACTGACTGTTTCCTTGACTTTTTTCTTGTACTTATATGTTAAAAGAAACTTTTTTAAAATTAAGACTTAATTCACTGTGAGCCTTTGCTTTCCTGACAGCAGATTCTGGCCATTTTTTGATATTCTGCCTTAGTTATGTGTCCCTCTTTCCATTTTTTGTACTTGTCCTTTTTGTCTTTCAGTTTATCAGAGATATATTTGTGCAGCCATGCTGGTTTCTTTTGGGATTTCTTAGTTTTTTCAGTGGTAATGTGCTGGACTGGGCTTTTATGATCATACTTTTCTGAGTTTCCCAAGCTTCTTGAATTGTTTTCTCCTTTAGGATTTTCATCCATGGAATCTTTCCTAAGTTCTCTCTGAGTTTGTTAAAATCAACTCTTTTAAAATATAAGACTCTGGTATCACTGTGTTTTATTGCTTGGGTTTGCATTATGTTGAATTCCAGTATGACATGGTCATTCTCACCCAAGGTTCCTCCAGTTTCAACTCCCTCTATTATTTATTCTCCATGAGAATTAAGTCCAGAATGGCTGTCCCTCAATTTCCCTCTTCTATCTTTTGGACAACAAAGTTGTCGGCTAGGTTGGTCAGGAACCTATTTGATTTCTCACTTGGTGCAGAATTAGTTTTCCAGTTGATGTCAGGGTAATTGAAGTCCCCCATTAATACTATAGTATGTTAATTGGTTGCCAAAAAGTACATCTATTTTTTCTCCTTGGTTGGGTAGCCTGTCATACACACCGATGGCAATATCATTCTTTTTATATTTTATATTGACCCATATGCATTCTAGGAGGCATTTCAGCTGCAACCAGATTTCATCACGACCATGTGCAGGCCTACTTTCCAGGGAGGTTCTTAGGATTCAATCAGACAAATGTCAGTAATAATAATAATAATAATAATAATAATAATAATATCAAAAAATCTCGTATTTTGTTTTTTGAAATAATCTAAGCTAGAAAGCATTAGTTTGTCTTTCAAGGTGGCATATAACTTAAGCAAAGAAACAGATCTCACATACTTCCTGCTCTGTTGTAAAGACTTTAATAGGGGACTGGAGTGTAGCAACTTGATTTTTAGCTTCACTGCTACTCTTCCAAGCTTGGCTATGTCCCTACCTATAAAAGTAGTGTTTTTCTGCCACGAATGGGTTTATTCTAAAATATAGTTCTTTATGTAGTTCTGGAAAATATCTCCTCTTAAAGCCAATCAAGGACATTAATTATGGCTATCAGAATGCTACTCTCTGTCTTGTATCACTTTTGGATCCTCTTTTCCCTCTGGTTAGATAAACATGTTCCTTTGAAGACTGATCTCATCCATCTTCAGTGACTTTCCTATTACTTAGGAACTTTTTGATGGTTTTTGGTCCATTTGGAATAGACAAGTCTTTGACAAAAAAATTGTACAAACTCATTGTAATTTGCCAACATCATCTTCATTTCTATTTCCATAATCCCTGATCATTGGTCTATTTTAGTTTCCTCTCTCCTGCAATATAAGGAATTCTATACATGTGTGACAGTCATAACTATTTCACTCCCTGCTATTTTCCTACAGTGATTTTGTCATCCCCAAGTACATCTTTTGTTTCTGGGATATGACCTGACAGGATAGGAGGAAGTGCCTACTTGTTCCATTTTGTCAAAGCTGGAGATATTCATTTTTTTTAAACAAGGCATTTATTATACATACAATAGGTTCAATAATTGCTATAAGTAATTATTTCCAGGCAAAGTTTATTTAAAATAAAAATAAACATTTCACTCACATATGGCATGAATCTTGCAATTGTGGTTGAACTTTGGCACACAGACTGGAACTTTCCCTTTTCTAAGTGTGAAGTGTGAATTTGATTCTTTGGAAAAAGAAACAAAAATAATTAAATTTAAAACTTAATTGGATCCTGCATGCCATTTCAATATATCTTTACCAGTCCTCAAAAAACTGGAAGAGTCTGTTTGCTGGTTTCAATAGGGTAGAAACTATATTTCTATATTTCTTCTTTTGTTTTTTTATATTTCTTTTTCAAAAACATTTAAATTTTGAAGAAGCTCAAAACAACAATCTACTAGTATTGAGCATTACCCATTATTCGAATTAACTATAACAAAATGTTCAACATTACTGAGCGGTTCTACTTTCTTTGCATTATCAGTTCTATCTTGTTGCAGTACAGTATAGAAATGGGATATCCTGGGAAGCTTGGCCTCTGAAATACTTCTAAGCAAGAATTAAATCCATAAAATAATCCATCTTGCCTGAATTCTGCCTTTCAACTATGATTCAAGCCTTTATATCATTTAGGCATGTTCTTCCCTTCCTGAAAAAACTACTACAGCCCATCATTCTTTTCATTTAATTAACATTGAGAAATTTCTGAAGGATAAGAACTATGTTAGCTATTCTGCAAATTAACATTTAAAATTGGGGTGGGGTTTGCAAAATGTATATGAGCAAGAATTGATAAATGATTTTGTTTATATACTGTGAGGTTGGGCAAAGCAATCAATCAGAGAGATGTTGATTGATCAAGAGACTGTGATATTGAAAACAAATGCAGCATCTCTAATTGCTGGATTCATGATAATTTTTTCTTCTTTTCTGCTTTCTCTAGCTGTACAAAATGTCCTTCAAGACTTAAGGAGAGAGATAATTCAGGGAATTTTACACATGTATACATAAAGCTAAGATGAAAAGAGAAGGCTTATATTTGAGAGCATACACCATCAAGAGAGACAGCTAATTTTCAAAACAAGTCAGCTTTTGAATTGTTCCAGTTCTCAGTGGAGTACTGACCTACTTGAATAATCAGGCTAATTATAAAGGAGTATAATACAACACTATATTTTGGATCTATTGCATCTTCTTAGCTGAAGCTTGAATATTCTGATTCTATAATTCCTTAGCATTAGTTTGTATATAATTTTTCTATAAGATTAATCAGATATTATATACCAAAAGCTACTATTCTTAAATACTTACAAATTTCACTTCTTTAAAAAAAAAATCTTCAAATCTGTGCTGGTGATCAGCAGCTGAAAATCACTTGTAATACAAGTCTTGATCTCAGTATATCACATTACACAGTTTTGGGCAGAAGGAAAGGAATTCAAGGAAGAAACTACAAAGCGTACCTGCAATATTTACTTTTATAATAAAATCTCACAAACACAAATAAGAATCAGAATTGAATTTTTTAACAAGTAGCATGCTAGAATTATTCATAGATAATAAACATAATCCATAAAATTAATCTAAAAAATTGTTACATTAAAACTGAAAAATCCAGGCCCTTAGAAACGCTGTGTTGGATTAACTTTTCCTTGTTATACCAAAAATGTAAAATACCATGACACTTTATTTCCAAATGAGAATAAGAAACTAATTACACTATAAAATAGAATGATGACGATTAGCCTGGTTTCATTGTTTGCTTGGACTAAGGCACACACAGAATAACACAGCCATTAACTGATATGAGTTAATCAGCTGAGTGGGGAATGTTTTCTGCAGTTTATATTACTATTAGTTAGTCATGGGAAAGATCTTCTAAATAAAGAATTTCTAATTCCATTTTGTTACCTTAACTAAAACATCTACCTATCTCTAATGAATATTTCTTTTAATAAACTGAACTGAAATAATCTCACAGAACTGTGTGAAACTATAAATTAATAAGTGCCAATTAAATATTGTACTCAATTAAACCAATGGAATTAATTAATAGATCCAGCTTACTCTTGAGTATCATAGAGTTCCTAAGACAATTCATACAGCAGCAATATCCAGAGAAGAACTTGGTGAAGAATAGTCAAACAAATGACAACTTCAAATCTCAACAAACAAATGTTCTGTTTTTACGTATTGGCATAAAAAATCAGAAAATAAAATACAAGCTGAATGGACATGACTTCATAGATGACCCCTACTCTGTCAAGGACCTTGGAATACTCATCTCTAATGATCTAAGTGCTAGAGCCCACTGTAACAACATTGCCAAAAAGGCATTAAGAGTTGTTAACCTAATCCTGCGTAGCTTTTTCTCCTGTAATATTGTACTACTAACTGGAGTATACAAAACATTTGCTACACCAATTCTCAAATATAGCTCACCTGTCTGGAATCTACATTGCATATCAGACATTAATACAATTGAGAGAGTCTAAAGATATTTCATGAAAAGAGTCCTCCATTCCTCTACTTGCCACAGAATATGCCATCAGACTTGAAATTTTAGGCTTAGACAACTTAGAACTATGCTGCCTTCTGTCCGACCTAAGCGTAGTACATAAAATTATCTATTGCGATGTCCTATCCATCAATGACTACTACAGCTTCAACCACAGCAATACATGAGCACACAATAGTTATCAACTCAAGGTAAACAGCACCAAACTCAATCGCAGAAAATACAACTTCAGCAAGAGAGTGGTCAATGCCTGGAATATACTACCTGACTCTGTGGTTTCTTCCCCAAACCTCAACAACTTTAACCTTGGACTGTCTACTGTTGACCTCACCCCATTCCTAAGAGATCTGTAAGGGGCATGCATAAGCGCACCAACATGCCTACCGTCCCTGTCCTAATGTTCTCTTTTATTCGTATCCATTTCATGTATTAATAACCATGTTTATACTTAGATCTGTTATCTAATACATGCTTGACAAACAAATAAATACAAAATACAAATACAAATTGAAATCAAACAAGGAATCTTCTAAGGCAACTCTTTGTCACCTTTGTTATTTTTACTTTCAATAGTGCCATTAACAAGCATCTTTAATAAAACAAACGGTGACTATGAATTGGCTAAAAAAGAGTTGGAAATTTCTCATTTGCTCTACATGGATGATTTAAAATTGCTTGGAAAAACAAGATGCATTGAGCACACTTCTGAAAAGCATTGAGGAGTTTAGTAGAGACATTGAAATACAATTTGGCATTGACAAATGTTCAACAATTGCTGTTAAGGCAAGAAATGTTGTTGAACATTGTGGATTCAAACTTGATAATGAAGAGCTGATAAAAGCAAAAATAGGGTTACAGGTACTTAGGAAGTTTCTGAACTGTTGCAGAACCAAGTCAAGGAAGCTACTTCAACAAAATACATAAAGTGAGTCCAGAAAATCTTGAGTTCAAAGCTAAGTGGAGGAAAGGCATTTAACACCTGGGCAGTGCCAGTAATATGACATTCAGTTGGAATAATTGATTGGACTCGGTTAGAACATGATAAGTTGGATCGAAAGACAAGAAAATTAATGACAATGCACAATACTCTGCACCTAAAAAGTGATGTTGGTCAATTATACTTGCCAAAATGCCAGGGTAACAGGGATCTCTTACTGGTGAAAAAAACTGTGGAAGAGGAAAAACACAGCTTAAATGACTACATAACAAAGCAAAAAAACCTCTGCTGTATTAACTTGAACAAGGGAATGACGTGAACAAGGGAAACCTCTTGAAAACAAGACTGAAAGCAGAATATTGAAAGGAAACAATTCTGAATCGGGTTTTTAACTGGAAAAAGAAGCCTATGCACAGTCAATACCTGAAAGATGTTGAAGGAAAGGTAGATACAAAGCTCAAATGGAATTGGTTGAGGATAGGAGTGCTGAAAAAAAGAAACTGAAGGCTTCATTTTGACTGCCCAAGAACAAGCCTTGTAGACCAATTCCATAAAAGCAAAAATTCAACATGGCAGCAACAACAGCAAATGTCGCTTATGCAACAAGAAAAACAGTGAATCACCTTATCAGTAGCTGTAGCAAAATCTCACATACTGATTATCTATAATGTCATGATTGAATTACCAAAAATATACATTGGAAGCTTTGCCAGACATTTGGGTTCAAATATAGCAAAAATTACTGGGAACACCAAATTGACAAAGTTCTTGAAAATGAGCAAGTCAAAATTCTGTGGGAATTTTGGATCCAAACTGACAGACATCTGACCCACAACACACCTGATATTACTATTGTAGAAAAGAAAAAAGTTTGCTTCATTGATATTGCAATACCAGGTGATGCACAAATTGAAGAGAAACAGCTAGAAAAAAATAATAAAATATTGTGATTTGCAAATTGAAGTTGAATGACTATGGAGGAAGAAATCAATGGTTGTACCAATAGTAATAGGAGTCTTTAATCATCACCCCAGATTCTTGGTAAGGTCTGAATAGTTAGACAAAAATGCCAACCCAGTCTGAACATCTGACTGGCTGTGTTAACAACAACAACAACAACAACAACAATAATAATAACAGCAACATAATTCAATTACTAGAATACAGACAGAAGAATCAAATAATAAATCAGTTACTAGAATACAAATGGATGGAATGGATGGAAATTAAATGGATGGAAAACCAAAACTTTGCATGGACAGCACTTGAAAAACATTGAAGGAAAATGTGATAACAACTTGACATGAGCATACGTAAGATGGGAACCATCAAGAAAGAAGGAAGGTTTAACACTTGCTGCTCAAGGGCAAGCACTACAAACTAATGCTATGAAAATGAAGATACAAAAATCCACTGACAATCCAAACTGCTAACTTCGCAATGACAAAGTTGAAACTGTTTCACATTTAATATGTGAGTAGAGCAAAATTGCACAAACTGATTACAAAGCTAGACACAACCAAGTTGCTAAATTAATCCTTGCTAATTTTTTAAGTAAAAATATAATTTATCTGTATCCAAAAAGTCATGGGAACATAAAATGGAAAAAGTTTCAAAAATAAGGTGAATATCTTATTGGACTTTTGAATACAGATGGATCGTCATTTAGAACACAATATGCCGGATATCACAGTTATCAAAACCAAAAAAGTACAATTTATTGATATTGCTGAACCAGGAGATGCCAGAGTCGAAGAAAAAGAACTGGAAAAAAATAATGAAATATTGCAACTTGGCCCTCGAAACAGTGTAATTATGGATGAAACATGTAACAATGATACCCATTGTCATCGGGGCACTTGGTACCATGTCCAATAATTTTGCAAAATACATCAAGAAGTTGCAACTTGCTACTGTAGTGCCAGCAGAGCTGCAAAAGATTGTGCTACTTGGAACAAAAAACATTTTAAGAAGATACCTGGTTGATATCTAGGATGTTGGCAACAACCCGTATCAACCATCAGAACCAGTCAATGATATTAGTGATACATTTTTAAATGTTCAGTTGATTGAGTTTCATGTTTAATGAATAAAAGTTTATAATAATCCAATTACTATAATACAGACAGAAGAAACAAATGATAAGTCAGTTACTAGAATACAAACAGAACTAAAAGCCTTTGTAATCATATAATATTTAAAAGACCATATGGTTTTCACAATGGTTTACAACTTTCAAGGATTTAAGGCACATGCTTTTTTCATTATCTAAATATATTCATTTTGGATGGAAATGTGAAGATATATTTTAGTATTAATGTAATCTCATATGGATTACTGCAATAGGCTTTACACAGAGCTACCCTTGAAAAGTATTTGGAAGTTACAACTGGTGCACAATGCAGCTTTGCAGTTATGTGCTCTACAGGAACTGGGCATGGCTAGTCTAGTGAAGAGAAGGACCAGGGGAGACATGATAGCAGTGTTCCAATAGCTTTGAGAAGCTGCCACAAAGAGGAAGGGGTCAAGCTATTTTCCAAAGCACCTGAAGGCCAGACAAGGAAAAATGGATGGAAACTGATCAAGAAGAGATTCAACCTAGAAATAAAGATAAATTGTGTGACAGTCAGAACAATCAGCCAATGGAACAGCTTGCCTTCAGAAGTTGTGGGAGCTTCATCACTAGAGGGTTTCAAGAAGAGATTGGATTGCCATTTGTCAGAAATGATGTAGGATCTCCTGCTTTGCAGGGGGTTTGGACTAGATGATCTACAGGGTCCCTTCCAACACTGTTAATCCGTTCCTGAATCTGTTCTTGAATGTCATACTTCTGTGAACTGCATTGGCTAGCAGCTTACTTCCAGGTTCAATTCAGGGCCCTGGTAATATAGCCTTCATGGAATGGGACCAGGATATTTGAGGGACCATCTTTCTTCAATTTCACCTTCCAGTCCCAGGCCCGAGAGCAGGGGCATGCTTTAGGTCTCATGAACTAGAGTGTGGCATGAAAAGACTCCAGAGAAGGGCTTTCTCTGTCACTGTTCCTGCTCTGTGGGGCATCATCTCCTCAGAGATCAGATTGGCCCCAACTTACTGGCTTTTCACCAGGCTTTTAACATAATGATTTTGCCAACAAGCAAAATTGTGGTTGATCTGCTGCAGTGGATATACTGTTATTGACTGATGTGATTACATTAGCTGTTAATTATGTTTTATAGTTTTTGCATCACTCTGGTTGTTTTTAAATTGTATTGTTTTGATTTTTTTTGTTTTTAACTGCTGTCAGCTATCAAGAGTCACATCCTTGAGATGACAACTATATACATTGGAAAAAGAAATAAATAATCATCAGATAAGAAGTCCCCTTGGATCCTTATTCCTATTCTAGATGGAAAACCTAAGAGTTCAGCATGGATAACTACAATGGGACCTTTATGTATGAGTAGTTAGTGACATATTTGATATGTAAATATAACATGAAACCAGGGTTAACTCAAACTAACATTTTGGATTCATGTAACACCTTGAATTGTAGACTGGTTATAATTATATGTTTTTTAGTTATGATCTGATCTCACTGACATTTGCCCTATTTTCCCAGGTGCAAATCCAGCCTTATATCATTTACCATGGGCTTGATGCTGAAATAAATAAAACCATCATTATATTTGGCCCTACTCCATCTGGACTATAAAAAATTGGACCTACAGAAAACCTAGTTTTTTTGCTGCCACCTAATAGCTGTAATAATTTTTTCAGCCCAGATGTAATTGTCATATGTGACTAACTCATTAGTGGGAACATTTTAAATCTAACTGTCACTGAAACAAAACATCTGTATTGTAAACTGACATCAAAACAAATTTTAAATATGCGTTCAAAACTATTCAAAGGGATTAGTATACATTGGTTAAAAATAAAGTGTTCTATTACTTCATGTTGCTTTCTCATGGAACTGTAAAATATCACTATCTGCTTCTTTGTCTGGGCCAAGATTCGTCAGACTCTTTATGCTGATTCTCTTGCAGCTATTTTAACACAGTGGATTCAGAATTATGTTCTGTAACTGAGATTAAATGGTTGCAGCCATTTATCAAAATGAATAAGAGTCCTTTCTAAAACAACACACTAGCAATGTCAAATCCTAAAATATCATTTTTTTTCTTTTTAAAAAATATAATTTTATTAAAAGTTCTAAAAAGGAAGGTAAAAGCTAATAGTATCTTGATATAGAGTAAGGAAGAACAGAGAAATAGGAAGGAATCAAAGAGAGAACTAAAAATGCAAGAAAGAAGAAATAATAAAATAAAAATAAAAAGATATCAAAAAATGGCTTCTTATCTTTATAACAATTAGTACAATAAATTTATTTCTTTTCCTAAAGTTAAATCATGACTGTCTTCTCTGTAGTCTATGCTAGCTAATCATCAAAACTATAAATCATTTCCATCCCTCACAGATTTAATCTTAAAGAGGCTAGACCGATACATATTCAGCCATAGCTTATTATTTGCATTACATATCTCATCACAAAATACTCAACTTTATTTTAGCTCAGTGTATTGTATAAACTCATATTAGCTTAAAGTTTATTATGTAGACTGTGAAATATTGACTTAGTTGAGTAAACCACAATTCAGTTAATTCAACAGTTTCATGGTAGAAAAATATATATCCAGGTATAATTTATAATAATAATTTATGAAATTCATGACCAAGTTGGCAGTATTATAAAGAAGGAAATGATTGAGTGCCAAAATTATATACATAATTCTTTAAAGAATTCTTTGAGGATTGGTATTACTGATCCTAAAATGAAATGAACATAGGGTTTGGGGAGACATATTGTTTATTTTTCAACATCACACTGATCTATGATTTATTAAATAAACAATGTGGCATAATGGTAGTCATACATCAGGGTTAGCTACAAAAGCTACAATTTGCAGTATACTTTTATATATTTATGATCAGTTTATAAAGTGTTCATTGCACCTAAGGTAAAATATAAATTTATCTTTTCAATTAATGACTAACCAACTGTTTAAGAAATATAAGATTGTCAATAATACAAGAATGATAAATAATGCAAGAATAATTGATATATTAGAATACTATGAAACACATCCAGGAAGCCAAGTTGCTCTTGTCTTCCTGGATGCACAAAAGGTATTTGACAACCTAAACTGGGAATTTATGAAACACCAGATAAATTTGATGAAATTCGGGGATAACTTTGCAAAGATGTTATATTTGATCTATTTAACCCACAAAGCAAGGATAATGATAAATGGAGAATTTACCAATCCTTTTGAAATAAAAAGGGGTGTCAGGCAGGGATGCCCATCATTGCCTCTAGTTTTCATTACAATATTAGAAACATTACTGGACAGAATTAGAATGAATGAGGAAATTAACAGTACTAAGATTAAAAAACAAGAATATAAATTACAGACATTTGCTGACGATGTGGTCGTTATTATAGAGGATCCAACAGAATCAGGTCCAACCTTATTAAAAGAAATTGATAAATTCAGTAAACTAGCAGGGTTGAAAATTAATAAGGAAAAAACCAAAATGTTAGTTAAAAATATAACAAATAATAAACAAAAAGAACTAGAAGAAATAATGGGATTACAAATTGTCAACAAAATTAAATATTTAGGTATATGATTAAGACCCAAAACAATAATTTTGAAAGAAGACAATTACGTTAAACTATTACAACAAATAGGAAGAAATTTGGAGATATGGAGCAAAATGCAGATTTTATTATTAGGCAGAATTGCTACAATTAAAATGAATATTCTACCTAAATTGCTGTATTTATTCTAAACGATCCCTATATTACTGGATAAGTCATTTTTCAAAGAATTGGATAAAATTACTATGAAATTCATTTGGGCAGGTAAGAAGTCAAGAATTAAGAAAATGAAGGAAAGAAGGAAAGCTCAAATCGACCCAAGAGTTAGAAAACCAAAAAATAATGATTGATCGTTGGTCCTATTTCCAAATAGCTTATTGATATGAGAAGGATTTAAAAGAATTCGGAATAGAAACAAAGAGCACTAAATTTGATAAGATATTTTTGGGCCCAGACAAAAATATGATATCTAAATTATATAACTATCTTTTGGAACATGAATTAGCTGAGGAAATTGTGAAAGGACCAATGGTAGTGTGGACAAGAAATTTCAGCCATAATATAGACTTAGAAGAAATCTGGCAGAGAAATCTTACAATAATTAAATCTGTGTCTTATAAAGAGAACCTATACAAAATGATATATAGATGGCATCTAGCATCCTCCAGATTAGCAAAAATATATCCAACATCTAATCCAACTTGTTGGAAATGCAAAGAGAATCATGGTACTTACTTCCATCTCTGGTGGACGTGCCCAGTGGTCAAAAAGTTTTGGATTAGAATCAAAACTTGGTTAGAAGAAATCATCCAGGGTGGATTGGGGTGGGAACCTAAATTGTATCTTCTGGGTATCATTAAGGAAGATTATCCCTCTAAAGTAAAATATTTGATCATCCATATTCTAACAGCGGCACGTATTTCATTGGCTCAATTCTGGAAATCGCCTAATATGCCAGCAATACAATTTATTTATATTATTGTGCAGAAATAGAAATACTTACATTAAAATTAAAAGGAAAAGAGGAGGCAGAATTTTACTCGATTTGGAATAAGTGGTATGAATGGCTAGAATGCAAAAAAAAAAAAAATGAAAAAGGGAACCAGGGGGGGAAACAAATTTATGATACAGATTATGATGCATACAATAACAAACAGGAATTGTTAATGTTAGACTTAGACTCCTTTGTTTTTTAAACAATCAATAGAAGGAATTCATCGGTAAAAATAAATAAGTATAATCCAACAACAAATATTAATAACAGAATATTGTTTGATAGAATATAAATAACAGAGAACCTATAAGTAACAAAAAATAATTGCCACATAATATAATTTAGGAAATATTTAACTCACTGTCAAATGTAAAAAAGTTTAACTAGTTTTAGTACAGAGATTATTTTGACGTTTGTTTGTATGAATCTTTGTCTTTTGCGTTTGTATATTCGTATATTTTAATTTTTTGTATTCAATAAAGTTTTTAAAATTAAAAAAAAAGAAATGTAAGGTTGTCTTTAGACAATACGTTTATTTATGGACAACTTAAACATAATTATTCAATTACTTGTGTTTCCTGAGTTCATATGGTATATTAACTAGGTAGGCTGAATTTACTATGCTAGGTCAAATAATATGTTGTCATTCAATTTTGCAGGCAAATCTAGCAAACAAAAGGATAAAAAACTAGCCTGGATTTAAATACAATTCATGTGCATTCATGTAGAGATGCTATTAATTTTGTTCAGTATGCAGAAAGTGAAAACCATGGATTGGCTCTCTTAAAACAGAAGTAGATACTCCAGTTACAAAGGTAATTCTCTGCTGCAGCCATTGCATCATTTCTAGGATTCTAAGACCTTAGAAAAGGAGGGATTTATTCAGTGAACTGGGCATCTGTGTCTAAAATTAACATAATTAATATAAATTAAATATTTAATCAAATATGTCTTGCTTTGGGATATGTGGCAATTGTTAAAAGAAGGTATTGGCTGGTGCAACCTAATTGTTCTTGTGCACTTCATACTATATTTTCCCCTTAAAACCATAGTCCTAATGATAAATATCCTCATAAAGAATTATAATTCTTTTCAAGAGCAAAACCCACCTCTCAGCTTCCTAGATATATTTCTAAAAGCATACCCATCCTATTTTAATCTAACCATCCCTTGAGGGAAATAATGAGATATTAATTTAAATTCATTTAAAGACATAAGAGGTAATCAAGTAATCCAGTAATAGATTTCATCCTGCAAGGATACCTTTAAACTAGTGATTCCCAAAGTGAGTGGTACCGCCCCTTGGGGGGCAGTGGGATGCCTCAGGGGGATGCTAAGAGGCAAGGGGGTTGGCAGGGGAATGCTAAAAGGAGGCAGGGGGGCACTGGAGGTGGCCCCCTCGCAGGGCACAATTCAGGGGTGGGATTTTGCAGATAGTTTGGCTGAACTCCTGCCCCTGGGAGTCAAAGCGCTGAAGTGCGAGTGGCACAGGAAACTTTGGCCGGGCTCTCGAGATGAGAGCGACTCTGGCCGCTTCTTTCCACTAACAGGTGACCAAGATATCTGCAAACTGTCAAACGCTCCTCAAGAGAGATGATTTTGCAGATAGCTGGCCGAACTCCTGTGCAAAGGGCAGCACAACATTGTTGCACCTCACTAACATGGGGGTGGGGGGAGGTGGCTCATCCCCGAAGCGCCAGCATTGCTCCAGCGACGCAGCCCCGAGGACACTACCTTTGCCTGTACCCATCACTAAAGTGTGGCAGCCAGAGAAGTGCTCCATTCAGAAGCGCTGAACTTCCCTGGAAGGGAAGAGGCAGCACCCGAAGGGACTTCCACAAAGGGGGAAGAAAACCCTCCCTCCCCCGCTGCTGCTGCTTTCGCCCCGCTCATAAACCCTGCCAGCTCCCGGGTGTCCTGTTTGCAGTCCCGCCCAAGGACATGCCCCCTGCCCCCCCATTACGTGTCTATTAGGAGTACCTGAGCCTGGCTTCTGGAGTCCTTCAGGGTACCAGGTGTAAAACCGCATCCAGCCGGCCACTCTTTTGTCTGAAGGGGAGATTTCTGGTTCCTTGTGTTGCCATGTTTTTTTTCCCGTGGACGGTGGAGGAATCAAGAGTTTCACGTATTTGTGGCGTGGGTCCCTGTCACAAAATTGGAGCCTTTTGGCAAAGTTTCTTGTATTTTATGTTACTGGCCCATTGCAGAGAGGTTGTTGAGAGAAAGAAAAATTGTAACATAATGACAAAATAGTTCCATTTTATTATACTTTTTGGAGAGTGGCTTCTGATAATCATGAAATGCAAAACAGTAAATGTTTCCCCCTCCTAATCAAGGTGACAGTATTTAATACCTGAGACAATAAGCGGTAGAAATTCAACAATACAGAATGAACTATTTTATGTGACACCTGGCTGTTGATACTTAGAGACAATTTTGCCTGTTAGCAGAGAGAAGCAGCTGGAGTCACTCTCATCTCTTGAGAGCCCGGCCAAAGTTTCCTGTGCCACGATCAGTCAAAATTCAAATTAGTGGTCCACAGGATTTAAAATTATGAGTTTGGTGGTCCTTGAGGTCCAAAAGAGAGAGGCAAAGAGAGAAGGAAGAGAAGGAAGAGACAAGAAAGAAAATAAAGAGAAAAGAGAAAGAAAAAGGGAGAAAGGAAGAAAAAGGACAGACAAAGAAAGAGGGTAGGATGGAAGGAAGGGACAGAAAGAAAGAGAAAGAAAAAAAGAAGAAAGAAAGAAAGAAAGAAAGAAAGAAAGAAAGAAAGAAAGAAAGAAAGAAAGAAAGAAAGAAAGAGAGGAGGAGAAAGTGAATGAGATATCTAGTCCAACCACCTGCTCCAGCAGGGTTAGAAGGGTGTGTGTGTGTGTGTATGTGTGTCTGTCAAAACTCTAAAAACAGGTGGATAAAAGTGCCAAATCTAGTCTAAACATAGTCTAGTTGGTTGACTATGAGATGAACCATAATAATAATAATCAAGGTTAGAACTGAAAAATCATCAAGTGATTCAAAGTGCAGATCGTGCAAAAAATTAGATGAAAGAATCATTCACTCAGCTTGTGAAAGAAGATTGCAACTGATTACAAATAATGAATAACATAGTTGCCAAAATAATCACTGGAAATCTGTAAATATTGTCATGTGCCATTAATAAAAAAGTGTTGGGTGCATAGAGTTGGAAAAGTAATTGAAAATGAGCAGCTTAAATTATTGTGAGATTTCCAAATACAAACTGATCAAGTTTTGATGCATAACGAAGCAAAACTCCAGGTTTAACTGTAATTGAAAAGAAGAAAGTGTGAATTCTGTTATAATTGATATGACAATAACAGGGGATAGTAGAATAGAAGACAAAACATTAGAAATCAGAAAGTATCAAGAACAGAAAATTTAAATGGAAAGATTACGGCATTAACCAGCTATGATAGTCCCAGTAGCTATTGGCATATTGAGGGTCCTACTAAAAAAACTTGGTTGACATTTAGAAAATCTGTGCATAGAAAAAAAATCCACCTGACAATTACAAAAGGCCACATTGCCTGGATCTGCACATATCATATACAGATATATTACAACCTCTTAAGTCCTTGAGAGGAACTTGTTGCGAATGAAGGGCAACACCAGCTGAAGAACTGACAGCTGTGATTTCACATTGTTGGGTAAATAATAATAATAAACTGAAGAAACAATGAATCACCTAATGATCTACTACAAGAAAATTGAACAGATTGACCACAAACAACAGAATGGCAAAATAGCAATAATGGTGCATTGGAATATTTGCAAGAAATACAATTTGCCTACAGACAAGAACTGATGGACTACAAAATAGTCAAAGTAATATAAAATGAAGAAGCTGAAGTTCCCCTGGATTTTAGAATCAAATAGACAAACACCTATCACATAACACACTAGACTTAACAACTGTCAATAAGCAAGACAAAAAAGTCTGCACCTGGGAATGGCAAAATAAAACAGAAAGAACTGGAGAATTCCTTCAAAATTCAAAGACCTGCAAATAGAAATAGAACAATCATAGCAAAAGAAAATAAAGAATAGTACTAATAGTACTAGGCACCTTGAGTGCAATCCCAAAACATCTAGAGCATCACTTAAACACAATTGGCAATGACAAAACCACCATCAGTCAATTGCAAAAAGCAGCTGTAGATGGAATAGTTTATCTCCTGGGACAATACTTTTAATATCATCAAACAATGCCTAACCCAGGTCCTTGGGAAGGACTCAATAGGTGAATAAATCTGCCAAACTCAGTGTAAACATCTGCCTAACTGTGCAACAAACCATTGGGAAAAATGATTTCTCTAAGTCAGGGTGTTAAACTCAAGGCCTGAGGGCTGGATCTGGCCCACGAGGCTGCCCTAGAAACAACAAAGGACCGGCCCATGGTGCCTCTGCCAGTGAAAATGGAACTCAGGAGGCCCACATGCAGCCATCACAGGCTCTACTTTCGGTCGAATCGGCCTCCTGTCATCCTCTATCAGTGAAAATGGAGCTCAGGGGGCAGCTCCCCACAACCTCCGTTTCACTGACAAAGGGCGGCAGGAGGCTGTCGCAACTGCAAATGGAGGTCTGGACTCCATTTTCACTGGCAGAGCACTTGGGCCCCCACAGATGCCCCTAATGTCAAGCTGGCCACAGCCAACCTGGCTATGCCCACCACAGCTCCCCAAGGTCAAATACAACCTTGTTGCAGCCCTCAACGAAATCGAGTTTGACACTCCTGCTCTAAGTGCTCAAGTCAAAAGAGTATAAGGGAGTCTAAGAGTATAATAGTATACAGTACATGCCTTTGAATGAATCAGACTGCAAGTTGTGATGTAAATTGGAACTTTTTCAAACTGTCGCATTAGAACAGAGTACACATTGTATACACAGAGTACACAATGCAGCACTTTACATTGCATTGATTCTTCTAATCTGTCTGCTCTCTTGACATATCTCTGCAAATGTATGTAAAAAATAACAATCATCTCTCTAGCAGGCATCAATTATTTTTTATTTTTAAAACCACAAATACTATGCACATTAGATGGATTTAGAAAATTCTGAACTGTGAAGAAAAAATGCTGGTCTGAATAGAAGTTTTTCATGACAAACGTTTGCAGCAATCTAATTTCAATTTAATAGAGCTTAATGATAATCTATTGGAAATATTACTGCAGTTCTGTAATGTATTTTTTTTAATATTTTATATTTAAAGTGCATAAATATTTATGGCTATTAATACTGTCAGGGACATTGTTAAATATTTTCACTTTTCTGAACACTGATTAAAAAATTAAAGTGATTTGTTATATCTAAGCAATGGTATTAAATCAAGGTCCTAATGCTGCCACCTATTTCTACTTGGTTATCATATAACATTGGAGAGCAGAGATATATTTTATTCTCTTCTTTGTCAGCAGTTTGGACTGTTGCAGCCATTTACATGATGCTTCTCTTGAAGACTACTACTTGCCACTAGTTTTGGCAAGTCCAGAATGTAGCAGTTCAAGTAATTGGAGACACACCTTAGTTTCCCACATTAAATTTATACTTCGAGAGCTGCACTGACTTCTGGTTAAAATTTAAGGTGCCATTTGTAATTTTTAAGGCTCAGCGCTCAAGATTGAATATCTTCGGGATCATCTATTTCCAATTGAATCTGCCAGCCCAATAAAAACAAGAAGAATGGGCTCCTTTTCAATGCCCTCTCTCTGGCAGTGCCATGGACAAGGAAGAAATAGGTGGGCCTTCTCCACTGTTGCCTCTTTTCTCTGGAAGTATTCCCCCAGTGTGCAACTGGCCACAATCATGCTAGAATTCAGGAAAGATTTTTAGAAATTTGACTGGTTCAGCAGTCAATGTGGTGAATATCTTAATTTTTGTAGTGCAATTTTAATTGTGTTGTGTTTTCCTGGTAGCTGGTGCGGACGGCAGAGGTATTGGATAGTGAGGACAAAAGGGAACCAGTCAGGGAGTCTGTTGAGGATTTGGACGACAGTCCTGCATCCGATGCAGGGATGGGGCCAGGACCATCTAAGAGTGGGGAGCTGCCTTCGGAGCTTTTGTAGTCTGGCAGCAGCGAAGGAGAGCCTGTTCCCAGTGCACATGTGCATAGAGCTGCTAGAAGGTGAAAGCAGCTGAAGCAGCAGGGGCAACTCTGGAGACAAAGGCTGGGAGGTGATTGCCCCTCCCATCAGGGATAAAAGTCAGCCCTCGGTGACATGCTCTTTGCAGGAAGCAAAGGAGTTCATTAGTTTGTGATTCCTCATTGAAGCCTTGTGAACTCTGGTTTGTCTTTGCTGGAATTTCTGTCGGTTATATTCTAAGTAATTGGACTTCTGTTTCTTCTACAACCCTGAAAGGCAGTGAGCTTATCTCAGAGAATTGTGTCTAATGACTTTTGTCTGGGAATGCAAGAAACTCCCAGCGTTGCATTAAAATAGGTTTGACTTTACACTCAGTTTGTGTTTTCTTAATTTGGATGAAGCCTGGGTCAGAACAAATTGTTCCCTGGTGTGTTACAGAAGTTATTTGTGGAAATTGTTACATTAGGTCTTATTTTATTATTTTTACCTTAGTTATAAATATCAGGTATGTAAGTTTCATACACAAGCTTTTCACTGTGTGTAGTATTTTACACCCCATATAATTTGCAGTGGCAAATATATTTAGGCATGCTGTATTGTTCAAGAGATGAGAAACATTACCTTGAGAAGTTAGGTAATATCTACCAGGAGCATAAATTAGTTGTGAACCAGAATTGTACAAGACTTGTTCAAAACTATTGAGCATTATGTACATTTTCTCCAATTTTAAGCTGTACATAATAGCAACAGTAACAGCAATATCATTTAGACTTACATACTGCTTCACGGTGCTTTACAGCCCTCTCTAAGCAATTTACAGCGTCAGCATAGTGCCCCCAACAATCTGGGTCCTCATTTTGCCAACCTTGGAAGCAGTGGTGGGATTCAAATTTTTTTACTACCTGTGGGCGAGGCTTGCTGGGCATGGCAGGAGAAGGATATTATAAAAACTCCAGTCAGAGGTGGTATTAGCCAGTTCTCCAAACTACTCAAAATTTCCACTATCGGTTCTCCAGAACTGGTCAAAACCTGCTGAATACCACCTCTGCTTGGAAGGATGGAAGGCCGAATCAACCTTGAGCGGGTGAGAATTAGCCTGCAGCATTGCATTCTAGCCTCTGTGCCATCATGGCTCTTACTGGCAATAATATTGCCAACTAATAAGGAACATTAAGTGAAACTGCAAATATAATTATTTAAAGTCTTCTATTCAGGAAAACTCTTAAGAGACATATAACTGACTTTTTTTGTTGCCGGAAATGGCATGATTGAAAATTTAATGGCACCATTATCTTTAATGTAAAATTTTCAAAAATTTAAATAGTCCTGCTTTCTGGCCAATAGTATATCTTGCCACTTTGTCTTATTAGCTATGGCTAATAGCAGAATAATTAACCATTTCACCTTATTGAATCATTTTTTAAAATAAAAAGGTGATTTACATTAATGTGTAAACCCAGACATTATTAGGCAAAGTTCAAATCATTCCAGTGGCAATAAAATTACAAGGAAAATAGTTTAGAAAAAAACCCTCTTGAATACATCCTAATGAATAATAATAATAAATAATCCATATAGCAGTAACAACAACTGACTTTTTTAGTCAAAGTAGTGTATAATCACTTCCAATAATTCAGTTTAACTGAACATACAAGTCCTAAAATTGTTATTTCTTCCATGAGATATGTATGCAAACTATCCATGTCACTATTGCCTGTAAAATCTTGTTTTTTTTTCCCCCCATAGAATTCTGTGTCATATTCCATATCCTGTTTCTTAAATTGGGGCATATTCAGA
Organism: Bungarus multicinctus; assembly: GCA_023653725.1. Lineage (NCBI taxonomy): Eukaryota > Metazoa > Chordata > Lepidosauria > Squamata > Elapidae > Bungarus > Bungarus multicinctus. The sequence continues at coordinate 11,627,866 of CM042851.1, read as the reverse complement.
TTGACACAAATATATTTTCAAATATGCCAGCACTTACATATAAGTACAGGTAGTCCTTGATTTACAACACTTCATTTAGTGACTATTCAAAGTTACAATGCACTGAAAAGGTGACTTAAGACCATTTTTCACACTTATGACTGTTGCAGCATCTCCATGGTCATGTGATTTACATTCGGATGCTTCGCAACTGATCCCATTTATGACAGTTGCAGTGTCCCATAGTCACCCTTTTATGTTCTTCTGACAAGCAAAGTCAATGGGGACAATCAGATTCACTTTAACAACTGTGATACTAATTTAAGAACTGCAGTGATTCACTTAACAACTTTGGCAAGAAAAGTCATAAATGGGGCAAAATTCATTTAACAAATTTCTCATTTAGCAACATAAATTTTGGGCTTAATTAATTGTGATTGTAATGTGAGCTCTATCTGTATTCTCATAACCAATGTATATCATTGATAAACCAAACTAAACCAGTAACTTGCCTTCCATTGTGGACCTATATACAGCACAAGTCAAAAAGAGGGCTGTGAAAATATTTACAGACTCCTCACATCCTGGACATAAACTGTTTCAAAACGACACTATAGAGCACTGCACACCAGAACAACTAGACAAAAGGACAGTTTTTTTACCGAACGGCATCACTCTGCTAAACAAATAATTCCCTCAGCACTGTCAAACTATTTACTAAGTCTGAATTATTACTATTATTACTATTACTATTAATCTTCCCATCCTTCCTTTTACCCATCTCCTCCCACTTATGACTATATAACTGTAACTTTGCTGCATGTAACTTTATGGTTTTATTGACTGTTTCTTAGTATGATTTGATTGCTTATTGTACCCTATGACTATTATTAAGTGTTGTACCTTATGATTCTTGATGAATGTATCTTTTCTTTTATGTACACTGAGAGCATATATACCAAGACAAATTCCTTGTGTGTCCAATCACACTTGGCCAATAAAGAATTCTATTCTATTCTATTCTATTCTATTCTATTCTATTCTATTCTATATCATTATATACTGCATAACTAGTCTGCATGCCACACTTTGTATCTAAGCGTATAAATTTGACTCCAGTATTCTTATTCCCATTGGTCTGCTCATTTAATTTAATTGTTAATTTAATAATTAAACTTATTAGGAGGAGTCTAACATGCAAATAGCTAAACCCAGTCAGCTGGGAAATCATAGGAAATTAGTATTTAAGTAACTTTCTTCAGACAGTTAGTACAGACAGTCAGGCACAAGAGGACTAAAAACTGAACAAACATACAAAACTAGGATTGTCCTGCTAATGATATCTTGTTCTTAATTTTACATTTTATGAACAATTTAAAAAGTAAAAAAAGTCAGATGGAAAGATGTCGCCCAAGTTCCCCATAAAGTGAGGGAAACTGATCAGTTGTAAAATTCAGTATATGGTAATACTGTAGTTTAAAAATATGGTATAATACTGTAGAATTAAGCAGTCTGATGAAACCAGATCTCCAACTTTCTTTTGTCTCATATGTTGTAAAATAAAATTCGTAAGATATTTTATTTCACAGTTACATTTTAATGTCCGAAAATATGTATTTTAACTACTTTCTAAACTAAAAGTATATATTTTATACAATGTATAAAATCAAATTTACATAGATTTAGCTGCTTATTATATGGTTTGCAAACATGGATAGGATATTATAGAACTGACAAACATACAGAAAATGTTATTCAATATTTTTATTCCAATTTATATTTTATTTCATCACATTTGAAAAAACCTTTCAATGGATAGCTAATTTTATTAGATTCTTTAAACACTACATTTTCTTATAAAATGCAATCACTGCTTGCAGCAGTCCCTGTAAAAAAGACTAAAGATTCTATTTTTAAGAAAGAGTTAATACTGTTATTAGTTTTGCTGGCTGAAGAGCAATCTTAAACTATACAACAAAATTTTTGTTACTGTTTATATTTCAAATATTGTAAGGCTATAAATGTTAAAGAACACCAAAATCCATCCATCAGATGAATTTACAGTGTCAGGTCTTCCTGAAAATTAGTTCATCTGAGTTTAAGAGTGCTTAAAACTGTAAATGGACTTAAAAATGTATCTTTAAATTAAGCAGACATGATGGAGGGCTGATCCAAGACCTTTTATTGTTGAGGACAAATAAAATGGTGCTCTTTCCCCATTCCATATTTGAAAGTGGGAAAAGTAACTGGAGCATTATTGGGCATAAAATAATCAAGAGGTAGAGAAGAAATTTGCTCCTCTGCAGCTCAATCAAGGCTGCCAAAAACTCAGCAAGAAGACATTTTACTAAAAATGAGGACTGAAAATCCTATTGCAGGTTTCTTATAGCTTGAATCTTGACATTAAAAACACTTCACAGAAGTCTGAATAATTCTTGCCTTCTTGATATCTTGTGAGTTGCTTAACACCAGACCCAGAAACAAATTGGCTTCACATTTGAAATAAATGTATTTCAGTTTTGGGGAGTCTCCAAGGAACATGCAATAGAACAGCGGTCGCCAACCGGTGGGCTGTGGCCCACTGGTGGACCGTGAGAAAATTTTGGTGGGCTGCAGAGAAATCTCAACCCCAGAGCACGCCCTCCCTAAAGCAATTAATCCAGACTGCGCAGAAACACAAGGCTGTTCAGCCCACATGGCCTGCGGGAACTCTCCCCGCCCACTCACTCCTTACCTGGCAAACTTGTCTCCTAAGTTGCTATTTTTCCTTTTTCCGATCATTATCTGTTCTGCTGCACTGGGAGATTTAGATTAGCTAGGAAGCAGGAAATGGTTGGATTTCTTGCTTTCTAGCTAAGCACAACTGAACCTCCCTTAGGACTGAAGCAAATTCAGTGCAGACTCATGGCAAGCAAATTTAAGAGACTGAGCTAGCCGATGGTAGATAGATAGATCCAGTAGTGGAATTCAATTTTTTTTACTACCGGTTCTGTGGGCGTGGCTTATTTGGTGGGTGTGGCTTGGTGGTCATGTGACTGGATGGGTGTGGCTTGGTGGTCATGTGACTGGGTGGGTGTGGTTTGGTGGTCATGTGACTGGCTGGGCGTGGCCAACTCAATGTCACTCACATCAAGGGGTGCCTCACCTGGCCCCTCCCCTCCTAGCCATTCCTTGTCATCCAGCCTCAACTTATCTATAGTTCTGTAAAAATGTTGTTCACCTTTTTTGACTTTATTATCTGCATACTATAGATGTACTTTCATGGACCACTGAAAGGAGGAAATGACTCACATGCTTTACCCAAGAGTGTGATAGGCAACAGGCTTTTAAGGGGCTGCCACAAAGAAAGGGGGACAATGTATTTTCCAAAGAAGCAGAATGCAAACAAGAAGCAATGGATGGAAACTGAACAGAGAGAAGCAACCTAAAACTAAGGAGAAACTTCCTGACAGTGAGAACAATTAACCAGTGTAACTGAATGTCTTCAGAAGTTCTGGGTGCTCAATCACTGGAAGTTTTTAAGAAAAGACTGGACAGCCATTTCTCAGAAATGGTATAGGATTCACCCCAAGATCCCTTCTAAGTGTTATTCTGACACCTTTTCCAGGATTTGTACTCAGGCATCCTCAGTTTTCTTGCCTGAGCTGGGGGTTGGACTAGAAGATGTCCAAGGTCCCTTTTCAACTCTTGTTAAACACATGTGTATTTTATGCTCTGGATTATTGACATTGAATGCATGTAAACCCTGAAAAATATGTGGTAGACCTGGGCAAAAGAAAGGCAGAAAAATCACTCTATGTGTAGGGACAGTGTAAAAATATTAACACATGATAAATAATGGAACAATTAAAAACAATAGCATAGAGTTTTATCTCTCTCTCTCTTCCTATTCTTTCTTTCTTTCTTTCTTTCTTTCTTTCTTTCTTTCTTTCTTTCTTTCTTTCTTTCTTTCTTTCTTTCTTTCTTTCTCTCCTTCCTCTCTCTCTCAATCTCTCTCTCTCTCTCTCTCATACACACACACACACACACACACACAGAGCACTTAACAGACAAGCATTTTGGAAGCAGCTCCTTTAAATTTCTCCAAGGCTGGAATGGATTCCCCCATCCCCTCTGTCAGATCGCACTCCTTCTCACTCCAGACATTTTAGCTCACATGGGGAAAGCGATACTTGCAGCGTCCATGGAGAATCCTTGGAGAAGTTTTTAAAGGACCTGCTGCTTCCAAAATGCATTTTTTTTATGTTGCAAAAGTGCTCCAAGGCTCGATTCACCCCCACCCCCTCTGTCAGACTGCACTCCTTCTCACTTCAGACATTTTAGCTCACACGGGGAAAGCGATACTTGCAGTGTCCACGCTGCAAAAGAGGACATGGAGAACAAAAAGCTAGGAGAGCAATCGCAAGTGAGTGACCGGGCGACCGGGTTGGGGGCGTGGCCAGCCAGGAGTTGCCACTGGTTCGGCGACCCACACCAAATAACCGCTACCAATTCACCCGAGTAGTTGAGAACCAGTTGAATACCACCTCTGGATAGATCACTGAATGATTCTGTGAGCAATTCAATCTACCTGCTTTGCCTGATTTTGGATAAAAGTTGCTTTTTTAAAATAAAAAATTCAATATTTACATACATGGTTTGTTGTGAGTTAATTTTGTGAGTTCGCTTGCTAGCAAATTTTATGAGTTTGCTTGCAAGCAAATTTTATGTGGCAGACTGACCTAGCCAATGGCAGATAGATAGATTTCTGAATGAATCTGTGATTCTGTGAGCAACTCAATCTGCCTGCCTGCTTTGCCTGATTTTGGGTAAAAGTTGCTTTTTTTAATAAAAAATTCAATAGTTATATAAATATTTATAATATTTACATACAAGCCATGCCCAGCCAGTCACATGACCACCAAGCCACACCCACAAATTAGACCACACCCACAGAACCACTTAGTGGTCCCTGGGATCTAAAATTATGAGTTTGGTGGTCATTGAGATCCAAAAGGTTGGCGACCCCTGCAATAGAATATCTAAAGAGCCCACAATGGTTGTATGGTATATTAAATCTCATCTTGAAATTAGGAGGAAAGTTAATTTGATCTTTGAGTTAGTTATTTCATTGTGAGTAAATGATACAGCCAGAACTATTTTTTGAAAATCTTTATCTATACACCATTTTTACCATACCAACATTTGTAATCTACCATTGTTCAGCTTGAGTACAATCTATAGTTGTCAATAGCAGTAAAGGCAGGGGTGGGATTTTATCAGTTCACATCTATTCGCTAGAACCGGTTGTTAACATTCTAAGTAGTTTGGAGAACTGGTTGTTAGAAGAAATTACTGGCCTAATGCTGTAAGGAAGGCAGGAAACATTCTGGTATTGCTTACAGAAACTGCCTCTCTGTTAACACTTACTACATTCTTGGCAAGACTAGGCTTCCTATCTCAGGAACTTCTCTGGAGTTTTTTCCCCCCTCCTTTGCTGGTACTTTGCTTGTGTGGAGTGACCATTCAAAGTTACAATGGCACTGAAAAAAGTGACTTATGACCATTTTTCACTTTACGACTGTTGCAGCATCCTCACAGTCTTGAGAGGCCAGGCGAGGAGATGCGTGCCTCGATGTTAGTGGTCTTGAGTTGGCCACACCCAGCCAATAACATGACCACCAAGCCACATCCACCACCTAAGCCACACCCACAGAACCGGTTGTTAAAAAATTTGAATCCCACCCCTGAGTAAAGGAATAAATTGCCCCAGCATTTTTATGCTCTTCCACTCATGAAAATCCAGAGTGATTGTTCCAACCCTATCACTATGTGAAGTAATGGCCATAAGATGCAAATGACTTCTAGATGCAAAGTTAAAGCTACAAATTGAACTAAAGCCTGGTTTATAGCATCACAGGTAGTCCTTGACTTACGACCACAATTGAGCCCAACATTTCTGTTGCTAAGTGGGACAGTTGTTACATGAATTTTGCCTCATTTTACAACCTATCTTGCCACAGTTGTTAAGAGAATCACTGCAGTTTTAAATTAGTAATAGGATTGTTAATTGAACCTGGCTTCCCCATTGATTTTGTCAAAAGATCGCCAATGGTGATCACATGAGTCCCAGGAGACTGCAGCCATCATAAATATGAACCAGTTGATGAGCATCTGAATTTTGATCACTAGATTATTGGGATGTTGCAATGGTTGTAAGTGTGAAAAATGGTCATAAGTGACTTTTTTCACTTCACTAAGTGAGCTGTTGTAAGTCGAGGACTACCTGTACAATCTTTTTTTTTTGCTCCAATCCAGTTTCTGCAAGAATTAATGTTGCTTTGGAATTTTCTAGAAGAGCAAAATCATTTCTTTTCACCCATTCAAATTCAATTGTTACATATCTGGATTTCCTACAACTTTCCCTTAAAAAGATAAAACCTCATCTGAATCCAGCTTGAGTTCTTAAAGAAATTCTGGAATCAATGTCTGGAATACTCTACCTGACTCTGCGGTTTCTTCCCCAAACCCCGAAAGCCTTAACCTTAAGCTGTCTACTATTGACCTCACCCCTTTCCTAAGAGGTCTGTAGGGAGCGTGCATAAGCGCACCAACGTGCCTACCGTCCCTGTCCTATTGTTTCTTTTATTTTTTATTTTTCTTATATGTATCCATGTATTCATAACTATACCTATTATCTTATAAGCAATTGACAAAAATAAATAAATAAATTCATTGTTATTTGACAGAAAAAATACCTCTGGTTTGCCATTGCTTTTTCCTAGCTTTATTATTATTTTTTGTTAGTTTTAGTTTCTATCATTCCTCCAGAACTTCATCCCAGCAATGACTACCCTATAAAATAGATTAGATTGAAGTACAGTACTGTACTTCAAAGCCACCTAGTCAGTTTCCATTCCTAGGGATAGGCTTCAGCCCAGCTCTCTCCATCCTAATCTACTATTATATGACATTGGCTTTCAACCTTAAATAAGATAACAAACCTATTGTCGGATTTTAAAAAGTGTCTCAGAGTACCCACCCTGAAGGATAAAATATAGAAAATTACAAAAGCTATAGAATCCACCAGTACAAAATTTAAAAAAATCATATTTAGGATTATCTTGACAAAACCACTATAATTCTTAACAAAATGTATCCAAGGCTGCCCTCCCCTCAAATAATAATTTATAACAGAGAATTTTCCCCAGAATCAAAAATTCCTCTTATACTTATTTGTTTCATGGGGAAAAATTGCATGCATGAATTCAAATTTTCTATTCCTGTTTTTAAAATATCTAAATCTTACAAGGTTGCATTATTTATACTAGCAAAAACTTGTACAATAAGGAAACATGCCCAGCGTAAATTATGCAAATGTCCATCCAAACAGAATTCAATAGAGCAAGATAAAACATTTCATTTTAGGCCTGCATTACTATTCTGGTGGATATCTTAAATCTCCAGCAGGTTGAAATAGCTGATGTATGTGCAAAGGTAGGTGAAGTTAAGTGCTACTGTAAAAGGGGGATTTTTATGACTTAAATATATTGTTCAGTGTTTGGAATAGGATTAATCTCTGTCCAATATTATTACCTGACTAGCTGATTTATAGTTCTTTGCATTTAGAGCAAGGTCCTGTGCTGCTTTTCTGACTACTGAATATAAAATCCTTTGTGAGTTAAGAATGGAGAAACTTGAGGCCTTTCTTAGTACTGCTTTGCAAGCATTTCTGTCTCTGCTAGAGAATCACTATGATGATTTTTTTAAAGGGTGATGTTCTCCTTGCATATATAGAATGAATGATACACTTCTCAAATTTTCTATTCTAACTCTCCATTAATATCAGAAGCCCAATTATAAAGCATGATATTTATTGGCATCTATTGTTTGAATTAGATTATAAAATCAATTTGTATTGTACTTTTTAGATTAAAATGCTTTCTGTAATCTTGTTTGGGAATACTAGGGTAGAGTTCTGATTTATAATTGGAAAGCAAAGGCAAAGAGCTAGCAAGGAGGGATACTAACTAAAGTTGAGGAAAGCAGGAGAAAGGATGAGGAGAGTATGGTTTATTTATCATTAACGTAGGTATTTGCAGAGGAGACGAGAGAGAAATCAGCATTATGTGTTATGTCAGTATTGATAATCATAAAATCCTAGTATTGAGTCACATTCAATTTACCATAAACCTAAAAAAAAAGCTACTTTGATCCCTAACCTCACCATAATGCTGTAATGATAGTGCTATATTTATTATATTTAAATATATACTGGAATCATAAAACTAAATGATTTATTCAGTAGCAATTTGGGAAGCATCATTTCAAATATTAATTATATGCTTTTCAGATGAGAAAAGATAGGTACAATTTATTTATTATTAAGTTATTAATATTTTTATTCATTCATTCATTTATTTAGCCTTGAAAAGAACAGATTAATTAAACTGATCTTGGAAAGATTTATTGTTCAACAACTTATTGCGTTGAATTACCTATTGCTTTTTCATTTACTTTTTGCTGTTCAGTAGAAAAGCATTAATTGAAATAGATAAATTACAAACTGAAGTTTATTCATTCAACGTACAATATAATTTTATTTCTATTTCTGATGTCTTGCATAATTATGTAATATTATATTACTACTGTTGTAAGTATACACTACAATCCATTCACAGATCTTGGTCAAAGTAACATACAGAGAAAATTTTTTAAAAAATGAAATTACATTTCTAATTTAAAAAAAAAACATATTTTTTCCAAAACTGTAAAAATTATTCATATAAATTCAGGAACAGTATGGATAGCAATAACACTTAGACTTATATACCATCTCACAATGGTATATACAGCCCTCTCTAAGTGGTTTACAGCGTCAGCATATTGCCCCCAACAATCTGGATCCTCATCTTACTGACCTCAGAAGGATGGAAGGCTAAGTCAACATAGAACAAGGTTCATGACAAAGTGATATCTTTTTCTCAGCCTGTCACGAAAAAGTATTTCACAAACTGGACTGAGCAAAAGATGGAATAAAAATCAATGGCACCTTTTTAGATCACTTAATATTTGCAGATGATATTGTTTTCTTCTCACAAGACCCAGAAGAGCTACAAAGACAGACGAAGTAGGAGAACCATTTGGCTTAAAAATAAACCTGAAAAAGAGTCAAGTTATGTTAATACATTCACTAAAGAAAGAGAATTTTATATTTGCAGAAGAACTAGACATAGTAGATCACTACATATGCCTTGGCCAATAGATCTCGATGGAGGGTGATACAATAAAAGTAATTGAATGGCGTGTTAAAAGTGATTAGCAGGCATTTGGCAAGCTAAACATAATTTTCAAGAACAACCTCCCTCTATGCCTGAAAAGTTTTGATCAATGTGTGCTACCTGCTCTAACATATGCCAGTGAAACATGGACACTAACCTCACAATCGATACAAAAGCTAAAAGTGTCGCAAAGAGCTATGGAAAGATACATGTTCGGTATTACAAAGCAAGATAGAAAGACCTGCACATGGATTAGAGAACAAATGAAAGTATACAATATCATCAAGAGAGTAAAAGAATTGAAATGGAAATAGGTGGCCACATAGCAAGAAGAACTGATAGCAGGTAGACCAAGGCAGTCATAAAATGGATGCCATTTGAAAAAAAACATCCACAAAAGAAACCTAAAACAAGATGGATCAACGACATCAGCAAGTATTGAGGGCCTATTGGAAATGCAAGTTCGGGACTGTATTGGTTGGAAACATGAAGAGGCCTTCATCTTGCAATAGCTAAAATGATGCAATAGCTAAAATGATGATGATGATATGCCACATGTATATGAAGGATTTGTTTTTATTTGTCTTTAACTAAGAATAGAAAATCTGACCATGCCAGCTAATTGCTGCTTTTCTACATAAACAGGAGAAAAGTGAAAATGCTGAAAAGGTCCAAGACACTACTTTTTTGTATCTTTCTTTATAACTCATTCATAATGCCTTATTAAAATGATTGTGGGTGCAAAAAAATCTTATTAATTTCAAAATAAATTTTTCCAGCATCAAAAGCTAATGCACTTTGTTGCTACAAAGTGGAAAAGGCAAATCTAGAATATTTTTGTAATATGTGTGCAGTTGTGCACACAATTTTGAACTAGATATGAATTCTAAAGTGATTAATTTGTGAGTTCAATAGATCAGAATTGGACTTTTTTTTCCAAGTAGTGAAAATACTCCTTCAGAATTGTTATCTTCAATTTATAGATATTCTTAGTCATCCTGGTCATCGTTGTTCCAAAGCTGCTTTTCAAAAAGAAACTGGATTTTCTTTGTTTTTTCCTCGAAGACATTTTGCTTCTCATTCAAAAAGCTTCTTCAGTTCTGACTGAATGATGAAGAATGGAAGGATTTATATTCTTTGCAGTCTTTTAGCATTCTAAATGTTGGTCGTCGGCCCTCTGAGAGTTGTTGAAGCCACTTGGGGATTTATCAGGGTCACCTGCATCAGAGTGCAAATGTTTTATCCTTGGGGTGAACAAGCTTCTTCCTTAGTGTGTTCTTGGGTTTAAAGTGTGCATGTCATGTTGTGTTTGGTTGCAAATCCTCTTAAGCTTTTCAGGTATTCCTGCAATGTATGGAATAACAACATTGCTTCATTTGTTGTTCTCTTGTTTGTCTGTTATGAAGGAATTCCCGCAGTGTCTTTTTCTGGATTTGATGAAGGTCCAGTGGGGATAGTCACAAGTTCTGAAGGTTTTCTTTATATGTTTTAGTTCTTTTTCTTTCCTCTCTTTGTTGGTAGACAAACCTGGTGGTGTAGGGTTCTGATCGTTCCCATTTTGTGTTCTGGTGAGTGGTGGGACTCAAAATGTAAATACTGATTTCTGTGAGAGTTTTCTGTAAACTTCAGTGTTAAGGTCTTTCTTAATGTGTACTGTATAGTCCAGCAAAACCAGACTATTTCCCTTAAGATCTTCCCGTGTGAATTTAATGTATTTGCCCATAGAATTGATTTGTTTGGTGAAGCTTACACTTCCTGTTCCAACTTGACCTAAGTATCATCCATTTACCTATACCAGTGAGTGGGTGGAATTCCTGTGAAGGAGTTTAGGGTTTTGGTTTCTATCTTTTCCATGTGGAGATTGAACATAATAAAGGACACAGGTAAATCCATGTTGCAGCTGTATTTTTGTCTGTAATGTCATACAGACAAAAATTATTTAATAGCTGACCAGCTGCTGTAATATTGTAATACTGTAATGATGATGCAATGGTAGTAATGAGTCAGCAGGGTTATTTGACTGCTACCACTTTAAGAAGCTGTATTATAAGAGAGGCCCTGTTGGAGCATATATCTCTCTCCATGTGTGCTTCCGTGCTCTAAATTATTGATTGCTGTTTGTTCAAGGCCTGTCTATAGTAGTACTTCTATGTATATATGTTTTTGTGGATAAAACCACTAGATGTAAATACAAACCTGTTTATGGTATTTGCTTCTGAGTTGTCTCACCTAGTCACACTGTGCGCACTGTGACATATAGAAAACTTCATTTTGTTGAAAATAGGTAGTGTTCAGGCAGAGGTCCAACATGACACATATGTATTAATTCTGTCACATAATGTGTTGTCTTGTAGCAGTCGTTTCTTCACTATTGTGACAACTTCAGTTGTTGGAATGCAGGTGAAGAGTGAAGTCATTTCATAAGAAACCATAATCTCATCCAGATCTAGTTTTAGTGTCCAAACCTGTCAAAGCGAAAACATTCAGGTTTATAAATTAGAGGAAATGAATCGTGTTTTTCTGTTGCCAGCATACTTTATTTACAAAATAACTAGAAACAAAAGAAACAGCAGTACATTCTAAGAAGCAAGCGAAAGAGATTATAATGAAAGTGAAGTAGAAGTAAAACTCCTCCCCTGCACACATGCGCAGTAAAACAGAACATCACAAGACACTCCTATCTTGTTACTATGGAAACTTTGATAACCAGTCCGGCTTATTCTGTAAAATTCTGTGGAAGCTCACCAGACAAACCAAAACAAACGCAGTGACAAAACCTTGCTGACAAGGTCCTGTGAGTTGTTGATGACCAGAGGAGCTAATAATGTTCTTATTTGCTAGACCTCTGATTGTAAATGAGATGTGGTAGGAATGTAAGAGAACACTGGTCCAAAAAGGATGAAACTTTTACAGTACAAATTACAATGACTGGTTCATACAATGTAATTAATTTCCAACAGAGAAAAAAAGTAAGATTTCAATATAATAGCAGTATATTTTAATGCTAACATTCAGATACTTTATTTCTCACTAAGTGGACAAATGAAGAACTATTCACTGACAATTATTTTTTCCAAGTTAATAAGATTGGATGTTGCCTCTGAAAAAAGTGTATCCAACAACCTTGAATTTAGACTATTGGGTTGTGCCTTAACAAAGCTTATTTTATTTTACCAATGTTTTACATTTTAAGTAATTTATATCAAGAGTTGATTATTTACAGATTTGTCACAATATATCATAGCGTTATCTAAAAACACATTTTCAAAATGTCCAGCCCAAGAGCCTTATGCAGTTGCCAGTATACTTTATATCAGTGGTTGCCAACCAGTGGTCCACGGTCCACTGGTGGGCCGTGAGAAAATTTTGGTGGGCTGCAGAAAAATGTCACCCCCAGAACACCCCTCAAAGCAATTAATCCAGGCTGCACAGGAACACAAGGCTACGCTGCTCACATGCCCATGGGAACCCTCCCTGCCCACTTACTCTTTACCTGGTAAACTTGCCTGCTAAATTGCTATTTTTCCTTTTTTCCCCCCGACCAGCATCTGTTCTGCTGTGCCGGGAGATTTAGATTAGCTAGGAAGCAGGAAATGGTTGGATTTCTTGCTTTCTAGCTAGTCTTTAGATCTTCAGCTCTGCTTTTAAGCACAGCCAAATTTCCCTTAGGACTTCTATTATTCATTGCAGACCAGAGGTAGTATTCAGCAGGTTCTGACCAGTTCTGGAGAACCAGTAGTGGAAATTTTGAGTAGTTCAGAGAACCAGCCAATGCCACCTCTGAATGGAGATTTTACAGCATCCTTCCTCTGCCACGCCCACCAAGCCATGCCCACAGAACTGGTAGTAAAAAAATTTGAATCCCACCACTGGTGCAGACTCACAGCAAGCAAATTTTATGTGACACTCAGGTAGCCGATGGCAGATAGATAGATCACTGAATGATTCTGTGAGCAACTCAATCTGCCTGCTTTGTCTGATTTTGGATAAAAATTGCTCTTTTTTTATAAAAAGTTCAATATTTATATATTTATAATATTTATATACAAGCCATGCCCAGTCAGTCACATGACCACCAAGCCACACCCACAAATTAGGCCACACCCACAGAACCGGTTAGTGGTCCCTGGGATTTAAAATTATGAGTTTGGTAGTCCCTGTGGTCCAAAAGGCTGGCAACCCCTGCTTTATATTATCCTAAAGCCTTCCAGAGGTTATCACTTTTGGCCCTTGTTTTGTTTCTTATTCAGGTTGATTTATAGGAGCTTAGGTTGCAAAGAGTCTCCTTTGCAAAGGCTTCAGGCAAAATGACAACATTTTGTGGTGTGGGCCTTGGGCTTAAGATACTGCAGATTCCAAAACTACAATTGTCTACTAAAATTATTCATTTATTGTGATATTAGCTTATTTTTTTGGATAGTTATCTACATTCAAAGAACCTTGCAAGAATTTTTAAAAAGCCAGAAAGATCTTGCTCTCAGAATTTTAATCTAGAAAGACACAATACTCTAATGAAAAGTAGGAGACAAGAGTTCAAAACTTTTTGATCGAATGATGATTGGGTCAAAGGTCCAGTATGTTAATATCTGTAATCATACTGGTTCTTCAGCAAGAGACTAATATTCCCTGATCAACATAATATATTCTTGTAGTATAAATAGCTCCTCTATTACCCATTATTTTTATTAGCCCTTGACATTCCAGTAATCCATTCAATATTATCTTATTACAGCAACTCCTATTCTCTGTAATACAGTTTAAGGTTTTATGTATGTGTGAGTGCTTTTAAATTGCTTCGGCTTGAAAGAGATGCAGTAAACATCCATATTGCTAGTTTCATACAATTTCAGAAACAGTAGAAAATAATAAAATGTTCATGGTTTCAATTGCTTTTTTAATAAGCTGCCACAATAGAAAAAACAAAACAAAGTTTTACAAATGAAATCTGCCAAACTATTTTTATACATTTACTAGCTCGATACCCGTACTTCGCTACGAAACTATGTTGTCGGGCTTAGTTTTTGGAAGGAAAATAAGGGGGTGAGGGAATTCTGCCTCTGTCTACCAGCATCTATCTGTATTCATCTGGCTAGCATTCTGTCATTGTGTGAGAGAGTTGAGGGCTGTTTGGAAACTGAAACAGTATTTGCTGTGTGAGCAAGAAGGAGACAGCAAGGAGTCTGAGCGTGTCTTAGCTCAACTGTTCTGTACTAAAGCTGCTTGGTACTGGGAAACTAAAACTGAAACTCCTCTCCTCTGCTTTGCATTTGGAACAGAGTTCTTTTCAGGTCGGGAGGAGGAGTAGAACTTAGCATCAGAGCATGGTAATAATAATATACAAAATACCAATGCTCTGATGGGCATTTCAAAAAATCCTCTTAGTGAGCACCTAGAAGCCGAGAGGAACGTACGTGCCAAATTTCAAGTTTGTAGGCTTTACGGTTCTGGAGATTTTGTGATGATGCGTGAATGGTATTTTGCTTTTATATATATAGATTTCCCCATGGGAGAAAATGTGTGCTTATGAAATTTAGTAACCCAGTAGTGTGTTCTTTACTGTTTGGTTTTTTACATTAACAATGACATGAACTTGAATTGTAAAAAAAAAAAAAATCAACCAAGAAGAGAAATTAATTAAGTCTATTCATACCTTCACAATCATGGCTTGAAGGTACCGTATATCGCTCAATAAATATATTCTTGCATAGTTTATTTAATAACAATTAAACTCCTCTGTAAAAGGTTGTTTAAAATGTTAAGAACTAATTTCCCATCACTAAATTTTGGGCCAAATAAACTTAAAAACTGCTTTGAGTTTTGGAGAATTTTGATTATAATAGTAAAATCTAATACAAATTAAAAGAGAAGGAAACAGTAAAAGTGTAAGGAAAATTGAAAAAGAGAAAAGAGTAAAATAAGAATATAATGAAGAGAAAAGAAGTATGTAAAGAAGTGACTTCCAAACTTCATCACAAATATAAACACATTTAATGATTTTTTTTACCTTTTAAGGTTACAAACAATTGTCTTTTCATCCATATCCCATCTCTTATCTGTAAGCAAATCCAGAAAATATTTTTTCAGTTCTTATGTCATCAGCAAATTGATAAAGGGTTATCAAAATAACAGCATGCTTCAAACTTGGTCAAATATATCAATTTTCTATTCCTTCCTTTTACTTCCAACAATCTTAATCTTTACTTTGTTCAAATATTGTCATAGATTTTATTTCTCTTCATCTTTATCCAATTGGAAAGAGTTCTTCAAGTCTTAACAAGCCTCTTTTACAAATCCAATAAAAAAAAATATTCAGGTAATTTTCTTGATTTATTATTTCTATTTTTAAAAAATATCAGCCAAATTCTTTTACCTAGTGAGAAAACCTTTTCCAAATTTTTGTTTTGCCTGTCATTTGTAGATCAACTTTTGATATGTTGTTAAATAGCTTATTTATTTATTTATTTTAGCATAATTTTTCTTTCTTTATCAGGACACAGTAATTACACTCTAAATATTTCATAAACTTTAATTCTAAACTTTAATTCTAAACAAGATTCTTATACAGCCAATTTTTTTCATAAATAAAAGAAATTACCTACCTTTATACAGTTATATAATGAAATTAAAATATGCAGAGGAAAATACAGAGCAATAGGAATCATGACAGAAAAATAAAATTGATGTAGTACTTGACTTCAACCCAATTAGCACAAGAATTTATAATTGAGTCTTCTGATACTTTTGTGTAGGGGGACAAGGAACATATCATGTTTGTATAACATTATGAAGGTTTTCCTCAAAATATTTGCATTTATGAGAGCTACTTGTGTAAAATGTAAGTGTGCATTAAGAATGCTGTAGACAAGAACTATTTCCCTTAAATTAGATCCAAGGCAAGATCTATACTGTATTTTAGAGTTATACAATCTTAGACTTATAACAAGTATTTAGGTTAGCAAATCTAAGTCCTTGTTCAGTATAGAACTACTGCAATTGAAGATACCTGATAGGATAGGATAGGATAGGATAGAATAAAATGCTTCATTGGCCATTTTTTATTGGTGTGTGATTGGACACACAAGGAATTGACCTCACCCCCTTCCTAAGAGGCCTGTAGGGGGCGTGCATAAGCGTACCAATCGTGCCTACTGTCCCTGTCCTATTGTTTCTTTTTATTTTATTTTTCTTATAAGCATCCATCTCATCCATCTCAAAACTATGTTTATTCTTATACCTGTATCTTGTAAGCGATTGACAAATCAATTAAACAAACAAACAAACAAATAAATAAATAAAAACAACTGTACAGCACAAAAATGTCTTCAGTGCATAAGCTCTCAGTGTACATAAAAATGATTAATCATGATCATAATCATTATAAATACATTTATCGCGAATCATAAGATACAACACTTAGTGATAGTCATAGAATACTAATAAACAATCAATAAAAATCATACTAGGAAACTAAATTAAACAATATAAATTGTAAGGATACTAGCAACAAAGTTATATAAGTAGAAAAGGAGATAGGTAATAGGTAATAGGAAGGATGAGAGAAATAATAGTAATACAGTCTTACTAAATAGTTTGACAGTGCTGTGGGAATTAGTTGTTTAGCAGAATGATGGCATGCAGGGGGGAAATTGTCCTGTGTCTAGTTGTTTGGTGTGCAATGCTCTGTAACGTCGTTTTGAGGGTAGACGTTGAAACAATTTGTGTCCAGGATGTGAGGGGTCTGTAGATATTTTCACAGCCCTTTTTTACTTGTGCAGTTTACAAGTTCTCAATGGAAAGCAGGTTGGTAGCAACTGTTTTTTTCTGTGGTTCTAATTATCTGTTGAGGTCTGTGTCTATCTTGTTTGATTGCAGAGCCAACCAGACAGTAATAGAGGTGCAGATGACAGACTCAATAATTTCTCTGTAGAATTGTACAGAGGAACTTGGGCAGTTTGAGCTTTCTGAGTTGGTGCAGAAAGAACATTCTTTCTTGTGCTTTATTGATGACGTTTTTGATGTTAGATATCCATTTTAAATTTTGAGATATTATAGAACCTAGAAACTTGAAGGTCTCTACTATTGAGACTGTGCTGTCTAGTATTGTAAGAGGTGATAATATAGGAGAGCTTCTCTTAAAATCTAGTATCATTTCTATGGTTTTGAATGTGTTTAGTTCAAAATTATTCCGATCGCACAAGGCTATTTGTTCAACCTCCCGTCTGTATGCAGATTCATCGTTGTCTCGAACAAGACCAATCACTCTTGTATATCTGTAAACTTTAGTACTTTAACAGAGGGATCTTTTGAGATGCAATCATTGGTATATAGAGAGATGTGGAAACAGCATACAGCCCTGGGAGGCCCCTGTGCTAATTGTACAGGCATCTGATGTGATTTTGCCTAGCTTCATCTGCTGTGCCTGACCACACATAGCTGATTTAATTTAGTTAGAATATCTGGAATGCTGGTATTGAATGCCGGGCTGAAGTCTACAAAGAGGACCTTTGCATAGATCTTTGGAGTTTCAAGATGTTGTAGGATGTAGTACAAAGCCATATTAACAGCATTGCCTGCCAATCTATTTGCTCAATAGGCAAATTGCAAAGGGTCTAGCAGTGGATCTGTGATGGTTTTCAGGTGGGCCAGTACTAGACGTTCAAAGGTTTTCATAACTAGAGATGTCAGAGCAATCAGTCTGAAGTCATTCAGTTCCTTCAGTTCCTTCAGTTTCTTTGGCACTGGGATGATAGTAGAGAGTTTGAAGCTAGAAGAAACATAGCACATCTCTAATGGTTTATTAAAGATGCGGGTAAAGATGGGGGCCAGTTGTTCAGTACAAGCTTTCAAGCAAGAAAGCTTGTCTGGGCCTAGTGCTTTTCCTGGCTTTTGTCTGTGAAATAGATCTTGCACATCATTTTCTGTAATCACCAGAGGTGGGGGTGTGTGCAATGGGATAGGGTCAGTTGTAGGAGGCTTGACTATTGTTGGTGTGTCTGAGATGGGGATTGTGGAAATAGGTGGCAGTAGTTTCCTCTCAAACCTACCGTAAAACATATTCGGGTCGTCTGCCAGGTTAGGTGATATTTTAAGGAGTTTTCCATATGTTTTCTGGTTCATTTATAAATGATTGCTCAGTGTTTACTCACACTTTTCTAGTAAAGCGTGATTGTCTCTATATGATTGTTAGTCTTACTGTTAGAAATCTGCTCTCCTGTAATTTAAATCTGGGTATTGCTACTAAAAGGAGGTTTTCAGCATTTTGAAGATACAATTTCCCCTCCTTAAATTGTTTGGTGCATTCTGAGTACATCATGTGTATCTCTGAATCAGTGGGATGTGAGCAATATTAAATTGGCTTGCAAGACAGTCTCTAGATTATGTATATATGTATGTAATATATCACTCATTTCCATTTTACCAGTTTGCCAGAATTTTGCAATGAAAGTACATAAAGTTTTGGCCAGACCTTCAGCAGATTCCTTCAGTACTGTACAGGATAGAGTTCTGCCCATGGAAATCTGAACTGTCTAAATAAATAACTATTCTTTGATAATCTTCCAGGAATTTCAGATTGCAATCTTGCCTTTTTGTCAAGCTCTTCTTATTTGGTAGAACATTTATCTCTCCAGGAAGAATACTCTGCCAAAATATGAATTCAGTAGTTCTGCCTTTATCAGTTAACTTCAATACAAGAATTAAAGATTAACAATGTGATTATTATGTATATATGAGTATTTGCGATGCTGTAACATTGTAGAGTGTACATGTGTTATAAATTATGGAGAAATGTTCAATAAAAAATATTGCAAAAAAAATACAAGTAATTTTTAAATTTAATATGTATTGCCAACCTGCTCTTTAGTCTTTTGACACCATTCTTTTAATTCCCGATTTTCTCTGTGTACTCTTCCTTGATAACCTGTCCCTGTTCCATTTTCAGTATGTGTTTCAAATTTTTCATACTTTAAGCTTGAATTTCACACACCAATTTTTTTTTTGATTATTTAATGACTAGTTCAATAAGTTCACAAAGCAACACTCCTACTGCCTTCTTAGCTCCAGCACCTTCAATATAAGCTTGTTTAACATATTACTTTGCCAGTCTTTTTATTATATACTACACTAACTTCAATCAAGTTAATTCAGACCAAAGTTCCAAAATCAAAATCTTATCAACCTTGTTTTGAAATCCAGTCAATATTCTTATTTCCATATACAGCCTGCACTAACAGACTGAGTCTGTGGGTCCAGATTTTTATATTTCCTTTTTAGATATTCAGTCAATATTCTCAAACAACATAGTAGCAGGGGTGGGCTGCTGGGGGTTCGCAGGGGTTCAGGAGAATCCCTAGCTAAGATTCTGTGCAGTTCGGAGAACCCCCAAATCTCACTCCTGGCTGGCCCCGCTCATCCCTCCCCTCCCCGGAGTCCCCACATGGCCTATTTTGGATGCAGGTAAGTGCAAGGCGCATGGGAAGGCTTGAGGAGGGCAAAAAATGGGCTTCCTGGAAGTTCAGGCCTGTTTCCAGCTTCCATGGAGCCTCCAGAGCCTGGGGGCCATTTTGCCCTCCTGGAGGCTTTGGGAAAGCCTTCGGAGCCCGGGGAGGGGAAAAACGACACCCCCCCCCCCATGATGCAGGGCACCAACTAGACCATGCCCGCCATGGCCATGCCCACTCAGCAACTGGGCAGAGAACCCATTGCTAAAATTTTTGAAGCCCACCCCTGCATAATAATATGTTTTCATTTGCTTTGGGGAGGATCATTTATGGGGAGTATCATTTGTCCCTGCATGGATGAGCATGAATAGCCAATGAACATATGATAAATTATTCTGCTACATTCCTAATCTAGGCTCCTCGAAGAAGTATGCTTCCAGAGCTAATTGTCCATACATTGATTTCTATTACTCACAATATTGCAGTGGTAACTATTCACCTTTCTTTCTTCTTTCCATGCCCTCTACTCTTCAAAGATTTTATTGTAGGAAGTTAGCATCCACCCCTCTCCTAGAAAAATTGAAATAGTCTAGGAAATATTAAAAAGGCAGAATATTTCTCCTAAAAAGAATAGCCACTCAAGAAGCAGAAACTCAAGAAGCAGAAACTCACCCCCACCTCTGTTAATGGGTGGGCCATTAAGGCCTGGGCCAGAATACTTTACATAAGAAGGAACTCCAGGGTGATGGGATTAAGGATGGCCCTCAGGAAATGATAGGATTACCCATCTCACCACATGGTCTGGGAAGATTGCATTAGCCAGCATTCAGGTAAAGCCACGTGGTCCAGACCAAGCCTACAAAGTTAAGACCCCCGCCCCTGGGAGTCTGACAACCAATTAGAATACAAGCTCCAATTCAAATCCCAACAGAGGGTATAAAACCCAGGCACTCTCAGAACCTCAGCCCTTTTTTCCCCCCTTCTCTTCTCACCTTGAAGCATGTGATCATTCTTCTCTGGACCTCCAAGTCATGTGGCCCTGTAACCATTAAACCTTCCAAGCAGCCTCCATGTTTCCAGTGTCTTTTTCCCCACTTGGAACTGAACCCAGAAGGATATTTCTTTCAACAATATTGAAAGCTGTATCCTTTTCTTTTCCTAAAAGCTTGGAGCCTGGAAAACTTTCATAGTTATTCTTGAACTTCAGTGGTTCAGCATATCTTCTACACCTATTCTAGTGGTCTGTTTTGCTTTGGCTTTGCTCTTTTCTCCTTCTTGTAAAGCACTGTTTTCTTTGTCATGTCCAATTGCAATCACTTTTAAAATGTCCTTCATTTTTATTGTTGTTTTATGTGCTTAAAACTGAGCACACCAAACCACTAACTTTTTCCAACACAATCAAATTTATGCTGAAAATGTATTCCAGGTTGTTTTGAGGCAGGAAGGTAAAACAAGTATTACAGATTGTGTTAGAGATTGTAATGCAATCACTTCCACTTTTACTTCTATTTCTTAAATTATCAATAGAATAGTGGTACTTTCTGATTTTTATATCCAGTTACCCATAGCATACTTAGAGAAAAGTACTGTATATTGAAGAACTGCCCTTAAAATATCTTTCATATTGCTTTAGAAACATAATGCCTTTTTAATTATTTTTTTAGCCATGTAAGAGACTTGTTTCTCAATAGGTATGCATTCAGGAGTGAGTCAGTGCCTTAGCCAAGAAGGCAAAATATGATTTTGTAGAGGTACTTGAAGAAATCAAGTCTATAGAAAAAAGGTACACCATAGAACCCATTAAATGTCACCAAGTTGTTTAATCTTTATGTATAATTCCATTTTCATGCAGTGAAATGTGATCTGGAAAACTCGTATTACAAAACAATTGCAAGATAGCAGTCTAGAGAACATATCACATCAACATTTTGCCAACCTTTGAATATGGCCCACAAACAATATTTACAAAGCATCATGGTCAATGGTTTTTATCTATAAAGCCCTTCATGGCATAACGGTTAGTTATTTAAGTGCCTGTTTATCATAGTATCAACCTGACTGATCTGGCAGGGTTGGCATGCTCCTGGTTCCTTCAATTATTTAATGCCATCTATTTGGTTTTTGAAACCGTACCTTTTCTGCAGCAACATCCTCTTCTGGAATTAAGTCCTATGAGATTCAAACAACCCCAAGCCTACTGGTATTTGAAAGGGCCTTGAAGAACTGGTTTTTGCCAATCCTTTGGTTGGGGTAGCTGAAATCCCTTTAGGCAGCATAACTTACTTTTCTTTGTTATCTGGTTTTGTCCTTTTTGCCATCTTTACTATTCACTTTTGTCTCCCGTTGCTTTCTGGTTCTTAACAATTAAACAATTTGTAAATTTAATAAATAAAAGTAATTGTTATCATAGTTTGTCACATAGTCAGCCAGATGTTCAGACTGGATATAGCATTTTTATCCACCTGTTGGAAGAAATAGCCTTCTGGGTTCAGTTCCAAGTGGGGAAGACACTGGAAACATGGTGACTGCTTGGAAAGATGGTTTAATGGTGGACAGGATCACATGCCTTCTGTGAAGAAAGGAGGAAGGGCTGAAATGCTGAGAGTGCAATTGTTTTATACCCTCTGTTGGGATTTGAATTTGAGCTTGTATTCTGATTGGTTGTCAGACTCCCATGGGGCCATGCAGGGGCAACTCTATAGGCTGTCCTGCGTCCCAGGCTTGGTTGAGCCTTTCTGGATGATGATGTAATGAAAGAGCTTTAAAATAGACTGGCCTAGGCCAGAGTAATGGTCCAATAGCAAAGGTGGGAGGAACTGAGTTTCTGCCTATCTGAGTTTCTACTTTTCTTTGGAGGGGCAATATACTGCCTTTTTAGTATATCCTAAAATATTTCATTTTTCTAGGAGAGGGGTGGGTTTTAACTTCCAACACACCTATTGAATCCTTTCCAAGGACCTGCAGGGGATATGCAGATGTTGATGTTTTATGGTGTTAGAGGTATCATTGCAGGATATAAACTGTTTGAGTAAGGTTGCCTTTTGCAATTGACTGATGGTGAATTTGTAGTGCCGATGGTTTTCAAGTGGTGCTCCAGTTGTTTTGAGTAATTATTATTGAGGACCAGTAGTCTTGTATTCCCCTGAACTCAGCTCTTTCAAGGGTCATCCACATGTAAGATCCATGCAGCATGATAATTTTTAAAAACAATCATTCTATTTTTGACTCTACAACACATGAAAACAAATTCAGTCACTTTGATCATAAGCACTTTTCACAACATTGAAACTGCTTTAGTACCAATGAAATAATTACAAGCTCATTTTCATAAATAACCTTTTATATTGTTTAGTTGAGAAACATTTTTTGACAGGGGTTAATTAGGAAGTACTAATCAGCGAGACGTATTTTAAACTGTGCAAGGAATTCAAACATTTAAATTCCATATGCTAATAAGATTTTATCTAGTTGTTGTAGCTTACTGTAAATTCCGAAGTTTTTTTTTATCTTGTATCTATTTTGAATTTGCAGGTAAGACCACCAGTCTACTCTTAGCCCTTGTTCTTGGAGGTCTTGCCCTGATTTTAAAGTTCCTTGCGCATCTAGGAGGTCCTTGTATTTTATCATCTTATTAAGATCCAAATTGTTTGGGTGTATCATCGCCTCCATCGTTGAGATCCAGATTGGGATTTTTAAATGTTTTTTTCTTATTTTATTCCAAGTAGCCAATAAAGAGTCTCTAATTATATATCTGTGGAAATAATTCTGTTTAGTTTTTCCGATGTCCCATAAAAATGCATGCCACCCACTCTGTAAATCGTGGCCTTCTAGATATAAGATTCTTTTATTCGACAGATTTACCCACTCTTTCGGCCAAAGTAAGGAGGCTGCACTATGATATATTTCCCAATTTGGGAGTGCCATATCCCCTCTGCTCTTCATATCTTGCATCGCCTTTAATTTTATCCTCAGTTTCTTCCCTTGCCAAATAAATTTAGTAATTATCCTATTAAGTTCCACAAAGTCATTTTTATGTATTTTTATTGGTATTGTTTGGAATAAATAAATTTAGGAAGAATGTTCATTTTAATAGTAGCAATCCTCCCTAATAGGGAGATTTGCAGTTTGACCCATATCTCTAAGTCTTTTTTTACTTGTTGTAACAATTTACTATAGTTATTTCCATTAGAGTTTTACAGTGGGCCGTCAGCCAAATTCCTAAGTATTTAGATTTTTTTACAACTTGTAGTCCCATTGTCTTTTCCAATTTTAATTTCTGTTTTTCTGTTAAATTCTTAGTTATTAATTTCATATTTTTCCTATTAATTTTAAATCCTGCAACTTTCCCAAATTGCTCTTAACTCTTTCAATAATTCTTGACCTGTTTCAATTGGTTCCTCTACAAAAAAGACCATATCATCCATAAATGCCTGCAGTTTGTATTCTTCTTTCTTAATTTTTAACCCCTTTATTCCTGGGTTTTGTCTAATTCGTATAAGCAATGTTTCTAAAGATAATATGAACAGCAGAGGAGATAATGGACATCCTTGCCTAACTCCTTTCTCTATTTTTATTGAACGCGTATATTCTCCGTTAACTATAATATTTGCCCTTTGTGA
Organism: Bungarus multicinctus; assembly: GCA_023653725.1. NCBI lineage: Eukaryota > Metazoa > Chordata > Lepidosauria > Squamata > Elapidae > Bungarus > Bungarus multicinctus. Next base: position 11,603,569 of record CM042851.1, on the reverse strand, counting down.
ATCATAAATTGTAGTCACTATATTTTCAAATTTAGTGCCTAAATTCATATTGTAGATTTGTTGAATTAGGAATTGCCAATTTAGGTTATCAAAGGCCTTCTGTGCATCCAAGAAGACAAGGGCTATTTGTTTTTCCGGATGGGCTTCATAGTACTCCAAAACATTTAACACTATTCTTAAATTGTTCCTGATTGTTGTCTATTAGGAAGGAATCTGTTTTGATCATTAAATACATATATAGAAATAACAATAGCACTTAGACTTATATACCACTTCACAGTGTTTTTTCCGCCCACTCTAAGCAATTTACAGAGACAGCATGTTGCCCCCAACAATCTGGATCATTTTACCAACCTCAGAAGGATGGAAGGCTGATATACTTGTAAGGAAACAATTTACTTGACTATTTATAAAATAACAATTTGTCGAAATTAACTAATGAGTCAGAGTTAAGTATACAATATGATAAATTATCAAAGGAGGTTTCCTGGGAAAATAAATGTAAATCAACTGTCAGGCCAAGAAGCTCCATTTAGTGTTGTGGAAAATATTCTTTAAGACAATGACAAACAATTCCAACAATAATGTAGGAAGACAGATTACAACTAACTGTTGAATCTGTCGCAGAGGATTAAATATTTCTACCCAATTGCTTAAACTTTTATTTGTTTACATGGGTGCAGACAATCAAAAATAGTTAAAAGTTTCAGATTTCCAAGCAGAATATCAAACATATCAAACAGGGCATTTATTATTTTTTTAAACATACAATTTGGCATATTCTTCTAAAGTATACAACTAAAATACCACCTTGCCTATAGACAGTGAGATAGTAAGTAATAAAAACTGATCAAGGCTATCTCTGGAGGAGACTTCCTTCCTACTATTAGACTTGGATAGTTGAGGATATTGTGGCTTATTGTGTAAGGTCATTAGAAATTGTTAAAGTATTTGCTAGATATTTACTTCAACAACATCTTTTTTATCATCATGCCAGGATGGGACCTACTGTCTGAGAGCAAATCTCAGCATTTTAGCAGAATAGAAAATTTTTCCAGGGAATTGCACTTGCTATTAAATCCAAGGGCTCACATATAGTATTTGTTGCTCCATATTTGAATTAATTTCTCTTATCATGCAGATGCCAGAAAAAATGATGGTAAAGAATATTGACAGCAGCTATCATTAAAAACATGGGGATGCTCATGGCAGCCCAGGGTCTTGCTTCAAACTCTTATTATTATTAAAAGTGGAATCTCATGACACCTTTAAAACTAACAAAATATTAATAATTGTTAGCAGAGCTATAATTTAATCTTCATGAAAAATAAGGCCATGGAAATAATGCTTCCGTTTATCTTCCATTAATGCCAGGTCACTGCAAATGAAATTGCTATGAAGCTTTCTTAGGTTAATTCTCAGATATTACTGGACAACTTCAGTGCTGATGGCAATAAACTTGGCAAATTGGCCAAGTTTATTGCCATCAGCAATTACCATTTTTTAACGGCTAGAATTTTTAGTATCGTTGTTTTTTAAAAAAAATCTAAATACCTATGGGACTTTAATAAGAATTGTTATAATACATAATCTTTATTTGCACACTAAAAAGGTAAAGGCTTCTCTGTTCAGTCCATGAACAGCGCAATGTTCGTCTGTTTCTTGGCTGAGGGAGCCAGCACTGGCATTTCCCCTAGTCATGTAGCCAGCATGGCTATACACCGGGGTACACAAAGTGCTATTACCTTCCCAACGAAGAGGTCCCTAGTTTGCATGCTTTGCAACTGCTACCTAGGTGGACAGGAGCTGGGAAGGGAACGGGAGCTCACTCCATATTACCAATCCGTAATCTTAAATGGGAAGTGTGTGATTAGTCTAGATCCTTTCCTGGCCCAAGTTTTAAGCTGCTTTAAAAAGACCGTAAAGGTTTATCTGTTGGCTCAGAGGACAACATGCTGAACTAACGAGAGACCCGCTGCTTTACATTCCAATCACATTATAAAAAACTGAGGTTCAGATAAAAAATAAGCACTAAAAAGTGAACATAGCCTTGAATCCGAGAGCTTCCTCAGAATCGGCCGCTTTCTTCTCATGGGAGAAGGCTGAGCTTTCATTGCGCCCCACCACCCCTCCAAAATCCAAGCAACTGCCGCCTCGCTACCCGTTAGTCGCTCCCGCTTCTCCCCGGGCTCTTCGCTCTGCGCGCGAGGCGGACCTCTGCGCAGGTGCGGAGGAAGGCGCGCTCACTTCTCCTGCTAACGCCTCAGCGAGCTAAGCCGGGAGGTGCGCGGGCGCGCGCTTCTCCACGATCTTCATGGTGCCGGTAGATGCTGCACGCTTAGCTGCCGGCCGGGGGGGGGGAGGGGGGTAACAGGAACCGTCGCCGGCGATTTCCTCGGCAAGGATAGTCGCTGTTGCTGGAGAAGAAAAACCATCATGCATAACCTTCTTCGTGGCACGGAGCTGTTGCTGGAATGAGCAAGCGGGTGCACAAGTGAGGCGTTGCTCAGGCGGTTCCCTGGATGGATGTGTTTAGCTTTGTCAAGATTGCTAAGCTCTCCGGGTAAGTGCTGCCGCTTCTCCTCACGAGTCCTTTTTCGTACATCCCCCCCACCCCCACACCTCCCCCGAATTGCTGCTGCTGCTGCTGCTGCTGTTGCCGCCGCCGCCTATACCGATTATCATGTCAGTTCCGGTGCTGTTCTCTGTGGTGCTGGGGGCGGTAGAGAAATGGAAGGAATTCAGAGGTGAGTCGTTAATCCAACTTCCTTGCCTCTTCGTTGCCCAATTGGTGGTACCTTCTGTTGGGTCGGGGCATCTGCTCTGAGTTGGCAGCATAAAGACGACGATTTCCCCCAAGTTTTCGGCATGGGGGGCGGCGATTCCTGGGGAAATGAGGCTGGGTCCCCTTCTCTCCCGGGCAAGCACCGCTGCTTCCAGAACTCTGGACCGGGAACTGCGTCGTGCTTGTGTCCCTGGAAATGAACTTCCCTGTGGGTGATTTTCAGCGCGTCGGTAGAATGGAACTAGGCGGAGAAAGATCCGTCAGCCATGGCTTCCCAAGCCCTTGGATCTAAATTTTCTAGTGTGAACTTCCAGTTTGATATACTTGGAAATGCTTCGCAGCTTTTTATGTGTTTTTTTTTTAAAAAAGAAAGCATTTCCATCAGCTCAGAAGCTTGCCTAAACGTCCATCTTTAGTTTTACTTGAGTTATGGCAATACATCTTACCTCGTTCTCCTTGTTTTATTTGAAGTTAGAACTGCATCACGAATATTTTTTAGAAAAGATGCGAAATAACCCAAAGTTGTCATCAGTTGGTCAGTGCTGAATATGATTACATCTATTTTTTGTTTAGTGTAGCTGTAGCATATGTGAAATGTAACCTTACCTACCATTAACTTTCCTCACAACACAGACTTGAATATAAAGAGGAAAAAGGAAACTCTTTTAGAAAAAAGTTAGACATCAGACCCACAGAAATACTAATGATCGGATTGAGATTTATTTCAGTGTAGTTCAAAGAATTCATTGGAGGCACATGGTATGAAAAAATACTCATTCTCAAAGAAGGATGGTACACATCTCTTAATGATCTATTGTAGGTGTACTTCACTACTTTTCTTATATTAGGTCCTCTTCCACTAGGATCCCGTCTTATAGAGAGGATTCCTGAAGAAAAAAACTTCATTTGTTCTTTTTGTTTTTTTAAATATTAATTATTGTGTCAGTTCTTACATTAGTTGTAGTATATTTAGCTATGAGTGATATTCAAAAATGTTCTGAGAAACAGTAAATAATGAAAGGGCTTGAACTGCTGAACTTTTTGTAAGAAATATTACAAATCAACTTTTCATTGAATAAGAAGCATGTTCCATTTTCAGACTGGACAAAACGTATTTTTCCTGATCTTCAATCATTGAAATGGAGTGTATACCAAGAGAAAACTCTTATTAGATAATTTTATACGGTACAAGAATACTAACATTGACAAATACTATAGGTGTAAAATCAAGAACTTCCAAATCGCCAGTGTTATTTCAGAGCTCTTCAGGCACTTAATCTCTTATTCAAGAATTGGGTTACTCAGCAGAAGACTCTTATACAAGACTCTGTTATATTATTTGTATTATTACAGACAAGAATGTAGGCCAGTTACATGTAGAAGATTTATCTACAACAAACTATTCTACCAAGATGAAACTCTTGGTTTTTTTCCTAACACATTTTAAAGTTACCAAACAGTGCATTCTGTAAAGCAGCTAATAAATACTTACATAACTTCTCCTTCTAGCCTAGGTTCTACTGGTTTCTATCTCATCAGCTTTAATACTATTATTTTTCCACATAATCTTTAGATAGTTTATTTTAATATTTTTGTTAGAAGTATAGAAATGAGTGATAGTATGTAAGGATATTAACATTTTATCTAGTGGTTGACTCTCATATCAGAAAATCCTTGTGTGCACTTACGTTTTCTAAAGGAGAGTTAACATTTTGCACTTAGGATGCATCCTTGTGATGATAGGTATCTTGTTAGTTCCACCTTAAATTTTAAACAGTCTTATTGTTATGTTCAGAATGAATTATAATAATTTAATACTATCAAATTCTTAAATGATGGTTCATGTTTTTATTGTTTTTTTGTACCACTATTCTGAAAATAAGGGGTTGGCTGCTATTTTTCATAAGACTTTGTATTAGTATTTGGGCCCAAATGCTTTCCTTTATCCATGCCAATATTGCTTTATTATTTGTAAATTGACAGGCAAAGCTTAAGGAGATTGGAATTCTTCAGAAGTGCTAGAACCTCAGTTCCCACAATCCCCTGCAATCAAACTAATTTTGACTAGGAATTCTGGAATTCTAACTCCTAATGTTCTTAAAGATGTCAGATAACTTTAATACTTGTCTGATCTCCTGGGTATCACTAGTAGGGACAAATAAAACATTAAGAAAAAGGGCAATATAAACGTGGCTCTAAAATACTTCTTATTCAGTATATGATTTTTTTTAACCATTGGGAACAACTGCATAAAAAAAAATAGAGAATAATATTCAGGGCAGGGCAAAATATATTACTGAGATGTTGGCAATTGTGAAACAACATGGCAGGAGTAAGCTACAAAGAAGAATGAAATAAAGGATTTATAATATTAACTGAGAAGCAGCAGTATTCAGAAGCAAATGTGGGCAGAATCAGTAGGATGTTTGTACAGAGTGTGACATTTACTTGCCTGTCCAGGAATAATTCATTTTTATGTTTGCACTTCCATATATACTTTTACAATTCGATGGGTACCTGGCTAATGAAATTCATTATGTGCTATTTTTAGGCTGCAATCTTATTTGATAACAAGTTCAAATACCTCTATGAAAATTACTTGTCTAAGTAGAATTATGAAGGTTTCCACTCTCATTTTTATTTAATGTTATTTATAATTTTCTCTTCATAACATAGACAACTTAAAAGCTGATATGTACTTTGTGTAACATTTGAGGATGGTTGTAAAAGATTACTATTCTGAAAACTTTTAATTCATGCAATCACTTTAATATAAACTTAAAGTGCTCTTGCTTGTTGGTTATATGCTTTGCTACCATGGACAGAGTCTGGAAGCAAGCTCTATCAGATAAGACTTTCATATGAATTGATTAATCGGTAAAATTTAGCTCAAAATATTTTTGCAAAAACAAAACTAAAAAGCAATTTTCTATGTAGTCTTGTTGGCATGAATTATAGAGAAGGTCAGACATTACTGGGATTGGAATTACTGGGATTCAGATCAGTTAATTTCAAGGTTTTTTTCACATTTAACAGCAGCATCAGTCCCTAATTTTTTGCTGATTTCCTGCCCCAGGATATTTTTTTGGTTTTATGAACAAGAAGGAAATTTTCTATAGCAATTGTAATGATGACTTTATATTTTTACATAGAATATGTGATCATAGGACCAGAAAAAAAAAATCAGATTATTAGCTAATGTTTCTCAAAATAATCTATATTATGGCTCTGCATTGCTTCATGTTCAGAAGCAAAAATGTGCTTCAGAGTGCACAAGGCTCATGTCATTGTGCCTGTCTGCAGGTTCTTAAAATAGCTGTTTCTTTTCTCAGGATTGTGCAGTTGCTCAGCTATACTGTAAAACTGAAAAAAAATTAAAATCTTGGTTTAAAGAATTACAGTCATGTCCTAAATGTGTATCCCCATCTATTGGAAATAATTTTTGACCTTTACATTTGCACAGCTTTAGTCTGCATGACGAGCTCTCTTTTAAACTGGGCCTTTTGTAGCCCAATTATGTTTCTTTTATTAAACAAAAAGTATATGATTTCCACCAGGCCAGGACTGTTAAACTCCCGGCCTGTGTGCAGGATGTGTCACACGCTGGCCACGCCCACGCCCAGTTTAGCAAAGGGTTTTCCCCTGATACTTATGATGCCGCTGTGAATTTGACACCCGTGCACTAGGCTATATTCATTTATTTGGAGCCAGAATTTTCATTGCTAAACAATAATAAAACATGATATTATGTGGGCTTCATTAGTGAAGGAAATCGTGACAGTCCCTGTTGTCATTCTTAAGCAAGGAACATTGTTTCTAAGTGAGGTCTCCTTGCAACTTTCTGCTAGCTTCCAACAAATAAAGTCGGTGGGGAAATCAGCAGGAAGTCATACATTTTCGGTGGTTCACAAGCAGGTTGGTGGGTAGATTACTAGCTATTGTAGTGCAGTGTGAGCATAGCTGGGCAGGAGGTAGCTGCTGGATAGGGGATTGTGCACTGGTGTCTGGTATGGTGTAGCATGAATGCAGCAAGGCCAAGGATGGTTGCTTTTGGGTGAGGGTGTGTGTGTTGGTATGTGCTGGTGTCCAGGCCAACACCATATGATGTGTGTGTTGATGTGTACAAACTACAGAGGGATTTTTTTTACTCTGTAGCTAGGATCCTTGGGAAAAAAGAGCCACAGGAATGGGAGTGATTTACAGGAACAACTTATACTTTCCTTGCTAGTTCCAAATTAACTTTGCTTCTAAGAAGGCTTCAGAGAAGGTTGCAAATGGCAATCACATGACCACAGGACATTGCAACCTTTATAAGAACAAGGTGGTTGCCAAGCAACTGGATCACAATCGCGTGTGCTTGGAGGGCCAGAACTTCAAGAGCTGGATATAAGTACCAGTCATTCAGTAGTCATAACTTTCAGCTATTGCTGAACAACTGCTCATTAAGCAAGAACTATCTGTAATGATAATTATTTTTAGGATGGAAAAGCAATTTGTTTCCTTCCATGAAGACAACTTTATAATTAAATTAATATAATTTTTCAATTTTCTATATTTGTTGAAGGTAATCTGATGAGGTATGGCTGGTCACAAAACATCCATTTTAATTATTTCATTTACATCCTAAAATTTAAAACTAAGGAATCAAGAAGAATAGCAAACCTGGTGTATGCTAAGAGAGGTAGTTGTATTATAAATCAAGGATAGTATTGATTTATGAATTCATATGTAGCATTTATATTTAAATAAGTTTAAATGTTTTATGTGTTTGCTATCTCACAACTGTGATTCTAGGTAGCATACAAGAATTAAAATATGAATTACAAGAGACAATCTTTGGTGCCCAAGGAGAAAATAACCCAATCACATGAAAAAAACTACATTCACCTGAGAGCTCTTCTAACCTCTTGACAAAATGTCAGCAAAAGTCTTCAATGCCTTATATAAGGCTAACAATATTCGGCCCCCTGGATCTCTGGGGGATGTAGGGCAGATACTGTCATAGAGAATAATGAGGAATGCCCAAATTGCATCATTGCAACTTGGATCAGCTGCAGCTTTCAAGTGCTTTCAAGCACATATTAGAATAATTTAAATGGGAGGTAACTAAGACATGAGTCATCATGGGCAAAACTTTCCAATTCAGGAATGGTTGCAATTGGTTCCCAAGATGAATCTGTGTAAAGGCCACTCTAGCTGCAGCTGCCAATTACTCTTTGAGTTGGAGCTGAGGAGGAACCCAGAGTTGCACAGTAACTCTGATTGGAGAGGTACATTCTCAGCCAGAGTTAAAAGAGAAAAAACCTCCAGAACTGGATAGCCTTAAAATCTATAGCAAAACTCAATCTTTTTTGGCTTGGGCTGAACTGTGTTCTCCTCTATTCAGACCCTTGGATCCATTAGACATTGGAAAAAGACTTCTTGAATCTTTTGTTACCCCAGTATGGAGAAATACAACTGTGTATCATTAGCATACTATATGATACTATACCCCATACTGACCTTACGCAGTGGCTTCATGTAGAAGGTAAGTAGGAAAGGATAGAGACCTGAGGCAGCTCACAAAACAGGAATCTTGAACTCAACTACTGTCCTCTACAAATATTGATTGGAATCAGTTACAGAAAGAGAGCTACCATAATAACCTGGGGTGACAGTTACAGTAGGTCCTGCTCCCGTAAGAGTAGATATAATACTAGAGCATTCAGAAATAAGAGGGAGCAATCCATCTATGACAAGGAGCTGGTAGTAACATCCTACTACTCCAGATCACCTTTCCACTGCCCTGAGATCAAATTGGTTCTAATGTTTGTCCTTTGCTGTGAGTCAGATCAGAGGACTTGGATCACCTTGTCATGGTGGACATGACTTTTTGAGCTACCTTTGAGTCCACACTCAAGGGCAGCAGATTGAAGTTTTCCTGAATTATAAGTCTAGGAAATTCTACCATCAAACTAGCCACAGACGTTAGCAGTTTTGACAGGTTGCTGTGCAGCAGGAGGAGTCCGGTTAGTACACAAACAATAATCCCTTCTGATTCCTACAACTAGTTTCAAAATCAAATGTTAAGCAATCTGAAGGAGTACCTCAAAGCCATCTTATACAAAAGTAAAGTGAGAATAAAGTCAGCTTACGTGAACTGCATTAGAAAGACCAGATCAGAAAATTAACACCCTAAGAAAACTAGAATTTTATTTTATTGAGATAGACTATATTAACAATATCATGCAAGTCTGTTTTGCTATACTTCCCCTCTTTCTTATACCTCAGTGAATTAGGGAAGCATTTTCCCAAACTGCTTTTGAATGTTAAAAATTCCCAAACTGCTTCTGACTTAAAAAATGCTTCAGTCTTCATTACCTTGTTACTTTGCCTATTTCCATCAAAGTCTCCTCCCTTGTACTCTACAGGAACAGGTGATATACTTGAAATAGTAGATTGGCATTTCATAATTTGCTTAATTATATTCAACCTGAATCTTTAATGTTTACCTATAAAGCTATAGGCATAATTCCTGTTGATTTTGAATAATAGGGATCACTTTTCTGGAAGATTAATAACATTTAAGATAGCTCTTCCAATGTGGTACATCTACATAAGACCTTTGTAAATGAACTTTTAATTTCCATGTGACATTGGTTAGCTGCAACAACAGATCTTCTCTAAAAGTAAAAGGAAGCATATTCAACCAGCAATTTTTAATTTATGGAATTGTTTACTACCTACTGTGAATGTCAGTTAGTTTTGTAAATAAGGGGTTAAAATATAATCAACAAAAATACTTTATTAAAACATGATAAAATGGTAAGATGGTGAGCAATATTGAAATCTCACTAATTGAGAATTCAATATATCCTCGCTCCCAGGACCCAGGGAAATAGCTAAATCTTAACCACCTTCCTAAATGTCTGTAGAATTGGAGCCAACTCTCTATTGGGAAAGCATGGTCCAAAAAGGCAGAAGCTAGTATAGAGAAGATGTGACTTCTGGTTCCCCTAAGATATAATAGGAAGAAAGTATACCTCGAGGAACAGGAGAAAAAGGCACAAGTACAGCAACTGTCAGGTAAAAAAATCTGAGTCCAGGCCAAAACTGTAATCTGAATAAAGTGCCTCAGATAAGACTCTGTATTTCTCATGAAGATAAAGAAGGGGGAGGGAACATTCAGATTTGCAAGTATTTGTTACTATAATTTTGTAATATAAAAGTAATATTAGCATGCATGAGTTTGGTTTCCTTGTTTGAGCTATCATGAAGGGCTGACAGAAGATGTTATTACTTTCATGAAGGGACACAACACCTTCTCTTTTTTGAAATATGTGTGATGGATAGATATCCTTGGGAACAGACTTCATGTTCTGTGTCATGTAGGTGATAAGATGGGAGCCAATGCAGTTGACAAGAGTAGAGATATTACATGATCATAGCAAGGAATACCCTTAGTTACCTGCGCTGCCAGATTCAGGATCATTTGCAGCTTTTAGAAGGCTGTCAAGACAGCGCACTGTAAATGCATTGCAATAATCTAATTGGGAAGTGGCTAAGATATAAGTGACTGTGAACAGGACCTTCCTAATCCACAAAAGGGCCAAGTGAAGCATAATATGAAGTTGGGCTGTTGGTCTGAGCTCGGTTGACAATTTGGTTGCAAATGTTTCATCACTATTCGAGGAGACATCGTCAGTGAATTGTGCTCCTTTGTCAGAGCACTGGCAACCTTTTTATGAGCACAACCCTTTTTATGTGATGCAAATTTGTGTGATGTTGTTTTTTGGGCTACTTCTGAGTCATGGTCTGACTGCAGATTGTTTTATTGGCTGGCTGTTATAGAGGCACGGTCCTCGGTTTTAAGTCCCTTCTATGTGATGCAAATTAGTGTTGTTTGTTTGGATACTGCTGAGTCATGGTCTGGTTTCTATCTGTTTGAATGGCTGGTTGTTGTTACTGAGATGTCCAATTTCTTATGAGCTGATGGGTTGTGATTTTTGTTGTTGCATAGTTTGTTCATTTTAAATGCTATCTTCAGGATCGTGGTTGATGCAGTTCTTTCATTTTCAGTGATTGGTAGACTAGATCAATGTCAATATGTCTGTTTATTGACTTATTGGTAGAAAATCAGGCTTTGACGAATTCTCTTTCTCCCCTTGATTTTGCCTGGGTTACAACTGTCATTCTGGTTAGATCAAATTTGTGTCTTTCTGAAACTTCTGTGGATGGATATGAGGGATAATGGGTCATGTCTTTTGATAGCCAGGAAATGTTGGTGCAGTCTGATTGATAGTTTTCTTCCAGTTTGGCCAGCATAGTTCTTTTCACAGTTGCTGCACTGGATTCGATATATGATCTTTGGTTTGTTTCTCTCTGAGGTTTTGGTTTTGACCCTGTCAAACAACACCAGCAGTACTTAAAACCAAAGACCATGCTTCAGTAACAACAGTCAGCCAATCTAATAGTCCGGTCAGACCATGACTCAGAAGTAGCCCAACAAACAACATCCACACTAATTTGCATCACATAAAAGGATATTTAAAGACCAGTGCTCTGACACACCAGCACAATTCAAAGCACACTGATGATGTCTCCTCAAACGATGATGAAATGTTTGCAACCAAACTGCCAAGCTCGGAGCTCAGACCAACAGCCCAACTACCAACCTGAGCTACTTATATTCAAATATATTTCATAATATGAAGTTTTGCATAGAACCCTCAGTAATAACTGTTCTTTTAGCAGGAGCTGTGACTTTAGGAAGACCTCAGGTTGTGAATTATAGTGAAACTGAATGATCTTGTTCAGAATAAAGGATGAACTATCTCCAGTTCCTGGGCTATGTGTCCCAATCCCTCCTGGCCCCAACCACCTGTGTTTTGAATGGTTAAGCTGCAGCCTGTACTACACATGTAGGCCCCATGATTCCAGACCTTGGAAGAGAACTATGGCAGTTTCACCTAGATGATGGGACAGAGACATAAAGCTGACTGTCATCAGCTTATCAAGTAAAAAGGGAAAATAGAGGCCCTAGGTATCCCAGGAAGCGGGAATATTGGGTTTTGTTGAAATCACCTCTATGGAACAGTGTCCCCCCATCTGATGGTATCATAATTGATGGTATCAAAGACTTCTAAGAGATTGAGGAGGGCTAATATGGAATCACTACCTGCATCCTGAGCCTACCAGGTGTCATTAGTGAGCCAAAGCTGTTTCAATACCAAACCACAGTCTGAAACCAGATTGAAAATAGTCTGGATAATCTGCTTCCTCCAGAATCCAGTAGACTGATCGTATTCACAACAAATTTCTCCAAAAAGGTCAGGTTTGAAACTGGATAGAAAAAAGAAATTGTCCAGAATTGAGGGAATTAGCAATTGTTCTGCCCTTTTCATGCTTGAGGTCTTTCTGGCTCTGTCCCCAGGATCATAAACCTGAGGATCTCTATTACCAGCACTGGGATCATGAGGAGAAAAGCTGTTGTATAGCAGAGAGGCTAGTATAGTAGCAATAATCCCAAGAGATAACTAAGGCTGAACCTCACAACTAAGTTCTCACACAGTTAACCCCCTGATAACCCTCAGAGTCACCCAAATACAACAGTAATCTACTGCATTGCCAAGAGGATGTGGCTGGCACCAAAACTGAGGCATGACTGAGTGCATTTTAGAAAGATGTACCCTCTCACCCCATGCCAAGCCAGGTTTCAGTAATGCATGCTAGATTGGCTCCTTATCTTAAGATTAGTATTGGCACTGACTCAGTGTCTGACCATTGTTACGAATTCTCCTGGGCTAATGGCTCCTGCTGAGGCAGCATATCATGGCCATGCTTCTGCACATAGATGAAATATAGTCTGCATATAATCCATCTACTGACGAGAGGTTGAACAACTGGCCCCGTGGAGCAGCCAGAATCAACTGGAACTGAACATGCTTAAAACTGTAGAGATGAGAATGGATTTTAGGAGGAGCCCTTCTATTGTATCACCTCTTACTGTATTCAACAGCACAATATCAGCTGTCTACTTTCAGCAATAGAATTCAGGTTTTTGATTGTATATAATCCCCCAGGATTTGAAATGAACATCTAACATTAGAACCATCATCAAAGAAGCACAACAAAGAATGTTCTTCCTGCATCAAGTCAGGAAATTCAGATTGCCCCAGAAGCTGTTGATACAATTTTACAGAGAAATTATTGAGTCTGTTATTTGTACTTCTGTAACAGCAACCAAACATGACAGGTACAGACTTTAACGGATGGTTAGGACTGCAGAAAGAACAATTGCAACCAGCCTGCATTTCATAGGAGACTTGCATATTGTGTGGGTCAGAAAGAGGGCTAAGAAAGTATCTACAGACTACTCACATCCTGGTTATAAACTGTTTCAACTCCTTGCCTCATGTTTTGACCCAGATGGTCAAGGCAAGGCTGGCCTCCAGAGTCTTCTTTATTTCTCTTAACAAATGTTCCAGCCAGTGGTCTCCAATGACCGGTAAGGCTCCACCTCCACGCTACATTGAAGGCAGCCACCCCCAGTCTCCCAAACACAGCTCCAGTAGTACAAAGAAGTCCACAAAGAAGGAGCAGGCTCACAGGGCAAGGTCCAGAGTTCCAAGTCCAATCCACAAGGCAGAATCAAGGCACAAGACAAGGTCAGTTCTCAGGAGGAGAAACAGGTCCCAGGCAAGAAGCAGTTCTAAAGGCACAGTGAAGCAAAAGCCAAATGCAGGCCACAGGAGAAGGGCTAGATCCAGAACAAAATGCAAAGAGCAATCTTCCAAGCAAGGGAAGGCAAATAGCAAAACAAACATGAGTCAAAGGAGGAGGGGGGGGTGTAAACCAAAGCAAACAATTGTTCCTGGCAAAGACTAATTCCCCATGGCTTCTCCTTAAGTTACTTCCCTCCAGGTGTTTCTTGTGAGTAGGGTGGGGTAACTTCTACCCAAATAGCCTTGCAGCCTTCTCTAGGCTTGCCAACACTCCACTCTCCTTTCTCTTGGATTGAGTGGAGCAGACAGCGATTCCTCATCAGAGGAAATCAGCTGCCTATTGGCACCACTGCTAGTGAGCAGCCAGTCCTCCCCCGGGTCTGTGCAGGCAGGCAGGTCTCTGTTTGGTCAGCTCTTATGAGAAGTCTCTAATACATGGAAATGTGGACAGAAAAGGAAAAAAAAAAAGAATGAACAGCAGTAAGGTGGGTAGACTACAATAGTAATTGGTAAGGCTTTGCAGGATTTGAAGGGTTAGGTTGGCGACAGTTTGTTTTAGAGAGTATTTATGTGGTTGCAAACAATCAGACTAATCATAATGGTACTGTATTCTTACATCTATTGCTTTAGAATACCATAGGTACCTATTACAACAAAGTCCAGTAAAATGAATATTTAAGTATGTGTATGCTGTGTAACTTAGTTTTTTGTTTAGTTTTCCTCCCTTCTGTTTACTTTTGCACAACTTTCACTAATAAGCTGATTGCAGTTTTTCTTAGTACAAATGGCTTTAACCTTTGTCGTAATTCAGGATTACTTCGCGAGAGCTTTGTGACTATTTTTAATACCATTACATATTATTCTGGCATTAATGGAATACACAGAGATATTTAACTGTGCTTCACTTATAATTTCATAAATGACAATATTTAAATAACCAGTATACTAGGAAGAGCCTTCTTAACTTGTATCTTAGCCATGTATATCTTGATTTTTTCTTGGGAAATAGATTTCATTGGAATAAGATATAGGGACTATATTGTTGCCTTTCCCTATTATATTTATCTATTGGCTTGCTATCCCATCTTCTCTTAAATCTCTCATTCCATCCTCTGAAATCTAAAGGACAAGAATGTAACGTTCTTGTAGAAGTTAAAGTTCTGACTTTTTACAAAGCCCTCATATGTTAGGGCTTCTATTTTAAACACCTTTCTTTTCAAAATAATCCCTTTTAAATCTGAGCTATTACTAAATGAACATGCTTAGGGTTCTATTAGCTATAATACAATTTATTTATTGTATATGTATTTTTAAAAGTTAAATATATTCTATTTTTCCTTTTCAATCTGGCACCTGTTATATATGTTGGGATGGAAGTTGAGAATTTGCCAGTAGCGTGTAAACACCTGGGGGCATCACATCGAGGAAGGTCGCTATTGAATATACAGCCAGCAGCAAATGTTCACTTTTTAACAGACATTTTCGCTTGTATGGTTGACCTTCATATCCATGATTTTTTTTCTCTCTTATTTGCTGATATTAATCACAGATTAATTTTTACAAGTTTCTTCTTTAAAACATAATTTTTAGGATACCTTTTTTCAAAATGTTGATTTTTATATAATGTATATCTTTTTATATAACTGTTTTCATTTTTTTAAAATTTATTTTTAGTTATTTGAATATATTAGCTCCAATAAATATTAAACAAAAGACTTCTAAATTTAAATGCTGGCAAGGAAAGGATAGCGAATAAATGTCTACATTATGTAAAAAAGAGTGATCATATTGACTTGTACAGATTCTAAAAGATTTCTTCATTATTTAAAGTTTTACAAAGGGAAGAGTTGGATGCTGTATAAGCAACTTTTTTCAGTGTTTCATTATTATTCTTAACAAGGAAAAATAGAAAAGAACAATTATGTTGTCAACTGCAAAGATGAATATCAAACATCTTTTTTCAAAATACTTTTAAAAATAGAATTGACTGAACTATGATCTGTTTTGATAAAATCAGGGAAAAGTTAGAGTAGGACAAAAGAAGGAAATTTTTGGAGAACAGAGTTGTATGTTTAAATGCTTCTATTCACTACTACCAAATTAGATAAATACTTCTTTTTATCTGAGTAGAAATTATTGGCATCTTCTCCAAATGAGACCGCAGAGATTGTTTGACTATATTAAGGTCATTTTTTTAAAAAAAGTATCTCTAGGTAAAAAGAATCAGTATCATATACATAGTAGGAAACCATAATGGCAATTTTAATACAAATGTATGAAAATAGAGCTGAAAGGTATGAGTAGTAATAACTAGAAGTTATTTCTGGTTTTACTGAATTTTGTTTATGGCATTTTTAAAAATGCTAGTTGTTTCTGTTCACTGTGTTTATAGACTGGTTTATGTTTTTATTTAGAAATAATTTTTAGAATTAACTATGGCATTTTTTCCCTTTACTTTATATGCAAAAAAGAAGAGAAGGGGAAAAGGAAAAAGCCCCGAATTCACTTCTAACCTTCTTTTTGACCTCAGTATGCTTGTTGTTTTCAGCTTGAAAGATGCCCAAGTTTTTGTAGTCCAGACTCTTGATGTTATTTCCATAGGGCATCTTGATTCCTTCAGTTTTTACTTTTGTCCTCCATTCACTATTTTCCTCTTTTTTTTCCATTTGTTCAAACTCCATTGCAGTATCTTGGCTGTATATGTGGTGTGAAGCAGTGATTCTATTTCAGATGATGTTTTACTATACAGTTGCAAATGGTCAGTGTAAAGGAGATGGGATAGCCTGTGGATGTTTTTGATGTTTTGATACCCATGATCTGACTTATTCAGTATCGTTGACAAAAGAGTCAGTGCAATGACAAACAGTAGTGGTGAGAATGAGTCACCTTGAAATATTTTTCTCTTAATATTAACCTTTCTGAGTCTATCATAACTGACCAGCAACTCTATCTTCCATTGTGCCACTGATCTTTGCACCAAGTTCTGATGTTTCTACTGACTCCTCTTTATTTCTAGGCATTTGTGGCAAGGGGTCCAATGTCTTCTTGTAATCAATGTAAGCTACATGCTGGTTGGTTTTCTTTCTCGTACAATTTTCTAAAATCATCTTGTCATATCTTTGCTGTTTAGACAGTTTCCTTTCTGCTCAAGTGGAAAGAACTTATTTCCAAAACTAGATGCTGTTGAATTGCATCAGCTATCATGCCAATTAGCAATTTGAAAGTTGTTGGTACATATTAAACAATCTTTAGTTTTACTTCCTTCACTTAGTTCATTTTCACCTGACAAATTCTTGATCTATCTTCCATTTTCTCCATCATTCTGTTGTTTATTACATTTTATCTTAGTTGAATTCTTATTATATTTCTTTGGGTTCTCTGGTAGCTGCATCCAGAACTGCACTGTTTTTTTCTTTGTCAGGTGTTGACTGGTTCACTGTAATCACTCCATTTGATGGATTGGTAAAAATGTTTCTGATTCAACCAAAATTGGAGATTATGCCTGAGCAATTCAAGCTTCATATCTGCTAATCTCTTTGGCTACAGCTGTTATTAATGCTTTCTTATTTACTGTTTCCAGCTATTCCTTGACATTTCCTTGTTTCTAGGTGATATTAGTTGATCAGATATTCTTTGGTATTCTTGTTTTTTCATCAGTTCCCAGCTTGCTTGCATCTAATCTTAGCATGCTGATCTAATTTTCAGGATCTTCCATTTTGGTTATATATATAAATTTGGAGCACAAAATGTTAAATTTTAAACAATTCTGGGAAAAATTCTGGTCCATTTTATGATTATGTGACATTTTTCAGCTTTATGTAGAATCTTCAACAGATTAAATAATTATTGAAAATTGTTCTTAGCAAGCTGTCTGATTTTAACTCTTTCACATCAGCAAATAAACCATTCTTGGAAGGCTAGATTGGATTTGGTGATGCTACTGTCATTCTTGTACTGTTTACAATGATTCATATCTTACATTTAAAAATATTTCACACTCTCACTATTACAGGCAGTACTGGGAAGAAAAATATTGTGGAGGATGCTAACATTTAACCACACCTTGGTGAGAAAACAGAGGAAGCTGACTTGCCTATAAAATAATAAAACTAAGTTAAAACAAATTATAAAAAACACTTAAAATGATTAAACATAAATGAGAACACAATTTCATGGGGGTTAAAATCAGATTGCTATATGTGACAGAGCCCACTGGTATAAAAACCAGCTGGGTGACTTTGGGCTCTCTGCCCAAATTACCTTACAGGTTTCTTGTTGTGGGGAAAGTAGGAGGAGGAAGGAGTATTTTGTGTGTGTTTGTCACTTTGAATTACTGTATGTTTGGGGCTATAAGACACTCCAGATTATAAGATGCACCTAGCTTTTGGGGAGGAAAAAAAGAAAAATAATCTGCCTCTGCCTCTCAGCAATTTGCGTCCTTGCAGCAAACAGCCTGGTCAGCTTCAGCACAGCCTAATTTAGCACAAGCAGCTGATTATCGGTTATATCTGCCTCCTGACGATCAGCTGTTTCAGGCTGCAGGAATCGCCATCACCTATTGCCGCCTCTGCGCACCCCATTTTCGGCCTCCACATCCTGTTTTCGGCCTCCACACGCTCTGTTTTTGGCCCCTGCACATCCCATTTTCGGCCTGTTCCAAGTGGCAGGGATCGGAGGCCGGAGGGTGGGTGGGGCTTTGGCAACATTCGCTGTATAAGAAGCACAGACATTTCTACCCACTTTGGGGAGGAAAAAAATATGTCTTATACACCAAAAAATACGGTGCTTATAAAATTAATAAGGCTGGAAAACAAATAAATGGAGTCTTCAGATATTTGGATATTTGAATTTAAAATGACAAGCACATAGTGGCTGTCAATTTTTGTTTTACAATATAATTTGAAATCACGGAATGCTACTTTTGAACAAAAGATGTAACAGATGTGCATTTATTGTATGCAAAATAAACAAGAAAGAAGCCCTTCATTTCTTTTCTAAAAATATGCACTTTTTATTTCCTTAACTTCTTCCAACCATTCTCTTCTCAGTTAAAAGATGATCTGGCACACACTGTAAAGCATGGTCACTCATACACTCTTATTCCAGATTGTATTTAGTATTTGATAAAGCATCATGAGCAATAAGCAATAAGACTCTTTTTTTCACTTAATCTGACATAGTAATCCATGAAATGCAAAAATATGTTTTTGAGTGTACTGAAATTGGTAAGATTTTTTTCACACTTCAGAGGGCAAGGCCAAACAAAATGCTTCCAATTCTAAATTCATCAGCACATTAAAGAAGGTAGCTGTCAAAATATTTGACAGTTTTTACCAAAGGATTTAAAATGACTTTAATACTGGAAAACGTAACATTCCTGAAAGTAGAATTCTAGTAAAGGATAAAATAATAATTGAAAAATAAAAAGGTGAAGGTACCTTCCAGGTTTGTATGCTTAAGTCAATGCAAGCTAGCAAATAAAGATTGTCACTGTGTATGGAAGAATGTTATAAAACATAACAGATGACTAATTAATAATATAAAAGATATCAAAATTATTCCCACTTGGGGGCTATTAGCTTCTGCCAAAAATAAAAGGGTTGTTTATCAATATTTATGTCTGGCATTACATTTATTATGTATGGCATTACATTTATTGTTCAGTTCTGAAATAATCCTAAACTTGCAAAGATCACTTACTACTAAAATTATATGAATGTTCAGTGAAATAAATAGATTGGGTGATTTTAAGTTATAGACTACAAAATTAAAGCTGATGAATGAAACATTCTTAGATTTTGATGAAACTTTTCACCAAAGAAAGTATGTTTATGTGTCAATGTTGACTCCTTACCATTGCCTGAACAGATTCCTGCAGTTTTCTTGGCAAGATTTTGGAAGTGGTTTGTATTGCCTCCTTCCTAGAGCTGAGGGAAAGTTACTAGCCAAAGGTCACCCAATTGGCTTTGTGCCTATGGCGGAATTAGAAGTCACTGTTTCCAGATTTCTAGTCTGATGTTACATGAAACTCTTGTCAGAAATAGAAATTTTATTAAAAATTAGGAAACATTAATGACTCTATCTTTTAACGGCACTAAAATTGATGCTATCTGGCAGCAAAAGTGTCTTTTCAGTCAACATAACTTTATTTAATTGTAAAATCAAGA
This sequence comes from Bungarus multicinctus, assembly GCA_023653725.1. Taxonomy (NCBI): domain Eukaryota; kingdom Metazoa; phylum Chordata; class Lepidosauria; order Squamata; family Elapidae; genus Bungarus; species Bungarus multicinctus. The sequence goes on along the minus strand of CM042851.1, from coordinate 11,583,914 downwards.
GAAGAATGGAGTTAGCTCCATTTTAATTTATATTTTAGTTCTTGGTTCTTGTAGAAATATTTTCCTCTAAATAAAAAAGATAACTCCACCTAAAATTTAACTTGGATACCAAAAATGTATGTATTCAACTAGGCACAGATATTTATTTTATATACTGATTTGAGTTGTTGGGATTTTGTTCTCAATCTGTCTATGTGTGTTATACAAAAGAGAAAAAGAAGGCATACTAGTGACTGGTACCAGCATTTTCAGAAGTAGTCCAGTTATTTATTTTTCCTTTTTTTCTTTTGTTTCTATTAACATATTTCTAATTTTTTATTCTTGTTTATATATAATAAAAATTTGAATTTAATGAGTTATGGGCTCTTATTTCAGAAAGCAATCTAGACATATCACAGACTTTGACCTTTCCTGAGTAGAATATGGAAAGAAAAAGAGAGGACTGCAACTTCACCTTTTCCCAGATAAATAGAGCATTAGAGGTAACTAATGTCAGCAGTATGTCCAGAGGGTCCAACCCACCAAATCCCATATATCACATGCGTTGTGCATTACAACATAGATGACTTCCTATGACTGTTAGAGGCCAGATTTGAGGAGGCAGAGGAGGACCTGTACATGGAAGATGAGCTCAGCAACTGCTCAAGTAATCACCAGGTGACAGTGCTATGACTGGCAAGACCAACCCACAAGTGACCTAACCACAAAACTCAAAACTGAACTGCTAGCAGATCCCTGGTTCCAGGACAATCAACACATCTTGACAAAAAGAGTTGACCTAGCGTGGAAGGGGACGAAACTCTGTGTCCCAGAATCTCTACGCACCCTAGTCCTCCAGAGGAGCCACGACGCCAAACCAGCTGGCCATTTGCGTTCTTAAAGACTTTATACTTAGCATAAGGGAATCAGTCTACAGACCCTTAGCATCCCCTTAGAAGTATGAATGATTGAATGAATCAGCAGGAGAATCCTCTGAGAAGCTTGGCAGGGAAAGAAGGAGGCGGGAAGGAGAGAGGGAAGAGTGTCTTTGGGATTTACCAGGAGAAATCCAGGAGGTGGATTGCCATTCCTGTCCTTCAAGGAGATGAAGGTGAGGAGTGCATTGAAGGGGTGCTAAGGGTTTATAGGATGATTCCCTTTCTCTTATGTTTGGATTGGAAGGTTTGTATCTGCTCGAAGGGCAAAATGGATAGATTTTTAAAACTACCGGGGGGGGGGAGAAATTGCCCGGCCAATCTGTATTCGTAGGGAACTGATGGAGGGAATGAGAATAAAGAAAACTTAAAAGAGGGGGAAAAAGTCCATGGGAGCAGTTTCGGGTAGCTGGAGCAAGAGGAGAGCGCCCAACCGTACAGGTGATGAGACTGTGACCTGAAGCTCTGGGACGGGAAGCAAAGCAAGGCATGGGGGGGAGAGAAATGATGGCATCACCCTCCTGCTGCCACTTCCACCCACCGAAGCCCAAATGACTCACCGACTTGCAGGATGTTGTCAACACAGCCACCGTCAAGCAAAGCAATGCCCCTGCGGGAGTGCAGGTGGTTCTCGTCAGCAGCAGGGACTGTCCTACCACTGCTGCTGCTGTTGTTGGAGATGGCACTGGCGAGAGAGGCACTACTGCCAACAGGAACCGTGGCAGCTACAGAGGCAGCTCCCCCACCGAAGAAGCGGCTGAAACACTGCCGGTGGAGGAATGCACTTGAACCATTCCTCCACCCGCTGGAAGAGCAACTTCTCCGCTACCGCTACACTGTGATGTCCAGCAGGGACTCCGGCCTCTGCGTCTTGCCCAATGGCAGCACTCCAAATGTGGCATATGCCACGGCGAGGGCACAAGGGAAAGCAACGGTGGTGGAGGAAGCGGCAGCGGCGGCCAACGAAGGTCCTGCGATGCAAAGGGACCGAGGCTGACATCCCCACCACCGCCGCCCGCCTGCTGACGTGGCCTGCAGCCAGCACCATACCTGGGTCTGCAGCAAAGGCACTTGGGGGTAGGGAACCCTCCGCGCTCCGCCATGATCGGCCGTTAGGAGCAGCTGGTGGCGAGGCATGGCTGCTCGCGGGGCACTCTAGGTGAGGATGCGTGGGGGGGGAATTTAGTCACCCTTGAAAAGACGGCTTAACCGTTTTTACTGCCATATTATAATATCTGTTGCAGTGTTGCAAATGTATCAATTTATTTCTATTGCTGTTCTTAGTTTTAGAAATCCTTCTTCTACAGGTTTGCAATGGGATGCAACTAAGTGAAATTTAAAATTGGTGCTGAGGCATTTTGAAGAATAAAATATGATATTGACATGTCTCTTGGCATTATATCTGTTATGTTCTTTATCATTGCTTGAAATAAGATAATTACATATACAGTAGTAATAGTGTTTGATGCTTGTGAACATAATGATGATTAATTTCTATGGTTCTTTCCCCAAAGGTACATGAGCATTGGAAAAAAAGGGTTAGAGTGTCCAAACAAGGCATATATACACAATGAAAATCATTTATATAACAAGTTAGAATATACCTAATTATCTTTCAGCAAAATTACATTTCTGAATATTATTTTTCCTCCAGGAACATTTTAAACGATATTGCATGATCAGAAAATTCATTACTTAAAAAAATATGTTGTCAGCCCAGTAGAAGGAGTAATTATGGCCTTAATTCTAGATATCCAGTGATTAGAATGGCAGTTGCTTTGTTTTGGAACAAGAAAAATTGAAATTAGCTCTAGACAGCAAGGGTAGTGTCATGGTAATCAGATTCTTAAATTACTAGTTGATAGTCCTTCTGTTGTGGGTGCTGAGCATAGCAACAGCAGAGTAGGGCCGTTTAGGATGCCAGATGCATTGTTTGAAATGAAAAAGTGGAATTCAAAAAAAGACAGCAAGCTTGCAGCAAGTAATCAGCAAGTAGTAAAAACTGATGAAAGCATTAATATTGAATGTTTTTGTGTCATAGGCTATATTGGAATTGACTGTTAAGGGGATTAGTAATTCAAAGATAAAAACCCACCAAAACATTTATCTAATTAACTGACTAGTTTTCTATATGTAAAATGGATAGCATGCTGCTGCAAAACGCTATAGCATCCGTTTTAAATGTTTTTGGAATTCATGACTTCAGCGAGTTAATACAAGCATATTTAGGAGATCTGCTTTGTAGCAGAGTATAATTTTCTACACAGTCTATGGATTGTAATTTTAGTATAATTAGACCATGTATAATTGACAGACTGGATTTTATCATAGATTTTATTTGTTAATTTTTTATACTAGAATTTTTAATTGTGTATTTGCTGAGTGTTTTTATTTATTCTGGTCTCTGGTATATGACTGTAAGAAACTGAATTGAATAGAATACATGTTTTCTGCATATCATGTAGTTCAAAGGAATCATTGTCTTAGTTTATAGTTAGTCATTGTCTTAGTTTTTTGATATAGTTTATATCAAAATTGCCCTGAGGACATAAAATATTTAGTCTGCTCAGGTGAATTAAACTGCAGCTTAATTTGCAAAACAAGAGATTAAAGCACAAGGTTAATTTCTAGCATAAGGTAACTAGGAGTTTTCTAATCCTTTTCAAATACAGTCGATTATAAGGAAAGACTGGTGATAGTGCGTAAGAGATAGAAACTAACACCTAAACTTCATGGTGTGGGTTTCTTGATTGTAAAAAAATATGTTTTGCTCTGGGGGATGGATTTAGACATATTAAAATTCAACATAATGTAATCTCACATTAACTCTGTGTTGTGTTCTTGAAAACTAAAAATGGGGAAAGCTGAATATTTCAATAAATAATATTTGTATGAATAGATTGAATTAAACCACAATAAATTTTCATTTTGGTTTAACATGTTTTATGAATACAAGAATTGTAGATCTAGAAATCATGGAGTTCCATGATTTTGTTTGATAGGTAAATCCAGTTAATATTTCATTTTTAATCAGTTGTGATAAATACCATCAAATTGACCTAAAAGCTGCATAGATTGAAAGCAGACACTTGTTCAGTCAGCAGAACATAGAAAATTTGTTTAAGTCCAAAATACTATAACCACTAAAGCAGGGGTGTCCAACTCAAGGCCCACAGGCCGGATCTGGCCCATAGAGTGCTTAGATCTGGCCTGCAGGGCCGCCTTCGAAACAGCAAAGGACTGGCCCGTGGTGCCTCTGACAATGAAAATGGAGTTCCATTTTTGCTGGGAGAGGCTTGCAGGAGCCCGTTGCAGCTGAAAATGGAGCTTAGGAGCATGTTTCTCTGCCAGAGTGCTTGGGCCGCCACAAGCACTCCCAACATGAGTGACATTGAGCTGGCCATGCCCACCCCAGTCTCTTGAGATCAAATACAACCCTAATGTGGCTCCCAATGAAATCGAGTTTAACAACCCTGCATTAAAGGATTGGCCATACATGCAACATTATTATTGCTGTTTATCATTTATTATGCTGGACTGATGCTAGGAAATTGCTTTGAAAGGGTACAGTGCCCTCCTCACCAAATAAGTTAATATATAGCAGTTAAAAACCATGGACATTAAAACAAGACAGAAACAGATCTCTGAATAATCTTGTTAGCATTTTAATACAGTCTGCCATGATTATTGTACTTGGATACATCTTATTACGCTTGGATTTTTTTGAAGTTTAATGCTACACATACCTTCAGTTTTATACATGTAAGGGAACACAGCATAAAAATTAGCTGGCTTCTAGATTTTCAAAGAGAAAATAATATTTGATGACAGAGAGCTACTAGTTTGGACTCCCTGCTACATTAATGTTTGAGTTATCTTATTTGTTATTTATTTATTTATTATTAAATATGCCTCCTATCTCATTTTAAAATGACACTTGGCAGCTTACAACATTAAAAATGATAAAACCATAAGAGATAAATATTTGTAAAAACAATAAAAATAGAATTGTAATCCACATGAAGTTGTGATTAACAGATGGGGAGGGAGAGTGTGGAGAGAGAGATGGGATTTTCTCTTAATTCATCAACCACCTCCAGTGTGATACTCCCCCATTGGGGCCCCAATTCAGCTGGCAGAGCCAGATCTTCAGGCTCTTACAGAAGGGTGCGGACTGATGATGGGGCTTGTAGCATGCTCCCTCTGCCAGCATGGATATAGTGGGTAAGTCCCATTTGGGTGAGAAGGCTATTCAACTAATCTGGACCCATATGCTATGCAGTTTTTTAAGAAGTAAACCGGCCAGTGCAGCTTGCAGAGCAGTGGTGTCATCTGGGCCATTTTGGGGCCCCAATAACTGCCCAAGCTGCCACATTCTCCAGATGAGCTGTTCAGAGCATCCATTGATTGGGATGATGCTTCTGTCACTCATCTGATAGACTGGGCTTTAATTGAGAGGACGCTCCTCCTCCTCCACTGGACTCCTCCCTAGAATCCCCAGTTTTTGCTCAGCCTTCGTGGATATAGGCAGCTTAATTTCCTTTCCCTTGGCCAGAATTGCAAAGGCTTCAAAAAAGAGACAACAAAAAGGTTTGCTTTTAAACTCTAAACAAATCCTTTAAGGCTTTTAGTTTCAATGAGTCAAGCAGCTCCCTATGGCATATAACTCGAGCCGAGGGAGCTCACCGTAGCTTCAGATAATGATCTCCTCGCCCCCAGGACGATCGGAGGCAATAATGCCTCAGCTGCATGACTAACAACTCACATTTCTTAGCCCGTACCATTACAACCTTTTCAAGCCGAGCTGCTGCGATCACTGCCGCCTGCGCCCGATGGGAGCGGCTCCATTTTAAAAGGGTCTGAGGCTTCTCTCTCTCCCCTGGGAACACCATCTGGAGTGGGGGCATCAGCGCCTATCTGCCCCACCGTGCCTTTTTATTCAAGGGGAAACTGCAGTATTGACTCCCCACAAGGCACGGAAGTGCTGCTGAGCCGATTTAACTCATTACACGCCTAAAGAGATAACGGCCGGCGCCATTGCAGACTCACTAACCATGTGGCAGTGATCTGCATCTTATTTCTGGAACTGTGAGAGGTTTTTCTTCCCCCAAGCAGGAATCTCCTTCCTGGAACCTGGGGGGACATCACCCTAATACATGTGTGTGTGTGTGTGCGTGCGTGCGTGCGTGCGTCTGTCTGTCTGTCTGTCTGTCTGTCTGTCTGTCTGTCTGTCTATCTATCTATCTATCTATCTATCTATCTATCTATCTATCTATCTATCTATCTATCTATCTATCTGCAGGTCTTGGCGTGTTCGGGTCTTTTCCCATGTAAGATTGAGAGTATCTTGGCAACGTTTTGATGAGATCTCACCATCTTCAGGCTGGTGCTTTTGGCTTTGTGCTTGTGCGAGCAAAGCGTGATCTGAGCTGCTGTCTCCCTATATATACTGGTGGAGAGGTTGGCTCTGCTGTCATTTCTTGATTGGTTGATGGAGTTGATGTTTGCAGATTGGTTGGCTTTTTCTTAAGAACATGTGTGGCTGAGGTATTGGCCACAGGCGACTGATTGTATGGCCACTGCCGCTACTGCAGCACCGCCATGGCCATTTTTTGCGGCCGCTGCTTTAGCCGCCATTTTGTGGGCGGCAGATATGGAGAAGACGACGATACGGCCCTATCTTTGCCATTATGGTGACCATCTGCCACTGTTGAGTCTCTGCCACCAACTTTAGGACTATTATCATCTCTGGTGAATAACATCTCCCACCAACCCGCTAACACCCCTGATTGATTATCCCTGGCCAGGAGAAAGGCGCCAGATGATGAGGACACTAGACTGCCATCGTGGTGAGAGGATGTCGACGGCTGTATTCCATCTTCCACCCCACTGCTGTGAGAGGACAGTGGGGCTGAACTATTATCCTCACCTTGAGGTCCTTGAGACTTGGTCCCTCACCATCGTGAGAGGATGGTGGGCCTACTATCATCGGGACTCCCCAGTGACCGTGAGAGGGTCATGGGGGTAGAGGATCACTTTTTTGTAGGACAGTATATTCTGGACCTTTCCATGTCATCAGGCCTTATCGCCCGAAGATGGAATGATGAAATTTAGTTACTCGGCAGCCGAACTGTGGGCCCTGAGAAATGCCCCCCTTTCTCAGGTTTGGCCCACGGGTCTTTCCCTGTCACACCTCAAGAATGGTTCTTGGGTTCCAGAGGAGACATGGCGCAGTTGGGGGTTTTAATTATGCTGATTTTAAGGGCTCTTTTAAATTATTTAAATTTTTGACTAAATTTCTAATGGGGTTAGGGAGGGGGAAATTATTATTGGGGTTAGGGAGGTGGGCTGGACTGGGTTTGGGAGACAACCCATCTGGGAAAAAAGCCGGACCGGGATATACATGCGACCAGGAGGTCTTGGGACCGGGGATGGTCGAATCGAGGATGGGGCTTCTTCTTCTTCTGGGAAGGGGGAGGAAAGGGCCATCCCTACGATCGGTGGGAGAGGCAGGTATGGTGTTGACAGGGGGTCTCATCAAGTTATGGGAGCCCGCCCCCGCTGTTTACAAGCGGTAGTGTGATCCGGCCCCCAGGTCACGTCTCGCTCCCTGAGTTGTTTGAATGATCGGGCCCCGGGCCTCCGGCTGATGCTGTGCAATGCCAGGTCTGTAATGAATAAAGCCCCCCTTGTTTACGATCTTGTCATGGAGGGGTGTGTGGACCTGGCTGGCATTACCGAGACCTGGCTGGGACAGGAGGGGGGTGTCCCTCTAGTGGAGATGTGCCCAGCCGGGTTTCAGGTTTTTCATTGGCCGAGGGCCCAGGGGAGGGGTGGGGGGGTTGCGGTAATTATCCGGGAGGATCTGGGACCTAGGGAATCCACTGTTCCTCAGACGACCGGATGTGAGTCCCTTTTTGTAAAGTATGGTTCCGGGGTTCAGATGGGCCTATTGATCACATATCTGGCTCCCTGCTATGTGACATCGGCTCTGCCTGAGCTCTTCGAGGTCATAGCCTGCCTGGCGGTTGAGACCCTCAGGCTGATGGTCATGGGGGATTTCAACCTGCCTTTGGCTGGTGGGGCCTCGGGGATTGCTCAGGAGTTCTTGGCTTCCATGACAGCCTTGGGCCTGACCCAATTAATTAGGGAACCCACTCACATTGGGGGTCACATCCTGGATCTGGTTTTTGTCTCTGGACAGTGGCAGGATGATCTTGGTGTTGGGGACGTTTCTGTTGAGCCCTTGTCATGGTCAGATCATTTGCTCCTGAGGCTGGACTTCCAGGCCGCTCCTCCTCATCGCAGGGAGGCAGACCAAATACGATGGTACCGCCCCAGGTGCCTTATGGATCCAGATAGGTTCCTGATGGAGCTTGGGCCATGTCCTGACATTCGAACACACGACTCGGTTGAGGACCTGGTCGCCACCTGGGAAAGGGTGGCGACTGGGGCCCTGGACCAGGTCGTGCCTTGCGGCCTCTGACCTGGCGCTGCTCTCACTCGGCCCCTTGGTTTTCCGGGGAACTGAGGGAGATGAAGCGCCGGAAAAGACGCCTGGAGAGTATTTGGAGGACTACTCGCTCCGGACCCGACCGAACACTATTACGGTCTTATATTAAGACCTATTTAGTGGCGATAAGGGTGGCAAAGCGTTCTTACTTTTCCACCCTTATTGCGTCTGCAGGAAACCGCCCGGCCGCCCTGTTTAGAGTGACCCGCTCCCTTCTGGAAGGGGGAGCGTGGGAGGACCCCTTGCAGGGACAGGCTGAGGACTTTTCGAATTTCCTGGTGGATAAAATCGCTCGGATCTGGGATGGGTTGGACTCTGAATGGGCAACTCTTGGGTGGGGGGTCGGGTGCGGAATTTGAGGCAGTCATTTGCGAGGAGTTTGATCCTGTGATCCCCGAAGTCGTGGACAGGTTGCTGCGGTGACTGAATGCTACCACATGTTTATTGGACCCGTGTCCCTTCTGGCTGGTGTTGGCCACTCGGGAGGTGACACGAGGTTGGTTTCAGGGTATCATTAATACTTCCTTGAGTGAGGGATATCTGCCCGCCGCCTTGAAAGAGGCGGTGGTGAGACCCCTCCTCAAGAAACCGTCCCTGGACCCAACTTTGTTATCTAATTATCGTCCCGTCTCCAACCTTCGTTTTGTGGCGAAGGTTGTTGAGAGTGTGGTGGCACAACAGTTTCCCCAGCACCTGGATGAAGCTGTCTATTTGGATCTACGCCAATCGGGCTTTAGGCCCGGACACAGCACGGAGACGGCATTGGTCGCATTGGTGGATGATCTCTGGAGGGCCCGTGACAGAGGTTATTCTTCTGTCCTGGTCCTCTTAGATCTCTCGGCGGCTTTCGATACTGTCGACCACAGTAACTTATTGCGGCAGCTGGAGGGGTTGGGAGTGGGAGGCACTGTTATGCAGTGGTTCTCCTCCTTCCTCTCTGACCGCTCGCAATTCATGTTGGCAGGGGGGCAGAGGTCGGCCCCGAGGCCCCTGGTTTGCGGGGTGCCTCAGGGGTCGGTGCTCTCGCCTCTTCTGTTCAACATTTATATGAAGCCGCTGGGTGAGATCATCCGTGGCTTTGGGGTAGAGTTCCATCAGTACGTTGATGACACTCAACTGTACATCTCGGGTACCCCGGGCCACCCCGATGAAGCCGTCGAAGTGATGACCCGGTGCCTGGAGGCCATGCGGTGTTGGATGGGGCGGAACAGGCTTCAGCTCAACCCATCTAAGACTGAGTGGCTGTGCTTCCCGACACCCCGGTACAGCCAGCTGGTTCCATCGCTGGCTGTGGGGGGGGGGGAAACCCTTGCCCCCACAGAGAGGGCCCACATTCTGGGTGTCCTCCTGGATGTGTGGATGTCATTGGAAGACCACGTGGTGGCCGTCGCCAGGGGGGCTTTTGGCCAGGTCCGTAGGATCTACCAGTTGCGGCCCTTTCTGGATCGGGATGCGCTTCACACGGTCACCTCCGCCCTGGTGACCTCCCGCCTAGACTATGCCAATGCTCTCTACATGGGGCTGCCTTTGAAGAGCATCCGGAGGCTCCAGCTGGTGCAGAATGCAGCCCCGAGGGTGGTGCTGGGGGCTACTCGGGGCTCCCATGTTACGCCACTTCTGCACGAGCTGCATTGGCTCCCGGTGGCCCTCCGGATGCGCTTCAAAGTCTTGGTTATTATCTTTAAAGCGCTCCATGGCTCGGGACTGGGATACCTGCGAGACCGCCTCCTGCCATTATCGGCCTCCCGCCGACCGATACGCTCCCATAGAGTCGGCCTCCTCGGGGTGCTGCCGGCTGGACAGCTGGCGACCCCGAGGATGCGGGCCTTCTCATTGGGGGCACCCCCTCTCTGGAATGAATTACCCCCAGAGATGAGGGCCATCCCTGATCTCATGACCTTCCGTCGTGTGCTAAAAACTTATTTATTTCAGCAAGCTGGACTAGCCTAGGGGTTTTTAAAATTTTAATTTGGTTTTAATTTTTCTTAATTCCCGTGTTTTAATCTTTGTAAAACCAACATATTTAATTCTTTTAATTTTTAAATATTGTAATATTGTATATATATTTCATATGTGTATTTTTACTCTGGCTGTTCACCGCCCCGAGTCCCTTTGGGAGAGGGGGCGGTATATAAATTTAAATAATAGATATAGATATAGATATAGATATATGGAAGGTGTCGATCTGGCTGATCTGGACTAGAAAAAACCTCCGAAAACAAATATACACAGTATATATATATATATATATATATATATATGTATATGTATATGTATATGTATATGTATATGTATATATGTATATGTATATGTATATGTATATATGTGTGTGTGTGTGTGTGTATATATATATATATATATGTATGTATCTATGTATGTGTATGTATATATATATATCTATATATATATTCAGATATAATTATTCTATTTTGGACCCTTATTCATTAAGGAGGAAACTAAATTCTGCCTTCACAGAATTTAACAGCAGCACCACAGCAAGCACCAAGGCCCATGTCTGCCTGTGCAGGAAGCTGTCACAGGCCTACATCTTATTTCAACAATTCCTCCTTTCTAGGCCTATGAGGTGTTCCAAATTTGGCTAATTCGAAAATAATAATATTAATAACAAAATAAAACAAAATGAAATTCAATGTAGGGAAAAGTAAATTCCTACACTTGGCAAAAAAACCCAAAAGTACACATATAGATTGGGTGAAATCAGGCTCAATAGCAGTAACTGTGAGAGGGATCTTGGAATCTTAGTGGACAACCAGCTAAATATGAGCCAGCAGTGTGCAGCAGCAGCCAAAAAAGCGAATGCAATCCTAAATTGTATTAACAGAGGGATACAATCAAGATCAAGGGAAGTACTAATACCATTCTATAAAGCCTTAGAGTACCTAGAGTACTGCATCCAGTTTTGGCCACCACATTATAAAAAAGATGTTGAGACTCTGGAATGAGTGCAAAGAAGAGCAACCAAGATGATTAGGGGACTGGAGACTAAAACATATGAAGAACGGTTACAGGAACTGGGCATGGCTAGTTTAGTGAAGAGAAGGACCAGGGGAGACATGATAGCAGTGTTTCAATATTTGAGGGGCTTCACAAAGAGGAAGGAGTTAAGCTATTTTCTAAAGAACCTGTAGGCCAGACAAGAAATAATGGATCGAAACTGAACGAGAGATTTAACCTGGAAGTAAGGAGAAACTTTCTGACAGTGAGAACAATCAACCAATGGAACATCTTCCCTCAGAAGTTGTGGTAGCGTCATTACTTGAGATTTTCAAGAAGAGATTGGACTGCCATTTGTCAGAAATGGTGTAGGGTCTCCCACTTGGGCAGGGAGTTGGACTAGATGACCTACGAGGTCCCTTCCAACTCTGATTATCTGTTAAAAGCATGAAGTTGTACAAAGGCAAATCTAGCTGCCATTGCCACCTGCTGTTTAAGCAGTAATTGTGAGTCCAAGAGAAACTTCCAAGTTTTGGCTGTCTGGGTAGTGCAACCCCATCCAGAACTACAGATGTTAAAAGTCCTGGATCTTGATGCTCCATGCACCCAAAGCCATTCAATGTTTCCAGGGTTTAACAAAAGCCTGCTGTTTCTTATCCAGACCCCCTTACCCTCCAGGGACCACGAGAGGGCAGTGACGCTATCACTTGGATCACCAGGATGCACATATAAAATATAGTATTATCAAAGTACTGATGATACCTCAATGCGTGATGGTGAATGATCTCACCCAAAGGCTTCGTGTAGATGTTAAAAGAGTGGCAAGAGTACTGAACCCTGTGGCATGCCACAAAGGAGCAGCTGTGGGCTTGACCTGCCTATCAACTTCAGTTGGGACTGGCCCTGTAGAAAGGAGCCAAACCTGCACAAAACTGTGTTGCCCATCCTCAAGCCCTATAGCTGGACGCAAAGGATACCATAGTCAATGGTATTGAAGGCTGTTGAGGGTTCAAGGAGAGCAAAGTTGGATGTACTATCCACATCCTGCTCTCGCCAGAGATCATCGACAAGTACACTCAATGCGGTCTGCCCCATAATCGGGCATGAATCCTGACTGAAAGGGGTGTAGATAATCTGTTTCATCCATGACTCTCTGAAGTGGACAAGCAACCACTTTTTCCATCAGATGGAAAACTGGATGGAAATTATCCCAGCAGGTAGGATCAAGTGATGTTTTTTTTTTTAAAAGGGGATGAACCAGGACCTCCTTGAAAGACCCTGGAAATGTCCCCTCCTGCAATGAAGAATTTATCACTGCTTGAACCCACCTGATTGTCACTATCCTGGAGGCTTTCACTAACCGGGAAGGACAAGGATCTAATTGACAGGTAGTAGGGCTGACAGCATCAAGGATCCTGTCCACTTCATCATGTCTAACAGGATTGAACTGTTAACTGATAACTGGGCAAGACCTTTCTCCAGGCATCTCACATGGACCTACACCATACATGGGTTCCATTCGAGAATAAATCCAAGCAACTTTGTCCATCAGGTATTGAACAAACTCGTCTGCACAATGAAGATGATCACCTGAGCTCTCTATTCTAAAAGGAACTGGTTGATCTGGAATAGAGCCAACAGATAACACTGTGCAGATGCAATAAGAGTAGAGAAATGATACTATTTTTCCCCTGTATCCACCATGAGTCAGGCCTTAATAGTGGCTCTCAGTTGTGTCCAGTTGGAGTCATCTTTTATTTTCCTGCAACAGCGCTCTAGACATCCCTTAACATATTAAAATGTAGTTATCTATTAAAAGTATTTTTGTTTTACTATTAATAATGATTAATCTCTTTATTTAAGGCTACTAGGAATCTTGCTTAGGAGTACAGTTTTTGATTCCATTGGCATGTTTCTTTAATACAGAATAAACAATGGTGCATATAATAATCATATAGGAATAACAAAATGTATAATTACAATTCAAGACCAGATCATAAAAATTAACACAACTAAATGAAATTTAAAATCCAATTAGGTTTTAAAATAAATCACTTACTTCTGTTGTTGGATCTGAACACTTATGGCATGGGTACAGAATTTAGTTATAGGTAGTTCTCAGTTAACAATCACTTGTTCATGACTGGTTCTCAAAATTCTGGTTGTCCCAGCATGCCTGTAGTCATGTGATCACAATCTGGGCACTTGGCAAACAGCTCACACTTATGGTATTTGCAGCATCCTGCGGTCATGTAATTGCCAAGTCAATGTGGAATCCAGCAGGAAAGACCACAAGTTCATTCAATAAATCACTCTCACCCCCTCTCCCCAACCAGCAGCAACTACTCTTGTGCTGCCCTGCTCACACCATCCCTCATTGACCACTCCCACATGCTCTGCCTTTTGGCATCAGCTCTTACCTGCTTCTGGCTTGCTTGCAATCCATCTGGGACTTATGACTCCTTGCCAGCTTCTACTTTGACTTTGTTTGTTGAAAGCCAGCACGTTGTTAAGTCCTTGCTTAACAACTAGTGATCCTCTCTTAATTGCAACAGGAGTGCCAGGCTTCTTTATTTATTTATTTTATTTATTTATTTTTATTTGTCAATTGCTTACAAGATAACAGGTATAAGTAAAAACATAGTTATGAATACATGGATACATATAAAAAAAAAAAAGAAACAATAGGACAGGGACGGTAGGCACGTTGGTGCGCTTATGCACGCCCCCTACAGACTTTTTAGGAAAAGGGTGAGGTCAATAGTAGACAGTCTAAGGTTAATTTTTTTGGGTTTGGGTTCTTGTTGCTAACTAATGTCACATGGTGGCATGCTTTGTGACTACATTGCTCAGTGACAGAATTTCTGGTCCCAATTACCATCCTTAATAAGCAAGATATTATGCAGTTGATATTAGGGTGCTTATTATTAAGAATTGTAAATACCATTAATGTATTTAGATAGTTTATCTATTATGGGTTTAATTATTTGGGAAACAGATTCCTTGCAAAATCTACATCCAAGGAAGATAAATTTTCAATTTCATCAAAGGCACAGAGGAATTTCTGTGTGAAAAGCGTGCCTGATTGTATCAACCATGCAGGATAGCAGAGGAGAGGGCATTGAAATATGTTATAGAGAAATCTATAACATTTGGGATAGGATTATTGGTAGAAGTATTGTGTGGGTTACAGTTTTTTTGTTTTAAGATATAATTGGTAGAACTCTGAGGCAGCTGCACGTTATTCTGAAGATCTATTATCTTCTTGTCTTTGTTTAATAGCTTGCTTTGCTTTATCAATCTCATCATTTAAGGGAAATCAGAGACAGGAAGCAGCTTGGATTGGAAGATGTTCCATACTAAAAAGAACAGGAGCCCTAAAGGAGGTAGATTGATTTTGAGCCGTTAAAGATATTATTCATTGACAAGCTCCAGTTTTTATTCAGCAGTCTGGCCACCAAGAATCCATCTTGGCATATGAAAAGGCTCTCAGAAAATATGACAATTGAAATGAAAGTTTATATGATTGTTTCACAAGAAACAACTTACTAGCTGAAAGTATAAAATGCCCATCTTGAATCTTAAAATGATTGCCATGCTTTTCTGGGCCAAAAAATGTCATATTTGATATGTTCCATTTGATATCTAAAAGCATGAAAAATTATCCTTTAGGTGCTTGAAACAGCTGGCCTGTTCTATTGAATCTTATCTCAGAACCAGTTGATTAATGTCACACATACTAAGAGATTTTTATTGGAAGCTCATTAAGCTTGTCTGATTTAAATGATATATTTCTCATGCAATCATGCTTCTCTTTTATGGTTTAATTGGACTTGGTGGTTGGAAACTGCTTAATGTGACTGTCTAAAATACTTTCGGAGCTAAATTACAAATGTTACTATAAACAATCTAATAAATATGTATGTATGTATGCTAAACTTATACATGTTATACTTGAATACCATTAAAATTAGTATGTTACATGCACCGATTATGTATGGGAGAGATGAATGATTTAGTCTAATTAAAGTTAATTGTCCAGTTAATATTCTCAGTGATTAGTCAGGAAGAACTTTATGATTCATGTCTTTTTGTTTAATAATTATATTAATCCTTTTATGTGACCAAAAGTCCTTGTGTGAAATTTAAATTGTAATTATTCTTGTTCATGTTCCTGGCTATAAATGTTGCCAGAAGATTAGGCAGAATCAAAATACCATTGATCTATTCCACTTCTATTGCCTTATTATTTTCCAGCCCCAGGTGTTACTGTTCCACTTTTACATGTGTGCTGGATATAAAAATGGGTTTGAAGAATAGTAGGATTTTATCATTAAAAAATGTTTGAAAGAATCTCTTGGACAGTTTTTGCTGCATGGATTTGGTTTTTGGGTTAATTGTTGAGAGTTAAATATACATGTTTAATAAATTATTATTATTAATTAAGAAAGTTGCTGTAGTTAGATTGACAAGGTTTTTTTTACTTCTAGCAGTTTGAAGATTTTGTAAAATCCATCACTTTTAAGACAGTAAAATGATAAACTAGAGCTGGTTAAATTCTTAGTTATTAGAAGACTTCACCCAAGCTACTAAGATGATGTGCTGCATCAGTTGTAGAACATTTTTAAATAATCAACGATGACCAATAATCATCAATTGTGTGAATTAATGGACAAGTTTTTAATGTTTGTGACTTGCCCAATTAATTCTTGATGTTTCCCAGAGCCCTGTAAAATCATGACATCAAATTTACATGATATATTTTATTTAACAAATGGCATTTGAAATATGTGCATTAAATTTCTGCTAAGTACATCCATTTTTCTTGATAGTTTTTCTTTTAGCTGCACTCTTTCTGTGATGTCACTGCATTGTGATATATTCTCAAGATTACAGTGCTAGATCATCAGGAAAAATGTTGCTATGCTTGCATTAGGAGTCCCAAAGGTACTTTTTTTTTCAAGAAACAACTGAACATTCTCGTTTTTCTTTGAAGATATTTTTGCTTCTCATCATAAAAGCTTCTTCATCTCGGACTGGTTAGTGGGGAATGGAAGGATTTATATTTCTTGCAGACAGCTGGTCATTTGCATTTTTTATAGAGTCATTGAGGCCAACTGGAGGTTTATTTGTGTCACCAGGGTCACCTGAGTAGTGTAAATGTAAAGTGTAAAAAAAAAGTAGTGGAGCCTTCTTGGAACTGTTGAAATGACTGGGTTGTAGATTGTTGTATCCCATCTGAATCTTTACCTGATGGGTTTGTTCTCTTATGTTGTGCCATGTGTTTATGAAGTAGTTGTTTTGTTTCTCCAATATAAGGATTTGCATTTGTCTCACTGCATTGTACTCCATATACCATGTTACTCAGTTTGTGTCTGCATATTTTATCCTTGGGATAGAAAAGCTTCTGCCTTAGTGTATTCTTGGGTGTGCACTACATCTACATGGAGGAAGTAAGCAGTGGATACTTAGATTAAATAACCTAAGACAAGTTGCTTCTTCTTAGGCCCAGTACTCTTCAATATCTTCATGAATGACTTAGATGAGGGAATGAACCTGGAGATTTATCTGTGTCACCAGGGTCCCTGAGTAGTGCAAGAGAGGGTGGAGCTGCCTTGGAACTGCTGAAAGGACGGTGTTGTAGACTGGAGATAGATAATGTTGTGTCCCTTCCCCCTCTGTTGAGAGAGGGCTGTTCAATTTTGACATAGATGGCCTCTTTTACCCTTCTTTCAAACCAGTAGTTCTCTCTGTCTGAAATGTGGACTTTGCTGTCTTCAAAAGTGTGGCCTTTATCTTTTAAATGCAAATGGATGATTGAATCTACTTCTGATGGGTTCGTTCTCCTATGTTGTGCTATGTGTTTATGAAGTGGTTGTTTTGTTTCCCCAATGTACAGATCTGCACATGGCTCACTGCATTATAACGTTGCTCAGTTTAGGACAATCTTTGGGACAACCGTGATCTGGATGACTGAAAATGTCCATAGAAAACTTGCATTAGGAGGTTGGGTTTGGCTTACTTGATTCTAGGCTCTAATTCTAAGCTGAGGGCTTTTGTTTTGTTTTTCAAATAGCCTACTTTTGTATAGCTGTGCAGACCACTTTGCATACTGTGTTTTCCTGCTGTGCTTTCTGAAATGTAATTCATTCTATAAATGAAATGAAATGCATTCTCTAAAGAGGCCGTCATTTTTGGATGTGCATGGTATATTAAATGCCAGAGAAAATTGAACATTCCTTCCAACCACCTTTATCAGAGAGTACATAAAGTTCAATATTCGTGTATCCTGCTAGAAATGAAATATTTGCAACAATAGTGGAATCTATAATCTCTAGGCCAAACTAACAATCATATAATGTATGGGAGAAACTAATAGTCATTCTATCTGATTTATACTTTCCCTTCTCTGGACTATATACTAGTTCAGTTTTTTTCTTTACCAAAATGAAAATAAGAAAATTGGTAACACTGAAGAAAATATTTTATGGATATTTTTATTGCTAGCGCTTAATGTAATTATTCATAAAGCTTCAGATGAATGCCTGAATTTTCTTATCATGAAACTTAGCACCTGCAAGGTTATTGGAAGTTCTGGAACCAGATACCCTGGATGACAGTTTTAGCAATCTCAAAATTTATTTATTTATTTATTTTGAATAAATGTGTAGGCCAAAACAATTGGAAGACACAACTTTGTCCTGTTGGATATAGCAAATATTATCCACATACTGCCTAGTTCCATCTGAAATCTTTTAATAGCCATGACAATCTGAGTCATGTAGAACAGCAAGTGGAACCAAACCTATAGAGGAAAAGTAAAGAAAAAAGATGCTGAATATTTAATAATTTACTATTTAATATTTAAGGATTTTCTTTTTTTTTTACACTCATATATTTTTATTAAAATATTTTTGATTTTTTTTAAAAAAACCCACTATTTATTATTTGGTCATCCATCCATTTATTTATAAGCCACTTCACTCCAAAGACTCTAGATCAGGGGTGTCAAACTCAAGGCCCGCAGGCCTCATCTGGTCCACGGGATGCTTAGATCTGGCCCATAGGTCCGCCCTGGAAAGAGAAAAGAATGGCCCTGTTTTCAGCCAAGGCCCTCCCAGGTCCCCTGCAGCCCTCTGTCAGCAAAAACAGTGCTTGTGGGGGCTATCTGCGCCCCACTCCCAAGTTCAGTTTTTGCTGGCAGGGGGCTATAAAAATAAACTAAAAACAAAACAAAAAAGGAGAAACGTTTCCCCTTTTGCATTTGAGCATTGAAGAAGGGACAAGAAAGGAGAAAGGGAAAGACAAAGAAAAAGAAAAAAAGAAAAAGAAAGGAGAATGAAGAGGGAAGGAAGGAAGGAAGGAAGGAAGGAAGGAAGGAAGGAAGGAAGGAAGGAAGGAAGGAAGGAGATTATAAGAGATTGAGGGAGGTACTGAGGGAAGTCCTGCTTCAGCCACTGCAGGTGCCCCTGACATGAGTGACGTCAAACTAGCACATACCCATGAGGTCAAACTAATTCTGATGTGGCCCTCAATGAAATCAAGTTTGACACCCCTGCTCTAGATAATGCACCAAATCAAATGTAATGAAATAAAAATGAAGTGATCTTTTACAACTGAAAGCAATAATAAACAATAGTTACACAGATCTTCCTTTAGTTTCTGAATCACCAAAGGCTTTCTGGAAAAGTCAAATTTTAACTACAGGCCATGAGAGGGAAACATTCTTATCTTGGGGGTATGCTGTTCCCTATAATTTATTATAATAAATGCTAAAGTAATTCTTTTAACAAAATCAGAAATAACAATGGTTTGGAACTAAATTTATAAAATGAAATTGACATCTATATAACTGTTGTGAACAATGTCTTATTTTATAATATAGTCCTAATTGCATATCATTGAGTAGCTGTTCAATGTGTGATGTGGATAAGCAGAATATTTTTTAAAATCTGAGAAAAAAAGGTTATTTTTGACACTATTGTGCATACTGCCATTATAGCACAAAGTACTCAGCATATTTTGATATGTTGCATTGAGAGTGTTAACATACAATTTCTGTCTTGGTAAACAATATTATATCTTTTCATTTGATATCATATTTATCATTTTTGTTAGGTGATTTTATTTTAAATAAGGGATCTATGCAATAGCTCAGCATTTTTACATTTGTATGGGAAAAAATAGCTACAACAAAACTGTATTAAGCTAATGTTTTTAGAGAAGCTGCCTCAAGCTTTTAAGCTTTTAACAATAGGTTATAAATGCAGCAATCAATAAATGATAGAAGATTTCCAAGAACTATATAATATTAATGGGATAGTAACTTCAAAGTCATATATGTTGCATTATGGGAAACAGCTATTCAGAAAAATACCTTAAAATACCTTACCTTGTTGAACTAAATTAAGAATTGCTTAATCTGATAGTATTTTATTTTTTAAAAGAAAAAAATAAATTATAAAAATTTAAATTTAGAAAATTTTAGTATCTAGGAATTTTTATATTTGAATAATATGTTATACAAATATTAGAATTCTTAGATACTAAAATTATTTTTAATATCTAGAAATCTTTGATTGTTTTTAAAGCATTAAATACCTATAATTTAAAGCCAAGATGTCATTTTATGATTGTACAATGATTATATTTTTATATTAAAATGAAGCTTAAGATGTAATGTTGTTCTCCAAGTAAATCTCCCCAAAATAAAACATTTGTGACTTGTAGTTGAATCCAAGTGAGATTAAAACCAGTATAGTAACAAATCTGACAATTGTAACAAAAAAAAATAGATGGCAATTCACAAAAGAGGAGGCTAAAGAGCTAGTTAGATTGGGGAGAATGAGAGGAATTTAGGAAATAATCTGAATATTTTTTTTAAAAAAATTGGGGCTTGCTCTTGAAACACAACTTATTGGAATTCTTTGGATATAGCTTCCTAATCTTTCTTTAGTAAAGAAGGTGTTCTTGACCTCATGTAAATATGTTTAGTTAGTCCCAATCATATCAGCTCAGCTCAGGGGAGATGTAATAGCAGTCTTCTAATACTTGAAGGACTGTCACAGGGAAGAGGAGGTCAATTTATTCTCCGTAGCACCTGATGGTAGGACAAGAAGCAATGAGTGGGAAGCTTGTCAGAGTGAGATCCAACTTAGAAATCAGGAGAAATTTCCTGACAGTAAGAATGATTAATGAATAGAATAGCTTGCCTCCTGGGTGCTTCAGCTTGCCTCCTGGAGTTGGTGGGTGCTCTCTTGCTGGAGCTTTTCAAGAAAAGAGTGGACAATCTTTTGTTCAGGATGATAGAGTTCTCCTATCTTGAGCTTGGACTAAAAACTTCCAAGGTCCCTTCTGTGCTTATAATTTTATGATTCAGCTGCTTAAAAGACTGACAATTCTGTATACTTCTAATGTGTTGTAATTGTCACCAGACATTCACATACAAGAAGTCCTCAACTACAAGCATTCATTTAGTGACCATTCAAAGTTATAATGGCACTGAAAAAATTGGTTTACAACTGGTCTTTACACCTGCAACCGTTGCAGCATCCCTGTGGTCATGTGATCAAAATTCAGGCTTTTGGCAACTGGCATGTATTTACAATGGTTTCAGTGTCCTGGGTCATGTGATCACCATTTGTGAGTTTCCCAGCCAGCTTCTGACAAGCAAATCCAATGAGGGAAGCCGGGTTCATTTAGTAACCATATGATTCACCTAACAATCATAAAATCAGGTGTAACAATCACTTAACAATCAGCTTGCTTGGCAACAGAATTCTGGACCCAACTATGGCAATAAATTGAGGAGTATCTGTATCAGAGGTCTCCAAACTTGGCAACTTTAAGACTTATGGACTTCATCTCCCAGAATTATCCACTCAGTTTGGAGACCTCTGATCTATATTGTTTTCCCAAAGGGGAGCAAAGTGACAAAACATATTATTTAATTCATTTGCATAATATGCACTGCAGCAATATACCTTTCAATTTTCTTGTATATTGATTATTGGATATTTTTGGCAACATCTTTTACATAAATTTTCCAATCTTCCAAAAAGTTTTATTTTACAATAATTTGAGAAATTACCATAAAGCAAATCCATCCTGGATCATTCACCTGACATTTTAGACTGGAGTTTTACCCAGCCATACTTGGAGAAATTAAATCTGGATTCTCCTTCATGTGAAGCAGAGGCTCTACACTGAAGTTCAACTATTCTTTACATTTGGAAGAGCAGTGAGAATTTTATAGAAAACAATCTAAGGAATGTATTTTATGGTGCTAAGCGAATATGAAAATCAATATAGAACTAGTTTACAGCCTATTAAATTATGATGCTATTCACTTTATCAGTGAACGTAACATAATTTTGCATTACTTGGATTTTATAATTTTCAAATATTATGAAAACTGCATGTTTGCACTTGAAATTGACCTGAACGTTTTGGCTTGGCTTGGCTTTGTATATAATAATAATGGCTAATACTGTTAGATACAACAGTATGGAAGATGGTGCAGTTATCTACCTAAATAGATGGGCTTGACAATGAGAACCTGGTACATAAGTATGAGTCTTCTTTTCTTTCTACAGGTGAAACTCGAAAAATTAGAATATTGTGCAAAAGTTCATTTATTTCAGTAATGCAACTTAAAGGATGAAACTAATATATGAGATAGACTCATTACATGCAAAGCAAGATAGTTCAAGCTGTGATTTGTCATAATTACGATGATTATGGCTTACAGCTCATGAAAACCCCAAATCCACAATCTCAGAAAATTAGAATATAATATGCAATCAATAAAACAAGGATTGTACATAGAACAGTATCAACAATGTACTCAGTACTTGGTTTGGGCCCCGTTTGCAGCAATTACTGCCTCAATGCAGCATGGCATGGAAGCTGTCAGCTTGTGGCACTGCTGAGATGTTATGGAACACCAGGATGCTTCAATAGCGGCCTTCAGCTGTTCTTCATTGTTCGGTCTCATGTCTCTCATCTTTCTCTTGGCAATGCCCCATAAATTCTCTATGGGGTTCAGGTCAGGCGAATTTGCTGGCCAATCAAGCACAGTAATCCCATGGTCATTGAACCAGGTTTTGGTGCTTTTGGCAGTGTGGGCAGGTGCCAAATCCTGCTGGAAAATGAAGTCAACATCCCCATAAAGCTCGTCTGCGGAAGGAAGCATGAAGTGCTCCAAAATCTCCTGGTAGACAGCTGCGTTGACTCTAGGTTTAATGAAGCACAGTGGACCAACACCAGCAGATGACATGGCTCCCCAAATCAATACAGACTGTAGGAACTTCACATTGGACTTCAAGCATCTTGCTATGTGTACCTCTCCATTCTTTCTCCAGACTCTGGGACCTTGGTTTCCAAATGAGATGCAAAAGTTGCTCTCATCAGAAAAGAGGACTTTGGACCACTGAGCAACAGACCAGGTCTGTTTTTCTTTAGCCCAGGTAAGATGCTTCTGACGTTTGTTGTTCAGGAGCAGCTTGACAAGAGGAATACAACATTTGAAGCCCATGTCCAGGATCTGTCTGTGTATGGTGGTTCTTGATGCACTGACTCCAGCCTTAGTCCACTCCTTGTGAAAGTCCCCAACACTTTTGAATGGCCTTTTCCTGACAATCCTCTCCAGGCTGCAGTCATCCCTGCTGCTTGTGCACCTTTTTCTTCTACACTTTTCCCTTCCACATAACTTTCTATTAATGTGCTTTGGGAACATCCAACTTCGTTTGCAATTACCTTTTGAGGCTTTCCCTCCTTATGGAGGGTGTCAATGATGGTTTTCTGTACAACTGTCACATCAGCAGTCTTTCCCATGATTGTGATTCCTACTGAACCAGACTGAGAGACCATTTAAAGGCTCAGGAATCCTTTGCAGCTGTTATGGCTTAATTAGCTGATTAGAATAGGACACTTTGAGCCTAGAATATTGAACCTTTTCTCAATATTCTAATTTTCTGAGATTGTGGATTTTGGGTTTTCATGAGCTGTAAGCCATAATAAACTCAATTATGACAAATCATGGCTTGAACTATCTTGCTTTGCATGTAATGAGTCTATCTCATATATTAGTTTCACCTTTTAAGTTGCATTATTGAAATAAATGAACTTTTGCACAATATTCTAATTTTTCGAGTTTTACCTGTATTATCTAGGTTCTGAAAGTTTAGCTTGTCTAAATTCTGAAGGTTGACATTTGAGAAAGCAGTTTCTAACATTGCTTGATATAATTCATGAAATAGATGATGAAAACAAATTCATTTTTAATCCAGATTATCCAGATAGATCAAGGAGTTACTGTTTTGAGCACTATTTTGGCAAGAAATAGAGCATATGTGTGTAATGAATAAATGAATACTTTTTCTGGCTTTCTTCAATTATGTGAATGCTCTTAATCCAATTATAGCTTCTAAATTCTACTCTGAAGATAATACTCAAGATATTTGATTCTTTAGAATAGTGTTCCTGTGAGAAAACTTTAATTTTTGAGCATTAAAATGCAAAATGTATCAGTTTTAAAGAAGTAGAAGAAGCTGCATCCATAAATAAGAGGAAATATGGAGCCTTAATGTAGTAAATATATAGCCAGAAAAATACTTTTTCCTTACTAAATTGCATTGCTACTATAATCAGCTTCATAGACACATTAGATTTTCCATTAGCTTTTCTGTAAGAGATTGGATAACATATATTCCCTTTGCAAATGGGCATACTTCTGGGCCAACTTGCAAGACCAAAATAACCCACTTTCTTCTTAGCCACTTATTCATTACATTTATTTATTGGCAATTTTTAAACCACTGTGATTGCCAGACTCTGGGCAACTATAACAAAGAAGGGAAAATAAACAAGAGATAAAATATGCAAGCATATGTATTAAAAACGGAAGCTCACAGTTGATGAATTAGAGCCTAAGGCATGGTAGAATAATTATTGATGGATTTTTGGCAGGATAACTGTCAAACACGTATACAAAGTTAAAAAAAATCAAATTAATTAAAACATCTGTATTAGGTTACTTATGATTTAGTTATGTTCCAGTTTATTTTGTGTGTGGAAATGTTATCTTCTAACTCAGTTACAACAAAAAGTGGAAATTTGGGGAAAAAGTTAGAAATTTCCATACACTTCCCTGTAGGAGATAGTTTAAAAAATATTTCTACAGGAAGTGTGCATATTGGTCATTAAGAGTATGCATCTACAGCTGAAAGGCAGAAAAGAATGAATAGACTTTTTAATCATTGCTTGTAGAAGAACAAGGGGCTAACTTAATTTAAAAATAAATACTTATGATTTATGGATTATTGAGGAATGAAATAATATTTGCAAAGTCTTGTAAGCATCCATGGTGTTAGTCAATTTTTCAATAACTGTCATAAGTTCTGTTACAACATACCTTTCAGACATTCTTGAGCATCTAGTGACTGCTATAAAAATATCATGCTTGGTTATATCTGAAAAGAATAGGTCAGAACCACGTACGATAAAAGTACAGATGAATTATGAAGCGAAACCTATTCTGGCCAATACTACATGAAATCTGTTACCTATGGTTATTACATTATCTGTCTGTCTGTCTGTTTTTATAATGTTCAGTTTAGAAGAGGAACCAGGAAATGGTATATAAGTCACTGCAGTAAAACAGGACCAAGGATAGCTGTGGGGGAGGATCAAGGGTTACTCCCTACTTACAGTCTCCCTCGGTTGAAGAGAATGTGCCCCACTCTCCTGAAGGCGCAGCTGCACCAGTTCCCCGGGAGCTATGCCAATTATGAAGGTAGCTTTCGCTTTTGCTGCTAACTAAACTGCTTTCAGAGACACCAGCTTATGGTCATTGAAAGAAGCTGAGTCAAAGCTGGGGGGTTTCTCCCACAGGCTGCTACTTTTATACTAGATGGACCCAGCTTGATGATGTCATCAGGAGAAGTCATACCCATCCTGGGCTCTCTAGCAGCATAGATAGAAAGGGCATTCTCAGGTAAATTCACCAATGCCCATTATCTGTCTATCTGTTTTCATAATGTTCAGTTTAGAAGAGGAACCAGGAAATGGTATACAAGTCACTGCAGTAAAACAGGACCAAGGATAGCTCCAAGTGAGAAAGGCCAGAATGTGAAGCTGGGGAAGGAAGAAATGAAAACTTGCTTCCAGTTGTCAGTTTCTCCTCGTTGTTGCCGATTCCTTTATTTTCCCCATGGATTCTAAGCAAACTATTTAAAAAGGAACACAAAAATTGCTTTCAGCTTTGAAAACAAATCAAACAAAAAAGAAGAAAATAAAATCTGAAGATCAAATATAAACGACTCTGTACATGTGATATTTAACTGATTAAGTGAAAGTGTGTATGTTTTTAAGAGGAAAAATAGAGACAGCAAGATATTCAAACTGTATCTTTTTACCGATAAAGATGAATCTTTATCTTTGAAAGCTAAAGGTGATACTGATAATTCTCCATTGAGCTGCTCCGAGCATCCAGAGATTGGGAAGTGCTTAGTCTCTGGTACGATAGGCTGAGCTTAATTAACAGGACACTGTGGCTCCTCCCCGTCTGCTGCCCAGCGTCCCCAGTTTTTGCTCAGCCTTGGAACGGGAGGAGCTTTTTCCTTGCTCGGAGCAGGACAACTTAAGGTGATCTGTTTGGTCGTATTAGATTGGATTTCTTCAAATTGTTTCCTTTAAATTCATTTTTAACTGACTGCAATTGGGCTCAGGCAGTCAGGGCAATTTGCAGATTGTTACAAACATTCCGATTGCAATCGCGTTATTATTCCTCCCCTTCTTGCCATTGTTTTAAGCGAATTGGCTTGCATTCTAAATTGGATTTCTCCCCAGGGAACGCAGAGCTGAGGGTGTTGGAGCCCGTTCCCCCTTCCGCTGCTCTGCTGCTCTTTTATTTATTTGAGTAGCACGTCTTTTTTCTCTTCATTCACCGTTATCCCACCTGGGATCTCAATAAGGTACTCTCAGCTCTCACTGGGAGCCCATTTGAGCCCCTGAGAGCTACAAGCCTCCACTATCTCACTTACAAAGTGGTATTCCTTGTAGCAGTCACATCAGCTAGATGCATTTCGGAAATAGCAGCCTTGTCGGTCCGCAAGGACCTCTGTATTTTCCACGTGGACAGAGTAGTGCTTCATCCTGATCCCACATTCACTCCTAAAGTAAACTCGGCCTTTCATAGAGCACAGGAACTTAATTCTCCCGAATTTCTGTCCCAACCCTTCTCGGGGCCTGGAGCAACAGTGACACTGACTGGACGTCCGTAGGGCCATCCGCTTATGCATTCACCGGATGGCTTCTTTTAGAAAGACAGAGGCTTTGTTTGTGTCTTTTCAACCAGCTACTCAAGGACAAAAGGTATCACCATCGACTATTGGCAGATGGTTGAAGGCTACGATAGCCAAGGCGTATGAATCTAATTCATTACAGGTGCCAAAAGGTATCACCTCACATTCCACAAGGAGTGCGGCAACTTCGGCAGCCTGGGCCACACAGGCTCCTATCACTGAAATCTCTAGGGCAGCTACATGGGCTTCTCCATCGTCTTTTATTAGGCATTACAAAATTGATACATTTGCCTCTGCTGAGGCCTCCTTTGGCAGGAGGGTGTTGCAACAAGTCCATTCTGACAGGGAGAGAGTTCCAAATCAGACGGAGACCCTCCCGTAGGACAACCAAGTTTGGTATGTCCCAATCTCTGGATGCTCGGAACAGCTCAATGGAAAAAGGGCGTTGGTACTTACCTGATACACCTGTACACGAGCATCCAGCCCCACCCAATGTCCGTCTGTTTGTTCCTGCTCCGACCAATGATATTGTTGTTATTGATGTCTAATTTCAATTAGTTTGCTATTAGTACGGGCGGGGATACATCTCCTCGTCTTCATCAAAAACTGGGGACCCTGGGCAACAGACAGGGAGGAGCCACAGCGTCCTGTTAATTCAGCTCAGCCTATCGTACCAGAAACTAAGCACTTCCCAATCTCTGGATGCTCGTCGCAGCTCACTGAGAACAGGCGTATCAGGTAAGTACCAATGCCCTTTTTAA
This sequence comes from Bungarus multicinctus, assembly GCA_023653725.1. NCBI lineage: Eukaryota > Metazoa > Chordata > Lepidosauria > Squamata > Elapidae > Bungarus > Bungarus multicinctus. The sequence goes on along the minus strand of CM042851.1, from coordinate 11,556,466 downwards.
GGTATTTTGGCCTAGATTTACTAATTAGGTGAGTTGCAAAACATCTATATACTACTATGATTATATCCATCTGTTTGTTTGTACCCTTAAGTTAGCCCAAATGTACATTATATTGCAACTATTTTTGAATCAAAGTACCTAGAATCCATAACTTAAAAATGTACAAAAAGTCCCAAACCAATTACTCTTGTGGAATTGAAATTTCCATGACGTTAAGATCAGTTTTATTCACAAAGGTACGGCTGTTGCAGCATCCCTATGGCCATGCTTGTGATTTCCTTGCCAGCTACCCAGGAGCAAAGTCAATGGGGAAATAAGCAAGTTGGAAATCGCTCCTGTTCCTGATGTTCTTTTGCCTGCCCATGGTCTTTCTGTTTATCTGGTTTGATAAATAAATATTGACTTATTATTAAAGTTCATTTGCCATTAAATGATCAGCCTAAAATGTAATATTAATTCTGGTCACATCTGAGTCCACTAGCTTTCTTTCAAAGGGTTACCCAATGGGCATCAGGGTTGTCAAAATGTTCTTAAAAAGAAAACTGTCAAGGTTCTGACTAATGAACCCAACCAATTCAGCACCCAAAGACCTTCAACTTTCTCAAATAACTGTTTTATGGAGTACACCATTTTGGCACAGATAAAAATAAAACCAGATCTAACTATTTTCCATAGTTTCAGTATAATTAAAGAATAATTATTATCACAGGTCATATTGTCTAATTAGGTGTTCTTTGGCACCTCCTCTTAATCTCTGGCCAGCACCTGTTGAGATGACCTTGGTTTCCACGGAGTGATTTTTTGTTGTTTGCCCTGACATTCCAGATCTCTCCCTCCTCCATACTGTATGGTAAGCTGAGAAATGGAAAGATGGCTGCAGCAGGCCTGATCTATTCTACTTAGCATGAATGTTGCTATAGCAGTTTTCGGCTAAAAGATATCCATATTTCTAGTTAATCTGTCACTCCCAATTTTGTTCTTTATAACTTGGAGTTGGATTTAAGGTGGTACTGGTAATAGAAAATGGAATCAGTATGCCCCATAGCTTCCCCCTCTCCCCTTTTGTATTTATATACTGAATCTAAATTCATTGAGCAACATTGAAAATTTTATTTTCAAAAAAGTGTCAGATGAAACATCAGTTAATTGCTTGTTGTCAGTGCAGCAGTTTTCAGTGTAGCGTTAAATGATTTTGTTATCCAGCAAATTTCAAATAACACACTAAAGCCATTTTTTTCCAGTATCAAAAATACTTGTGAAATTTTTTAAAAAATCTTGCTTTTTTACTTAGTTTTACTGCCAGACTCTAAATTCAAACTGAAAATAATACATTTTCCAGAAACAAATAGCCAAGTCTTCCGAATAAGACATTGAACTAGAAGGGATAGGGTTATAAGAATTTCAACTGCAAAACTATTTCCTGCTAGAAATATGAAAGTTTAAGGTGGAACTTTCTGCAATTTCTTCCTTATATTTTTCTTGTAAACAGATGAGGAGTCTTTTTACTAACGAAGTGTTGAGATATTTGTTTACATAACCATTTTCTGAATATTTATTAGCATGAACTATCCCATAGATTTATCTTTATGAGTTCTAGTAATAGATTGGCCATCTATATTTGTTGTCTTGCTACCCAACTTTTTCATTTTGAAAGTCTAGAAGTGTTATACGAGATATAAAAATATTGAGTTTTGTTAACATGTATACTTCGAGAGACATTCTAGAGACTACAGATATACCTATGACATCCCAGCTATGCAGCCAAGGATATACTAACCTGTCCAAGAGAAATCAAACCCAGTTATCAGTAGTCAGTGTCAGTGTCTTACCACCATCTCATGAAAGACCAACAAACAATGCAAGATACTGTGGGAAACTGCAAAAGAAAATATTTCTAAAGAACAGCAAATCATTGTCATATTCTTTCTATTAAAAAACTATATACAAACTTCATGAATCCATCCTCTTGGTTTTCTTAATTCAATATAGTCATGTCATATTTGCCCTAAATGTGTCTGCCTGACCTTAATGTCCTTTATTATATGCCCAGATTTAGTAAATGTTTCTTTGAAATAAAGCCTAGTGTCTTATGCCTATTTCACAATGAAAGCATTTGGAATTCTTAAATATTAGATGTTGTCCTATAGCAGTGGTGCGTTACAAAATTTTTAACAACCAGTTCTCTGCCCTAATGAGTGGCTGGATGTGTGTGGCTGCGTGGGATCATGTGACTGAGTGGGCATAGCCAATTCTATGTCACTTGTGTGGGTAGTACCTGTATGGGACAGGCAGGGTTGGAGAGGGAATCCAGGGGTCTCTGGTGGGGGAGAGGAGGAAAGAAAGATCCAACCTGTTTCCGTGTGCATGTGTGTGTGAGAGAGAGAAAGCACACCACTGCCAGCCCTCTTATAACTCTCCAGAATTGGATCGTATCTCTCTCTCTCTCTGTCTCTGTCTCTGTCTCTCTCTCTCTCCCTCCCTCCCTCTCTCTCTCGTTTGCTCTCCCTCCCTCCCTGCTTTAGGCAGGCTTAGAAAGTCTGCCAGACCTGGCATGCTGCAAACATCCCTTGCTCACCCCTTTGCCTGGCTCATATTCTCCCTTTCCAGTCCAGCTTGACGCAGGTGGCAGCGCAGCTCACATTCCAAGCCCGTCGGTGAGACTAGGTGCCGGCGAGGGCTGGCTTTTTGCCTAGCTTTGTCCAGCTAGGGGAAAACAGACAGGGGTCTGGGGTGGAAACTTGTGTCAAGCTAGACTGGGAAAGATTGGCTGCAAGAGGAAGAGAAGCCAGGTGAGCTGGACCCCGATGCTTCCCGGGTCCCCTCATCCTAGAAGCAGCAACATTGCATTCTTTCCTCTCTACTTCTTCTCATGGGATCACCCAGCAATGGAGACAGAGAGGGAGAAGGGGGCAGCGGCAGCTGCTAGCATTCAGGGGAGAGTGCCACACAGAAACAGGAGCACACAGAAATGCCACCTGTTTTTTGGCTGTTTTTCAGGACAAAAAATGGCCTAAAAGCAGCCTGAAAACGACATGAAAAAATGGCCTGAAAATGGCTCAAAAATGGCTGAAAATGCCCTCAAACCAGCCTGTTTTGGGCCCTTTTTGCACCCAAAACAGACTGAAAATGGCCTAAAAATGGTCTGTTTTTTGGCCATTTTGGGGCCATGTTCAAGCCATTTTTTTGACCATTTTCAGGCAGTTTTTTGGCTGAAAAACAGCTGAAAATGGCCCAAAAACGGGCAGGGATAGGGACAGCTGGTGATCCAATTTGCCTGTTTTCCGAACCGTGCAGGAGGGCAAACCGGTCCGAACCAGCAGCAGCCTACCTCTGCCCTATAGTCTTGTAAATGATGATGGCATGACAATAACATTTTCTTATTAGGTAAAACAAACTAAGTCAAGAATGGATTTGTGCAAAATAACATTTTTGGCTGTGAAATATTTTTTTGCCAAAGCAATGTTTAAAAATCCTTCTGTGTAACTTTATTCCCCAATTCAGACACATTAGAAATACTCTCAATTTTAAACTGATTTTCTAATAAATATTTTTAAATTTCTTATCAAAAGAAAGTACTATTGATCCTTCTCAGTGCATTCCACTTAACTCATGCTTTTGTATGAATAGGGATTCTACAAGACAAGTATGAAAATCATGTACAATTTCTAAGCATTCTTTTTGTTTTAATTCTGTGTTTCTAACTGCTCAGAATCTGCCACAAATTGATACCAATTACAAAAAGAAGGAATGAGGCAGAGAGGGAGGGTAGGTAAAAAGGTTCCCTGTGGGAGAGCCAATTACAAAGTGACACAGACTGTTATCAACTACTATCCAATTCAATATTCTTAAAGGATAAAAGCAGAAAAAAGAAAAAAGCACATGAAAACACAAATCGTACAAATGTTAAGGTCTAGCTAGACTTCTCTGTTAATTGACAGTCTAAAGGCAAAGATTGTTGGCAGTTTAATGGAAACACCCCTCCCCCCATATTTCCACATCCTTGGAACAGTAAAGAAAAAGCTCTTAATCTGAAACTATATAAAATTATTAGCTTAATTTTAAAATACTGCAAATCCAGAATCTAAGATTCCATATCTAGTGATGTATGCTTGCCTAGGGAATACTTATCTATTTATTTGTAAAAGTAAATTGATATGCAAAATATTGTGATAATGATTTATTTGTGATTTATTTATTTATTTATCTATTTATTTATTTAATTTATTTTTAATATTTATATACTGCCCTTCTCCTGAAGGACTCAGGGCGGTGCACATCCAATCACAAACCCCAATACACTGTACAAAAGTTAAAACAGATTAAATAATTTAGGCTGTTTAAAATTTTTGCCCCTCCCCCATAAGATAATTAAAACCCAAATATTAAAAACCAATTTAAAACATAAGACTAAATTAAAAATCCTATATCAGCCTAGGCCAGCTTGCTCAAAGACCCAAGTTTTTAACGCACATCTGAAAGCTCTCAGGTCCGTGTTGGTGCGTATCTCTAGAGGCAGACCATTCCAGAGGGCGGGGGCCCCCACAGAGAAGGCCCTACTCCTGGGGGCCACGAGACAACACATAGAAGCTGACGGCACCCGGAGAAGGCCTTCCCTGTGGGACCGCACAGGTCTGTTGGAGATCACCGGCAGAACGCGGTCCTGCAGATAACCTGGTCCAATGCCATGGATCGCTTTAAAGGTCAGAACCAGAACCTTAAAGCGAACCCAGAAAACCACCGGCAACCAATGCAGCTCGCGCAGGAGAGGCGTCACATGGGAGCTTCATGACGCCCCCATAATCATCCGTGCGGCCACAGGGAGCCCCATGTAGAGAGCGTTACAGTAGTCCAGGTGAGAGGTGACAAGGGCATGAGTGACCATGCGTAAGGCGTCCCGATCCAGAAAGGGCCACAACTGGTAAATCAGGCGAACCCGATAAAAAGCCCCCCTGGAGACGGCTGTAATATGGTCTTCTAAGGACAGCCGTGCATCCAGGAGGACACCCAAGTTGCGAGCCCTCCCTGTGGGGGGTAAAATCTCTCCCCCAATAGCCAGCGACAGAGTCAGCGGACTATATCGGGCCGCCGGAAACCACAGCCACTCGGTCTTGGACGGGTTGAGCCGGAGCCTGTTCCCGCCCATCCAATTCCGCACGGCCTCCAGGCACCGGGACAGAGCCTCCACAGCATCATTGGGGTGGCCCGGGATGGAGATGTAAAGCTGGGTATCATCTGCATACAGATGACACCGCACCCCAAAACCACGGATGATCTCCCCCAGCAGCTTCACATAAATGTTGAACAGAAGAGGGGAGAGGACTGACCCCTGAGGCACCCCACAAATGAGGGGCCCAGAGGTGGACCTCTACCCCCCGTCAACACGAATTGCGAGCGGTTGGAGAGGAAGGAGGAGAACCATCGCAAGACAGTTCCCCCAATCCCCAACTCCTCCAACCGCCGCAATAAGATACTATGGTCGATAGTATCAAAAGCCGCCGAGAGGTCTAACAGGACCAGGACAGAGGAAAACCCCTGTCACGGGCCCTCCAGAGATCATCAACCAACGCGACCAATGCTGTTTCGGTACTATGCCCGGGCCTGAAGCCCGATTGGAATGGATCGAGGTAAGTCGCTTCCTCCAGGTACTGAGGGAGCTGACGTGCCACCACACTCTCAACAACCTTCGCCAAAAAAGGAAGGTTGGAGACTGGACGATAATTATTTAAAACAGCCGGGTCCAGGGCAGGCTTCTTGAGGAGGGGCCGCACCACCGCCATCTTCAGGGCAGTAGGGAGCGACCCCTCTCTCAGCGAAGCGTTGATAATCCCCTGGAGCCAGCCTCGTGTCACCTCCCTGGCGGTCAAAACCAACCAGAAGGGACACGGGTCCAACAAACGTGGTGGCATTCAGCCCGCCCAGCAACCTGTCCACACCCTCAGCGGTCACAGGGTCAAACTCTTCCCAGATAATAGTCTCAAGACCTGCCCCGGACACCTCCCCGGGACCACCCAATTGGAGTCCAGCCCGTCCCGAATTTGAGCGATTTTGTCGTGCAGGAATCGGGAAAACTCTTCTACCCTACCCTGCAAGAGGTCATCCCGCACGCTCGGCTCCAGCAGGGAGCGGGTCACTCTAAACAGAGCGGCAGGCCGATTTTCTGCCGATGCAATAAGGGTGGAGAAATGCGAACGCTTCGCCGCCTCTATCGCCACAAGGTAGGTCCTAATGTGGGACCTCACCTGTGTTGGGTCAGACTCAGTGCGGCTAGCCCTCCAAACACTCTCCAGACGTCTTTTCCGGCACTTCATCTCCCGCAGCTCCTCCGTAAACCACGGAGCTAGATGGGATCTGTGCCGAGTCAGAGGTCGCAGAGGCACAACTCGGTCCAGAGCCTCGGCAGCCAACCTATCCCAGGTGGCCACCAAGTCTCTAGGCGAGTTGTGAGCCAGAGTCTCGGGAAATGGCCCAAGCTCCCTCTGGAACCGCTCAGGGTCCATCAGGCGCCTGGGGCGGAACCATCTACATAGCTCCGCTTCCCTGCGGTGGGGGGTGGCGGTACAGAAGTCCAGTCTAAGAAGAGAATGGTCTGTCCATGACAAGGGCTTAATGACTAAATCCCCGAAATTACAGTCATTCAACCACTGACTAGAGACAAAAATCAGGTCCAGCGTGTGTCCTCCTATATGAGTAGGGGCAGAAACTAATTGGGTCAGGTCCATGGCCGTCATGGAAGCCATGAACTCCCGAGCTATCCCAGAGGTTTCCCCGAGCGAAGGCAGGTTGAAATCCCCCATGACTAAAAGCCTAGGGGTCCCAACCGCCAGCTCAGCTATCACCTCGAGGAGTCCGGGCAGGGCCAATGACATGTGGCAGGGAGCCAGGTACGTTATCAAAAGGCCCATCTGAAGCCCCTGTCCCCACTTCACAAAGAGAGACTCACAACCAGCCGTCTGAGGAACAGTGGCCTCCCTAGGGCGAAAGACCTCTCTAATAAGCACCGCCACCCCACCCCCCCTTCCCTGAGACCTAGGCTGATGAAATGCTAAGAAACCTGGTGGGCACATCTCCTTCAGAGGAACACCACCCTCTGGGCCCAACCAGGTTTCGGTAGCACCTACCAAGTCCACGCCCTCTTCCTGAATAAGATCACAAATCAGGGGGGCTTTATTGACAACGGACCTGGCATTGCATAGCATCAGCCGGGTACTCAGGGCCCGAGGCTCTGGACAACCAGGCCTGCAGGATGGGTGAAAGGGTCGGAGCGCGCTACCGCTTGAAGACAGCGACAGCGCGATCCCCCAACCTGATATGGCCCTCTACCCCCACCATATCTGCCCCTCCCACTAACTGTGGCGATAGAACTGGCCCCCGGCATCCCACCCTCCATCTGCCCCCCCAACACACACCCCTCTGAGCCCTCCCAGACGTGCATGCTAGCCTGGCTGCCCCCAGATCCTCGCGGGTTGTCCCCTAAACCCGGTTTGGATTTCCCTAATCCCCTTAAAAACCCCATTAAAAACTATAAACCCTGGGTTTCCCCCCAACACGCTTCCTGTGGTGATAACGGATGATTTAATTTGTTTAGATTGTGTTCCATTAAACAGTTATAGAAAAATTATAAGTAAATAAATGAACTAATAGAAGCATAACTAAGTCCTTAAATGTATTAAGAAGTCAAATCTTATATAAAGATAAGAATTTAAGCCAGTAAGGTATTTAATAAATAAATGTCATCCACTTAAGTTTTTAATTTAAAGTAAACACATAGGCTTGTAATTCATCAACACAGCAGGAAGATGCAAGTAAGATCTTTTTACTAATTCTTCTAAGATATATGTGTTAACTATTCTTAAAATGAAGGTATTTAATTAAATGTGTTTCTATTGCAATTTTTTAAATATATAATTATAAATTATATATTAAATTTTGTATGATTGCACTATTAAATTCACTGAGAATTTGATTTTTTTTGTACCTTATAAACACTAATTTTATTGTGATCAATTATGTGAAATGTTTCAACTTATATTTAGAGAATGAGTAGATTTTTTATTTTTTAGTAAACTTGTACCATTCTTAATCCCAAATCCTATTGCATTATTGATTTTATTTGTCCTTTTTTAAATTTCAATCCTTTGTAAGCTACCCAATATTGCATGGCAAGTGGGTGGCAAGTTAATAATAATATACAAAATGTACTGTACATCTCTTTTCCTAAAGAAAAATGTAGAGAATATTAGGTACTGAAAATGAAAGGCAGCAGATCCTGTAAGAGAAAGAGAGGAAGATTCTAGAAAAGTGAATGCAGTACTCCTGGAAAGCATTGGAGCACAGAAAAGATTCCAGTGTTCCCCAGTAGAAATTGAGATATGGAAACCAAAATATATATCAAATGGCAGTGTGAGCATACAAGATATCTCTTTTTATAGATGGAATGATAGTAAGGAATGCTTTAACCATAGTTTAACCATGAGAAACAAGCAATGGTTTCATTCGCAGAGCTGTAGTAGAGAGGTGGCCTTGAAGAAGGTATTTGACAGCCATTAGATAAAAAAAAAAATTTAGCTTTGAGAGAGAGGTAATTTTTCATAGATGTAGAAAATATCACTTAGTGTATTCCTCCTGCACTCATTGTGAACAAGTTGCTTTTAAAGTAATTTTAATGTCATAATAGATACATTTTTAGAACCAAATTATGTTTTGTTATAGCAGAATCTGTGCTATGATTCATATTGACTGCACTATTACAGTTCTGCTTAATGACACCTCTTCTGTCATTAAGTTCTGCACCTCTCTAAAACACTGCATTATTTTTGAGGCCTCCTCCAAGATTTTACTGCTTTTCTAGATACTAGATGTGCTAAAAAAGATCTTGAAAGCCAAGCAACTTTCATTGCCTTTGAAAACAGGAGACTGTGATGCTTTGAGGTGCATCTTGGAGTTATATTTTATTGAAGTATTGTCAAAGTGAAGTACCATTGAAATATTTCATAGTCATTGTTGCAAATACACTTTATATCAATAGAAATATTGGTTTAGTAGTTTACAACTTATTCTTAATATTATATTGAACATGTTTGGTCCTTAATGAACATATTATATTGAACATGTTTGGCCATTTTGATGAAGGCGGAGTGGCCTCTTGGATTTAATTTTTAAAAATAAGATCAGCATAAGGCTCTGCCACAAGTTAAAAGAAAATCAAAACTCTCATAGCAATCATAATTTTGATAACTAGGCAAGTTCAATAAGCAGGGCAAATCCTAAACAGACAAGTGCAATTTCATTTATTTAAAAAAACATTTTGTCATTCTACAATTGATTATTGGAATCTATTTTGTTTTTTTCAGTGACTTTGCTTGAATTGATTCCTATTTGCACATATAAATGATGTTAATTAATTTCTAATGTTAGATTTTAATTATACTTGCCTCTATTTTATATTTTCATATTTAGTTTCCATGTTTTTAACATTTTATTTGTGCACACCTAAAGTTCCTCTGTAAGGGAGATGGGTGGTTTCTAAATGTGATGAATCAAATTATGCCATAGGCAACACTGTTTGGACATAATTATAGATCATCACCTTTATTTTTTTATTTTCCCATATTTGTTTCTCTACACTGTTCTCTTAAGTTCCATAAAACATACTTAAACATGGATGACTTTCCCAGGTAAGTTAGAGTATGAAGAATAGCTATGGATCTATTTGTCTTTTGTGTTTTTTCAATTATACCCTTGGGAAATGTAATCCATTTATAAAGCTTAAAAGAAAACCTACAATACTTGACACATCCTAAAAATTATTTTAAATTCAAGAGAAAAATAAACAAACAAACAAACAAATAAAAGGACTATTGTTTCAGAGCCTTTCTTTTCTCTGTCCAGTTTTAATTTAAAATGCTAATTGGGAACATGCATCAAATTTACTCCCAAATCTTTGTAAAGCTTCTGCCATTTGACCATCTGGCTTCTATAGCTTTGCAATAGACTAATTAATAACCAGTCAACCAGTCAACCTCCGTGTTGCTCACTCAGAGTAATATTTTCTGGTTCTTTTCCAAACTAATGACTGGGTTTTGGAAAGCTCTCCCACATTACTTCTTTCTGCTCTTATTGCTAATGATACTTTGGCTATTGTGGAATATGGAGAGAGGAAGAAGGTGGAAGTGATTCATCCTTGTTCTGAATATTTCTGTGTAATGTTCAAAATGAAAATATCTAATTTCAAAAACATGGAGCAGATAAACAGATATATTAGGAAATAAGTAAAATTAACAAATTACTTTTAAATGCACATTTCTTAAATGCTTTCTAAGTAAAAAATAGAATTAGAAATATCTAGATATGCTATTTGTGAAAACCTAGAGTGTTCATAAAACGGTTGAAATGGTGTTCAGCAAAAGAAAATGCATATTCTTTCATTATAGTAGAAAGGATCTGGCTTTTCTATATTTCAGTAATTCAGGGAGCAAGATATAAAGTACTCACTCATACACTTCAGAGATATGCAAACTCTTTGAATCTAATAGATTAAACCCTGTGGTGCTTATGGGAAATATGAAACATGGGGCTTTTTACCCTGAGAGTGGAATTTCACCAGCCCAAACACCTCAGCATTTCCCAAAATACCTCGGCAATGCTGGATTGGCTACACACTGGCATACCATGGGAGGGGAGGCTAGGGAGAATCAGGGTTAGTTCTGTATTCTGTATTTGCCTGGATTAAAATAGAAATTTGTCATTGCAGCAGGTGCTAGTTTTGACTTCAATAAGCCTAAGAGTAAATATTTAGCAAGCGAGCTGCTGGGCAAGGTGAGGAGTGGCTGGGAGGGGAGGGGAGGGGTGAGGTAAGGCCAGGCGAGGGGAGGCTCACCTCACCATGAGTGATGACGAGTTGGCCATGCCCGCCCAGTCACATGCCTACCCAGCCACGCCTTCCTGGCCGGTCACTAGGGCAAAGAACTGGTTGTTAAATTATTTAAATCCTACCACTGCCTAAGGTATCAGACTGAGGCAGGTCTGCCTCAGATGGAATTTATTTAAAATTCCATCTTAGGATATTTTTTTAAGCTAGAAAAGTACTGGCATCACAAAGTATTTTAATTCTAGAATTTTTAAAAAGATTACCATGTTCAAAACTGAGCTAATATTCTATTATATATGCTCTTTTCTATTCTATTATATGTGCCCTTGGAGAACTAAGTTATGAGACTGTGTTAACTGTCAGTTTAATTCAAGTGCAACTAAAAAATAATACAGATAATTAAATAAAATAAAAAAACCAATTTTAATCGGAGCTCCCAGAACAATAACTAAGGAATTCTTCAATATCTAGAAATATAGAATTAATCAGATCTGAAGACCCTAATTTTATAAAAACCCACCCTGTTTGCCTATGTTCTTAGATGCCATCTTAATAATTCTTAGGTCCTTGGTTAGAACTTGAATTATTAAATTTCTATTAGTCTTAAGGTTGTAATTCTTGACTGTAGATTACCCACACATAATAAATAATTGCTATCCATGCCCACCTCAGCACTCTCAAGCATTCCTAAACTACCACCAGCTTTCACAAAGCTGAACAAGTAGTGGGAAAACATTCAAATAATGAATCCTAACCTACTTAGAGCTATAACGATCAATAGCTACAACTCTGGCTGGTTCATAGATATTTTGGATATTGATTCTGAGTCAAGTTCTCTGTAAATGTGTATCAGCTACGATGTACTCAGAACTCTTGGTTTGTTTCATCTTTTTCATCTTCAGATCCAATGAGTGTAAAAAGAGGGCTGCCAGATCACTTTCTGAAACTTCTGTTTAGAAAGATATTCTATTAGGTCCTAATTCTACCAAATAAAGATTATCAATCAGAACTAGTTATGTGTTTATCTGATTTATTTATAGATCTGCCCATCTCATGATACAGTGACTGGGAGACATAAGAACTAAATAAATACCTAAAATCATTATTAGCAAATATTAAAAACATTAAAATTATTAATAAAATAATAAATGGAAGGATGCTAATAGTAATAGTACCACCTCACTATTTCTCCAGGCCCGCTGGCATAACTAAATCTTCAGAAGCTTAGAAACAATGGGGCCATCCTCACTTTGAGGTGAGGTAGGACATTCCACACTGTAGGGGCCACAGCAGAAAAGGCCCATCACTTAAGACCACCAATCATAGCTTCTTCCTACATGACAGGACCATAATCTACCCTTTCTGTGAGATCTGGTGGGATGGGCAGATAGTCCCATGCCATATTTTTTATATTTTATTCATTTTAAAATTTAAACTCAGGATGAGATACGGTATACTAGATCATTTTAGAACACTACATTCTGAATTTTTTTTTCAGTAATGTTTTTAAAAATTCAGTGACTGAATATAGGTTTCAGAAGGATCTATACTATACTATATACTATAGTATATGGGAGATGCAAGAAAGGTTGGATATTACTAAGAGAACAGTGAAACTGAGACTGGAGATCACTTTGAGTTCGATCCTGTTACTGTGGAGGACGTGGACAGGATACTGGGGGGACTGAATGCCACCACCTGTTTGCTGGACCCGTGCCCCTCCTGGCTGGTCTTGGCCACTCGGAAGGTGACACGAGGCTGGTTCCAGGGTATTATAAACGCTTCCTTGAGAGAGGGGCTGTTACCCGCCGCCTTGAAAGAGGCGGTGGTGCGGCCCCTCCTCAAGAAACCGTCCCTGGACCCAGCATTATTATCTAACTATCATCCTGTCTCCAACCTTCGCTTTCTTGCGAAGGTTGTTGAGAGTGTGGTGGCACGTCAGCTCCCGCAGTACCTGGATGAAGCGAGTTATCTCAACCCCCTCCAATCGGAGGTTACAGTTGGTCCAGAATGCAGCCGCGCGGGTGATCGTGGGTGCCCCTCGGAGCTCCCATGTTACACCGCTTCTCCGCAGGCTGCACTGGCTTCCTGTGGCCTTCCGGATTCGATTCAAGGTGGTACTGATGGTATTTAAAGTGCTCCATGGCTCGGGACCTGGGTATCTACGGGACCGCCTACTGCCATCGTCAACCTCCCGCCGCCCAGTACGCTCCCACAGGGTTGCCCTCCTTGGGGTACCGCCGCCCGGCCGTTGTCGGCTGACGGCCCCGAGAGTTCGGGCTTTCTCTGGCCCAGTAATCAGGTTCTGGTTTTAAACTTCATTTGGTTTTAATAATTAATTTTTAAATTTTTAATTAGATCCCTGGTTTTACATTGTTAAATTTAATTTTGATGGGATACAGCCGGAACAACTGCGTTTAATATATTTTTAATTGTATTTATAATGTATTTATTGTGTATTTTTAGTAGGCTGTACACCGCCCCGAATCCCTTTTTTGGGAGAGGGAGCGGTATAAAAATATGATAAAATAAATAAATAAAAATAAATTAAACAGTCTGTAAAAAGAAGCCAGAGAGAATGATATAATGGTTATTCTGAGCAATGCAGCTGAGATGCAGGATCAATCTGTAAAAAGGAAACTCTAGAAAATGATAGAGTTGTTATTTTGAGTAATTGCTCAGCTTTCAAGTAAAAGCTAGTGTGGTTGTCACACTATAACTGTTATACATGTGACAGTAAACATTGTATTAATAGTATGCAGTTTGTTGGCAGAAATTTAATTTAGGTTATTAACTGTATAATTGTATGGTATAATACAGTGTTCCTCAATCTTTTTAGCTGCACAGACCAGTAGTGGGGGGGGGAGGGTTTGACTGCTCAACCTAATCCTACAAATGCACAAATGAAGCTTTGTGCGCTCACCCGTCTCTTACGTGACCCACTTCCCAATGGACCATGGACAGATACTACTCTGCAGCCAAGGAGTTGGGGACTCCTGGTGTAATGCATAGCTAATGTGATGAAAAATACTGCAGGCTCTATGAAAGCCCACCGGGATAAACCAGAAGGTTATTGGAAGAATGTTCTGATGATGGATAAGAACAAAATAGAATTTTTCGGCTTGAAGGAAAACAGTTACGTTTGGCGAGGGCGAACTCTGCATTTCAGCATAAGAACCTTATCTCATCTGTGAAACAGTAACAGTAGTTTCACGCTTTGCTTCCTCTGGACCAGGGTGGTTTGCTATCATTGATGGAATTCTGAATTGTACCAGCAAAATTGTACAGGAAAATGTTGGGTATCAGTCCCTGAACTGATGATCAAAAGAAAGTGGATCATGTAGCAAGAAAATGGCACAAAATATACAAGTTGTATGACCAAAGAATGGTTAAAAAAGAAAAATGGTTAATGTTTTGGAATGGTAAAATGAAAGTCTTGACTTTAAAGTCCTATTCATATCTTGAAAATTTCCTAGGAGAAAGACTTAATTATGTTCATACAGAAGAACTCTCAAGTGAGCTTCCTCAACTTTTCTCAAAGAACAAACATTTTTAAGTAAGAGCCAGTTTGGAGTATAGGTTAAGGTGCTAGCCTATAAACCAGGAAACAGTGAATTCTAGTCCTAACTTAAGCATGAAAGCTGGCTGATTGGGCCAATCACTGTCTCTCAGCCCAATCTACCTCACAGACTTCTTGTTGTGAGGAAATATGTAAAAAGGAGTATTAGGTATACTTGTTATTTATAAAAATAATAATTGCAATATAAAAATCTAATAAAATCAATCTGAGAGTTGGAAGCAAAGCAAAACATTGTTCTTTCTGTGATTTGTGATGTTCTGAACAGAAGATTCTCCTATGAGCTGCTCGGAGCATCCATTTGATTGGGTTGGTTCAGTCTTCGTCCTGATAGGCTGAGCTTAAATTTAGGAACGCTCCTCCTCCTCCACGAGACTCCTCCTAGCGTTCCCCAGTTTTAGCTCAGCCTCGTCTGAAACAGGTTGTTTTAAGAGCTTGTTCTGGTCGAAGCAGGTGATTTCTGTATTTTACCAATTCTCTTGATCCCTCCTTTATTCTTTAGTGTCCTTTCCGTTTTTTTGCATTTCGATTTACTTCTGTTCTATTTATATTTAATTGGGCACTGAGAGCACAGTCCCTCTGTTCTCCCTTTTGGGTGATCAAGGCTCAAATAATTATTTGAGGGGGGTAGAAGTTTCAGCTCCCCCCCCCTTAGTAAAAGGGGGTCACCTGGAACGTTGCTTTCTAGCCCCCCCCGCCCCCCCCTGCCGATTTTGTCTGGCTCTTTTTTTGCAGCGTGGCAAGCTGCTTTTCTCTGCATTCCCCGAACGCCGTTCGTTTGTCTCAGAGGGAGTGGAGTGCGATCGTTTCCCTCCCTCTTTTAACTTGCTTTCTGTGGATTTCTCTTAGGGTCCTCCATTAGCTGGACCCTTGCTGCTAGGGATCGTGCACGCGCCAAAATTCAGGCGGCCGCCATTTTGTTTTTTCCAAAGGCCTCAGAGCCTCGTGGCCTTTCCCTATGCCCTAATTGCTGACTGTGGGGATCAGATTGTGCTCTCTTAGGATATCCTATAAGACAGAAGGCTTTATTATTCTTGAGTGTTCTGAAACTTGTTGGCTAAGCCTCACAGTCTTCCCTAGCAGCATACAGCAAGCACCCTAGGCCTGAGTCAGCCTGTGCAGTTATTGCTGTTCTGGGCCTTTTGTTTTCTGAGTAGGCCCCACTGGCGTTCTTAATCTGGCTGATTGGTGATCCCTTCTTTTTCTTCCAGTTTTGCAAATTTATAAATCCAATTATTTGATCAAGGGGAATATATATTAATATCAGGGCTCCCTCCCTACTGGGTAAGGTCCCTGGGCATGCCAACCGCCTCATTTACATAGATATCAGCAGATTGTATTATACTGAATTATCATGGCAGGGGGTAGCGGTTCTCGGCCTTCTGCTTCGCATACCAAGTCAAAATCCAAATGCAGAAATGTGTGTGTGGGGGGGTATTTTTAAAGCTTCTGAGCATGATGCCAGAAGGCGCCATAGGGCCTTAGAGAGACAAATAGATAAGTGTGCTCGTGAGGTTCAGAGACCTTCTCAGCACCTTGTTCCTTCTACTCCTGGGCCCTCTTCTCATGTCTGTTCCCCTCCACTAGATGTTTCCCTCTCCTCCAGGCACAGTCGTGGTTCTGTGGGACACCAGACTCAGTTATCCGACCGGCCAGCCTCTAGGGGTCCTCCTGAGGCCACCTTTACTCCCACTGCTCTAGGCCTTCGCCAGGAATCTTCCTTGCCTGAGGAGATTCCTCCTCAAATGCGATCTTGGATGGAGATGGCAATCAGGCAGGGGATTTCTGCCAGTTTACAACATGCTGTTATGACACGACTTCAGCCTGCCCCTGCTGACCCGGAGTCTCAGCCACCCCAGCCTCTAGTCAGGCCGGAATTAACTGCTGATCAGGTAATACCTTTTAAGGATATTCCGATGCAGGACACTCAGAGAGGGGATCTGGACATGGAGGCTGAGGAGCTGTTTCAAATGCAAGATTTGGAACACAGTGACCTAGAATCCTTTCATGAGGCGGAGCGCTCCTTATCCGAACAGGAGCTTTTAGAGGGGGGGATGTCCGAGGATGAGGGTCTTTCCCCGGACCAACCGGCTTTTACTGGCCTGTTTCAGCCTCATCTATTTAAATCCCTCCTATTTAAGGCAACTAACACGGCTGGCATCGACACATCAACTCCCCCCATGGGTCCTGTAGAGGAGGGTCCCCAGGACTTATTGTTTCATCAGCCTACTGTTCAGGCTGAAGTGATCCCTGTTCCTCCAATGTTCATGGAACTAGTTCAAAAACAGTTCCTTTCTCCCGTACCAGGTCCGGCTCCTACTAGTTACGATAGGAGACTCTTTAATATGGCCCCAGAATACCTCAATTTGTTAAATATCCCGGGGGTCGATGAACCCATTGTGGGTATAGCCTCTCCTACTTCTCTTCCAAGCGAGCCACTTGAGGTTTTAAAGCCTGAGGATAAGAGGGCCGAGGTAGCGCTACGCAAAGCCCATCACGCTGATGCTTGGGCTATCAGAGCTGCCACAGCGGCCTCATTTTTCAATAGGACTTCACTCAGATGGCTGAAACAACTTCGTGAGCATGTCCCTGCATCTAATCTAAGGGCCCATCAGGACATTGCTAAGCTCACGGCGGCTACTGAATTTTCAGCCGATGCGACCTTTCATGCCGTAAAATTTTCTACTAGAGCCATTGCATCTCATCTTTCAGCCAGACGCCTCCTTTGGCTTAAGCCTTGGCAGGCGGACATCAAGCACAAATCTAAGCTTGCTTCTGCTCCTCTCAACAGCGACAAGCTGTTTGGCCCCTCTCTAGATCCGCTTCTCATTGAGACCCGGAACAAGAAAAGGATTCTTCCTTCTCTTTTTCGGAAGTCTGACCCAAGGTATCCCCAGTCCTTTCGGAGGAGTTCCTTTCGGCCTTACTCCCAGAGTTCCTTTCTGTCTCAACCGTCTAGATCCCAGTTTCCTCGCCTGGGATTCTCCTCAGACAGGTTCGACCCTGGGGATCGGTACCGGAGAGGCGGCCAATCCAGGCAATCATTCCGTTCTTCCGGCAATAGATCCTTCAGGCGTCCACGTTAACCTTGAGGAGTCCTTTCCCATAGGGGGCCGTCTCAGGTTTTATGCGGATAGATGGGACGCTTCTACTTCGGACGCCTGGGTCCGAGATACTGTGAGGTTTGGCCTGGCTTTAGAATTCCAGTCCGCCCCATCTGATTTTTTCAGGGTATTCCCTGTTTCCAAAACTTTGGTTAAACATAGCCTCATGGAAGCAGCCATACTGCATCTTCTACACATACGGGCCATTCAACCGGTCCCCGCAGACCAAAAAGGGCGTGGTTTTTATTCTCTACTCTTTTTAGTCAAGAAAAGTTCTGGTGGGTGGAGAGCTATCTTGGACCTCAAACGACTCAATAAATTTTTAGTCTATCGCAAATTCAAGATGCACACTTTACATTCCATCCTTGCTAGCATCAGAGAGGGAGATTTTCTCACCTCAGTAGATCTCACGGAAGCTTATTTGCATATTCCGATCAGGCCATCACATCGTAAGTTTTTAAGATTCTGCTATAACGGTCAACATTTCGAATATTGGGCTCTTCCCTTCGGTCTAGCCTCTGCTCCTCGGGTTTTCACTAAGGTCCTCGCTGCTCTAGCTGCCCATATTCGCGCCCTTTCCATCAGGTTGCACTGTTATCTAGATGACATTTTAATTTTGTCCAGCTCTTCTACCCAAGCTGTCCGAGATACTCAGACGACTCTCCGCATTTTGCAAGCACATGGATTTGCTATTAATCGAGACAAAAGCCAGTTAATTCCTTCTACAAGATTGTTACACTTAGGTGCCATCATTGATACACGGGCATGCAAGGTTTACCTTTCTGACGAAAGTCATAAAAGTATACAACAACTAGTGCAGCTGATCAAATCACGACATACTGTTTCTTTAGCTGATCTTTCTACCCTTCTTGGGAAAATGATCTCAGGTATTTTTATTATTCCTTGGGCTCGTCTTTATTCCAGGTCCCTTCAGTGGTTCCTTCTCCCATTTCAACGTTCCGGTCTCAGCAATTCTGGTCACAAAGTCAAGGTTCCAACCAAAGTTCTTACATCACTTCTTTGGTGGTTCCGGCCCACAACCAACAAGGTTTGTCTCTTCAAGGAGCCCCGCAGACTCACTGTCACCACTGACGCCAGCCTGCTGGGCTGGGGTGCTCACCTTCACTCATCCACAGTTCAAGGTCGCTGGTCAGCAAGGGAACAGTCCCACAATATCAATTGGCTGGAACTTCGGGCAATTCATCTGGACCTTCGGGCTCTGCTGCCGCAGGTACGCAACCAACATACCTTAGTTCTCACAGACAATACAGCAGCCAAGGCGCACCTAAACAAGCATGGGGGCATACAGTCTCAACCTCTCATGAAGGAGGCGGAACGTCTCTGTCGTTGGGCAGAGGCAAATTTACTTTCTATCAGGGCAGAACACATCTCGGGAATCTGCAATACCCAGGCAGATTGGCTCAGCCGGGCCACAGTCGATCCCACGGAGTGGCGTCTTCATCCGTCGCTCTTTCAAGAGGCAGTCACGAGGTTTGGTCTTCTGGAGGTCGATCTTTTCGCCTCCCCTCTCAATGCCCACCTGCCACGGTTCGTGTCCCGATTCCCCTCTCAAGGGGCGGAGGATTTCAACGCCCTTCGCTGCCCGTGGCCCCCAGGGCTCTTGTACGCCTTTCCCCCTCTTCCTTTGATCCCTCAGGTCATACGGAAGATGCTAGAGGAACGGGCAGATCTGCTTTTGGTGGCTCCATACTGGCCCAGACACCCTTGGTTCGCCGATCTTTGTTGTCTGTCGGTGTTCAAACCATGGAGGATTCCTCTGGACAGGATTGTGCTAACCCAGGGTCCTCTTCAACATCCGAACCCTCAGTGGTTCCAATTGACCGTCTGGAGGTTGAGCGGTCGCGTTTAATCAGCAAGCAATTATCCAACAAGGTTATTTCAACCATCCAGGCTGCAAGGCGCCCCTCAACAGATCGCATTTATAATGCAACTTGGTCCATATTTACCAGCTGGTGTTCCCAATTTCATATTGATCCACGATCTCCTTCGATTGCTCAAATTTTGGAATTCCTACAAGCTGGTCTCGATAGGGGGCTTTCATCAAATACCTTGAGAAGACAAGTTTCTGCCCTGTCTTCCTTGATTGACCATGAGAATTTCCTATCTCTTTCTCATCACCCTCTTATTCGCGCCTTTCTTAAGGGTGCTACTAATTTGCGACCGCCCATGGTTCATCGTTATCCTACTTGGGATTTGAACAAGGTCCTTCTGGCCCTTACCAAACCTCCTTTTGAACCGATTCGTTCCACATCACTACTATTTCTTATATATAAGGTTGCTTTCTTAGTGGCCATTACTTCAGCTCGGTGCATTTCCGAGTTGGCATCCCTATCTATCAGGTCAGACCTCTGTGTTATTCATGCAGATAGGGTTGTCCTCCGGCCGGACCCCACGTTTATTCCAAAGATTAATTCGGCCTTTCACAGGGCACAGGAGTTGGTCTTGCCCAATTTCTGTCCTCATCCTTCCCGAGAGTTGGAACATCAGTGGCATAAGTTGGATGTCCGGCGTGCCTTGAAGATCTATATCCATCGCACGGCATCCTTTAGGAGGACAGAGGCCTTGTTTGTTGTATTTCTGCCTCATAGTCAAGGTACTAGGGCCTCTTCCAACACCATAGGTCGTTGGTTGCGGGCCACTATTGCTAAAGCTTATCAGGGCCAGGCCCTGGCAGTTCCCAGGGGCATCACGGCGCACTCCACTCGCAGTGCTGCCTCCACGGCGGCTTGGGCCTCCCAAGCTCCTATCTCTGACATTTGTCGGGCCGCCACCTGGGCGTCTCCTTCCCCCTTTATCAGACATTATAAAGTCGATATCTTTGCATCTGCAGATGCGTCTTTTGGTAGGAGGGTGCTACAGGGTGTGTGCAGGACTGCGACAGACTCCAGGTCCAGTCAGCATCCCGCCCATAGTCCAGGCCAAGCTTTGGTATGTCCCAATCAAATGGATGCTCCGAGCAGCTCGTAGGAGAATAGGCGTTGGTTCTCTCCGAGCTGCGAAGGAGCATCCATCCCCACCCTATGTGTTATTGCTAACTGTGTTTATTCCTTCCGTCTGTGGGAGTCCTGCTATACGACCAAGCTGATGTACTAGTTTCTCAGAAGCGACATCTGCCTTTTCACTGCGATCTTCGCTAAAACTGGGGAACGCTGGGAGGAGTCTCGTGGAGGAGGAGGAGCATTCCTAAATTTAAGCTCAGCCTATCAGGACGAAGACTGAACCAACCCAATCAAATGGATGCTCCTTCGCAGCTCGGAGAGAACCGGCGTATCAGGTAAGAACCAACGCCTATTCTGTCACTGTTCTGACATTTCCAGAACTTTTGGTGTTATTGAATTTCAGCAATATATATGCTTATAGGTCCGAAAGTATTTCTCTTTACTGACAACAAAAAGAGAGCTTTGCCGCTATAGCAGACTGAGATCATTATTTTATGCTCTTACTCCATTCTTTTGAAATCTAGCTTTATAATAAATTTCCATTTTGAGGATCTGTCATATCTGTAGTAATTAAACCATCTGTCATGTCTACAGAGTTCACGAAGTTTCCTAGAATAGCAGTGCTTAAAATTAAGAAATAATGTGGCTCGTTAGATTTAAAGAATATGCTACCATTTAGAGAAATATGTAATTTTATTGAAGGATTATAATAAATATATAGGATGAAATAAATATTTAATGATAAAACATACAGTGTGTTGAAAACCTTAAAGTTCTACCATGGACTTCTATTATAATTTATATCTTTTCAATTCAATTGATTTGTATTTCTACGTTGTATTTTAAGCAGTCAGCCTTTTTATTGAAGCTCTCCTTCCTTGGTTCAATCAGGAAAATGAAGATAGAAACCATGTTAAGTCTTTCATGGCACGGTCACTGTAAAGTGTTTATATTGACCATTTTTTGGTCATATATTAAAATGACCAAGCAAGGGATCATTTAGAATACAAATAAGTATATTCTTCATTGTAGAAAGTATAGGATAATCCATCAATATTGTCTCAACTTTGTTATATTGTATTATTATCTAATAGATTATTTGGATACTATTGTTGGTGATGAAGTGTATTTATATAGCACATCTTTTTATTTGTCATTATATCTAACTAAAATGTTGTAAAACTATATAGATAGCCAACAACTGCCCCTTGCTGCTGATGCTGCTAGCTTGATAATGAAACAACGTCTTTTTTTAATGTTGTTTTAAATGAAATTCAGTGCACGCAGTTCAGCTCTGAGCTATATTATTACATATTGCAGGTAGTCCCCGACTTACGACCCCAACTGAATCCAAAATTTCTGCTGTTAAGTGATAATTTGTTAAATAAGTTTTTGCCCCATTTTACAACATTTTTTACCACAGTTGTTAAGTGAATCACTGCAGCTGATAAGTTAGTAAACTGGTTGTTAAGTGAATCTTGGTTCCCCATTGTCAGAAGTTTGGAAAAAGCGATCACATGTTTCTGGGACACTACAACAGTCATAAGTATGAACCAGTTACCAAGCATCTGAATTTTGATCACATGGTCATGGGGATGCTGCAAAGGTTGTAAGTATGAAAAACCGTCATAATTCACCATCGTAATTTTTTCAATGCCATTGTAACTTTGAACGGTCGCTAAATGAAATATTGTAAGTTGAAGACTACCTGTAGAGTATGTTGTACTATTATTACACATCTATATTGCAACTAAAAAAGCAACAAAGCCTGAAAGTAAAATTTCAAGGACTATGCTGCCTTTCTGAAATCTGAATAACAACCATTTTCTTAAGCTGTGGACTATGTGGTCATTAGGAGAACCATCAGTCTAAACATCTGTTGTGGGACATACTTTTGTTCTGATTTTTCAAATAATATGGATTGGAAGTGAATTCGCTGTTATTTAGGTGAGAGTCATCCTGTTATCATGGACATGTAAGTTTCTAGTTTAATTCAAATTATTTGTGGCTGAAAGATCAAGGGATTTGTACAAATGGCCCACCTCAAAGTTTCAGTGGATTCTGAATTGCCATTGCCTTGAACGTGAGCTTCTACCAGTTTTCAGTCAAACTCAGTGTTTTCTTCCAGTAGTGCTGGGTATTGAAGCAACAGAGTTTCCTTTGTTGCTTTCATCTCCTAAATTTCTCATTGATAAGGGGACTTCAGTGGATCTTTGAATAGGAAGATACTGCTCAAGTGCTCTGGATATCTCTTTATTACAGTGAGTAATCAGAGTTTCAGCTGAGCTGCCTATGAAACTTTCCAAAATCCCTCTAAAAACTGATAAGAACTATTAGGAACTGGTATGAATCTAATAGGGCTTTTCCTGATGTGTAGGAGTTTGTAAGATAGAGTTCCATAGCAATCAGAGACTGATTACTCATGGCAAGGGGAAAAATTTAATACCCACTACTTTCAGATTCCATTGTATCATATTATATTTATTTTGTCCAAACTATTCCAATTAAATCAGTGATAGTCTTTTCTAAAGTTAGATTTTGGGGTAAATGTTACCCCCTTCCATACATATATTTTGAAAGTCACTTTTCAAAATCACAACGAGCTTTTATCTTTGCAACGTTTAAAGTCAGAAAAAAGTACAACGTATCATATATATGAAACAAGTTGAAAACTGAGCCATCTGCTAGGAGCAGATGTGAGGTTTTGTGCAAAAAAATTAAAACTGCAAGAGACTGCTTCTTTGATTATGTAAGTAAACAAGAAATATCACCTGGAATGTCATTGCTAATGCTGTTTGGAATCTATTGTTTTATAATGATTTTGGCGCTTTTGTTCATTGAGCAAAAACACTGTTCTGCAGAAGGTCAGAATTTAAAAACAAAACACCACAACAATTATGCTCTAAGCAAAAATAATTGATTAGATAGATGGATGCTAGCATCCTGATGGTTTTTCCATGATGTTGTATACGTGGTTGCCCAAAGGCAAGTTGAGGATTAGACATTGATTTTCTATTTTCATTTCAAAACATTGTAAAGTAACATTATTTCTCCATGCCATTCCAACTGATAAAAGGGACAGAGGAAAATAATTGTAAGGGTTAGATAAGTATGCAGTTTTAGTAAATCTAGTGCAGACGTTGGAGGAATGGAAATGTAACCCAAGGAATGACAGTATTGAAGCAGAAATACTGGTAAAATCCATTGGAACAGTGCAAGAAAGAATAATAATCAGGTTGTTGGCTTGCTGTTTAGGCCATGTCATTGTTGTGAACTGGAATTTAAAGGAAATGCCTTGATGAAACACATCATGAATTCAACCCATTAATTATGTTCCTGTGAGTATACTTTTGTTTATTACAGCATTGCTTCAACATAAGGATAAATGTCAGAATTGCCTAGTTCGGTTTTGACCTTTATCAGACTAGTTAACATGGAAGATAGAAGAAAAATTATTTGAATGCTTTAAACCCTTGGTATGCACTCTATCTTGAAATTTATTTGAGACTATTTTCCTTCTATTGATGCATACTATTGATGCATTACCCATTATTAAGGTGGTGTAAAACCTGTTCTCGTTACTATTCTTTTGGTACAGCAATATTTAACTCTCAGCATTTTATAGGATGTTACAAACCATTAGTGGGGAAATAGCCTCAACCTGGCAGACATTTGAATGTTTGAAAGAAAACTATCTGCCTCAATTGTAGCACAGACTCCCTGTATACACTAAAGCAGTGTTTCTCAAACTGAAGATCTTAAAATTGCCACATTTGAGAAACACTAAAAATGTGGCATCCACATAATGCAAAGATGAAAATTGTGATGAACATGACACATTTTTCAAGGCTTTAGGTCAGTATTAAATATATTTCTTAGAAGACATGCAGGTCATGTAGTCATCTCTTGCAGAAAGAAATAGAAATCTTCAGCTGTTCTAGGACTTCAGTTTCTAGAATTCCCATCCAGCCAGACTAAAACAAGAAATATTAATTTGATGAAAGTTGCTGGAGGAAAAAGAATTGTCAAAGAAGATAATTGCTTTGAAGGAAATTTACTTTAAAAATTTTTAAAGTACATGTTTTGAAAAATTAATATTGGTTGACTCTAGCTCAAATGTCT
Source organism: Bungarus multicinctus (assembly GCA_023653725.1). Classification (NCBI taxonomy): domain Eukaryota; kingdom Metazoa; phylum Chordata; class Lepidosauria; order Squamata; family Elapidae; genus Bungarus; species Bungarus multicinctus. Next base: position 11,531,836 of record CM042851.1, on the reverse strand, counting down.
TGAATTAAATATGACATTTATAGAAAAATGCACAGGAGTGGTGGCAACTAACTTTCTGCATGCATATGATCAGTGGTGACCAAAAAATATTGTACAGGGTCATGGAACAAAAGTTTGCTATAAATCAGGACTACTTGCATGTATCAGGTTTCCCCCCATCCCCCACCCCGTCAACTGGAATTGAATGTAAAGTTGAATCATTTCCTATGGAGATGCAACATATTAACCTAGTTGCTTACAATACTTAATTACTTCCTTCCTTACCGATTTATCAATATGTGCTCCATTTTATTGATAGACATCTTCAAATTACTTCTTTCTTATTCACATCAACCAAGATTAATAATATAGTAACAGGCAAAGATTTATAAACTTCGAACAAACTGTCAATTTCAGGGCATTCAACAAAAGTAACTAGAGAAAAAAAATCTTAGGTTAGATTTGGTTTGGTTTCATAAAACAAAGTTGTACAGTTCATACGTTTTCACTTTCTACTGTACATTTAAGTTGAAGTTACATTCCTGGTTTCTAGGCTAGCATCTAACTTTAAAAAAACCCATAGGGAATAGAACTCTATTCCTTTTGTTCCCAGTTATTGGTTTTATTGGAAAAAATGAATTTCCAGGATAAAGTAAATAGAAAGTCATTATTTTTGTTCTCCATCAGCAAACAGGGTCACCATGATAAATATGCTCTTGCATATTTTTTGTTAGTACATTCCTTTATTTAATCTACTTTTGATATATACAGATTGTCCTCAACAACAGTTCATTTAGTGATAGTTCAAAGTTGCAGCAGCATTGAAAAAAGTGACTTATGACTGTTCTCCACACTTATGACCATTGTAGTGTCCCTGAGGTGTGATCAAACTTTAGACACCTGGCAACTGGTTCACGGTTGCAGTGTCCTGGGGTCTTCTGATCACTTTTTGCAACCTTCTGACAAGCAAAGTCAATGGGAAAGTCAGTGTCAGCCCTGAAGCTGACCTGATTGAGGCAATTTTGAGGCTCAGTGTTGCTACACTTGAATTGAGGGATAGGGGGGAGTAGAGATAGCTGGGGTTTATAGCCAAAGCAAAATACTTTCTCCTGGGAACCAAGGATGTTCCCACAGGTGGTTGGAGAAAGGAGAATTAAGTTACCAGCAACTGGACGGTATTCTGATTGGATCATGTGACTTGGGAAATCCTTTTGGGAAAGGAGGAAAGCTTTTACTTTTAATTAGTTGAAAACATTAGTTGAAAACAGCAGGAGCATTCAGAGTCGGTTTTCACCAGCCTGTTCCAATATTTTTTTATTTATTTGTTTATTATTATATTTATATACTGCCCCTCTCCCGGAGGACTCAGGGCGGTGCACAGCCAACCATAAGACTTTGTTACAATTTACAAAAGTTAAAAATAAATTAAATATTTTAGGCTGTCTAAAATTATACCCTCCCCCAATAAGTTATCAAAAACCCAAATTTTAAAATCCCGATTAAAACGCAAATACTAAATTAAAAATCCCATTTCAGCCTAGGCCGGCCTGCTCGAAATGCCAGGTTTTTAATGCACGTCTGAAAGCTCTCAGGTCCATATTATTGCGTATTTCTGGAGGCAGACCATTCCAGAGGGCGGGGGCCCCCACAGAGAAGGCCCTACTCCTAGGGGCCGCCGGACGACACATAGAGGCCGACGGCACCCGAAGAAGGCCCTCCCTGTGGGAACGCACAGGTCGGTGGGAGATTACCGGCAGAACGCGGTCCTGCAGATAACCTGGTCCAATGCCATGGATTGCTTTAAAGATCAAAACCAGAACCTTAAAGCGAACCCGGAAAACCACCGGCAACCAATGCAGCTCGCGCAGGAGAGGCGTCACATGGGAGCTTCGTGACGCCCCCATAACCACCCGCACGGCCGCATTTTGTACCAGTTGGAGTCTCCGGGTGCTCCCCGCAGGGAGCCCCATGTAGAGAGCGTTACAGTAGTCCAGGCGAGAGGTGACAAGGGCGTGAGTGACCGTACGTAAGGCGTCCCGATCCAGAAAGAGCCGCAACTGGTGAATCAGGCGAACCTGATAAAAAGCCCCCCTGGAGACGGCCGTAATATGATCTTCTAAAGACAGCTGTGCATCCAGGAGGACACCCAAATTGCGAGCCCTCTCTGTGGGGGGTAAGATCTCTCTCCCAATAGCCAGCGACGGAGTCAGCTGACTCTATCGGGGCACCGGAAACCACAGCCACTCAGTCTTGGAAGGGGTGAGCTGGAGCCTGTTCTCACCCATCCAATTCCGCACGGCCTCCAGGCACCAGGACATAGCCTCCACAGCATCGTTGGGGTGGCTTGGGGTGGAGATGTAAAGCTGGGTATCATCCGCATACAGATGACACCGCACCCCAAAACCACGGGTGATCTCCCCCAGCGGCTTCACATAAATGTTGAACAAAAGAGGGGAGAGGACCGACCCCTGAGGCACTCCACAAATGAGGGGCCTAGAGGTGGACCTCTCCCCCTCGGTCAACACAAATTGCGAGCGGTTGAAGAGGAAGGAGGAGAATCATTGCAGGACAGTTCCTCCAATCCCCAACCCCTCCAACTGCCGCAATAAGATACTATGGTCGATAGTATCAAAAGCCGCTGAGAGATCTAACAGGACCAGGACAGAGGACTACCCCCTGTCACGGGCCCTCCAGAGATCATCAACCAACGCGACCAATGCTGTTTCGGTACTATGCCCGGGCCTGAAGCCCGATTGGAAAGGATTGAGGTAAGTCACTTCCTCCAGGTACTGAGGGAGCTGACGTGCCACCACACTCTCAACAACCTTCGCTGGAAAAGGAAGATTAGAGACTGGACAATAGTTATTTAAAACAGCCGGGTCCAGGGTAGGCTCCTTGAGGAGGGGCCGCAGCACTGCCATTTTCAGGGCAGTAAGGAGCGATCCCTCTCTCAACGAAGCATTGATAATCCCCTGGAGCCAGCCTCGTGTCACCTCCCTGGCAGTCGAAACCAACCAGGAGGGACACGGGTCCAACAAACATGTGGTGGTATTCAGCCCGCCCAGCAACCTGTCCACACCCTCAGCGGTCACAGGGTCAAACTCTTCCCAGATAATAGTCTCAAGACTTGCCCCGGACACCTCCACCGGGACCACCCAATTGGAGTCCAGCCCACCCTGAATCTAAGCGATTTTGTTGTGCAGAAATCGGGAAAACTCCTCTGCCCTGCCCTGCAAGAGGCCCTCCTGAGCTCTCGGCTCAAGCAGGGAGCGGGTCACTTTAAACAGAGCGGCAGGCCGATTTTCTGCCGATGCAATAAGGGCGGAGAAATGCGAACGCTTCGCCACCTCTATCGCCACAAGGTAGGTCCTAATATAGGACCTCACCTGTGTTCGGTCGGACTCGGCGCGGCTAGCCTTCCAAACACTCTCCAGACATCTTTTCCGGCACTTCATCTCCCTCAGTTCCTCCGTAAACCACGGAGCTGGATGGGATCTGTGCCAGGTCAGAGGTCGCAAAGGCACAACTCGGTCCAGAGCCTCGGCAGCCAGCCTATCCCAGGTGGCCACCAAGTCTCCAGGCGAGTTATGAGCCAGAGTCTTGGGAAATGGCCCAAGCTCCCTCTGGAACCGCTCAGGGTCCATCAGGCGCCTGGGGCGGAACCATCTACATGGCTCCACCTCCCTGCGGTGGGGGGTGGCGGTACAGAAGTCAAGTCTAAGAAGAGAATGGTCTGTCCATGACAAGGGTTTGATATCTAAGTCCCCGAAATTACAGTCATTCAACCCCTGACCAGAGACAAAAATCAGGTCCAGCGTGTGTCCTCCTATATGAGTGGGGCCAGAAACTAATTGGGTCAGGTCCATGGCCGTCATGGAAACCATGAACCCCAGAGGTTTCCCCGAGCGAAGGCAGGTTGAAATCCCTCATGACTAAAAGCCTAGGGGTCCCAACCGCAAGAAAAGACCTTCTGAACTGCAAGTTGACACAGGCTTGCTTATCTGCCACAAGTGAGAACTTTCTTCTGCACTGCCAATGTATTCCCTCAGGAATTGTGTTTGGTCCCAATATATTGGCAATTGGAAAAATCTGTAAAAATGAACTTTTACATCTTGAACTGTTAATCTTATTAATTTTAATTCACAGTTCACATTTTGTGTTTTAATTTAAAGAGCTGTTAGTCTTCTTGTGTATTAGTTCAACTAGAAATCCAGTTAGTAAATAAAAGACATCTATTCAATATCAGATCTTGGGAAAAAAAGCAGTAAGGAGGAAGGGAAGGTACTCTTTGTGTATATGTGTATATATCTTACCATAAAATCTCTTGACTGCTGTACACACCAAGTATGAGAATTATGCAGTAGTGAGATGATAAAAAATGTATGAATAAATTAGTTTTAAAATATTGATTGATTGAAAATATTGTATTCTCTAATTTCAGGATTTAATTTCAGTATATTCTTGATGCCTAAGCCTTCCAAAATAATGTTCATAAATTTGGATCATATTACTAGAATACCACAGCAATAGGGTTTTACTAGTTTTTTATTGAGCTCTAACATTTATACATGTTTACTTCATATATAAAACAAGACAGATTGACAACCTCAGCAAGTATTTCAGGCCCGATTGGCAAAAGAAAGTTCACGGCTGTATAGGTTGGAAACATGCGGAAGAGGCTTTCATCAGCCTGCAGTGGAGAGACAATGGCTAAAGTGATGATGATGACTTCATATATGTGAAATTGAATTAATAGTATACTAGAATCCTAATAAATTTAGCATCAGGTTATGCATTCATTTCTATAGATCCTGCTCGAGCTTTGAAATCAGAGAACATCTTTAGATGCCCAAGTATAGGAAAGTTGAATTTGCTTGCTTATTTTATAATGAATTGCAAAGGAGGATATTTCTTGTTTGCACCATTTTAAGTGAAGTAAAAGAGAGCCCTATTATAAAAACTTATTGAAGATTCAGAGCGTATGTTCCAATATTAGGCATTCTTCTCATATTTCGCACAAATGCATTCTGGCCTCCTGAGAGGATAAGCAGTACATTTGCCCTGGCTCATTCAAATGGAATGTTAGTAAGAGACACAGCTGGTGCAGAGAACAGCCTTGACATTTATTTATTTTTTAAAAAGAAAGCTTACGTTCTCAGCCTCATGCCATGTCATTTATTGGATGTTTATTTGCTGTTCTGTGCATATGTGAAAAGCATTATTCAAAGAACTGTTGGCAAGATTATATAATGTTGCATAGCACAGGTCTGGACAAAATGAAGCCAAGTCTGTTTTACCAGTGGTGTTAAATATTGTTATCATCTATTTGTAGTATTCTCTTTAATGCTCTGATGTTTCAGAAGACATAGAAGGTGCAAAGGCCCTTCTAAATTTTACTTTTCCTTATTCTTTCTTTTCCTTAAAATTGTAACAGCACTGCAGTGATTATTAATTCTATCTTTTCATTAGTTTAGTACTAAAATAAATGAAGGGGACTTGTTTATCTTCTCTAAATTAACTTTGTGTTCTTAATGAACCAATTCAAAGGCATATTTTTTTCTAAGCATACTTAGCGTTAAGTTCAATGCAGACAGTGCCTATCTCTGATCTTTTTTTCTTTCTTCTATTACTGTATTTTATAGAATGCTTTGCTGAAGTGAATCAGATGTTTCTTTGGGCATGGAATATCATCATTGCACCTTTACTGGTTATTTCAGAGCACAGGAAACAATGTTCTATTAATATTTTCAGGCATATCTGTTTGTAAATTGACTTGACTTTATTGTGTAAGAAATTAATAGTTTATTTGGCAGTGGCTATATGTTTGAGATATAAGAGGTCAATAGGTTTTGATTTTATATTTACATTCCTTTCCAGACATGGCGTTAAGTTCTCAGAAGCAAAGAGGGTTTTACAGGACCATAAAGTTTTTTTATGATACAAATGGTCAAATTGTTTTGTTTTGTTTTATATCTTGAATTAGAATAGACATTAAATCATTTGACTAATATTTCACTTTAAGTAGAAGCTTGGGCAATACCTATGGTAAATATTTAGCAGTTGTGTTTTAAGGATCCTAAATTCTAATCAGACAGAGAATTCTGCAGTTCTAAATTATTATTATGCTTCGTTGCACAGTCAGCCAGATGTTCAGACTGGATTTGGCATTTTCATCTACCTATTGTATCCTTTCCAAGGACCTGTGTTAGGCAGATGTGAATGTTTGATGATGTTACAGATATTGTCGCAGGATGTAAGCTGTTCTGAGTAAAGCTGCTTTTTGCAACTGAATGATAGGGAATTTGTCAATGCCAATGGTGTTCAAGAGGTGCTCTAGTTGTTTTGGGATTGTACACAAGGTTCCTATTACTATTAGTACTACCTTTCCTTTCCTTTGCCACAGTCATTCTATTTCTGTTTTCAGGTCTTTGTGTTTTATTAACTTCTCCAGTTCTTTCTCTTCTCTTCTGCTGTCTCCAGGTACTACCATGTCAAGTACTGCCAGAATCCAGACTTTTTTGTCTTTCTTATTAAATTTGCTACCTATCTCACCATGGGCCTATTCTAGGCAGCTAACAACTGTAAAAAAAGAAGAAATAAAAAGGAAGTTTAAACAAAACATAAGCAAGATAATAGAACAATAAAATAAACAAAGAAAAAGAAAACAAAGAAAATGCTTCAATATGACTAATAAAAAAGATGGACAAGTGTTGAGCAAAGAGTGGGGGGGAAGGTAAAGTCTGCTGTCAATCTAGCAGCCAGCTCCACAGTAGAACTTCCCCATTGGATCTTCAGGTAAATTGGCAGAGTCAAGTCTTTAGGCTCTTATGGAAGGACAGCTGGGGGAATGGAGGGCAGGATGTTCCAAAGAGTGGATTATTTTGAATCCTGACAGTCTGAGTTTTTTGACTGATGGGCTGTTTCTGCAGGCCCAAGTAGAATGGACTACTCTTAGCAGGACGAAATGTTTCATCAGGTAGCCTGGACCTGTGCCATTAAGGGCTTTAAAGGTTATAACCAACACCTTGAATTGCACTTGGAAGCAGATTGGTAGCCAGTATAATTTGGGGAGTACAGGTATAATATGAGCTATCTTAAGGGCTCCAAAGATTGCTCTCATTGCTGCACTTTGTACCAATTGAAGCTTCCGAACGGAAGTCTAAAGAAAAGAAGTCTAGTCTAAAGAAAAGAAGAATTAGGGGTGATATGATAGCAGTATTCCAGTATTTGAGGGGCTGCCACTAAGAAGAGAGGGTCAAATTATTCTCCAAAGCACCAAAGGACAGGACAAGAAACAATGATTGGAAACTAATCAAAGAGAGAAGCAATTTGGAATTAAAGAGAAACTTCCTAACAGTGAGAACAATTAACCAGTGGAACAGCTTGCCTTCAGGAATCATGGGTGCTCCATCACTGGATGTTTTTAGGAAGAGTCTAGACAATCATTTATCTAAAATGGTATAGGTTCTCCTGCTTGAGCAGGGGGATGGACTAGAAGACCTCCAAGGTCCCTTCCAGCTCGTTCTATTCTAAAATGGATTTCAACAGTAGCCCCACGTAGAGCACATTGCAGTAGTCCAGATGAGATATGATCAGGGCTTGAGTAATTGAGTGCAGGGAGTGCAGGGAGTCAAGATCCAAAATGGTCACAGCTGGTGCACAAAACTCTCCTAGTCACTTTTGTCACCTGCTCTTTGAGTCCAGGAGAAACCTCCAAGGAGAATCCCCAAGTTGTAAACTAGACCTGAATGGAGAAATGCATCACTGTCTAGAACCAGAGATGACAAAAACTAATGCTCCATGCACCCAAGGCCAGGGTTCGGTCAAAGTCTGTTGTCTCTCATTCAGCCTATAGAGGACAGAGATAGCATCACTCAGATCAGCAGGTGGAAAGCTCAGTATCATCAGCATATTGATGATATATCAAACCATGGTTATGAATGATGTCATCCAACAGTTTCATATATCTGTTAACTAGGAGAAGAGAAAGTACCGAGCCTGGTGGAATGCCACAAGTGAACGTTAGAGGGTTGGATCTCTCATTCCTTTACAAGACCGATTGGGACCAACCTTGGAGAAAGTTGTAAAGTTGTAAAGACCTAGGAGAAAGAACTGATCCAATTTAAAATTGTGCTGCTCATCCCCAACTCACGAAGCCAATCTAAAAGAATACAGTGGTATTGATGGCCATTGAGAGGTCAAGAAGAGCAAGAATGGTTGCATTACCCCCATCTTGTTTCTCACTAGAGATTGTCCTTAAGTGCCATTTGTGTCCCATAGCTGACTGAATACTGACTGAAAGGGCTCAAGGAAATTCATTTCATCCAGAATCCTCTGAATCATCTTCTCTACTACCTTCCCTAAAAAGGGAAGCAGGGAAACTGGAAGAACACTGTTAAAGCAGGTGGGATCAAGTGGTGGTTTTTTTAAAGAGAGAAGAAACCAAACCTTCTTAAAATTTCCCAGGAATGTCATCTCTCATAGTGAGGAATTTATTACTGCATGAACCCACCTGTTGGTCATTATCCTAGAGGTTTTCATCAACCAGGAGAGACAAGGATCTAATGAGCAGCTAGTTGCATTGACAGCTCAGAGAGGTTCCTGTCCACTTCTTTAGGACCAATAGGATCAAACTGTTCTCCAATTAGTAGGCAAGGTGTCTCCCTCTGCATCTCCCAAGGAGCCATAAACGGGTGAAGATATTTTTAGAATAAGCTATTTTTTCAGATGTTGAAGAACTGTGAATTTTAAGACTTTTGTGATTTTGGATGAAGTAGATTTTTGTGAATGAGTTTCTTCACATTTATAGGAAGATCCAATAAGAAAACAAAGGCATGTCTGAAATAAATT